>CM039307.1:88741745-89357235 GCA_022316695.1 Camellia oleifera | reverse complement strand
CATGCATCGATATGCGTGATTGGTGGCACGAGGATCGAGGCATGCATATATTTGTGAAATACATTGCTATGCCCCTTTCTTGCTCTCTGTCGCAGCAAAATCAAGAATCAGCAAGTCTTCAGAGTCTGGCACGCATTTCGAGAAATATTGCAAACAGAGGCTAATTGGGGCATCCCAGTGGATTTCCGCACCAAGGCAGCCCAGCATACATCACTCGTCAGTAGCAAGGCAGTCCCTGGCTTGCATGCCAGTTTTACTTTTTTGTAATTAATTTGTTAATTAGAAATCTGTAATATTCTTTTATTCGGACTGTATTATTCTTTCATTTCGGACTGTATATTTATTCGGACCCTCTGCGCGAGGGCATAATTGTAATAAGTGTGGGTGAGTGTGATGTATGTCTTCCAACCCCCATTTCTTTCTCCCTTTTATTTACCCGCTTACGATGGTTAGATATAGGGCATATTTCAATTAGCATACAGTATGACAGCATGTTTGCATCATTCATCTGTTTTGCATGCACCGGGCTCGGCGCATCATACAAACTGCATTTGTATTTCAATTCCAAATTGAATACTTGATAGCTGTTGCATTTCACATGCCATGTTTAGAATAGCCGAGCCTGCTATAGTTGCATTTTGCATGTGTTGCATTAGGCATTTCTGTACATTTACGATCATGCATGATTTCTAACAAGCTTCTGTTTTGGCTTGGAGTACTCGGTGAGTTTTATGCTTTAGCATCCTTGCATGCGTGTGAGTGTTGCCATGATAGCATGCTTGCCATGAGGCTAAATGCTTATGTGATATAACTGCCTTGAATGCCTGTGGGTGGAGGTTGAGTTATCTGAATTGGGACAATTCATCAAACGTTTGTTTTAAGCCCACTAGATAGTGGCAAAATCATGTTTTCTAAGCCCACCTGAGGGTGGCAAATCCGCGTCTTAGCCTACTTGCGGGTAGCACCATCAAACCATTTTCAAACAAACAAACATGAAATGTTTTGTTCCAATTCAGGCGATTCAGTCTATACTTGTATGCTGTGCGCATCACATAGTAACCTAGGCTAATAACCGGAATAAGAACTCACGATGTTTTCAAAAACAGATATCATGGTTAGTAGAGGCCGATCTTTGACCGGGCGAACAGGGGTGCTCACGAAGTGACCTTCCCCAATCGTACCCAAGTTCCCGAGCCGAGGCAACTTTGGTGATGACGGACACGTGGCCTTTGGCACCGAGTCAGGGTTTCCTAAATTTCCCATTTTAAAATATTTAGGTGGCGACTCTGTATCTGGCGAAGCAGTCCATGTTTGGCACTTCTTTCAAAAAATCTGTTTTCAAAAACGATTTGCCAGATTTGGACTCATCGGTTCAAGATTAAGAACCGTGACATTTGAGTCCTTCGAACTGTAGTGACCCAATATCGAACCAGAACCGGGGGGGGGAGGACTCGCACTCCCCTTCCTCCCGGGATGCGTTCGGGGACGTCTACAGTTTCTGGCGACTCTGCTGGGGACTTAGAGAACTTGACTCGAACTCATGATATCTGCTTTTGACTACACTTGTGTGTCTCTTTGCATTGCATTTGCATTGGTGCGCCTAGGACACCGTGTTTTCCATATGCCATTCCCGAACGATTTGCCGGAGGCTTGTCTTGTCAAGTCATGTCCGTAAGGCTGATCGACTCTGGGCTCTGACAGCATAGGAACACAAACCCCGGTTTTTACCGGGGCACCCTTTTTGACCATTCGACCTAGTGCATATTCGGATCCACAGTGACCATTCCAAACTAGGACAGGTTGCTTACCCGTTTATAGGTTGTTTGAAGCCGCTGCGTGCGTAGTGAAACCCTAGCTCCTGAAAAAATAGGACAGGGAAACCCTACCCCAACATAGGGGTGTTTTTGACTCTCACTTATCTGCTATGTGCTTGTTAGAGTGCGTCTCTACAGGGAATGCATGTATCAGTTGAGTCTGGGCATCAGGCCTGTGGGCATCAGTCAGTTATCTGAGAATAAGTTGTCTGAGGATATCCGATTCAATTTAGGGGAACAGTGATACAGGAACAGTGATCAGTGGTTGAGGACAGTGTATCTCCAGCTTATAAACTGTGTGTTGTATGCCCGACTGCGTGTATTTAATTTAAGCTGTTATGTTGCCCGTTTTTCTGGTCATTTATTCCCTTTTGCTTTATTATCTTTTTACTAGGGCAGTTTGTAGCACGATTGCTTCCGAACCAGTTGATACTCCCCAAGCACTTTGGACACGAGGTCGCCGACTCAACCGATCCGAGGATCTAGTTGACGGACATCCGGTGTTCCATTCTCTACCCCCAGTCACCAGAAGAAGGCCGAGAAGGCGCAGTGTGTCGGAACGAGGGTTATCAGAACAGAGGGCTGCTTTGACAGTAAACAATCAGGTTGAGATTTCTGTGTCTGCCATAGAGGTACATCTACCGGCCATTCAAATGGAACAACAGAATACAACAATGGAGGCGATGATGCGCCAGATGAATGAGAGCATGAAACAAATGCAAGATGATGCCATCCGCCAAGCGGAATTTTCTAAACAGCAGGCCGCTGTCATGGCCCAGCAGTCTGAGTTAATCACCTAGATTACAACAGCAGAATGCCGCATCTGCTTCACACCAGGTCCCTCCTCCACTAGGGGCGCATCAGGTTCCTCCTCCGCCAGGGGCTCCACTACCTGAACAGATACCTGCTGGCCAAAATGCTCCCCCAAATCCCCAGAATACCCAGAACACCCAGAATACCCTCCCAAATCCACAGAACGCTCTGCCGAACTTCCAAAACACTCCAGAGGACACGAGTCTTCCAACGGGGTTGGCTCCGCCCCCGCTTCCGCCGCAACTGTCCAAGAATCTTACACCTAATCACCTGGACTCTCCATTTGAGTTCGAGGTAGACCAGACAGCTCTGAAACTGAGCAAGTTGGAAAAGCTCTTCAAGAAGTCGCAGGGGGTGAAGGCCATCCCAGACATTGAAGACGGCTACACTGACGTAGCCGTGACACTGCCGGACAGATTTAAGATGCCGCAGATTGACCGTTTTGATGGGTCTGGGGACCCCATGGTCCATCTCCGGCTATTTTCAGATATCTTGAGGCCAATGGGCCTAACCAGACTACAGAAACTCTCGCTGTTTGGCCGAACCCTGTCAGGAGTGGCCGCCAACTGGTATGCAAAGTTGGGTAATGATGTTAAGAGAAATTAGGATGAGTTGGTTGAGGCCTTCGTTGCTCAGTATTCGTATAACACGCAGATCGAGATTACAACACGTGATCTCGAGACAACGAGGCAGGAGCAAAAAGAGACTTTCTCTGATTTTGTAACTCGGTGGAGAGCAAAGGCATCAATGATGACCTTAAGGCCAACAGATAAGGACCAAATTCGGATGATTGTGCGCAATCTCCAACCAAGACTTATGCAGAAGATGATTGTAGTTCCCTTCCCCACTTTCGCAGATCTGCACGATATGGGGGTGCAAATCGAGGATGCGATGAAGCAAGGTTTAATCGATCAGGACCGAGAACAGCCCCGAAGGACATTCAACCGCAATAACAACGCAGGCCCGAGTGGCGCTGCCAACACAAGAACTTCAGAGGTCGGTATGGTCACCACCACTCCTCCTTCTCAACCAAGGCCCGCAGCGGCCACACCCTTTTCCAGTGCCTCCGGGAGCAGTAGCCAAGCCCCGAGATATCAATCCAGAGGCCAAAGAACCTTCACCCCACTATATATGCCCCTGTCCAAGGCTCTGGGGGTGTTAATCAGGAAGAAGCATCTGACACCCCTAGGAACCGAGGCCACTACCGAATCCACTCCCCCCTTCCCACAACCCAGCCAAGTACTGTGCGTACCACCAGCAGCATGGCCATGACACAGATCAATGTTTCCGGCTGCGTCACGAGATTCAAGACCTCGTTGACAAGAACATCATCGTACCTCCCGAAAGGCCCAACGTCACAACTAACCCACTCCCCGCACATAACCAAGATCCACCACCCAAAAGAGTCAACCTCATCCAAACTGGGGTCGTTTCCTACGATCCTAGTATCTATATTACTCCCTCTCACCTACCTAAGCCGGAGGTGATCCTTCCTGATTGCACTGACTTGTGCATGTTCGACACCTTCACAACTCAATTTGAGCCAAAGGTGGTGACCACCGAAAATGGAACGGGGCAGGCTTCCGAGGAGAGCAAAACTGTTGAGTCTGGGATGGAACAGTCTGGGGATCTAGTTGGAAGTGCTTATAATCCGAGTGAATATATCTTATCAGTAGGCCAGTCCAAGCTGAGTGTGGGGTTGCCAGAGAAGATTGAACTGTGCATGATCCGGGGGGACAGACCTGAACAAGGGGCAGATG
Organism: Camellia oleifera; assembly: GCA_022316695.1. Lineage (NCBI taxonomy): Eukaryota > Viridiplantae > Streptophyta > Magnoliopsida > Ericales > Theaceae > Camellia > Camellia oleifera. Next base: position 89,352,848 of record CM039307.1, on the reverse strand, counting down.
ATCTGACTACAATGGAACAGGACTTCGCCAACCTCCAATTTTTCAACGACCAAGAATCAGCGGATGCAACTATCAACTGGTTTGAATACGGGGAGTCAGCGGAAGTTACTGGGTGGTTAGATGATCAGCCAGACATCGTGGAATTTCAATCAGAGCAAGGCCCGGCAGGGGCAAAAGTACCATTTGTGGCCGGAAGGGCCGAGAGTCAGATCGAATTGCCGGAGAGCGCCGGTACAAAGAATTCCGCTCGGGATCAAGACATTTTGAAAACCGAACAATTAACGCTGGAGGAACAAGAAAAGAAGTGGGATTCTGAGAGGATCCGAAAAGCAAAGAACCATGAAGAGGTTGAAAGTGCTGCAAGCACGAGGGCAGGACATGCTGTGAGCATGTGGAATGAAAATGCTGAGAGTGCAAACATGCCCGAACCAGACAGGTGCCTGTTAGATGCTAATGGGATGTGGTGGGAAGATGACGACTTGTATCTCGCCCACACAGACGAAGATTGGGCGGGTGGCCAACCAGACAGCACCTGGTACCTCGAAGAGGTAGACCATATGACTAGAAGTGGGCGGTATTTCAAGCCCCCACACCTTGATCAACCCGAAGCATCGGGGAAAGATAAAGAGGCGGAGAAACAGAGAGAGAAGCAAATTGAAGAAGAGGCTGTACTGAGGCAGTTAAAGAAAATACAAGCAGACATCTCCATTTGGGGACTACTTATGGCTTCAAGGGTACATAGACAGGCTGTCCTATCTGCTATGGACAAGGCCAAACTCTCCATCGAAACTACACCAGAGCAGTTGGTTGGGCTGGTTTTTCCGGGAGGAGGTTCCCCGGCATTGACCTTTTCAGACAAGGAGCTGCCGCCTGAGGGCGTGGATCATAACAGACCCCTCTACATCTCTGTAGAATGCAGGGACAAATGGATTCCGGTGGTACTTGTTGATACCGGGTCCGCTATCAATGTCTGCCCAGCCAGAACGGCGTATGCAATCGGGTTGAAGCCCGCAGACTTCACACCGACCACTCAAGTAATCAGAGCCTACGACAATACAAGTAGGGATGTCCTAGGGACAGTAAAAATCCAAACCAAGATTGGGCCCGGACAACACGAGGTAGATTTTCATGTCTTGGAGGTCCCTGCATCCTTTAACATGCTTTTGGGGCGACCCTGGTTACATCAGGTAAAGGCCGTCTCATCCACTCTACATCAAATGGTGAAATACCCCTATGGAAAGGGAGTAGCCATTGTGTTTGGGAACTCATCAATCCATCCCCCTCCGGAGATATCTACGCCAGTCCTAGAGATTAAACACGGCATGGAGGACGTGTTTATATCGGGATTTACTTTGGCTGAGGCTCGGGTGGTGCAAAACATTATGGCTGTGAATGAAGGTGTGTACGTCAGTGCTCAATCCGTCTACCTCATGAACAAGCTACAACATATTCCCGGAATGGGATTAGGAAGAAGCGGCAGGAAAGGAGTCGCTGCGTTGGCCGAAGTGCCACATAACCCGCATACCTTTGGACTGGGTTATCTGCCCACCAAAGAAGATTGGGTGAGGAAAGGAAAAGAAATGGCCAGCAGAGCCAGAGCGAAGCAGGCTGGGAAGCCTTTTGATCTAATGCACAGGCCCATCCAGGGTACCCTGAACGGACGCTTTGTCCGGGAGGGGGAGGACTTTCCATTTTGCGGCTTCCCAGAGCCATGGTTGAACGCGGAGAGGAAGCGCGTACCAGGTTTCGAAATCTTCTTCGACCTGCAACTATCGGGGATGACGTTGCCACAGAGCAGACAGACCCAACAACTGAGGCTGAGCAGAATAAGGCAATGGGTTCTGAGGGCACGGAATTGGAAATGGGGGTAGCACTGGCATGTCTCCTCTCTGATCCTCCGATCGACCAAGAGTGCTTGGGGGATAACTTCGTGGTGTCCATGATTGGGGATGAAACGGCTGCGAGCCGACCAGCAGCTATCTTGGATGCATCAATCGCACCCTCTCTCACTTGGCAGTACGAGGAGGGATTTTTGTCCAGCAGCACCGGGTCAGGTAGTGAGCCGGAATCTGATTCCACCGAGTCCTGTGAGTCGGAATCAGGTTCCAGCTCGACTGAGTCTGAGTCTGGTACTCCTGGGGATGTTAACCCGGATGCCACAGTCCTGTCCAGGTCGTCTTTTTCCTTTTCATTTGAGTCTGTTGTAACCGATGAATTGGACGATTTGGATGTGCCTAATGAGAATGAACTATCTGTGGTTTCCGAGTACTTTTCTGTGCCCCTAATTTATTGCATTAATTCAGACTTTCAAAATTTTGATCAAAACGACGAGGACGAAGTCCCTCCGGTTTTACAACGTTTAATTGAGCAAGAGCAAGAGAGATTTGTTAAGCCATTAATGGATGAAATCATTTCCTGTGAATATTGGTACTGAGGAGGACCCGCGGCTGGTCCAGATCGGGTCCACGTTGTCTTCGGAGGAACGCGAGCGCTTAGTCGCTTTATTAAAAGATTTCAAAGATGTTTTCGCGTGGTCCTACGAAGACATGCCTGGAATCGATCCTGAGATTGTACAGCATCGGATCCCCCTTGACCCCGAGGCCCGACCTGTCAAGCAGAAGCTCAGAAGGATCCGCCCGGACTGGGCTCTCAAGATTAAGGAAGAGGTCACCAAGCAAATTGACGCAGGCTTCCTGCTGGTATCTGAATATCCGACTTGGTTGGCCAACATTGTTCCGGTGCCAAAGAAAGATGGCAGGATCCGGGTGTGTGTAGACTTCAGGGATTTGAACTAAAGCTAGTCCGAAGGACGACTTTCCCTTACCGCACATCGATGAGTTGGTAGATTTCACAGCAGGGCATGCATTGCTCTCATTCATGGATGGCTTCTCAGGATACAACCAGATAGTGATGGCGCCAGAAGACAGAGAGAAGACTGCATTCACCACCCCGTGGGGGACATACTGCTACCGGGTAATGCCGTTTGGGTTGAAGAACGCTGGAGCTACTTATCAACGGGCCGCGACCACAATACTACATGATATGATCCACAAAGAGGTTGAGGTGTACGTGGACGACATGATTGTCAAGTCCAAAGAAAGAGAGGGCCACTACACCGCCTTGCACAAGTTTTTTCAAAGGATCAGGGAATTTCGGTTGCGGCTAAACCCTCAGAAATGTACGTTTGGTGTTACAGCGGGAAAAATGCTAGGGTTTCTGATTACACAAAGGGGCATCGAGGTCGACCCTTCCAAGATCAAGGCCATCTTAGAAATGCCACCACCAAGGACTGAAAAGGAGGTGCGAGGCTTTCTGGGTAAAGTGCAATTCATAAGACGGTTTATTTCAAAACTAACCTTGACTTGTGAACCACTTTTTGGTCTCCTCAAGAAAGGAAAGAAGTTTCAATGGGACGGCCGATGCCAAGCTGCATTTGAACAGATCAAAGAATATCTACAGAACCCACCCGTTTTATCGCCACCAGAACCGGAAAAACCGTTGATTTTGTGTCTGTCAGTAACTGACACTACAATGGGCTGCATGCTTGCACAAGAATCAGAAGATAAGGTGGAAAAAGCCATCTATTATTTGAGCAAGAAGATGCTGGAGTATGAGACCCGATATACACCGCTGGAAAAGGCTTGCTTAGCTCTGGTATGGGCTACCAGGAAGCTGCGGCACTACCTGTTAGCTCACTCTGTAATGTTGGTTTCACGACTTGATCCCAGTCAAATATCTCTTCGAGAAACCAGCGCTTACGGGTAGGCTAGCTCGTTGGTTGCTTTTGCTCTCCGAATTTGATCTCACGTATGTGACGCGCAAGTCAGTAAAAGGAAGAGCAGTGGCAGAGTTCCTTGCCGACCACCCGGTTGAGGGGGATGAAGCAGTTGAGTACCTATTCCCGGATGAATCAATCCTGTATATCGACGAGGAAATTTGGACAATGTACTTTGACGGAGCGTCAAATCAACATGGGTATGGGATAGGAGTGTTGCTGATAGCACCCGACAATTCCCGTATCCCTCTAGCCTTCAAACTCCGGTTCAAAGTCTCAAACAATGAAGCAGAATACGAAGCGTGCATTGCTGGTTTGGAAGCAGCCCTGGAACTAGGGGCAAGACGGCTGGACGTCATTGGGGATTCGAACCTTGTTGTGTCTCAAGCTAAAGGAGACTGGAAAGTAAAAGAGGAAAATATGATGATGTATCACCAAACCTTGGATTTGCTGATTCCTCGGTTTGAAAAGCTAAATTTCACTCATCTACTAAGAGAGAACAACAAGTTCGCAGATTCGCTAGCAACTCTATCATCTATGATAGACATCCCGTGCGGAGTCCGGATGCGTCCAGTCATCATCGATCAGAAATTTGTACCTGCTTATGAGTCGATTGCAGCCATAGATGAAGTTCAGGACGAACACCCCTGGTATTACGACATCTGGAACTTCTTGGAGAAAGAAACATACCCGCCAGGGGTAAATGCCAAAGACAAAAGAGCAATCAGAAGAATGGCAGTTCAGTTCATCATCTGCGGGGGTAAACTGTATAAACGGGGTCATTTGGGAATGCATAAACTGTGCGTTGATGCTGAAGAATCAAAGCGTCTGATGGAAGCCATCCACGGGGGTGAATGTGGTGCACACATGAATGGGGTAATGTTGGCACGGAAAATCCTTAGACAAGGTTATTACTGGTCTACCATGGAGGAGGATTGTATTGGTTTCGTCCGACGATGTCACAAGTGTCAAATTCATGCAAATCGCATGAACATCCCGCCGTCAAAGTTGTACAACATGACTTCGCCATGGCCGTTTTCTGTCTGGGGAATTGATGTAATCAGAGCTGTTACGCCGAAGGGGTCGAATGGGCATGAGTTCATCTTGGTAGCGATAGATTATTTCACAAAGTGGGTTGAGGCCCAATCATATGCGGTGTTGAAGGCTTCGCATGTGGCAAAATTTATCAGAAACAACATCATCTGTCGCTACGGAGTCCCAAATGAAATCGTTTCAGACAATGGTTCCCACTTCAAGAAGGAGGTGATTGATTTGTTGGAGAAATACAATGTGGCTTTTCATAAGTCGTCTACTTACCGGCCGCAAACCAACGGAGCAGTTGAGGCCGCCAATAAGAACATCAAGCGCATACTGCAGAAGATGGTGGAAACCTATCGGGACTGGCCTGATAAGCTGCCTTTCGCTCTGTGGGGCTACAGGACTTCGATCAGAACTTCTACCGGGGCGACTCCGTACTCATTAGTTTATGGGATGGAAGCCGTCCTGCCTATTGAGATTGAGGTCCCATCATTACGAGTATTGGCTGAGTGCCAGATAGCCGAAGCAGATTGGCAGCAAAACAGATTTGAGGAACTCATGCTTTTCGATGAAAGAAGGCTGAAAGCACTGTACCATATCCAAGGCTATCAACGCAGAATCGCCCGGGCTTTTAACAAGAAGGTTAAGTCTAGGAATTTGAAAGAATGAGATTTAGTACTCAAAGACAACCGAGCTCCCTATCCACGACCCAAGGGGCAAGTTTAGACCCAATTGGACTGGTCCCTATATTATCAAGTCAATCTGGTCAGGTGGAGCTGTGGTTCTGATGGACCTAGATGGCTTAGAGTTTTCCCAACCGATCAACATGGACAAGTTGAAGAAATACTACCCCTGAGAGGCTCGCTAGGCCGAAAACCCGAAAGGGCGACCTAGGCAAGATTCAGAGCATAGAAAATTTGAAATTATAAAAACTGAGCTCGCAAGGTTGAAAACCCGCAAAGGGCGGCCTTGGCAAAAGTTAGAGCGCAAAAGGAGAGTAAAAATACCCGAGCGAACCCAAGCCTGAACTACGTAAGGCTTGATTCCCATATTTGGGATACGTAGGCAACTTCATCTTGAAGTTCAGCCACAATCTTTTCCCCGATCAACTTTGTCCATATTGATCATCTCAGCCATCTCTATTCATCAGCATTTATCGTGATCTCCGGTACAGTGCTATTCAGACTAGGGGCAACTTTCCGTTGCCATGAAGTGTTGCGGCACCATCCAGACTAGGGGCAACTTTCCGTTGCTATGAATTGCCGAGGCACTTTTCAAACTAGGGGTAACTTTCCAGTTGCTAGGACTTGGCGTTGTACATTTCAGTGACAGATCTCAGGTGTGTCCAGTTCTGGTCCATACCGAAAATAGTTTTGAAAAGTTTTAATAAAAGTTGACTTTGTTCAAATTAATCTTTTCACAACTAAGACCATTTTTGGACCAAAGCGGAGAATTTTCAGTACCACAACCTTCAATTTCATTGATTTCAAAACAGAGTTCTTTTGCTCTTACATACAATTGAAGTTGCTTTTTATTACATTCATAAAGAAAACTTGAAAGTACTAATAAAGCAATAAATCTGGGGCATAGTTAAGTCAGGTGTCCCTGCGCCCCCTTCCAGAGCTAGTTGAAGCCTCTGATGCCGACCTAGGCCCAACCTGTGCTTCTTCATTGAGCCAATCCCAGCACTCATCAGATAAAAAGCAACTGAAAACAGGGGCGGGGGCCAGAAGCTCTCTAATCCTCCATGCTGCGGCCTGCCGAGCCAGCTGTGCACCTCGAACTGGAAATGTAGCCGGATACTCTATCCCCTTTGGTAGGCAAGTCTGATCATGGCCGAATTGGCGCATAATACGGAATGGGAAATAGAATACATAGCGAGTCAAGCCGATCAGTCGAATCCCGACCTGCCGGGACATGCTGTAGCTCATCGCTGGAAGATTGAGCCAAGGGCAGTGCCAAGCAATGCGTTCGGCTGACAAATTGCACATCCATTCAAACCACCAGCTCTCATCAGGGGCATTGACTAGGCGTTGCCGAAAGAAGTAGCCGCGAGCTGAGTAAGCAGGGCAAGAGTCTACAACTTGCAATTTATCCATCAACCATATTTGGGGAGGGATGAAAAATGAGAGAATAAAGAATAGAGAGACGTGCGATGAGAGAAAAGTAAGATGAGGGTTTTGTGAGCAAAATCGAGCCCGAGGGCCGAGTGATGTGAGCAAATACATGTGAGAGCTTGGGTGGGAAACATTACCTGTAGCAGTAGTGGACTCCCTGCAAATCTGGTTGTCTCCCGGTAGTAGAAGGCATCCAGACCCATCAATGTCTCGGCCAGAGTCATGGCAATGCAACTCTTTCCCTCTTTCAAACCTCGAGCGACTTCAATCAAACGGATGCTAGCCCCTCCGGAGCCCGAAACAAACAGAAAATGAGATAGCATGCACAAGCAGAGGGCATGTTGTCGGAAACCTTGCCAATGATGGTTGCTACGATCACCGGCATCAGAGAATCGGTAAATCAGGCTCGGGATATCCAACGATCCGTTACCAATCAGGGATCGAGCGTCATGTGCGTTAAGTCCGCACATCCGCCCTAAGGTTTGGGCATAGCCAAAATTGAGCTGGGGCAAGATTTCCTCGCCTCGCTCGGATTCCATCAAGGCTTGAAAATCTTCAAAGGTAGGGCATACCTCTTGCCCTCCGAAGCTGAAGACGTGCGTCACCGGGTTCCAAAACCTCGCCGCGGCACAGAGGAAAGGAAGATGCAGTGGAGTCCGGCCCAGCGTGAATAGTGCATTCAAGCCGAAACCTCGGAAATTCAACTTTTCCGAGCCATCCAAAGAAGAAATCCAAGATGTGAGATTTTCTGCGAGAAATGCCTCCATTTTTTGTGAGAAACGATGATGAAATGAATAAGTTCCAAGGCTGGGGCTTTTATAGGGGGCTAAAACACTATTCAAGGGACACTTGTCAAATTTCTGGAGGTCGCGGGGGAAGTGGCCGGCCGGCCATCTATCCTAGTAGGCCGGCCACCCTCTAATCTCTAGCTACAAAATGCTTTCGGCCATGCATTGGTCCTGTTTTGCCCTCCGGAAGGAAGTTTGAGGCACTTTCACGCATCGGGAACGTCGAAGGCCTCCATTTCTATCAGTTTCGGATACGTTCCATCATCCAGATTGTCCGTCCGAAGTGCGTGTTGTTGTATTTTGCTTATCGAGTTGTTGTTTTGTTTATCGAGTTGTAAGTTTTGTCGGGCTGTCGCATTTTCATGTTTTGAGTTGTTACTTTTTGGTTATGCAATTTTTGTTAAGTCCTGTTTATTGAGTCGTTAACATTGTTGTATTTTGCTTATCGAGTTGTAAACTTGCTAAGATTCTGTTATTTCTTAGTGAGTCGAGTTTTTGGATTTGTTGCGTCGGTTCATTACCTGACCCCGTAAATACACAAGGCACATTTTCATTCAATTCCATTTTGTGCAAAATGATGCGATGCGATGCTAAGAATTTCAAATACAAATATCTTTTCAAAGGCTGTTTCATTCCATCATGTTTTACAGCAAATAAAGGTACAAGTTTTACAGAAAATAAAACTGCCTAATAATATGCAAAGTGCTACAAACTACTAGCCAAAAAGTAAAATAAAGCAGGAAATAACATCAGTATCCTCGGGAACGGGAATGAGGAGGCCCTCTCATCCTCCTCTGCGGGACAACCTCTGCACCATCATCACCATCCGGATCAGAGCTGTCATCCTCCGGATCTCCCTCAGCCTCACCCCCGCTTCCGGAACCAAGACCGGAGCCTCCCTCCCCAGGAGATGTCTCTGACTCACGGTCTGCGACCTCCTCCTCCTCATCCTCGATAATGGGTGCCCTGCGTCTGCGAGACGACCCCGCTCCTCGAGCTCCTCGGTAAGGCCTGGATGGCCCAGCTCCTCGAGGCCCAGTACCTCGAGCAGGTCTAGCACCTCGACCTCTCTGAGAAGGCCCTGGTGGCCCGCCTCGCGTCGGAGCATATACGGGAGGCATCTGAAAATGAAAAGTGCAATACATCAGTTCAAACATAAAAAGCAGGTGCAAGTACAGTATGTGAGTGGGGTGTGTGCCAGATGTGTTCTACACAGCCTATCGGTGCAATAGAATGTTTAAAACCAGCATGTCATCACAAATATGGTAAATGCAAGAGAGATGAAGGGTACCTGGAAGCCCATGACGGACATCTGCGCCTCTCTACGCAGGACCATCCCCTCAAGATGAGGCCACCATCCCGAGCATCTGATCTATGTACTCCCGAGGTGGCTGCAGATACAAGCTCAAGTCATCAATAAATAAGCAACTGCCAAAATGTCTGTGTGATAAATGGAAAATGGTGGAACATACCGGCGGTGAGTCAGGATCACTGACATATCTGTGACCAGACATCGGAGGCTCTATAGGGATCGGAATCGGAGAAGTAGTCCCATACTGCCAACTCATCAACTCGGTCGGCATATCTGGCCACCCAGGATGATCGAGAGTCGGAGGGATCGGAGGAATCGAACTACCTCTACCCCTAGACGCACCAGCCCTGCTAGAAGAAGGGATGTCTGCAGCACGAGCGCGACTCGAAGATGGTGCGCCAGTGGGCCTCAGTGGCGGAGCCCGCACTCCCGTCAAGGGGGGCATCAGATATATACGGCGATAGGTGGCGTAGTCCCCCTCAATGAGATGTAACAAAGCATCGGTGCCCTGCATATCCCTAATGACCTCCTCAGTAGATAGCCTATCGGCAGTCCGCATAGTGGCTGGAGGCACAGCGGGAGGGTCCTGAGAATCATACCCCCACACCTGGCGCAGGAAGCGTTCCCCCAGGAACCACGCCCTACCAACTGGTCCCTCGAGCAGGTACCTATACTGGGAATTGCTCGACCCTCCGGGGTACTGATTTTGCAGATCATCGCCGAAGACTGCCCAGGGCTGCCAAGTAATCTGCAGATAACCAGTGTACAAATCAATCAGAAATCAAGAATATACAAAGCAGATCAAAGATGAAAATGAAAGGAACTGAGAGTTCTGAAATACCTCTGTCGTCCGCACAGTATCAAAATACTGTCGCAGAGAAAAGAGAGTCTCTCGAGGCCTCGATAGGTGCTCGCCCTCAAACATCAATGAAAACGGAGTCATAAGAGGTCCTACCACTTCCATCTCCAGAGCCAATGTGGGAAAATACACATACACCCATAGCTGAGAAAAGCAATGCGGAATGTGAATACAAGGTGCTAAAGGCAGAGTATAGAATGCAAAGTGCGCCGTGTGTGCAGTGAACAAGTAATGAGGAGCAAAAATGTAAATCAAGAGGACAGAACGTACCTCCCAGGCTCTCCAGTAGCCGCCGAGTAAGTCCCCCCGCGTGCGAGAGACTGCGCTCATGTAACAATAAAGGGTAGCCAGGGCAGCGCCGCCCCAATCATACTGACTGACCTGTGATAGGTCCACTAGGGCACTCAAGAGATACAGCCCCACGGTGTTCCCCCTATCAGCAAACAAAGTAGTGCCGAAGAGGAACATGAGGAAACCGCGGGTGTACTGCTCGACTCTCCTCGGGAGACTCAGGCTCCATCTCTGGCCTCCGGAAGCGGGAAGAGAACCAAGTATATCGGACTCTCCCGTAAGCTCTGTCTACAGGCGGGCGAGCCCCCAATAGATGAATCCAAGCAGCCTCCCACTCACTCATATCCTCGTCGTAGGGAATGGGTCCACCGCCTACGTCTAGGCCGGTGAGTACAGCAAAGTCTAGTGGGGTCATAGTCATATCCCCGGTGGCAGAAAAATGGAAAGAATTGGTGGTGTCCCACCATCTCTCTGCCAAAGCGGCCAATAAGGTCCTGCTGATGTGGCACTGTGATAACCCCCTACAGAATGCTCCAAACCCCGCTGAGTCGACCAGATCTCGGACAGCCTCCGGAAGCTCAGCATACCACTCTCTCGCAGCAAGAGAGCCGTATCCTCGTACAGTGCGAGAGCCAACCTGCGTTCAGAATGAATATGTGTGTTCAGTACGCAAGAAAATACAAGCTGTGTGCAAATTGAAATGAACAAGCTGTGTGCAAATGAAATGAATGAGCTATGTACAAGTCAGTGGGCTGTGTGTTCACCTCAAATCTAGGCTGCGTGTTCAGAAAATCTGAGTTTAGGGCTGCGCGTTCTACTCTTAATCAGTGGGCTGCGTGCTCAGTAAATTTGGTATTTGGGCTGTGTGTTCACTTCAAATCTGGGCTGCGTGTTCAGTAAATTTGGTATTTGGGCTGCGTGTTCAAATTTCAGAAAAATTAGTGGGCTGTGCGTTCACTTCAAATCTGGGCTGCGTGTTCAGTAAATTTGGTATTTGGGCTGCGTGTTCAATTCCTAATCAGTGGGCTACGTGTTCACCTCAAATCTGGGCTGCGTGTTCAGAAAATCTGAGTTAGGGCTGTGTGTTCTATTCTCAATCAGCGTGGGCTGTGTGTTCACTTTCTATCTGGGCTGTGTGTTCAGTAAATCTGAGTTAGGGCTGTGTGTTCTACTCTTAATCAGTGTGGGCTGTGTGTTCACTATCTATCTGGGCTGCGTGTTTAGAAAATCTGAGTTAGGGCTGTGTGTTCTATTCTCAATCAGCGTAGGCTGTGTGTTCACTTCAAATCTGGGCTGTGTGTTCAGTAAATCTGAGTTAGGGCTGTGTGTTCTACTCTTAATCAGTGTGGGCTGTGTGTTCACTATCTATCTGGGCTGTGTGTTCAGAAAGTCAGAGTTTAGGGCTGTGTGTTCTACTCTTAATCAGTATGGGCTGTGTGCTCATCATCAACTTGGACTGTGTGTTCAGAAAACCGGGGTTAGGGCTGTGTGTTCTACTCTTAGTCATGTGTGTGCTGTGTACTCATTTTCAACTTTGGGCTGTGTGTTCGACAAGTCAGTATTTGAGCCGTGTGTTCAATATCCAACTAATGTGTACCGTGCGTTCACAATCAGTCAGTGAGCTGTGTGTTCAAGAAATTCAAGTGTCTAAGTCACATGTTCAAGATGCAAGTCAAATACTATGTCATAAGCTAAACCGCATGTCCAAGCATGGCAAAGCTGCAAAAAATACAGCAAATGAAGTAAAATACCTCTCGTGCCTCGTGAGAGAGGTGCTGCTCCGGCTCTCGCAAAAGAAGATCCCCGGGTACCCGATCGTTGAACTCGGTGAAATGACGGAAAACTGCCCGCGGAAGCCTATGTGCCGGCGGAGCGTATCTCCCGGGAATGAAAGGACGGACACTCGGGGGCAATGCCATAATGTCAAAATCATCTCCGGCACCCGGAAAACCTCCACTGTGAGGAAAATGACCCGCCATTTCGAGAAATCTGCAAATAGAGCAAAAATGAGCAAAAATGAGCCAAAATTGGAAAAAGTCAACAAAAGTCAACTCTCGGGAAATGAAAAAGTCAACGAAAGTCAACTCCCGGGAAAATCTTCCAAATATTGAGACAAAATTACCTCAAGTGGTGAAAATGAGAAGAGAAGCCCCGAAATCGAAAATTTAGTCGGCTCAAAGTGCTTAAAACTAGAAGATTTCGCGAAAACAACTTGTGTGGAAGGCCGGAGGGCGCGTATAAAATGCAGATCTGAAGAAGAAAATGGTTTGGGGAGCAAGAGGAGGAAGTTTTGCAGCTGTGGGAGTGATTTCGGAGTGAATGGAGGAGCATATATATAGAAATAACTGAAATGACCAAAATGCCCCTGCTTTTGGGCAGTGGCCGGCCGGCCACCTTTTCTGGCTGGCTGGCCATTTACTTTTTTGCCCCTGGCCGGTGGCTTCTCCTAGGGAAATAAGCTGGCCGGCCATGGTCTCCACACCCTCCCCTACCTCTCTGCAAATTTTGAGAAAAATCGGAGTTCCCGGGACCCGAAAAAGTTCATGAAAAGTGCGCTTTCTGGCACCGAATTGCTCCACCGGAACTTCAACTGCAGTTTCTAACATGTGTCTCATCATCATTCGTCAAAATCAGAGTGTATCCTTTTTAAACACATTATAATCTCTCCAGGAGGTGAATCAGAGACTGCGATCAAGTTGCCTTCGCCGAAATGCGCGTTTCCCAGCTCGTTGTTGCGCAACAAACGGGCACCCCGATTTGTGCTCGTTTTGCATTATTATGCACCTAACTCGCATTCTCATGAACATTTTGCATTGTCATGCATTATTTCTTGGTGTACCATACTTCTGTGCTTAAACATGCGTTGTCACGCATTATCTTTTCTTACATTACGATGCATTCACTCGCCGACACTGTGTGTCAAACTTTTCGAATCATAGGAATCGCATTGAATATATGTTGTTAGCATATTGTTCTTGTTGAATTTCTCTCTTTTGCAGGCACGATATTGTATGTACGGTTCATTTGAGGCTGGTGCGACCAGACGAATCGCACAGGTATCGTATCTTCTCCGTGTGAGACGCGACGAGAATTGAATGATTCTCCGCATTCCTAACTGCATGAAATGTAGTTGTTGCTTTGCATTCTCGATTAAAACTGTTGCATCTATTTGTCAATACTTGCTTCATTACAGCTTGCTGCATTTACATGGTTACCTGGCTCGTGCCATGTCACTTTGCATTTTTGCCCCCTTGCCTGCGGGCACGCCTGCGAGCATACATATACCTGTTCATCTTGTATGATTGTCTAGGTCTTCGGCCTTGTCAAAAATGGGTCGTCTCTGGGCTTTGACATTCACTCCCGTCACTTCTTGACTTTCGAGTTCTGTCAAAGAGGGGCAACTGTAGACACCCCATTTTTGACCGACCTTAAGACTCAGACGTCACCGATTGAGCGCTTGGTGATGCTGCATACTGTGCTCGTTCAGAAGTCTCAGAGTCGCGGCCGTGCGCCCTGCCTCCGGACTTCCGAACTCTCTTCTGTGCCTTGCCTCGGTTTGTGAACCAGACTCGGTTTTCTCTGTTTTCTTTCCTGAGGGAAGGGAGTGGTCCTGTAGGCTATCTCTCGGTGGCCGTGGGCTACATTTCGTGGCCGTAGGCCATTTTGCCCATTTCGGAGCCCGGTTCCCGATTTTCGGAGCCGTTAGGCCGTGTGCCTCGGCTCGGGACCAGCCCAACCATCTCCGATTTCTCCGAGTTTTTGGCATGCATCTCATTTACTCCTATACCGAGGGACACTGGGGTCTCAGATACCCACTTCGTGGCCGAACGCCACTTTCGGTGCTTACAGCCCATTTTCGGGACCCCGAACTGCGTGATTTGGGCCCCGAGCATTCATTTTGCATCGGTTTTTGTTCATTTTTGGCGAGTACCTCTGTTTTATCATACCGAGGGACACTGGGGTCTCAGATACCCACTTCGTGGCCGAACGCCACTTTCGGTGCTTACCGCCCATTTTCGGGACCCCGAACTGCGTGATTTGGGCCTCGAGCATTCATTTTGCATTAGTTTTTGTTCAATTTTGGCAGGTACCTCTGTTTTAGCACCAGGAAGATCACTGGAGGGTGGGAGGACAGCAATTGTCTCAGAAAACTAGTTTCGCTCCTCCGGCGTCCGTTTTGCTCACTTCCGGGCTAATGTTGAACACCCTAGGGATATTTTCTTCGAGCCGAGACTACATATTTGTGATGAGGGGACATGGGAGGACCCTAAAAAGTGGTGGTCGGCCAGTAATTGTTATTTTCATTTTTGAGCCTCTCTTTCAAGTTGAATGTTGTGCCTCCTGTTTCAGAGTTGCCAAATTCCAACCATGGGGTCTTGTTCTACACACCTGGGAGGACACCAAAATATGGTGGCCGGCCATTAATTGTTCACTTCATTTTTGGCCATGGCCGGCCGGCCATGGGGAGTGGCTGGCCGACCAGTGGGGTGGCCGGCCGGCCATCTTCAAGAAAAGCACCTGGCCGGCCTGCTTCCTGCTTTTGACCACTTTACAGCTGTCCAGCTGTTTTTTCCAAATATCTTTTGCCTCCGAGGGATATTTTGGGAGGGAAAGCTTGGATGCATTTCCCTCCCTTTTACACCCCTTTCTTGCCCATTTAAGGGGCTGACCTCCTTCTTTGTTAGGGTTACAAACTTTCTTCTCAAGAGCCTATCTCCCTTTGCCTCCATTTTCCATCTCCAAAACCTCGAAAAACCTTCAAGTCTCTAGCTCACTTGTTCATCAACACCTAAGCCTCACCATCACCACCTCCATTCCAGCAGCAAGGAAGCTTTTTCATAGGCTAAGACAGCAAATTGAAGCCAAGAAGCAACAAAAGCTTGATCTTCAAGGGTAAGTCACTATTTCTCCTTTTGAGCACATTTTTGCATCAATTCTTTACCCTACTTGCTCTCTGTTTTGGGCTCCGAACCCTGCTGATTTTAGGCTTATGTTGAGCCCCTCTACAACATTTTAGAAGGGCTCAACCTTGTTTGGCACCTCTATGATGCACCTCTTTCAATATCACTCTTTGTGCCAATATTTTGCATGCTTTGTTTGGATTAAGAGTGATCCATTTTCGAGCCTAATATAAACTATGAGTAGGCTTATTTTGAGCCCCTCTACAACATTGAAGAAGGGCTCAACCATGTTTGGTGGTTCTATCATGCACTTGTTTTGTAATTCTTCCAATTTACCGTAAAATTGCATGGTTTCTTTAGCCTATTTGAAATCTGATTTTGAGCATGCCATTAATTGAGATTGAGCTTATTTTATGTCCCTCTACAACATTGTAGAAGGGATCAATCTTTTTTGGGGCCTCCATGCATGGCCTCTCTTTGTACCTCTCTTTGGCCCCATTTTGCATGCCTTTTTTAAGCTTATTTGGCTTCTGATTTCAGCCTTCATCAGGCCTGAAAAGAGCCTTATTTTTTCCTTCTTGTCATGTTTTGTTAAGGGTCTTATGCTATTTGGTGAATACTTTTGGTACTTCATGTTATACCCTCTTATACCCCCTTATTTTTGCATGCCTTGCTAGCTCATCATGCTTCTGTTTTTGAGCCTTCATCAGGCTTGGAAAGAGTCTTAAAATAACTCATTCTTCATTTTTTGTTAAGGGTCTTAGGCTGTTTGGTGCATCCTTTTGATACCTCATGTTATAGCCTTTGTTGGCTCATATTTTGCATGCTATTTTGAGCATATCTACATACTGAATTGGAGGATGTCATCTCTTGTAAATGTGCATATTTTTGGTCCCACTTTAATATTGTAGAACCTTTTTTTTTCAGTTTGAGCATTGTACATATCACTTGTTTCATTATTCCCCTTTTTTTCCCCATTTTTGCATGCTGTTTTTGCCATACTTGTGATTGTTGTTTGGCCATTCTTTGTACTGAAAAAATGCTAGTCTAGGGGCTTCCTAGCATCTGTCTTTACACTTCATGTCCATATTATGCATGTTTAATAGGGCTGTAGGCCATTTCGGGTGCTTAACATAGCATTTCGGGCATCGGGTGTAATTTTGTCATAATTCGGGGGCTGTTTTTGCATCTTTTTGGCTGCTAAAATTTACATTTTTTGTATGCCATTTGCCACGTCTCATTTGCATGCCATTTTTGTGCCTTAGGGCCATGCCTCGGTTTGCGTGCCCGCGTGTACGCATTTCGAGGCACTTCATTCTCATCTCACGGCCTCTTATGTGAGTGTGGCTGAGACCCTCTCATGTTAGTGTAAGCCCAATTTGCATTATGTATGTCATTTCATTTCGTATGACATTGCCTCGGTTTGCGTGTCCGTGTGCGCGCACTTTGAGGCACTTCATTTTCATCCCTCGGCTTCTTATGTGAGTGTGGCTGAGGCTCACTCATGTTAGTGTAAGTCCATTTTACATTCTGTATGCCATTTTAGTCTCATCGCATTCCGTATGCTATTGCCTCGGTTCGCGTGCCCGCGCGCACGCATTTCGAGGCACCTCAGTTTCATCCGATGGCCTCCTGTGTGAGTGTGGCTGAGGCCCTCTCATGTTAGTGTAAGCCCATATGGCATCGCATATCTCATTTTAGTCCCATTACATTCTGTATGCCATTTTCTGGGTTTGCGTGCCCGTGGGCTCGCATTTCGAGACATCTCATTTTAGTCTCATGGTATATCATATTTCTAGTCGTTTCGTGTCTTTATGTCATTACCTCGGTTTGCGTGCCCATGTGCACGCATTTCGAGGTACCCCATTTTCAGCATCATTACATTCAGCATGTCATTACCTCGGTTCACGTGCCCGTGTGCACGCATTTCGAGGCACTTCGTTTTCATCCATTGGCCTCCTATGTGAGTGTGGCCGAGGCTCACTCATGTTGGTATAAGCCCATATTGCATCTCGTATCTCATTTTAGTCCTGTTGCATTCCGTATGCCGTTTTCTGGGCACGCATTTTGAGATATCTCATTTAGGTCTCATTGTACATCATATTTCATGTCATTTCATGCTTTTATGTCATCACCTCGATTTGCGTGCCCGGGTGCACGCATTTTGAGGCATCTCATTTTCATAGCATTATGCATGCTAGGATTGTATTTTAGTTGCATTCATGCATATCATGCATATTGCATCGTGTTCAGGATAGGAGTTAGTCCGGGCACGAGAAACGAGGCATGTTCCGTACTCCGAGTGACGGAACGGGTCTCAATTCCCAAGTCACCGACACTCCGGATTATCCATGATGGAGTTAGGTTTTGTTGTAGCATTCATCCTATATTGAGTTGTGCAATCCGACTCCTCGGCCATCATGCATCGAGATGCGTGATTGGTGGCACGAGGATCGAGGCATGCATATATTTGTGAAATACATTGCTATGCCCCTTTCCTGCTCTCTATTGCAGCAAAATAAAGAATCAGCAATTTTTCGGGACTTGGCACGCATTTCAAGAAAAAGTGCAAACAGAGGCTAATCGGGGCATCGTCATGGATTTCAACGCCAAGACAACCCAACATTCATTATTCATCAGAATCGAGGCAGCCCCCTGGCCTGCGCGCCAGTTTACAGCTTTCTTGGTTAATTTGTAAATTAATTAGGAATTTGTATTTATTTCGGACTGTAATATTTATTCGGACTGTATTATTCTTTTATTTCGACTGTATATTTATTCGGACCCTCTGCGCGAGGGCATAATTGTAATAAGTGTGGGTGAGTGTGATGTATGTCTTCCAACCCCCATTTCTTTTTCCCTTTTATTTACCCGCTTACGATGGTTAGATATAGGGCATATTTCAATTAGCATACAGTATGACAGCATGTTTGCATCATTCATCTGTTTTGCATGCACCGGGCTCGGCGCATCATACAAACTGCATTTGTATTTCAATTCCAAATTGAATACTTGATAGCTGTTGCATTTCACATGCCATATTTAGAATAGCCGAGCCTGCTACAGTTGCATTTTTGCATGTGTTGCATTAGGCATTTCTGTACATTTAGGATCATGCATGATTTCTAACAAGCTTCTGTTTTGGCTTGGAGTACTCGGTGAGTTTTATGCTTTAGCATCCTTGCATATGTGTGAGTGTTGCCATGAATAGCATGCTTACCATGAGGCTAAGTGCTTATGTGATATAACTGCCTTGAATGCTTGTGGGTGGAGGTTGAGTTACTTGAATTGGGACAATTCATCAAAATGTTTGTTTTAAGCCCACTAGATAGTGGCAAAATCATGTTTTCTAAGCCCACCCGAGGGTGGCAAATCCATGTCTTAGCCTACTTGCGGGTAGCACCATCAAACCATTTTCAAACAAACAAACATGAAGTGTTTTGTTCCAATTCAGGCGATTCAGTCTATACTTGTATGCTGTGCGCATCACATAGTAACCTAGGCTAATAACCGGAATAAGAACTCACGATGTTTTCAAAAACAGATATCATGGTTAGTAGAGGCCGGTCTTTGACCGGGCGAGCGGGGGTGCTCACGAAGTGACCTTCCCCAATCGTACCCAAGTTCCCGAGCCGAGGCAACTTTGGTGATGACGGACACGTGGCCTTTGGCACCGAGTCAGGGTTTCCTAAATTTCCCATTTTAAAATATTTAGGTGGCGACTCTGTATTTGGCGAAGCAGTCCATGTTTGGCACTTCTTTCAAAAAATCTGTTTTCAAAAACGATTTGCCAGATTTGGACTCTTCAGTTCAAGATTAAGAATCGTGACATTTGAGTCCTTCGAACTGTAGTGACCCAATATCGAACCAGAACGGGGGGGGGGGGGGGACTCGCACTCCCCTTTCCCCCGGGATGCGTTCGGGGACGTCTACAGAGACCACCGAGAAAGTGGCTCCTATTCGAAAAAGGTTGGTTACGGCTTAAAGCCAACAAAAGAGTTATGTCGACTAGAGGAGAAGACCTTTGACTTTCGAAGTAGGTGATCACTTATTTTTGAAAATATCACCTATGAGGGGTTTTATGAGATTTGGGCGAAGTGGAAAATTATCGCCTAGGTTTATTAACCCTTTTGATATTATAGAAGAAGTGGGGGAAGTAGCTTATCATCTTATCTTACCACCAGAACTCTCCAGTGTACACGATGCATTTCACATTTCCATGCTTTGT
The DNA here is from genome assembly GCA_022316695.1 of Camellia oleifera. NCBI lineage: Eukaryota > Viridiplantae > Streptophyta > Magnoliopsida > Ericales > Theaceae > Camellia > Camellia oleifera. Next base: position 89,333,539 of record CM039307.1, on the reverse strand, counting down.
AAGTATGAACCCAATCCTTCTCAGGTTTTGGATTGGACAAGTCTAGAGGTAGATGAAAATATCACCTATGAAGAGAGACCGGTAAGGATCTTGGATTCTTGAGAGCAAGTTTTGAGAGGCAAGGTCATTCCTGTAGTCAAGGTATTGTGGCGCCACCACATGTTGGAAGAAGCTACTTATGAGCGAGAAGCCGAGGTCTATGAAAAATATCTAGAATTGTTTAATGATGTGTAATTTGGACGATTTATTATTTTCCTAAGAATTATGTGTTTTGATTTGTAAAGAAGATGTGATAGAAAAGTGTTGTTTTCAAAAAAGCTCAAACCTTCATTTCATTATATAAGTTGTGATTTGATTTTGTTCTCTTTCAATTATATTATACATATTAGGATGGTTATTAGTATGATGTTAGTCTTCTTCGGGATCGTTGGTGTTGTTTTAGCAAGAATCATGAAATTTTGGGGACAAAATTCTTTAAGGGGGATAGAATGTAACAACCTGTTTTGAGTGACCGCTCGAGTGATCAATTAGTCGCTTGAGTGGATAAATAGAGCTCCAAGTACCTTGCCCGATTACAAGCGAGACCGCTTAAGCGGTATAGTGGTCGCTTAAGCGAAGATATCAAGCTTCCAATAGTTTCACTGTAACTCTGCAAAACTTCTAAGATCTTGTGTTTACCGCTCGAGCGGTGGATAGTTTTCTTGAGCAGTCTACTTGTTTTTTTTTCGAGTTTCGCTCGAGTGATGGAAAGTTTGCTCGAGTGGTCTATTCAGGACAGCAATTTTCAATTTCGATATAAGCACTTTTTGGATTCACTTTTTCATTCCCCTTCTCTCTCTAAAGCCCTTTTTTGAAAATCTTAACTCTTAAACACTATATTTCATCTATTTTTAGCTAGAATCCATCATTGCTCCTTCATTAAAGTTGTTCATCTCACCAAGAGCTATATTTTAAACCGATTGGATTTGTTATTGTTTAGATTCTTCTTTGGGTCTTCATCTCTCCTCTCACAACTTTTAAGGTATGAATATTTTTACCCTTGTATATCTATATTTTGGTTTAAATGTGTGTTAATATTACGATAAGAATATATGAATTGGAATGGGTGAGATATATACATATATATATATATATGGACATTATGGTGATAGTGTGAAAGATTTGAGTATCTACTAATGAAACATAGTATAAAAGCCTAAATCAAGGGAAATAAGGACATGAAAGGAAAAACCCTAAAATTATTGGGAAGCCCTAAATGTTGTTCATGAATCAGGATTGATAATGGAAGAGAAATGGATGGGTAAATTGGATGTGTATTGGGATCCTTGTGATAAAAAAAAAAAAAAATTAAATTATGTGGAATGTTACTTGTTGTGTGCTACAGTCTTACCCACGTGGGGAAATTGAGGTGCCCATTTTCTTGGTCGTGTGAGGATGATAAATGTGGGAATGATTTAAGGTGTGCACATGTCCGGTCATGTAAGGACGACAAATGCGAAAGAGTTAAGGTGCCCACTAGTCATCCGTGTGAGGACAGAGAAATGTGGAATTAAATATAAGGTTGTGCTTTGTTCTATAAAATTGAAAAATTAGTATATGTGGGTAATAGTTATGATCACGCATATTTAAATCAAATGTTTAAATACCTGGTTAAATATATTTTCTATTGGGCAATTGCCCATTCCTATCTTTCAAGACTTAGAGAGCAGTAACTACCTCAATGAATTAGAAAAGGTTCAAACTTTTGTTTTTGGTTAAAGACATGATGTATATGGAGCAAAATATTTCCAATGTATTTACTTTTTTTTGGGACTGAGAGTCTTTTTGTACTTGAAACCTTTGATCTGGAAACTTGTAAGTCGTGAGGCATTTGTTATAATTTCCTCTAACTTGTTGAACTGTAAGGATTCATACTAAGTTTGCAACCGTTAATTTATAGTTCAATGAGAAAGAGAGCTTTTGGAATTGATATTATAATTATTTTAGTATATTGTGGATGCATGTACTTGTTGTCAAGATTGAATATTTTCGGAGCGTTACATTCTTTTTCACAGGTTCAGCCGAGCTGACCTGCTCGGCTAGCTAATCTCGTTTGGTGGTGATTTCAACAAGAGAAGTTCGAAGGGATTCCAACTCGGTCTTCTTCCCATTGTTGTTTGCTATAGCTTCTTTCAAACTCTTTCTTAGATCTAGCATGCGCTCATGAGCAATGCGAGCTTTTTGTGCAGCATGCAAAAGCATGATCAATATCACAAAATTGGACAAAAATATAAACAAAAAATAAAAAAGACAAGTTCTCACTAGAATTATGGACCTAATGGATTTTAGGTTGGTCAATTGTTGGTGCCTCTCCATATCAGTAGGTAAGAAAAACCCCTTTGCCAGATTGAAGGCCAACAAGTTATCTTTGTCAGCATAGACCTAATTCACTATAGTCACAACCTGGCTCTTATGCGTCAATGCTGGTGGCCACATTGAAGGGGTAAAGGAGGGATCATTAATCTTATCGGTCTAAATCTACTCGACTTGCTCATCCTGATCGAATTGTTTGATGTCTTAGAGCTCGATGGTGTGTTCATCCACCAGATGTTGCTCGGTTGTAGTTGTCCTAACCCTTTTGTCGGGTCGAGCATGAAGTGGTGCTAGTGGTTGCCAGAGCATGAACAACATTCACTCCTTACTTGGTTGTTTGCCCTTCAATTTTTGTATTTTGAGAGACAGAAGAAGTTTTCCCATTGATGAGGGTCTTGATAGCTCTTCGCTTGGCCATAATTTCTTCCTCAGTCAGGGGAATGAGAACAACTTCAAGAAGAGAAGGATTTGGCTTTGGAGATGGCTCAAAAAGGAAGTCGTACCAAGATCAGTTTGAATTCAAGCAAGTCGTACCAAGATCATTTATTATGTTTCAGTGCAGCTCAAAGGGCATCGTGATTAGCATAGGCATAATACGCCTTCCAATGATCCAAATATATAAAAAGAAGTCAATTATCAGCTCGGTGTTAAACATGGAAAGACAGAGAATGAATAACTGAGCTACTTGTTGTACTAGCTGGTCCTTTTTTGCAATTTATAAACTAACCCGACACTGATGTTTTTGTGTTTTCATAATTTCCAAAGACTCACAAAAATTCGTCGTCATGCAAGTCTTTGTTTGGTGTTCCTTTGATGATCTTTTCGTAGTCTCTTTTTATTTTTAAATACTAGCATAAGTCATCGTCAGTTTGGCTTAATGTGTATTGATGGAATAGCTCAGCTAGTCCTAGGTTGAGGTTTAATCGACGGTTTAGCACGGCTATGCCAGTTATTATCCTATAAGTATTACTGGAAACTAGTGTTGGGCATAGTCTGATTTGTCTAAGGAATTCACGTACAAGGGGTTGAACAGGGAAGCATAACTTTTCCCTCAACAATGGATATCATAGTAAAGGGGCAAAATTCTTCTCTGTTCCATGGAAAGATTTTTTCATTGGCCAATTCAATATTTACATCGGTTGGAATGTTGTAATCCTTTCAGAATTCTTCAATGACTCTTAGGGAACTCACCATGAAGTGGTATTTACCCATGAACCCGGCGTAGTGTATTGAATAAATTAATTTGTTTACTTGACTATTAGCGTGACACCAATTGGTGTTGTGATAGCTCGGTTGTGGAGTGTTTCCAAGTGGCGGTGTTGGTGTACCTGGTGGGTCCTAGTTTGAAGTCTGCACAGTTTAGAGATGAATTGATTATATTCAATTTGCAGACCAGTTGTGTGAATATGAAAGTTCAGCTCGATTTTTTGGCATGATTTAATGTAGTTCCACTCGATTTTGAGCGTATCATTAGAAACTAGCTTGGTCAGTGTCTGGCACATGTTTTTTATCTCGGTCTTTGTGTGATAAGGAAGTAGCTTGGTCGAGCTAGAAATAGGTTTTTGTTCGGTTTCATAGCTTCTAAGTATTAAAACCCTTATTTTGCACGGTTGAAGTCCAGATTGTAGGAGTTCATTCTCCGATTCAGATTCCAGGTTTCAGTAATGGTATATTAGGGGTTGATTATGGAGTTAGTAACGCCTAAATTTTATTCTTATGAGTTCAAGGCTATAAATTAATCATTTCGAGTTACATGATGAAAAGATTAAGAAGCATTTAAGCCCAAGGATTTAAAGAACTTGAAGAGCATGAAGAACAACAATAGGGATTTGATGAAGGTACTGAAATTCACCATTTCTAACACGAATCTGGCTTTCGATCGAAGGAAATAGTCTTAATGCTGTTGGTGATTCAAGAAAAAGGGCAAATCTAATCAAAATGTTTGATTTGGGAATGAATTGGGGCTCCCTTGCTCTGGTTTTTGCTTGGGTCGAAGATGAATAGTGGAGAACTTGGGGTATACATATAGCCTACATATATGAGAAGTAAAAAGGCGCGATGATTTCAAATTTTAGGCTGGAGCAAATGCACGGATCCACTGAATAAGGGCCATGTGTCAAGGTGGTTAGTGAATGTACCACACGGATGGTTAGATGGTTTTGGGCTGAACAAAAATTGTAATCAAACTGGGATTTAGCTCGGTTGATTAAAATAGTTTAGCTCAGGTTGACAAAGTAATCCCAATCATGCAAAATCAGATGGAATTAAGGAGCAATTGAGAGGGTAATTTGCGATGTGCAAATAGGCTGAGCTAAGTTCGCATAGGCGTTGTGCTTGGATCGAGCTAAATTGGTTTGGTCTGCTCCTCATGTCATTCTAAGCTGAAATGAGTTAAAGACCGAGCTATCCTTAGAAGACTGGGCAAACATTCAATAGGTCATGACTAGGCAGTATTGGGCGTGCGACGTTAACCAAACTAGCCAGCTATGCTAAGACCCGTGGCTTACATGTTTTGTCATGGTAACGCGTCGCATGGCATTACATGTTGCTTGGCAGTCTCAAGTACTAGCAGGGTTCAAGCAGTACGGTTGCTCGGTCCTTGACCTACCAGAATGATGTTTTTAATCCAGTTGCCGAGCTAAGAGTTGTGTCATTTCACTTGGTTTGCAGTAATCAAGTTGTTAAATGATGAGTGTTATCCTTTAGAAAGCAGATTCCTAATAGGACTCTTTGAAGAAAAAGTAGAATGCTAGGATCTACCTTGTGAAAAATATAAAAGTTCATAGTTAACCTAAACCAGATATTGCAATCTCTATTCACGAAGTTATAGAGCTTTTCCCTACTTTGATTCCTTTAGCTGACTTAGGCGTCGGAAGGGTTTTTCGGAAAATACACGCTAGGTAGCTCACCTATGTTTGTGTTTCAGGTCATACAACATCATTCAAAGGAGTACAAGCTTGATCGCTAGAATTATATTTGTGACGAATATTTTGTGCTCTTACAACATATACATGGACCCTTCAGCTACTCTGAAATGTATGTTTCTTTGAGAGATTTGGCCTTTTAACTAATCTTATTATATTATTAGGATAGCTGGTGATGAGCAGTTTTCAAATTTGGTAACTGGACCATCCCGTCCTTCCTTTTTCGTTTCTTATTAGGGACAAGAGGAAATTATAAAAATAAATAAATAAATAAATCAAGATTTGATTTATAATATAATAAATTTTGAATTTTGTTAATTTAAATTATAAAATTTTAATTTATTTTAAATCTAAATTATTTGTCTATTTTCGTTAATTAAAACTAATAGAAAATGATATTTTAACCATTAAACTCAATAAAAAATGATATTTTAAACATTTTATGTAAATATGCATTGAGTTTAATGACTAAAATATTATTTTTCTATTAGTTTTATTTAATGAAAACTGGCAAATAATTTAAATTGAAAAGAAATAATTAGATTAATGTTTAAATTGACAAATTAAATATTCATGATTTACTTTGTTATAACAATATATATATATATATATTTTAGAGTTAATTACCCAAAAGTCATGTTTACAAATGTTATGGTAGCTGAGGTGTTATCTAAATTTTTTTGAACTAATAAGTCCTATTTACTAAAATTGAGAATATTATCAATTTTTTTCAATTTATAAAACTAAGAACATTATCTATTTTGTATAGTAACATTCCAGATAATTGTTTCACTAACTGATAAAAAAAAATAGAGTATGATATTAAACGTTTTTGTCATTCTACCTATTGGTTTGATTCAATTATCTAATAAAATCGGGAATACTATAATTTTTTTTTTCAGTTTTAAAACTGAAAACATTATCAAATTTTTTTATTTTTAAAGTTTTTTTTTTCCATTTTTGCACATCAATATTCTGTCATCATACTCCTTTATAGACACAAAACTTTCAGTTTTGCATAATTTTTTTTTTTTTTTCAAGTTTTTCAATTTTTTCAGAAAAAAATAAATAAATAAAATTTGGCACACACACACATATATATATATATATATATATTTCAATTGAAAGTTGATATTTTAAAGTTTTGAAAATCAAAACAAATATTAAATCATCATATTCCTTTATAGATAATCATATATGATGAATAATATTGTTTGAAAGGTAATTCTAACTATTAAAAATTTAGTAAGACTTGAAAGCTTAAAAAATATTAGTTAAGATTTAATGAAATATAAGTTCATAAATCAAAACTTATATGTAAATACCCTAACAATAATAATACACTGGAACCATGTCTCTTTGTTGTGTACAAGGTTAAATTACACTGATGTTCATTATTAGTTGTTTTAATATTAATTTAATTTTGTCATTGGAATTTTAATTGCACAAAATTAACCTTCACTTTTAAGATTTGATTTTTAATACCATAACTATTAACTTTCGTTAGCGATTTGAATAATTGAGAAGTAACGCATAACGCACATGACATGAATATCCGTTGGAGTTTTTTTAAGTGTGCAAGTGCACACTATGTGCCACTTACACAAAAGGTGTAAGTGTAAGGTGTAAGTATAAGTATAAAGTGTAAGTGTAAGTGTAAGGTGTAAGGTGTAAGTGGGTTACATATGGTGTGCAACCTCAAAAAATGTGTAAGTGTAAGGTTTAATTTTTTACAAAATGTGTAAGTGTAAGGTGTAAGGTATAAGGTGTAAGGTGTAAGTTGTAAGTTGCACACCATAATCAAACCCATATCCTTTTACTTCTGACTTCTCTTATTTTTTGTGCTTAAAAGTAAAAAATTGAGTCTTTATTTATAGTTGTATCTAGGGGTTTGCATGGTGTGGTTTGATGAGGTTTGAGGGTAAATTATAAATTAAATCATAAATGATGGATTAATAAATAATTAAATTACAATTTGGATGATTTGAATAGTTTTAGTTTGTCAGTTGATAGGAGAATAATCTTAAACAATTATGAAGTATTTGATTTATATATAACACTAATTTGTATCATTATATATAATATATATAATAAAGTATGATTTTTTTGAATTTGTCCTACACACATTTGTCCTACTAGGACATTTGGACGGCTCATATCTATTCAAATTATAAAACAAAGGTTGAGATATATTTTTCAAAAAATATCCTACATATACATTTTCTATTTTCTCACTTTTCTCTCTTACTTTTTCTTTTTCTCACCCATCATTCTATGATCCTATGATCCCATGATCCCATTTTCATCTCTCTTTTCTTTTATTTTTTTATTTTCTTCCCATTTTTATTTGTTTTTTTTTTATTTTCATATTTTTGTTCGCTTATTTTTATTCATATTATATGAAAAAATCTGCGATCCCAGAATTAGGAATCATATTTTACTGTGTGTAGTGCAAATTAAATTAATAAATTTTATAGTCCACAAATTAAATGAATTTGAACAATTAGGTCAAGTTTGGCATAACCTAAATAATACAAAAAGTCAAAAAGTCACTATTCTATTTAAATTACATCATCTTATTTAAATCACATCACCTCTCTAACACATCACATCAAACCCAATCCAAACCCAATCCATATAAGTCAATAAGTCAAAAAGTGTACTTTTTTAGAACATCCCAAACCAACACTTAATTATTATTTTTAAATATATTGAATACCTAGATAGACTTTATATATTTAGATCTTATATAAATCTTCAACATATTTTAATAAGGCAGGACGGTTTTTGAATCTTCAACATATTTTTGTCCTATTAGGATATTTTGATGGCTTAGATCTGTTCAAATTATAAAACAATGTCTGAGATATATTTTTCAAAAAATGTCCTGCATATATATTTTCTACTTTCCCGCTTCTCTTTCTCTTATTTTTTTCTTTTTCTCACACCCCCTTTTATGATCCCATGATCTCACCTTCCTCTCTCTTTTCTTTTTATTTTTATTTTTTTGATTTTCTCCTGTTTTTATTTTTCTCTATATTTTTTTTCTTTTTTTTTGTTCAATATATTTTACACATATTTCCATATAATGTTTGTATGCTCGTAATACATTAGGACATTACGGGTATACATACAATTTCTATATAATTATACAAGCAAAAGCAGTATTGTATGTATGCCCGTAAAAATTGTATGTATGCTAGGCACATCTATCTATCTAGCTATATATTATATAAGCAAAAACGAGTTTTCGTGAGGAGTTTTGTGAGAATTCCAAAATTTTATAATAAATATGTAATTTTATCAAATTAAAAAATAAATTTAAATAGTGTTGGGATTACAATTATATTTTAATCCTAATATTATTTACACTGTGCCTACGCTAATATATATATTATACTAATTAATTTTATATAATATTTTTCATATATATAACACTAATTTATAACAAATACATTTTAAATCTCTCTTTCACACTAATTTTTAAAATAAATAAAAATATAAGTATTACCTATAACAGAATGAATCAGATTATAAATTTTAAACCTCAATTCAAGATAATTCACAGTGACAAGTGGATCGTTACCAATTGAACAAATGATGTAGATTTGATAATATTTTGCACCGTTCTAATTGTAACTTCAATGACTTGTGAGTGTGCAAATATAGGAAGTTGAAGCCCTTTCTGGAGCCCAACCTACTTCATGGACATTTGAGGCCCAAACATTCAGGGTCCATATTGGGTTTTAATCAGGATATACAACCATCTATTATCTTGGATGGCAGTCCAATAGGCCCACAGTTACTCCCGAGGGATTTAAAGGCCCGAGGATTAAGTTTTTTTTTCTTTTTTTTTTTCTTTTTTTTTTTCAAGTCTAAAATTTTGCCTAATCTCATGTACATATACATATAATCTTTGGTCTTATGCATGAAAATCTTAAGTGATTCGTAATTAGATCAAGATTAAAATATTCCAAATCCCAATAATCCAAAACACACAATCTAAATCAACAAGCACTAATAAAAGTGATTTAAATTGTTTGTTTTTTGAAATAAACTATAAATCGACACAAACGATTTTTTACGTGGAAAAAACCACAATTGAAGAACCTTCAATTGTAATTAAAAACCACGGGCGAAACGTCACTAATCAATCTACTACTGAAGGAAGAAAGATTACAAAGATAATACACAAATTACCCAACTCAGTCAATTTGCCTTCGAATCTTCTGTAACTCTTTCACCACGCCTTCGACTCGGAATTGATCCACCTGCAGTTGAATCCACAACTTCGCTTGTCGAATTAACGACTACGTACAGAATCAAACGCCTTTTGAAACTCTACGTTTGAACCTTCGGAATCCACCGAAGAGAACTCTCTTGAATTATAAAGTAACAAACTCCTTGATGTATGAATTTTAGATCATGAGTGAAGAACTCTCTCAAAACATTAAGGAAAACTCTCAAAAAAACTCAGAAGAAAACTTCAAACAAAACCTTAGGACTCTTGAATAAGATCTAGGAAAAGTAATCCTAGAAAAAGACCCAACACGCGAATTTATAGAATCTGTGTTCCCGCAGTCCGCTCGAGCGTGGAAATGCCCGCTCAAGTGGAGGCTTCAAAATTGTGTGATTCATATAGGCTTCACGCTCGAGCGGAAGTTTCCACGCTCGAGCATTGAATCACACCATCTAGTACTTTTTCAGGCGCAGCAGAGAAACTGTGACCTTGCAATCCCCGCTCGAGCGTCACTTTTCCCGCTCGAGCGGGGAGACCAAAATTGGAAAAACTGGAAATCAGGATCTTGTTACAACCTTGGTTTTGATCCATGGAATTTGACAACAAAGGGTCCTAACAATCTCCCTTTTTGTCAAATTCCGGACAAAACCATTTTAAAACAGTTTTCCTAACAAAATCACAAATACTAAAACAATTTTCCAAATGAGTCTAAACAAGTTTCCAACCAAAATCATAAAACGAACACCACCAACTACAAACCAATAATCACAAGCAAATCTCAAATCCACGCTCTTGAATCAATTATCCTGAAAGAAAACAACCACACACAAGCCAACCAAAACTATGTGGAACTAGATTAAATAACAAAATATAAGCCCATCATAAACAAAATAGTATCCAAATATATTATCCATCCAAAATATATGACAATCCAACTGTACCAAAGAATGATAGAAGTAGAAGTAAAACAACTGTACCATGTATACCAAAAAACTGTACCAACTGTACCACCAATGTATACCAAAAAACTGTATCACCAAGACCACTCCCCCTTTTTGTCCGGGAGGGAACAAAATAAAGAGAAACAAAACAAGAGAGCAAAAAACAAATACCAAGGGGCCGGAGGCGGAGGCTGCATCTGAAGCAAGGTCAAAATCTGAGCCAGCTGGGATGAAGACTGTGCCACAGAATCCTCAATCCACTAGGAAGAGGCCTCCAAAGCACTAAAACGGGAATCGGCAGTGGTCTCAAGATCAGTGAGGCGAGCCTCAATATATATCCATCCGTGCCTCAAGATGATCAAACCGGGAGCCAATAGAGCGCTTGAGGGACTGAAGCTGACCATGGACTGTACGAACAGGAGGGTGCTGCTCCCCCTCACCATGATCTCCGCCAGCAACAGCATCATACTCGGCCTCCTCTGCCATGGCCGCAGTAACACTAGGACCTGCACTAGATCGACCAGAACCAGAAGGAACCCCCCTAATGTGAGACTGACTTTGAGAGACAGTCTACTTGGTAAATGGGTGTGTAAGAGAAGCAAACTCGTCCTTATCATATGTAGGGACCTCAAATTTAGCTAAAAGCCGGTTGATGAGACAACCATAGGGTAAGCCAAGATTGTTGCGCTCAAAAGCAGCAACCATCTTTTGAATGATAAGAGTAGCAATATCGATGGGACGGTTTTGGACAATACACTAAAGAACAAAGCCTTAATCCTGGTTAATCTCAGAGCAGTGGGTGGTAACTATGATATTGGCACATATAATTAAGTTGAGCAACCGAAATTGTGGGAGAAGTTCATTCTGTTTTATCAAAGAACCGGAAGGCCAAGGGCGAGGAAAACCACAAAGAGTCTGAGCAACCTCATCAAAATCACACATGGGGCGTACTGGAAAAGGGTAAAAGATAGGAGATCTCTCACTAACCCCTAAAAGCTCTCGGATAATGTCAGTGGTAACAGTGATTTCCTTTGATAGAACCCATATCTTAAAAGAGGGTCCAATGTCGTCAAGACCATCCATATTGCAATAAAATTCCCGTACCCAAGTAAGATTTTGGGACCAAGGAAACAGAAGAACCTGATCCCCACCCAAGGGATCAAAGAAAGACTAGATAGGAATGGACTCAAAGGTGGAGAGTTGAACATTCCGTTCAAGATGGATGGAGTGGGATGGGTAGGACTCGCGGAATAACTTGGCTTTTTCAGCCGATGGGAAACGGTCAGTGTTATATGGACGACGAGAGGCGGTAGACTTACGGCGTTTGAAGGTGGACATAACTAAACACTATAAGCAAACCCCAACCCAATCAACAGAGAAACCACAAAACATTAGTACCACAGTGATAGCAATATGAGGCAAGATAAGATATCATATGATGCAAAAAATGTAAGCATAAGAGAACCAAATATTGCAAAATAGAGCATAGTAAATGTGATATGAACAAGGACCATTAACACAGCAGTAAAGCACAAATGTAGCCAACATGGTGAGGGACTTAATCATCAAAGAGAATGGGATCACATAAACACAAAGTAATAGATGAGATCAAAAGTCCCCAACCACAATCCCCAATGTAAAAGACACAGAAAAATCGAACAAAAAGCCCAAATCAAAAAACCCTAGATGGAATGTACACAACCAAAACCACTGTGCCACAGTAAAAAACAACATTGCCTAACCCACAATATGATAAACATAGACAATATATACCCAACAACCTACTATATAACCACCTCAGGCAACACAACGACAAGGAAAGTAAAAAAAATAAGAAAACAAACACAAGAACAAAGGAGAATGAGAGGAGTGGCATACCTAAGATGTGTAATCACACGAAAAACACCAAGAATCCGCCAAGGAAGTGCAGGGGACGGGAGTCGCAAGAAAAACCCTAGAAGAGAGAGAGTGCACTGTGGAAAAAATGAACTGAAAGGACGAAGGAGGGAAATATATACAAAAACCAGTACGCTCGAGCGTGGGTTTTAACACTCGAGCGTGAGACAAAACACGCAGATATCCGCTCGAGCGCGAAAAAGGCCGCTCGAGTGCCAATTCACCGCTCTCAGAACTGTAAAGCAAAAGAGCAAACTACTGCAAGGCTCAAAACTACGCTCGAGCGTGGGAATATCTACTCGAGCAGGGGAAAAAACAAATTTTTTTTTTTTTTAAAAATAAAAACAAGATACTCAATATCAAAAAGAGAGACCTGGAACCTTAGGAGATGATCACATTTGGCCAAAAAGAATACGAAGATGAAATAATCTGCAATTCATGAATTCTGTAAACTTGCAATTTTGAAAAAAAACAATGACACTGGAAATCATGAGCACAGTAAATAAAATATAATCAGTGATCATAAACTACATGAGAATGTACAACTCAAAAACAAACATGAGAGCTCATAATATAAAGTGTGTCTGTGCAATCCATGAGAGTCCACTGAGCTAGAGTTAATCCTAGTAGTGATCGGATGGCTGGACCTCCGGCAAGAGTAACTGAACATCACAGAGAAAAGTCAAACCACTAGGAATCACGGGGTATTTGTTGAGTAAATGCGGAGGCTCTTCCTCAATCAATGAGTCCTTTTTATTGTTATTATTTTTTTTTAAAATTTTTTCTTGCTTGTGGGCACTCACTGGTAGCATTCATGCTCAAGAGTATGGAAACCAAACCAGTGAAGAATGAAATCATAAAGGATGGCCTGGTTGGGGCCTCTGAGGTAGCCTTTTCCTAATGCCCGGACTTCAAGGAACTGAGGGAGAAACTGTGGAAGTGAAAACAGATAGTAGATGGTTAAGAGACTCAACATCACTCATGATATACTAGTATCGGTCAATTCCACTGTAAAAGTACAAGAAACACTGTTAGTGGTCCATAGAGAACTTTGATCACTTGTGCGGAAACCCCTGCAGCAATTTATCTCAAGGATGTGTACAGAATGAGATCATGAGGTTAATGAGCACGGGCATTCAAAATGAGCTATGAACCATGAACAATGAGATCTTGTAAGCAGCATGAGTAGTGTACATAAAAAAGTTGGATACAAGAAAAACAGATATCAATGATAATGAGATTATGGCATCCAAGCACAAATAAGGCAAAACACTTACACCTACTCAAGGAACAAGTAACACTCTAGTGATCGAGCATGACACCCAAGGTCTTTCTAAGGAACTCAAACCAAAGAAGATCAAGGGGTTTTGTAAAAATATCAGCTTTTTGATGCTCAGTGGGTATATGTTCAAGAACAACAAGACCCTCTTCCACTAACTCTCGAATAAAATGATGACGAATGTCAATATGTTTGGTGCGAGAGTGTTGGACAGGATTTTTTGAAATGTTTATGGCACTTGTGTTATCACAAAAAAGAGTGAGAGTGTTTCGTTCTATCCCATAATCATGAAGCATTTGCTTCATCCACAACATTTGTGCACAACAACTTCCTGCAGCAATGTACTCAGCCTCAGCAGTCGAAAGAGAGATGGCATTTTGCTTTTTACTTTGCCAGGAAACCAAATTATTCCCAAGGTAAAAACACCTCCCGGATGTACTTTTCCTATCATCAGCACACCTTGCCCAGTCGGCATCAGAAAAACTAGTAATTTCAGCTGTAGTATCAGTGGAAAACCAAACCCCATACCCCAAGGTCCCATTAACATATTTGATGATGCGTTTGACCGCAAGATGGTGAGACTCTTTAGGACTGGCTTGGTAACGGGCACAAACACCGACACTAAAAGAAATATCAGGACGACTGGCTGTCAGATACAAAAGACTCTCTATCATACTCCTGTAATGGGTAGGATCAACATCAATACCAGAGGAATCTTTTGAGAGGTGAAGGCTGGTGCTCATGGGAGTGCGTGCATGTTTGGCAGACTCAAGACCAAACTTTGACACAAGGTTTTTAGCATACTTAGACTGAGAAACAAACATACCCGAAGGAGACTGTTTAATTTGAAGACTCAAGAAATAAGACAACTCTCCCATCATGCTCATCTCAAACTCATGTGTCATGTAATCCGAAAAATATTTCACAAGATGATCAACAGTGGAACCAAACACAATATCATCAACATATATCTGAGCAACAAGAATATGAGACTTAGTATGTTTCACAAATAAGGTCTTGTCAACACTACCCCTTTGAAAATCATTATCAAGAAGAAAGGTAGTAAGTCTATTATACCAAGCTCGATGGGCTTGTTTCAACCCATACAAAGCCTTGTCTAACTTGTAGACATGATTAGGACATTTAGGGTCCTCAAACCCTTTTGGTTGCTCAACATATGCCTCTTCTTTCAAGTACCCATTCAGAAAGGCACTTTTCACATCCATTTGAAACAATTTAAAGCCAAGAAAACATGCAACACCAAGCAAAATACGAATAAATTCGAGACGTGCAACTGGGGCAAACGTCTCATCATAGTCAACACCCTTTACTTGTGTGTAGCCTTGAGCAACCAACCTAGCTTTATTCCTAACAACAGTACCATTCTCATCAGATTTATTTTTAAAGATCCACTTGGTACCTATCACATTCATGTCTCTAGGTCTGGGAACTAGAGTCCAAACTTTGTTACGTTCAAATTGACCTAACTCTTCATGCATAGCATTGACCCAACTATCATCTGCAAGGCCTCTTTAAAATTCTTAGGTTCAATTAGTGAAACATAACACAGATGTGATACCTCATCCCGAATCTGTCTTTGGGTTTTCATTCGATCCGAAACACTTCCAATCACCTGTTGAGCTGGATGATTCAGTTTCACCCTTGCTGATGGTTTAAACTCAGGACTTGCAGTGACAGAAGCAACAGGATTGATGTCCCTTTGAGCACTCTTTGGACTGGAACTTACCTGTGAGGATGGTGCTGTAACAATTTCTTATGATTGGACCGCAGCTTCTCCTTGATTTTGTGGTTCAGTATTCAAGATTGGAGCCTCACCATTGTCATCCTCATTTGTTGTTGGAGTAGGTGCACCTGTGTCATCTATAACCACATTGATAGATTCCATTAAAGATGAAGTTCGCAGGTTATAGACTCGAAAAGCCCTATTGTTGGTTGAATACCCTAGAAAAATACCTTCATTACTTCGGGAGTCAAATTTTCCCAAGGGCTCCCTATCTTTGAATATGTAACACTTACTCCCAAAAGTTTTGAAGTATTTTACATTAGGTTTTAATCTCTTCCATAATTCATATGGAGTTTGTAAAGTGCCGGGCCTTAAATACACGCGATTTATGACATAAACCGCTGTATTTAGGGCTTTAGCCCAAAACTTTGGAGGAAGTTTCTTATTAAGGAGCATGACCCTAGCCATTTCTTGAACAACTCTGTTCTTCCTCTCAACCACTCCATTTTGTTGTGGAGTAATAGGTGCAGAAAATTCATGCTTAATTCCATGCATATCACAAAAATCCGAAAACGAACTATTTTCAAATTCACGACCATGATCAGTTCTGATTCTTATGATATGTCCAATGGACACACCCTGTTCATTTTGGATTTTAAGGACTAAAGCCTGGAAAGCATCAAACGTATCAGATTTTTCCCTTAAAAAATTTACCCATGAAAATCGATTGAAATCATCAACAGTTAGAAAAATGTATCTTTTACCTCCAATGCTTTCTGTGCAAGTAAGACCCATTAAATCCATGTGAACCAATTTAAGAGGACGTTTAGTTGTAAAGTTGTCCACTTTTTATGAGGGGCACGGGTTTGTTTTCCAAGTTGACATGGTCCACACACATGGCTCAAATTCTTACCCAGTTTAGGTACTCCTCTCACAAGCTCTTTGTTAGTTATCTTGGTTAGGTCTTTGAAATTCATGCGACCTAATTTTTGATGCCACAAATCAATGTTACTTATGATGGCAAAGTGACAAGTGAAATCATTAGTAGTAACAATTCCATAGCAGTTATCAGATGTGCGAACCCCATGTAAGATAGTATTTCCCTTTTTATCCAAAATTTCATATTTATTTTTAGAAAACAATACTTCATGATGGGAATCACACATTTGACTAATGCTCAAAAGATTTGCTTTAAGACCATCAACAAGTAGAGCATTATCTAGCTTGGGAAGACCAGCAACACTTATAGAGCCCTTACCAATGACTCTAGAAGTGCCGCCATCTCCAAAGGTAACAATTCCTCCTTCATATTTTTCAAGAGAGGTGAAGTAGGATTTGTTACCGGACATGTGACGAGAGCAGCCACTATCAAGATACCACATGTGTGAGTCACGTGCTTTTAAGGCAGTGTGAACAACTAAACAAGTCAAATCATCTTTCCTCACCCAAATCCTTTTGGTCTGGGTCAATGTCTTGGCGTTGTGAACACCCTCATGAATCTTGGTATTCCGCCTAGACATGTAAGGTTGTCTCCTAACCCAAAAGATATTCGAATTTCTACCATTTTGAGACACCTTACCAAATAGTTCAAAACAGTAAGGACGAATGTGGCCATACCTACCATAGTGATGATAAATAAAAATCGGTTTTACCTCCTTTTTGTTGATCTTACATGCTTTTGGTAGATAAAGAGAGGAATCATCCTGGTCTACCTTCAATTTTCCCTTTGCTTAATTCTTCAGGTTATGCGAGGTAGAGGCCTGTCCCTTGTGAGCTGTCACACCATATCCTAGCCCACTTTTGTCAAAACTCATTTGTTGAGACACGAGGATGTCTTCTAAAGATTTGGAACCTTTGTTCCACATGGCAATAGTGGTTCTAGCAACACGGAGTTCTTCATCTTTCTGACAGACTATCTCTTCCAATGTAGCTTGTGACATCTCAAGACTTTCAAGCTTTTCTTCATATGTGGAATACACCTTCAGAAGTTCATTCCTTTCAGTTTCACAGGATAGTAGTTTTCCACATAAGTCTTGCCTGTCACTCGAGATCTTGATGATATTCTGCTTTGCTGCTACAAGTTCTCCTTTCAGCCTGACATTCTCACTCTCACATGTTTTGAGCTTGAGAGAGAGTTTGTCGTTAGTTTTGGACAAATTCAGAGATTCTTCGTACAGCTTTTCGTAAGCTTGTTGTAGTTCATCGCCATTGATCTCATCATTGTTTTCAGATGTTTCATCATCTTCTTTTTGCTCTTCAGTGTGCTTGACTTCATCTAATCTAGCAACTAAGACAAGGAAGTTGCTGGATGGTAGGGAAGGTGAATCTCCTCTTTCATGGAATTGGCTCAGAATTTCCCATGCGTCTTTAGCCTTTGTGCAGTGAGCAACTCGTTGCTGTTCTTCATAGGAAATTGCTCCACGAATAGTAATCAGGGCTCTCTAGTTGCCCGGATTGTCTCCACTTTCTGTATTTTCTTCAATGGCTTGCCAACTTTCTGGTTCAAAAGCTCTCAGAAAAGCTCTCATTCTGATTTTCCAATACAGGTAGTTAGTCCCATCAAAGGTGGGAGCATGATGCAAGTTCTGACCACGAGCTAGATCTGGTGGCTTTGGAAGAGGTTGAGTGAAAGAGGACCAAAAAGCCATGAAAGTACTATCCTCATCTTCACTGGATTCAGGTTCTTCGGGTTCTTGTTCCGACCCACTTTCATCATCCCAAGTCATAGTGTAAACTTTCTTTCGATTCTTTTTCGAAGGGCATTCAGGGGCAATATGACCAAACCCTTGACATTCATAGCACTTTACCCCTTGCCCCTTTACAATCTTCTTTTCAGTTTTAGCAGCAATTTTTGGTGGAAAAGTTTTGGGTTTTTCATTATTCCTGTCTTTTGAAATAGGGTCTCTGAAATTAGGCTTCTTTTTCTTCAAAATTTTTTTAAACTGGTTTGTAAGCATAGCCGTCATCTCAGACTCTAAATCAAATTCAGTCTCCGGAGTTTTTGCAGTCTCATGAGCACTAGTGAAAGCCACACTATCTTTTTGTTTTTTCTTTGAAATCTGGTGGGCTTCATAAGTCTGCAAGTTTCTAACCAATTGATCAAGCTTGAGGGTATCAACATTCTGAGCCTCCTCAATGGCTGTCACTTTTGATTGGAACCTCTCGGGTAAAGACCTCAAAATTTTTCCAACCACTTTAGCTTTTGGGATTTTTTCACCGAGTGTGAACACAGGAATTAACGATATCACTAAGTTTTGCATAGAAATCATCGAACGTCTCATCATCCTGCATAAAAAGGGTTTCAAAGGCGGAGGTGAGACGTTGAAGTTTTGACCTTTTGACAGAGGTAGTACCTTTGTGAATCGTTTCAAGAATGTCCCAAGCCTCTTTTGCTACCTCACACGTGCAGACACGACGAAATTCATCAGGTGTGACGGAGCAAAACAAGGAATTGAGAGCCTTACTGTTCCAACTCAAGTTTTGGTAATCAGTTGTGTCCCATTTATCAAGGGATTTAGGAATATCTACACCATTAATGGTGACAATAGGTTCACTCCACCCATAGATCACGTAGTGCCAAACTTTTTCATCGATGGATTTTAAAAACGCTCTCATACGAGCTTTCCAACAAGAATAGTTTGTACCGTCGAGTAAAGGAGGTCTATGAGTTGAGTTACCTTCACGAATAGAATCCATAATACTAGTTACACAAAATCACACTCCTATAGTTTTAATAAAACAAAGAGTGACTGTAGACGTCCCCGAACGCCCCGGGAGGGTGAGTCCCGTTCTGTTCATTTTGGGCTCACTACAGTTCGGACTCAAATTCACGGTCCTGTATCTAATCTCACAGAGTGCAATGCAAGGCCGATGAATCATCAAAGAGTCCAAATCCGGCAAATCGTTTTTGAAAACAGATTTTTTTGAAAGAAGTGCCAAACATGGACTGCTTTGCTAGATACAGAGTTGCCACCTAAATATTTTATTTGAGAAATTTAGGAAACCCTGACTTGTGCCTAAGGCCACGTGTCCATCATCACCAAAGTTGCCTCGGCTCAGGAACTTGGGTACGATTGGAAAAGGTCACTTCGTGAGCACCCCCGCTCGCCCGATGAAAGATCGGCCTCTACTAACCATGATATCTAGTTTTGAAAACATTATGTGCTCTTATTCCGGTTATTAGCCTAGAATTACTATGTGACGCGCGCAGCATACAAGTATAGACTGGATCGCCTGAATTGGAATAAAACATTTCATGTTTGTTTAGAAAGTGGTTTGCTACTCGCAAGTAGGCTTAAAATGCGGATTTTGCCACCCTCGAATAGGCTTAGAAAAGATGGTTTTGCCACTATCTAGTGGGCTTAAAACTCACAGTTGATGATTCGTTCCAATCTAAGTAACCCAACCTTCACCCACAGGCATTCAGACAGTTATATCACATAAGCACATAGCCTCATGGTAAGCATGCTAAAGCATAAAAACTTATCGAGTACTCCAAGCCAAGACAGAAGCTATGTTAGAAATCCATGCATGATCCTAACTATACAGAAATGCCTAATGCAACACATGCAAAAATGCAACTATAGCAGGCTCGGCTATTCTAAACATGGCATATGGAATGCTACAGCTAACAAGTATTCAACTCGGAATTGAAATACAATGCAGTGGGTTATGATGCGCTGAGCCCGGTGCATGCAAAACAGATGAATGAATGCAAACATGCTATCATACTGTATGCTAATTGAAACATGCCCTAATCTAACCGTCATAAGCTGGTAAATAAAAGGGAGAAAGACGTGGGGTTGGAAGACATACATCACACACACGCACACTTATTACAATTGTGCCCTTACTCAGAGGGTCCGAATAAATAATATACAGTCCAAATAAATAGTATAGTCCGAATAAGTACAAAAAAAACTAATTAATTAACAAATTAATCTAAGAAAGCAGTAAATTAGCACGCAAGCCTATGGACTGCCTCAACTCTGCTCCGGATGATGAATGATGCACAGTTGAGTTGTTTTGCGCAGAAATCTATTACGATGCCCCAATTAGCCTTTGTTTTACAATTAAGCCCGGAATATTGCACGAAGCTTGAATAGACTGCCGGTTTCTGATTTTCTGCAACAGAGAGCAAGAAAGGGGCATGGCAATGTGTTTTCACATATGTATGCACACCTCGATCCTCGTGCCACCAATCACATATCTCGATGCATAATGGCCGAGGAGTCGAATTGCACGACTCAATATGAAATGAGTGCACATATAAACACAACAAGGCCGAGACTCCATCATGGTTAATCCGGAGTGTCGGCGACCGGGAATTGAGACACGTTCCGTCACTCGGAGTACGAAACGTACCTCGTTTCCCGTGCTCGGGCTAATTCTTATCCCAAACACAATGCAATATGCATGACATGCATGAATACAATCCTAATATGCAACCTAGCATACACAATGCTATGAAATGGCATACACAATGCACGATGTAACATGGCATACACAATGCTCTAACATACAACCTGGCATACGCAATGTTGTGAAATGGAATGGCACGATGCACGATGGACTTACACCAATATGAGTGGACCTCAGCCACACTCACATTAGTGGCCATCAGATGAAAATGAGACAATCGAAATGTGTGCACATATGCACGCAGACTGAGGACCGAACCTAAGGCACCAAATGCCACTCTAACAAGGCATGGCAAGGCATGAAATATGACATACAAGCATGTAATTTCCAGCACTGACACATGATGCTAAATGGCCCCGAAACATGGAAACATGGCACCCGATGCATGAGATGAGCCCCGAAACTTAAAACTAGGCACATGTATTGACTTATAGCTATACAAAGCATGCATTATTTGACTATGAAGAACAAAGACAGAGCTAAGGCAGTCCCAAAACATGAACATTTCTAGTTCAAAGCATGGCCAAAAAGTGTTCACATGAAGAGCTAAGGCAACATGCAAAATTGGCTAGTAAGCATGAGTTGTATTACAACTATATGATGCGCATGAAATCTCACCAAACCAGCCAAAATTAGTAAACTAAACAAGCCAAAATATATCCAAATAACCACTAAAATACAACCAATACATGTAAAAATGAGGGGCTCCTTTGGAAGGGCATACAAGGGGGTTATTAAGCACATGCATCAAGGACACTTAGAATAGCCAAACCAACTCTGGAAATGAGTTATGAGGGTCCTAAAACCCACTAAATAGGCCCTGAAATTGGTCAACAAAGCTTGCAATGAAAGGCCCTCTTGAAAGGCCTTGAGGAGGGTTGTTCCACACATGCATGGGGGACATAAAATATGGCCAAAAGGGCCTTGGGTAGAGCCAAGGAAGACCTCAAAACCCTCAGAATGAGGCTTGGAAAGTGACTTCGATGCATGCAAAAAGGGGTCCCTTTGGAAGGCCAAAAAGGCCACCAAACAAGACAAGGAGAGAGGGGGTCACTCCCCTCTGATTTTGGCCTTCAAGAATATACCTAAGCAACTGAAAATTCACTGGATTTCAGTGGCTAAGAGGCCAAACCATGGCCAATGCAAGTGCTCTAATGCATAGCCCTAATCATGAAGAGATGAAGCATGCATCGGGAGAAGAATACCCCATACAGAGTAGGGACCTTAACCAAACTTGAAAAGGATGACAAAACAAGACTTTTTTCAGTTCATGGAAAACCTCAAAAATATTCACAAGTAGGGCTAAAATATCATGCAAAAATGGCCCTAAAAGAGAGATTGAGCACAAAGGACAGCAGATGGCCTCAAACAGCAAAGAGCCCTTCAACAAAGTTGAAGAGGGACTCAAAAAAAGATACTTTACAGTTTACATAAAGTCTCAAAAATGATCATAAGTAGGGCTAAAGTATCATGCAAAAATGGCCCTAAAAGAGAGATAAAGCACAAAGGGGGAGTAGAAGACCTTAACCAGAAAAGTGTCCTTATATAAACATGAAGATGAGCTCAAAATATGACACTTTACAGTTTATAGCAAAGTCCAAAAATGCTTGCAAGTATAGTTTATAAATGAAGCAAGAAAATGCAAGTTAAAAGGAAATAGAGACTTTCCCTTGAAGAGCAGTAAATCAGGGGCTTTTGGTCCAAGAAAATGAGCTCCTAACCTCTGAAAATCAGCCTCAACATGTTGGAATGGAGGATGGAGGTGGTAGGCTATGAGTTGGTGTGTAAATGGTGCAAGAACAAAGGTGTTTGGAAGCTTGGATGAGATAGATGTATGGAGGATTGTATCTATACTCCAGCTGGTTTTCTAACTCCTAGAAATAAGGCTCAAGGGTTGGTTTTATAGAGGAGAGAAGCCAAGGGAAAGGGAGGGAAAAAAACCAATTCAAATTTTCCCCCAAAAGGACAGACCCTCGGACAGAGGGTCTGGTGGAAGATAGTTGGCACAGCTGGAACACATTCAGGAGGGCAAATTTGGCTGACCAGGTTCAAAAGGTCCAGGTAGCCGGCCGGCCACTTGACCTGGTCGGCCGGCCAGTTCAAAAGGGTCAAGGTGGCCGGCCACCCTCTAGGATGAAGTCCCAGAAGTTAGCTTTCCAATGCCGCAAACCTTGCATCAAAATTCCTCCTGTGCAAAAAGTTATGCCTGTTTTGGTGAAGCCGCGCAGATTCGGTCCAAACGGATTTCAACCAACCATATCTCCTCCACCCGGACTTGGCTCTAGGAGATTCTTGAGTGAAAAATGAAGCCCTGGAAATAAGCTTTCCAACGGTGGTGGCCTCATTCCTTAATTCCTCCTGTGCAAAGAGTTATTCCCTTTTCGGTGAAGCCGCACAATCTTTTCTCTCCTTCCCAGATTCATGCTGAACCACTTTTGACCAAAAAAGGCTGGTCGGCCATCTGATTTGCCTGTTTTCCATGTGGCTAAATTGAAGCCCTGGAAGTTAGCTTTCCAACAGCGCCAACCTCGCATCAAAATTCCTCTTGTGCAAAGAGTTATGCCCGTTTCGGTGAAGCCGCGCAGATTCGGTCCTACCCGGATTCATGCCGAACTTCTCCCAAACTAGTTTTCCTTTCTCTTCTCCTCTTTTCTTCAACTCCAAACCCCTAGACAAGGTGTTTCGAAAGATTTTTCAAAGAATTCATCTCTCTTTCATTCATTTCCACTTTGCCCTTGCTCGGTTTACCGAAAAGCGCAACATTTGACAAAATGCGAGCCTCGGAACATCGTAAAAACTTTATTTCAAAAAAGTTTTGAAAGAGAGGGTTTTGAGGTCTAAAATTCTTTTGATCAAGATTGTTTTGGTCTAAAATCTTCCAAAAATGAACCTTAACTGATGCAAAACGAGGGTTCGGGGGCCAAAACGCACGGCCCGAGGCCCCGAAAATAGGCTAGTAGGCACCGGAGGTGGCGTGCGACAACGAAGTTGGTCTCTCAGGCTACAATGTCCCTAAAAAGAGAGAAAACAAGGTGTGTGCCAAAAACCAGAACAAACGGAGGTAGTTAAGCGGTCCCGAACCGAGGCACATGGCCGACGGCTTTGAAAATCAGAAACCAGGCTCCAAACGGGAAAAATGGCCTACGACCATGAAGCGTAGCCTACGGCCACTGAGAGATGATCTATGAGACCTCTCCCTCCCTTCAGGAAGAGAAAACAAAGAAAACAGGGCCTGGTTCGCAAACCGAGGCGAGGCACAAAAGAGTCCGGAAGTTCGGAGGCAAGGCTCGCAGCCGTGACTCCGCAACCTCAGAACGAGCACAATATGCAACATCACCAAGTGCTCAATCGGTGACGTCTGAGTCTTAAGGTTGGTCAAAAATGGGGTGTCTACAGTTGCCCCTCTTTGACAGAACTCGGAAGTCATAAGTGACGGGAGTGAATGTTAAAGCCTAGAGACGACCCATTTTTGACAAGGCCAAAGACTTGGACAAACAAACAAAATATAGACAAATAAACGGTTGCGCCCGCAGGTTGCCTACGTATCCCTTTACAAGGAATCAAACCAGCGTAGTTCAGGGGTAGGATGCAAAATGATATGTAGGAAGATTTTGATAATTGGACTTATACGCTACGCGAAACCGGTTTGAAGATTGGACTTATATGCTAAGCGAAGCCGGTTTAAAGATTAGACTTATACGCTACGCGAGGCCGGTTTGAAAATTCAAGATTTATGCAATGCACTGTAATGACTAAAATGCAATGTGATAGCCAGAAAGCGAAGGCACCTTACAGGGGCAATTTGGCAATGACTTACCTTGGTAATGTCCTACCTCATGCTGATGTGGGAATCTTCCCCTTCTTCTCTGTTGAACCACAAGTACTATTTTTCTCCCTGACTATGGTCGCAGCTTTCCCTATTCTCCAATAGGGTGACAGACTAGGTTGATTCAGTATCCAGAATTGAGGCGCATACATATGCTATCTCAATCTATGGGGCTGCCATACAGATTTCAAGCCGAAGATATACCCCTGGGTATTTAAACCAGACTTTAGTCTCAGAAATCCCGAACCTTTGCGTTCTAGGCATGAGCCATTCGAACTCTAGTTTCCACCGTCTCAATTGGTCTCCTAGGAACTCACCGCTAACATAGGTAGGTGGCTATACCAGACCACTGGAAGTCGTTCGGGCACGGCAAACACCAAAGGAATTGCACCTTTAGAGGATTTAAGGTCTCCTAGACCAAAAAGTGCACAAGACAGTGCGATGCAGAGTGAATGCATAAAACAGTGCTAAACAGATGCACAAAATAGTGCGATGCTAAAACAGTACGAGCAGGGTGAACGCACAAAATAGTGTGATATAGATAAGGTGCGCAAGATAGCGCGATGCAATGCATTAACAAGTGTAGGTAAGGTGCGCAAGATAGCGCGATGCAATGCATGCACAATACAAGTAATGGTCACGGCGCAAGATAGCACGATGCAATATACTAACAAGTGCAGGTGAGGTGCACAAGATAGCGCTAATGATACAATGCACAAAATAGTGCGACACGCTAAACAGCGCGGTTGATTTGAAATGCACAAGATAGTGCGATGTGATATGCAAAGCACAAGACAGTGCGATGGAGGTGCGCAAAATAGCGCGAATGATAAACTACACAAAACAGTGTGATGCGCAAAATAGCGCGAATGTAAACTGCACAAAACAGTGCGATTGAGGTGCGCAAAATGGCGCGAATGTAAACTGCACAAAACAGTGCAATTGAGGTGCGCCAAATAGCGCAAATGATAAACTGCACAAAATAGTGCGATGCGCAAAATAGAGCGAATGTTCATAAATGCACAACACAATGCGATACGCTAAACAGTGCGAGTGATTAGAAATGCACTAAACAGCGCAATACGCTAAACAGCGCGAGTGATTTGAAATGCACAAGATAGTGCGATAAAATGCATTTTCTATGCAAGTATGGGGGCATTTTCCATGCAAAAGATACGAGCATTTTCTATGCAAGTATGGAAGCACATTCTATGCAATATTGAAAGCAAGCATATTCTATGCATGAAACAAGCAAAGCATATTCTATGCGGAATCATAACGACGCGCGGCACGTATGCAACAACAGTGTGTATGAAAGTTCACATTCTATGCAGTAGAGGAGCATCAAATATGTACTCTGGTGCCTTTGATTTGCCTCTTAGAGGACTTCGCAACACACTCAACTAAAAAAGGGCACACCCTGTTCATATTGGCGAGAGATAACATCTGCATGTGAAACCCTCGGGTGCTGCTTGGACTGCCATTCTGACTGGAAGCAGGCTTACACTTGGGGGTTGAGATACACTCATACTCCAGAGAAATGGCGAGGCCTGAGAAGGTGCACCTGGAATGCAGTCTTAGATTTTGCTAAAGTTGAAACATGCTAAGATGCTCCAAATTTTCCCTCTTTTCTTTTGTTTTGCAGTCCGGAACCTAAATAGCTTCAGATAGGTCCTTGTTTTACTATTCTGACATGACCTGGATTGAACCCTGCGGCTTTATGAAAGAATTGATCCTTTTTTGCACAAATGTGGAGAACGACACGGCACTCTCTGAGTACAAAACGATTTTTGAAATTGAAATGAGAAAAGGGTTCTCAATCGGGTATTGAGCCTACAACTGCCCACAGCCAAAACGACTCAACAATGGAAAACAAAGGTAGAACAACCTAAACACAACTCAACAAAGGAAAAACAAGGTAAAATGACCTAAACACATTTGTTGACACTCAAACGACTCAAAACAAGAATCGAGACAAACAAAACGCACAAACACAACACTCAGCTGTGTTACAAAGGCGAGAGACCTCTCGGTGCACGAGGAGCCAGTTTCTCCGGGCATTTTTTCCCGCCCTTTCTCATTTGTGATTCTCACATCACTCGGCCCTCAAGCTCTGTTTTTTTGAAAAAGCCTTTTCCTCACTTTTTTCTCTCAGCGCACATCTCTCTATTCTTCAATCTCTCATTTTCTTATCCCTCCCCTGGGTGGTTGATGGATAAGCAGGAAGTTGTGGCTCTTGCCCCTGGTATTCTGCTAGATTCTTCTTCTTGTTCACAACAGTGAGTTTCTTCCACAGAGGGGTTGTGCTACAACTGGGTGTGTAGCAAATCCGCAGCTGACATCGGTTGACGATGCTCTGCTGGGAAGTTTGGACGTGATCAGATCTATCCAGATGAAGGAGTGGAATATCTTGATCCATTCCAATTCATGCTTCACACATGGCCTGATACCTCGTTGCTCGGAGGCTGAGAGAGCTTTCAACCCTTTTGTTGTTAACTTCAGTTGTGCCCTTTTCTGGTAGGTAGAGTGCCCTTCTTGGCAAGTATTGTGGCAATGGGAAAAAGACAGAACACCTGACTCAACTGTGCCCCTAGTTCATCATTTCGACCATTTTTTTTGTTTTTGGCTTTCTACTAAGACAATTTTGACCAAAATGAGAGTTAGATTAACATGCTTGTTCAATTTTCTGATTTAAAATCATGCAAGTTAGGCTGTGAGCATTGGAAATTTTCCCTTTTTGGGGTCCAAGAAATGGTCCAGTTTTGGAAAAATGGAATAATTTTTGAGAGAAAATTAGTCAACCTCATTAAAAATTCTCAAAAACTATTTTTGTAAACGGCCACTGCTCAATTAGTAAGGAACCCGCTCTTGAGATGCACAACTTCAGATCTGAAGGAAAATTGCCCCCTGCTTGAAGAGAGCTTCTTGGCAACGGAAAGTTGCCCCTTGTTTGAACGGCACCGCAGCGTATTGAATGGCAACGGAAAGTTGTCCCTTGTTTGGATAGCACCGCGGCGCATTGTAGTCAATCCTCAGAGTGACAAACACAACCAAATTCTCGGATTCAGAGAAAGCAAAGATGATCAAAACCATTACATGGACACAGTCGAATTTTGAAGTGTTTTAAGGCTGGACTTCAGAATGAAGTTGCCTACGTATCCCAAAGATGGGAATCAAGCCTCACGTAGTTCCGGGGTAAGGTACACTCGGGTATTAACCTCTCATTTTGCACTCTAACTCTTGCCAATGCCACCCTTCCGGGTTTTCAGCTTTGCGAGCTTTGTTCTTCTTTTCTTTTGAATTCTTTTCATTTCTTTTCTTCTTTTTCTTTTTTTTCATTCTTTGTATTTTTCTTCTCTCTTTTTTTTTTTTTTTGGTGTTGTTTTTCTTATTTTTCTTGTTCTAACTTTTGCTTGGGTCGCCCTTTTGGGTTTTCGGCCCAGCGAGCCTCCCAAGGGTAAAAGTATTGCTTTTGTCCATGTCAAATGGTTTTGAGATCCTGAAGTCATCTGAATCTAGGAGAACGGCTGCTATTCGCCGACGATGCAGGAGTCCATCCAATGGGGCTGAATTTGCCCCTAGTGTTGTGGATAGGAACTCGATCGTCCTTCGGCAAAGACTTTCTTCTTTCCCCCCTTCTGGGATTTGGCATTCTTGCCGATCTTCATTGATTTGCGGAATGATCCATCTTCGGCTCTTCGAGCACAATCGGACATTTTTCTGCTTCTAGGTCGAGGGTTGCTTCGAATCTGGCCATACAGGCCTCACATTGTAGTTGACCGTTGAACACTCTGAATTTCAAGTTCAAGGTTTGAAAGTGAGGGATCGAGTCTCGAGGCTGAGAGCGATCCTAGGCTGCACAATCTCAAGAGCGATTCCACACAGGCCTTCGCAAGACCGCGCAAAACATTTTTTTGAAATCTTTTAAGAAAGCGACAAATCGCTCGCGCTGAAGATAGTGCGGAACCAATCTGGATCAAGCCAGGATCCTTCCCAGTACTCACACTAACAAGCATGATCTCATTCATTAAGGGCTTAGCATGCCTCTCTTTCTCTCAATTGATCAAATTTTGCAAAACCCCGAGGAATTCGTTCCTCTTCGTTTTTATCACAATGTTTCAAAAAAAGGTTTTGGAAAACTTAGGTCGATGCAATGAATTCAAGGCACAGAAAAGACACAGCTTCTAGTCAAATACTGCCATCTCATTTGGAATTTCTGGTACAACTAGCACACGGCAGAAGCAAACACAAAAGCATGAAAAACCACTGTTATTCATTCAAATCTGTTGGCGTTACTGGCTCCAAGGCAGAAACAGACTCAAAACAAAACGAAAAGACAAACACAAAACAAAATGGTGACGCCCGAGGTAACACCCCCCTGAATCACCCGACTCCTATATAACAGGACTGACTCGATACAACAAGACAGACTCAAAACAAAAGTGACTGACTCAAAACAAAAAGACAGACTCAGAACAAAACAACAAGACCTACCCAATACCCAAGTCAGAAAGCACAAAAGCTAGCATTCGCAAATGCTCAAAACTGTGCATGCCATCCACCATATCTGGAGTAAACTGAGCGCTGCCCGCAGGTGGTTCATCCCCCCAATCATATCACATTATCCCCCAAGTTCACCGATCTAGTGCCAATAGACTTTGCAGAGCTTGGCGGGAGGACAACTCCGTTGTCAAACAGATCCTGTGCTTCATGGCGAAGACGGAAGCAGTCGTCGGTAGTATGGCCAGTTTGCTGATGGTACGCGTAGTACTGGGTAGCATCATGTGTAGCCGGAAGAGGGTTCGGGAGAGGCTGAGGCTCAAGGGGTTTGAGATGGCCTTGTCCAACAAGGATTTGGAGAGCTTTGGACAAAGGCATATAGAGGGCATGGAAGACCCTCCGACCTCGGGGTTAGTACTTCAAGGTTTGTGGATTTTTGCTGGGCGCACCAGCAAAGGGATTGGCAGGTGCTGGCCTGGTTTGCTGATCTCTTCCGAGTGGAGGATTAGAGCTAACAGGATCATTTCTGGTACGACGGCCCTTTTCCCGGTTTTTTCCTTGATTCAGACCGCCCCCAACTTGAGTGGCAAAAGTATCATCCACAGTTTTTGCAACCACTACAAGCACTTGCTGTTTGTTCAGTCCTTCGGCTTTCAAAGCCTCAACAGCGAATAGAAGATGTTCATGGGGATCCATGCCCGCCCCTACCTTGTTCTTTCCACTCGCCTCCACTTTGCCAAGGGATTGGCCTCCCTCAAATGCAGCCCGCTCCAAGACTGGGGAGCCTTTTGACATGAAATTTCCAATATGTGGTGTGGTCGATGATGGAGCCAATGTCCCGGAGGCCAGATCTGTCACAGTTCTTTGAAGATCTTTAATCATTCCCATCAACTCAGAAGTAGTGGGTTTGTGGGTTTGAGATGATTGGGGTTCAGGTGCACCCATCATACATAAGTCCATGCTTTCTGGGATAAACACCTCAGGCTTGGGTAGATGGGTCGGGGTGATGTATATGCTGGGGTCATAGGTGGATGGCAGTATATGGATGAGATTGAGGTAGGCAGGAGATGTTTGGTCATTGGGGACTGAAGATGGAGCTATCGTCCGATTGTCGATGAGATTTTGGACCTTATGACGAAGGCGGTAGCAATGGTTGGTGCCATGACCGCGTTGCTGATGGTACACACAGTACTTGGAGGGGTTATGTCTGGCTGGGAGAGGGTCAGGTAGAGGTTGAGGATCAAGGGGTTTGAGATACCCTCTTTCCATCAAGACTTTTAGTGTGCTAGTTAGGCTCATATAGATGGGAGTGAAAGTTCTACCCCGAGCTCGGGTTAGGTCGGCTGTTTGTAGGCTTGGATTGGCAAAAGGGTTGGTTGTGGCGACTGTATTGATTTTTGCGGGTTTGGGAATAGTGCTACTACCAGCATTGGTACTCCTTGAAATCACCCTCCTTGTCGGTTCACTTGTTCTGGGAATGATCCCACTGTTGAACGCATTCTCGATCTGAACCCCCAGTTCATGCAAACTTTTGAAAGTGAATAGCGGAGCGACTATCAACTTTTACAACATATCATGCTCGAGGTTTCGCACCATCATCTGCACTTGATCCCTCTGAGAAGGGCGGCGATCTGTCATCTGTGCTGCCTTTGCTCTCTACCTCGCAATAAATTCTACAAAAGGCTCTGTTGGGTTCTGGCGGGTTGCTTCAAGCTCTTGGATGGTCATTTCAACTTGGGTATTGTAAGAATACTGATCAACAAAGGCCTCAGCCAATTCCTCTCAGTTTTGCTTCGCTGTATCTTCCAATTTAGCGTACCAAGTGGCTGCTACACCTAACAGGGTTCTTCCATACAGAGAGAGTTTCTGTGGCTTAGTCAGTTTCATCGGCTTCAGGACATCTAAGAAAAGTTGGATATGTACCATTAGATCTCCAGACCCGTCGAAACGGTCAATATATGGCATTTTGAATCTGTCTGGGAGCCGTACGGTAGACTCAGTGTGCCCATCCTCAATGTCGGGAATGGAATTAAGGCCTTGTGCCTTTTTGAATTGCTTCTCAAGGTTCGCAATTTTCACTGCGGTCAGATCGAGGTCATTAGCATCAAGGGGATAAAGCCTCTCATTAGGCTGCACCAGGGGTCTGAAAACTCAGGCTTGAGCCAACCCTTCTCGAGGATTCGAACACTGCAAATCTTCAACTGGCGGAAGTGGGTCAAAGTTCGGCTGGGGTCCCAAAGCTGGATGTGAGGTAGATGCCCCAGATGGGCGCTGCGTTTCAATACTAGTCTCAGCCTACACGGCAGTTCCCTGATTTAGCGCTGCTATCACGGCCACAAATTCTTCCGAACCCTGTGCCATCATGTTCTGCTGGGTCCGAACAAAGGTGATGTGACTGGCGATTGACGGATCAGATGAACCGGTGAGCCCTGACTGGCCTTTCTTTGCCTTGCCTCAGTGAAGGAACACTGGTTGCCCTCGAATTGAATCTCTGACCTAACAAAGTCTATCAGTACTAGTCCAATGTACCCGGGGGATATTGGAGCCTTCTAAAGCTATGGTTCCAGGACTACCCCTAGCAAAAGAGAAAACAGACAGCATCTCAGCCTAATTTCACCAAAACCAATATGAGCAAAGCTGAGTGAGTGTACTCTCTACTGAATTCTGCCCCAAAATTCTGCCCAAATTTGAGTCTGATACCCACAGTTAAAGCTGACTCCCAAATACTGATAGTAATGCCCACAGGCATGTTGCCCAGACTTGTAAACTGATACATGCATTCCTGTAGAGACGCACTCTAAAAGCACAGAACAGACAAGTGAGAGCCAAAACACCCCTATGTTGGGGTAGGGTTTCCCTGTCCTATTTTGTCAGGAACTAGGGTTTCACTATGCATGCAGCGGTTTCAAACAACTTATATCGGGTAAGCAACCTGTCCTAGTTTGGAATGGTCACTATGGATTCCAAACATGCACTAGGACGAATGGTCAAAAGGGTGCCTTGGTAAAATCGAGGTTTGTGTTCCCATACTGGCAGAGCCCGTAACCGATAAGCCTTATGGCACGCAACCTCTGGCAAACTGCTCAGGAATAGCAGATGGCAAACACGGTGTCTTAGGTGCACCAATGCACATGCAATGCAAAGAAACACATAAGTGTAATCAAAACAAGATATCATGAGTTCGAGTCAAGCTCTCTAACTCCCCAACGGAGTCGCCAGAAACTGTAGACGTCCCCGAACGCCCCGGGAGGGTGAGTCCCGTTCTGTTCATTTTGGGCTCACTACAGTTCAGACTCAAATTCACGATCCTGTATCTAATCTCACAGAGTGCAATGCAAGACCGATGAATCATCAAAGAGTCCAAATCCGGCAAATCATTTTTGAAAACAGATTTTTTTGAAAGAAGTGCCAAACATGGACTGCTTTGCCAGATACAGAGTCGCCACCTAAATATTTTATTTGGAAAATTTAGGAAACCCTGACTCGTGCCTAAGGCCACGTGTCCGTCATCACCAAAGTTGCCTCGGCTCAGGAACTTGGGTACGATTGGGGAAGGTCACTTCGTGAGCACTCCTACTCGGCCGATCAAAGATCGGCCT
This sequence comes from Camellia oleifera, assembly GCA_022316695.1. Taxonomy (NCBI): domain Eukaryota; kingdom Viridiplantae; phylum Streptophyta; class Magnoliopsida; order Ericales; family Theaceae; genus Camellia; species Camellia oleifera. The sequence goes on along the minus strand of CM039307.1, from coordinate 89,300,817 downwards.
CTACTAACCATGATATCTAGTTTTGAAAACATTATGTGCTCTTATTCCGGTTATTAGCCTAGAATTACTATGTGATGCGCGCAGCATAAAAGTATAGACTGGATCGCCTGAATTGGAACAAAACATTTCATGTTTGTTTAGAAAGTGGTTTGCTACTCGCAAGTAGGCTTAAAATGCGGATTTTGCCACTCTCGGGTGGGCTTAGAAAAGATGGTTTTACCACTATCTAGTGGGCTTAAAACTCACAGTTGATGATTCGTTCCAATCTAAGTAACCCAACCTTCACCCACAGGCATTCAGATAGTTATATCACATAAGCACATAGCCTCATGGTAAGCATGCTATGGCAGTCACTCACACGCATGCAAGGATGCTAAAGCATAAAAACTTACCGAGTACTCCAAGCCAAAACAGAAGCTATGTTAGAAATCCATGCATGATCCTAACTATACAGAAATGCCTAATGCAACACATGCAAAAATGCAACTATAGCAGGCTCGGCTATTCTAAACATGGCATATGGAATGCTACAGCTAACAAGTATTCAACTCGAAATTGAAATACAATGTAGTGGGTTATGATGCGCCGAGCCCGGTGCATGCAAAACAGATGAATGAATGCAAACATGCTATCATACTATATGCTAATTGAAACATGCCCTAATCTAACCATCATAAGTTGGTAAATAAAAGGGAGAAAGACGTGGGGTTAGAAGACATACATCACACGTACGCGCACTTATTACAATTGTGCCCTCGCTCGGAGGGTCCGAATAAATAATATGCAATCCAAATAAATAGTATAGTCCAAATAAGTACAAAAAAAACCTAATTAATTAACAAATTAATCTAGGAAAGCAGTAAATTAGCATGCAAGCCTATGGACTGCCTCAACTCTGCTCCGGATGATGAATGATGCATAGTTGAGTTGTTTTGCACGAAAATCCATTGCGATGCCCCAATTAGCCTCTGTTTTACAATTAAGCTCGGAATATTGCACGAAGCTTGAAAAGACTGCCCGTTTCTGATTTGCTGCAACAGAGAGCAAGAAAGGGGCATGGCAATGTGTTTTCACATATGTTTGCACACCTCGATCCTCGTGTCACCAATCATGCATCTCAATGCATAATGGCCGGGGAGTCGAATTGCACAACTCAATATGAAATGAATGCACATATAAACACAACAAGGCCGAGACTCCATCATGGTTAATCCGGAGTGTCGGCGACCGAGAATTAAGACACGTTCCGTCACTCGGAGTACGAAACGTACCTCATTTCTGTAGACACCCCATTTTTGACCGTCCTCAAGACTTGGACGTCACCGTTTGAACACTCGGTGATTATCCATGTTTGTGTTCGTCTCGAGTTCCCGGAGGTCTCGGCTGCGCGCCTTGCCTCAGGACCTCCTGACTCGACTACCTCGTGTTGGGTTTTGGCACCAAACACCTGTGTTTTTGCCTTCGAGGGTAGGGAATGGCTTGTTGGCCATCCCCACACCCCACCGGCCCTCCCCTATCATCACCGGCTGCACATTTGTGCCACCGGCAGTGTTTTCTTAAAACCTTTGGCCGGTCGGCATTATATTTTGCCGACCGGCACTTCTCTTGGCCGGTGACCCCTTTTGGTGGCCGGCATGCACCCTTTGCACCCCTGAGGCATGGTCCATGCCAGCTGTGCCAGCTGGAATGCACCCTCACTTATCCCCGTGCATGGGAGTGACCCCTTTGCACCTTTGAACCCCCAAACCTTCTAGAAGGTTGAACCCTTTGGCCAAGCTTCTTGGAGAAGCTTGGCCAGCTGTCTTATCTTCTCCAAGAAGCCAAGACCCTTTTGCACCTCTTGACCCTTTCTCCTTTGCTTAGCCACTAAGCTTCTTGGTTTGTTTTTGCCTATATAAGCATCATATCTCTCCTTTTGTGAGAGGTTGGCCATTCTTGAACAAAAAAACCAGAGCTTGTGTATCTATATATCTGCCATATATCTCCTCTCTCTAGATTTTCCCTCTCTCTCCTCTTGTGTGTGTGTTTTTAGGCCTAAAAGTGTAGTTTTACCTTACTTTTGCACTCACACACACACTATCACACCTTAGCTCGAGATTGGGAGGCTTGGAGGGTTGTTTCTTAAGCATTTGGACTGATTTTGATAAATAGAGGGTGGCTGGACCAACTGCTCTTCAAGGTTTCTTCAAAGGTGAGCACTTTACTTTAGATTTCCCATTTTTGCAACAAGTTTTTGCCTATCTTTCTTGCTGATTTAGGCTTTGTGTTTAACATGAAAAAGTCTTATATTTTTATGCTTAAGAACTTTCATTAAGGGTGTTTTGTGGTTGGGGGTCGAAATCTCCCTCTTAGGCCTTGTTTGGCCTCTTTTGGTCCCTTTTTCTTAAGTCCTCGCTTATGTTGTTGTGTTGATCTTCTCACCATTGAAATCCAGTGGATTTTCAGTGGTGATGATGGTGGTTTGAAGTCTTGTATAGGGGAGGGACACCCCTCTCCCCTTTGTCCCTCTTTTGTCTTTGTTTTTGGCTCATAAGGGAGCATGCATACATGGTTTGTTTTGGCTTCATTTCAGAGCTTATTTGGTGTTCATATGATGTGTTATATCTCTGTTTTTGGTTGGATTTGTAGCCCTTAGTATGCATCTTATACTTGCTTCGTAATACTCTACTTTGCCTAGAAATGGGCCATGGGTTTAGCCTTATATATCCTCATGTTTTAGCTTGGCTCATTGAAGCTTTTGGTCATGATTTATCATGCTTTAGGTCTGTTAGTCACTGATTTTTCCATATTTGGCATGCTTGGCATGGTTGCTTTGCATTTTGGCTTGTAAGCTTTGAGTATGTGATCCTTGAACATGCATTGGTTAGGCTATTTAGGTAATTTGGAGTCATTCAACATGCTATTGCAGTCCCTATGCCATGCTTATATGTCTCCATTTGTCATGCCTTTCATGCTTTGAAACATTGGTCTTTTATGCTTTGAAATGGACATTGTGCATGCTTGCATATTTAAGGCATTTGGGCTGTCATATCAGGGGCTTTGGGGGTTGTTTTACATGCTAAAGATCTATTTTTGGTAGCTTGATTCATGCCATGGGTGGTCTTGCTAATGGTAGTGGAGTACCCTCTTTTGTGCCTTAGCCTTAGGCCCATTAATTTGTATTCTTGTTGAACATTTCGTCCATGGTTTTAGGCATTTTTGGCCACTGCTTTGGGGTGGATTGAGGTCTGCCCCTTTATGGTTTAAGCCCACTTTTGCATGTTTGTCTCATGTTCTTTGCATACTTGCTTCATTAAGTGTGGTAGTATGATAGTTCCATTACATGATTTGTCCTTGTTTGCATTGCATTTGCATCTCATATGCTCTAGTATTTTGTATACTTGACATGATGTTGCATAGCATTTGGCATGCCTTGCATTTTAGTGTCATGTTGCATTGTTAAGCCATGTTTGCCTAACATGCATTGCATTACTTGGTTTGGGGTGTCAAACCAAGTGTGAGAGATGAGAGGTGTTTGTACTTCAAGTGACAAAACACGTCTCAATTCTCATGTCACTAAGGCCCTTGACTTGGACATGGAAGGATCTTGGTCTTTATTTACATGTTGCATGCATATTCATTGAAATGCAATCTTGGTCCCTTAGGCCGTCATGCATCAAAATGCATAGTTGGTGGCCCAAGGACCAAGGGCCATGCTTCCTTGAGTCCCATACATGATAGGGGGCATGGCCATGCTTACATGTGCCAAAAATTCCATACCATACACTGTCTGTTCTTGTTACTGTCAAAAACCAGATTCTGCAGGAATTGTTTGCCGACCGGCAGTATAGAGTGCCGACCGGCAATGTATTGGTGGCCGACAACCTCATAAGCAGCTGACAGATATTTTGCATGGCCGGTGGCCATTTCATCCAGCCGATGATGTGAAGCAGTATGCATACAAGGTATCCTGGGACTTTGGCAGTCCTTGGAGAGGCAGGATAGTGAAAAAAATAGGCGGTAGTGGTATGGTACGGGCTTTCTGGGCAAGGCGGATTGAGCATGCATCATTCGCGCATCCCGAGACAGGGCTGAGGCCCCCTTCTCTTTACACTTGATTTAATTTGATAATTAGAATCTTTGTAATAATTTATTCTGTATTTGGACTGTACTATTTGGGACTGTATATTCTTTTAGTCCCTCCGGGCGAGGGCGAATTTGTAAATAAGTGTGGGTGAGTGTGTGCATGTCTTCCAACCCCACGTCTTTCTTCCCTTTTATTTACCCGCTTATGATGGTAGACTAGGGCATATTGAAAATTAGCGTACCTTATGCAATGCATGCGTGCATGCGTGCATCTGTTTACAAGCACCAGGCTCGGTACATCATACAAACTGCAGTTTATTTTCAATTCCAAATTGAATGCCTGATAGTTGTAGCATTTCATATGCCATGCTTAGAATAGCCGAGCCCGTCGAGATTGCATCTTTGCTTGTGTTGCATTAGCCACTTAACATGAACTAGGATCATGCATATGATTACTAACTAGTTTCTGTTTTGGCTTGGAGTACTAGGTGAGTTTTTAGCCTTTAGCATATTGCATGCGTGTGAATGCCACCATAAAAGCATGATTACCATGAGGCTAGCTGCTTATGTGATATAACTGCTTGAATGCCTGTGGATGGAGGTCAAATTATCTAAATTTGGATAATACATTAAAACTGTGAGTTTTAAGCCCACTAGATTGTGGCAAAACCATCTTTTTCTAAAACCCACTTGAGGGTTGCAAAACCTGCATTTTAGCCTACCTATGGGTAGCAAACCATTTTTCAAAACGAACGCATAATGTCTTGTTCCAATTTAGGCGATTTGGTCTATACTTGTTTGTTGTGCGCACAACGTAGTAAAACTAGGCTAATAACCAGAATAAGAACATATAATGTTTTCAAAATTAGATATCATGGTTAGTAGAGGCCGGTCTTCAGACCGGGCGAAAGGGGGCTCTCATAGCTGACCTTCCCCGATCGTACCCAAGCTCCCGAGCCAAGACAACTTCGGTGATGACGGACATGTGGCCTTTGGCACCGAGTCAAGGTTTCCTAAATTTCCCAAAATAAAATATTTAGGTGGCGACTCTGTATCTGGCAAAGCAGTCCATGTTTGGCACTTCTTTCAAAATCTATTTTCTCAAAACGATTTGCCGGATTTGGACTCTTTGGTTCAGATTTAGAACCGTGACAAAAAGGGGAGTCCGAACTGTAGCGAGGTCCCTCGCGGGCTTGTTACAGTTTCTGGCGACTCTGCTGGGGAATTAGAGAACTTGACTCGAACTCATGATATCTGGTTTTGACTACACTTGTGTGTTTCTTTGCATTGCATTTGCATTGGTGCGCCTAGGACACCGTGTTTGCCATCTGCCATTCCTGAACGATTTGCCGGAGGCTTGTCTTGTCAAGGCATGACCATAAGGCTGATCAGCTGTGGGCTCTGACAGCATGGGAACACAAACCCCGGTTTTACCGGGGCACCCTTTTCGACCATTCGACCTAGTGCATATTCAGATCCATAGTGACTATTCCAAACTAGGACAGGTTGCTTACTCGTTTATAGGTTGTTTGAAACCGCTGCATGCGTAGTGAAACCCTAGCTCCTAACAAAATAGGACAGGGAAACCCTACCCCAACATAGGGGTGTTTTGGCTCTCACTTGTCTGCTATGTGCTTTTAGAGTGCGTCTCTACAAGAATGCATGTATCGGTTTACAAGTCTGGGCATCAGGCCTGCGGGCATTACTATCAGTATTTGGGAGTCAACTTTACCTGTGGGTATTAGACTCAGATTTGAGGCTGAATTTTGGGGGGCAGAATTCAGTAGAGGGCACAGTCATCCTGCTACACTCGTATCTGTTTTGGTGAAGTTGAGCTGAGGTGCTGTCTGTTTTCTCTTTTGTTAGGTAGTCTTGGAACCATAGCTTCAGAAGGCTCCGATATGCCTCGAGGTTTATCGAACTTGTGCTGATAGACTTTGTCAGGTCAGAGATTCAGTTCAAGGGCAATCAGTGTTCCTTTGCCAGAGGCAGGGTAAAAGGGCTAGTCAGGCACAAAGCACCAGTTCAACAGTTACCAGATCAGTGGCCCTTATCCATCCCACCAGTGAACAGTCAGGTCGAGGCCTCAGGTTTTTTTTTTTTTTTTTTTTATCACAGAGATAGATATACCAGTCAGTCAGATGGATCAACAGAATACGTCAGAGGTGGAGGCAATGATGCGTCAGATGCAGGAAACTATGAAACTCATGCAGCAAGACGCTGTCCGCCAAGCGGAATTCTCCAAGCAGCAGGCTGCAATCATGGCTCAGCAGGCCGAGTTCATCACCAGGCTGCAAGAGCAAAGCGGCGCGTCCGCTTCACAACAAGTTCCTTCCCCAGCAGGAGCTCCAGCACCTGGGGAGACGCCAAATGTCCAGGAAGGTACGGACATTCCGGTAGGGCCGGCTCCGCCCCCAATTTTACCCCAACTATCCAAAACACCTACCAATCTACCGGACTCTCCCTTTGAGTTCGAGGTCGACCCCACATCGTTGAAGTTGAGCAAGCTTGAAAAGTTGTTCAAGAAATCCCAGAGGGTAAAGTCCATCCCGGATATTGAGGACGGGTACACTGACGCAGCTGTGACACTGCCAGACAAGTTCAAGATGCCTCACATTGACCGTTTTGACGGGTCAGGGGATCCCATGGTCCACTTGAGTTTGTTTTCAGATGTTCTGTGCCCAATGGGCTTGACAAGATTACAGAAGCTTTCCCTTTTTGGCAGGACCCTGTCGGGTATTGTGGCCATCTGGTATGCCAAATTGGAGGATTCAGTGAAACGAAGCTGGGAGGAGATGGCCGAGGCCTTCGTCGCACAATATTCATACAATACCCAAATCGAGATTACGACCCGTGATCTTGAGACAATGAGGCAGGAGCCTAAGGAGAGCTTCTTAGAATTCGTGGCCCGTTGGAGGGCCAAAGCCTCAATGATGACCATTAGGCCAACGGATAAGGATCAAATACGGATGGTTGTGCGCAACCTCCAGCCCAAACTAATACAGAAAATGATCGTGCTCCCCTTCCCTACCTTTTCAAATTTGCATGAGATGAGAGTACAGATCGAGGATGCTATGAAGCAGGGCCTCATTGACCAGGAGAAGGAGCAGCCCAGGAGGGCGTTTACCCGCAGTTCGAATGCGACCACCAGCGGTGACGCAGCTGCAATGGTCCACTTGAGTTTGTTTTCAGATGTTCTGCGCCCAATGGGCTTGACAAGATTACAGAAGCTTTCCCTTTTTGGCAGGACCCTGTCGGGTATTGCGGCCATCTGGTACGCCAAATTGGAGGATTCAGTGGAACGAAGCTGGGAGGAGATGGCCGAGGCCTTCGTCGCACAATATTCATACAATACCCAAATCGAGATTACGACCCGTGATCTTGAGACAATGAGGCAGGAGCCTAAGGAGAGCTTCTCAGAATTCGTGGCCCGCTGGAGGGCCAAAGCCTCAATGATGACCATTAGGCCAACGGATAAGGATCAAATACGGATGGTTGTGCGCAACCTCCAGCCCAAACTAATGCAGAAAATGATCGTGCTCCCCTTCCCTAGCTTTTCAGATTTGCATGAGATGGGAGTACAGATCGAGGATGCTATGAAGTAGGGCCTCATTGACCAGGAGAAGGAGCAGCCCAGGAGGGCGTTTACCCGCAGTTCGAATGCGACCACCAGCGGTGACGCAGCTGCAAGATCTTCCGAAGTGGGAATGGTCGCCACCACCACACTAAGAGCAGCCACCCCTTTTGTTGGTGCATCCACTTCAAACCCCCGAACTTCAGACTATCTACCCCGAGGCAAGAGGGTTTTCACCCCACTCTATATGTCTTTGTCTAAAGCCCTGGGGGTCCTACTCAGGAAAGGACATCTGAAACCGTTAGAGCAACGGCCTCTACCCGATCCTCTCTCTCCAAAGCATAACCCGACTAAGTACTGTGCTTTCAATCAACAAACCGGTCATGACACTGACAGTTGCGTCCGTCTCCGCCACGAGATACAAAATTTGATTGACAATGGGGTCATCCCCGCACCAGGTGCTGCAAAGTCTATCGGCACTTGATCAGTGAACTTGTGGGAGATAATGTGATGTGATCAAGGGATGAACCACCTGCGGGCGACGTTCAGTTTATTTCAGATATGGTGGATGGCATGCACTATTTTGAGCATTTGCGAATGCTAGCTTTTGTGCTTTCTGACTTGGGTATTGGGTCAGTCTTGTTGTTTTTGAGTTTGTCCTTTTGTTTTGAGTCAGTCTCTTTTGTTTTGGGTCTGTCTTGTTGTATTGAGTCAGTCCTATTGTATAGGAGTCGGGTGATTCCGGAGGGGGGGTGTTACCTCGGGCATCACCATTTTGTTTTGTGTTTGTCTTTTCGTTTTGTTTTGAGTCTGTTTCTGCCTTGGAGCCAGTAACGCCAACAGATTTGAATGAACAGCAGTGTTTTTTTCATGCTTTTGTGTTTGCTTCTGCTGTGTGCCAGTTGTACCAGAAATTCCAAATGAGATGGCAGTATTTGACTAGAAGCTATGTCTTTTCTGTGCCTTGAATTCATTACATCGACCTAAGTTTTTCAAAAGCTTTTTGAACACTACGGTGAAAACGAAGAGGAAGGAATTCCTCGGGTTTTGCAAATTTTGATCAATTGAGAGAAAGAGAGGCGTGCTAAGCCCTTAATGAATGAAATCATGCTTGTTAGTGTGAGTACTGGGAAGGATCTTGGCTTGATCCAGATTGGTTCTACACTGTCTTCAGCGCGAGCGATTTGTCGCTTTCTTAAAAACTTTCAAAAAAATGTTTTGCGCGGTCCTGCGAAGACCTGTGTAGAATTGCTCTTGAGATTTTACAGCTTAGGATCGCTCTCAGCCTCGAGACTTGACCCCTCACTTTCAAACCTTGAACTGGGATTCAGAATGTTCAACAGTTAACTACAATGTGAGGCCTGTGTGGCCAGATTTGAAGCAGCCCTCGAACAAGAGGCACCAAAGTCAGATCAAGGAGATCAGACCTCATCAGAAGAAGGTTGCGAAGCCAAATCAGAAGCACCCCTCGAACTAGGGGCAAAAATATCCGATGTGCTTGAAGAGTCGAAGATGGATCCTTCTGCGAATCAATACAGCAGTCATTTTCCTGGATTCGGATGACTTCAGGATCTCAAAACCATTTGGCATGGACCTGTTACACTTTTACCCTTTGAGAGGCTCGCTGGGCCGAAAACCCGGAAGGGCGACCCAGGCATAAGTTAGAGCAAGAAAAGATGTATACGAAAAGCAAAAAAAAAAAGAAAAAGAAGAAAAGAGAAAAAAAGAAGAAAAGCAAAAAAGAAAAAAAAAGAAAAAAAAAAGAAAAAGAAAGAAGAAAAGAATTGAAAAGAAAAGAAAAGCAGAAGCTCGCAAGGTCGAAAACCCGTAACGGGCGCCATGGCAAAAGTTAGAGCCTAAAAGGGAGAGGTTAATACCCGAGTGTACCTTACCCCCGAACTACGTAAGGCTTGATTCCCATCTTTGGGATACGTAGACAACTTCATCCTGAAGTCCAACCGTAAAACACTTCAATTTGATTGTGTCCATGCGATGGTTCTGGTCATCTTTGTCTTCTCTGTATCTGAGGATTTGGTTGTGTTTGTCACTCTGAGGACTGACTACAATGCGCCGCGGTGCTATCCAAACAAGGGGCAACTTTCCGTTGCCATTCAGTGTGCTGTGGCGCCATCCAAACAAGGGGCAACTCTTCGTTGCCATTCAGTGTGCCGCGGCGCCATTCAAACAAGGGGCAACTTTCCGTTGCCATTCAATGCGCCGCGGTGCCGTTCAAACAAGGGGCAACTTTCCGTTGCCATGCAGCTCCCCTCCAGCAAGGGGCAATTTTCCTTCGAATCTGAGGTTGTGCATCTCGAGAGTGGGTTCTATGCTCGTTGAGCAGTGGCCGTTTCCAAAAATAGTTTTTGAGAATTTTTATTGAGGTTGACTAATTCTCTCGAAAATTGTTTCATCTTTTCCAAAAACTGGACCATTTCTTGGACCCAAAAAAGGAAAATTTTCAGTGCTCATAGCTTGACTTGCATGATTTCAAATCAAAAATTGAACAAGCATGTTAATCTAACTCTCATTTTGGTCAAAATTGTTTTAGTAGAAAGCAAAAACAAAACATGGTCAACATGATGAACTAGGGGCACAGTTGAGTTAGGTTCTCTGTCTTTTTCCCTTTATCAACGCACTTGCCAGAAAGGGCACTCTACTTGCCAGAAAAGGGCACAACTGAAGCTAACAACAAAGGGCTAAAAGCTCTCTCACCCTCCAAGCAACGAGGTATCAAGCCACGTGCGAAGCACGAACTGGTATGGGGCAAGATATTCCACTTCCTCATATGGACATATCTGATCACTTCCAAACTCCTAGGCAGAGCATCGTCAACCGAGGTAAGCTGCAGATTTGCTACACACCCAGTTGTAGCACAGCCCCTCTGTGGGAGAAACTCACTAGCTGTGCGCAGAAGAAGAAGAATCTAGCAGAATGCTAGGGGCACGAGGCCACAACTTGCTGTTTATCCATCAACCACCCAGGGGAGGGATTTAAAATGAAAGATTGAAAAATAGAGAGATGTGCGCTGAGAGGAAAAGTGAGGAAAAAGGGCTTTTTTAAGAAAAACAGAGCTTGAGGGCCGAGTGATGTGAGAATCACAAATGAGAAAGGGTAGGAAATAATACCCAGAGAAACTGGCTCCTCGTGCACTGAGAGGTCTCTTGTCTTTGTAACACGTCTGTGTGTCGTGTCTTTTGTTTTTTTTTTCTCGAGTGTGTCTCGGTGTGTTTAGGTTGTTTACCTTTATTTTTTCGTTGTTGGGTCGTCTTTGCTGTGTTCAGTTGTAGGCTCAATACCCGGTCGAGAACTCATTTTCTCAATCTCAAAAATGATTTGTTGTGTGCTTAGAGTGTTGTGCCATTCTCCACATTTGTGCAAAAAAGGAATTCGTTCTTTTGAAAACTGCAGGGTTTAACCCAGGTCATGTGAGAACAGTGAAACAAGGACCTATCTGAAGCTATGTGGGTTCCAAACTGCAAAGCAAAAGAAAGAGGGAAAATCGAAGCAGCTGAGTGTGTTTCACCTTCAGCGAATTTTGAGATTGTATTCCGGATGTACCTCTTCAGACCTTGTCAGTGTTTTGAAGAATGAGCGTGCCTCTATCCCAAGTGTAAGCCTGCTTCAAGTCAGAATGGCGATTAAAGCAGCAACAGATGTTATCTCTCTCTAATATGAACAGGGTGTGCCTGTTTTTGAGCTGAATGTGTTGCAAACCCCTCCGAAAGGTAAATTGGAGGTCGCGTTTTAATCTGGTCTCGTTAAGGCTTTATTCCCTTATTCGGCATTTTGTTTCAAATATGCGTTGTCACGCACATTCCACTTGCATTGTTATGCATCCTTCCACCCGCATTGTTATGCACTTCTCATGCTTGCATTGTGATGCCCATTCCAATTGCATTGTTATGCACCCACTTCACTAGCATTGTTATTCTCATTCATTGCATTGATTATGCACATCTATCTTGCATTGTTATGTACCTTTTCACTTGCAATTATCTTTCCTTCTCCTCGCACGTGCGACAGGTCAGACTTCCTCTAGTTTAGAGCATTTGGAATACGTTCTAATGCTTATCCCTTTTCCGAAACACCGGGATACGTCCCTAAGTTTCTCTCTCTTTTCGAAACACCAGGATACGTCCCTATGTTTCTCTTGCCTTTCCGAAACACCGGGATACATCCTTATGTTTCACATTCCTTGCGGAACACCGGGATACATCTCTATGTTTCACATTCCTTGCGAAACACCGGGATACGTCCCTATGTTTCTCATTCCTTGCGGAACACCGAGATACGTCCCTATGTTTCACATTCCTTGCAGAACACCGGGATACGTCCTTATGTTTCTCCTTCCTCCTGAAACACCGGGATACGTTCCTATGTTTCTCCTTCTTTTCTAACCACTGGGATACGTCCCTAACCTCTGGGATACGTCGCTAAACCTTGGGATACGTCCCTAATCTTTGGGATACGTCCCTAACCTCTGGAATATGTCCCTAACCTTTGGGGTACGCCCTTAATCACCGAGATACGTCCCTAATCTCTGGGATACGTCCCTAACCTGTGGGATACGTCCCTAACCTTTGGGATACGTCCCTAATCTTTGGGATACGTCCCTAACCTTTGAGATACGTCCCTAATCTTTGGGATACGTCCCTAACCTCTGGGATACGTCCCTAAATCTTGGGATACGTCCCTAAACACCGGGATACGTTCCTAAACCTTGGGATAAGTCACTAAACACCGGGATACGTCCCCATGTTTCTCCATCTTTGGTTAAAGAGCATCTGGAATACGTTCCAATGCTTATACCTTTCCGAAGCACCGGGATACGTCCCTATTTTTCTTTGCATGTTCATAAGTTATGCTCGGCTTCTTGCATTGTCTTGCATTTTGCCCCTGCCTTCAGGCGCATACCTTGTTTGTCTTGCATGATTGTCCAAGTCTTCGGCCTTGTCAAAAATGGGTCGTCTCTGGGCTTTGATATTCACTCCCGTCATTGTTATGACATTCGAGTTCTGTCAAAGAGGGGCAACTGTAGACACCCCATTTTTGACCGTCCTCAAGACTTGGACGTCGCCGTTTGAACACTCGGTGATTATCCATGTTTGTGTTCGTCTTGAGTTCCCGGAGGTCTCGGCTGCGCGCCTTGCCTCAGGACCTCCTGACTCGACTACCTCGTGTTCGGTTTTGGCACCAAACACCTGTGTTTTTGCCTTCAAGGGCAGGGAATGGCTTGTTGGCCATCCCCACACCCCACCGGCAGTGTTTTCTTAAAACCTTTGGCCGGTCGGCATTATATTTTGCCGACCGGCACTTCTCTTGGCCGGTGACCCCTTTTGGTGGCCGGCGTGCACCCTTTGCACCCCTGAGGCATGGTGCATGCCAGCTGTGCCAGCTGGAATGCACCCTCACTTATCCCCGTGCATGGGAGTGACCCCTTTGCACCTTTGAACCCCCAAACCTTCTAGAAGGTTGAACCCTTTGGCCAAGCTTCTTGGAGAAGCTTGGCCAGCTGTTTTAGCTTCTCCAAGAAGCCAAGACCCCTTTGCACCTCTTGACCCTTTTTCCTTTGCTTAGCCACTAAGCTTCTTGGTTTGTTTTTGCCTATATAAGCATCATATCTCTCCCTTTGTGAGAGGTTGGCCATTCTTGAACAAAAAAACCAGAGCTTGTGTATCTATATATCTGCCATATATCTCCTCTCTCTAGATTTTCCCCCTCTCTCCTCTTGTGTGTGTGTTTTTAGGCCTAAAAGTGTAGTTTTACTTTACTTTTGCACTCACACACACACTATCACATCTTAGCTCAAGATTGGGAGGCTTGGAGGGTTGTTTCTTGAGCATTTGGACTGATTTTGCTCAATAGAGGGCGGCTGGACCAACTGCTCTTCAAGGTTTCTTCAAGGGTAAGCACTTTACTTTAGATTCCCCATTTTTGCAACAAGTTTTTACCTGTCTTGCTTGCTGATTTAGACTTTGTGTTTAACATGAAAAAGTCTTATATTTTTATGCTTAAGAACTTTTATTAAGGGTGTTTTGTGGGTGGGGGTCGAAATCTCCCTCTTAGGCCTTGTTTGGCCTCTTTTGGTCCCTTTTCCTTAAGTCTCACTCATGTTGTTGTGTTGATCTTCTCACCACTGAAATCTAGTGGATTTTCAGTGGTGATGAAGGTGGTTTGAAGTCTTGTATAGGGGAGGGACACCCCTCTCCCCTTTGTCCCTCTTTTGTCTTTGTTTTTGGCTCATAAGGGAGCATGCATACATGGTTTGTTTTGGCTTCATTTCAGAGCTTATTTGGTGTTCATATGATGTGTTATATCTCTGTTTTTGGTTGGATTTGTAGCCCTTAGTATGAATCTTATACTTGCTTTGTAATACTCTACTTTGCCTAGAAATGGGCCATGGGTTTAGCCTTATATATCCTCATGTTTTAGCTTAGCTCATTGAAGCTTTTGGTCATGATTTTTCATGCTTTAGGTCTGTTAGGCACTGATTTTGCCATATTTGGCATGCTTGGCATGGTTGCTTTGCATTTTGGCTTGTAAGCTTTGAGTATGTGATCCTTGAACATGCATTGGTTAGGCTATTTAGGTAATTTGGAGTCATTCAACATGCTATTGTAGTCCCCATGCCATGCTTATATGTCTCCATTTGTCATGCCTTTCGTGCTTTGAAACATTGGTCTTTTATGCTTTGAAATGGACATTGTGCATGCTTGCATATTTAAGGCATTTGGGCTGCCATATCAGGGGCTTTGGGGGTTGTTTTACATGCTAAACATCTATTTTTGGTTGCTTGATTCATGCCATGGGTGGTCTTGCTAATGGTAGTGGAGTACCCTCTTTTGTGCCTTAGCCTTAGGCCCATTAATTTGTATGCTTGTTGAACATTTCGTCCATAGTTTTAGGCATTTTTGGCCACTGTTTTGGGGTGGATTGAGGTCTGCCCCTTTATGGTTTAAGCCCACTTTTGCATGTTTGTCTCATGTTCTTTGCATACTTGCTTCATTAAGTGTGGTAGTATGATAGTTCCATTACATGATTTGTCCTTGTTTGCATTGCATTTGCATCTCGTATGCTCTAGCATTTTGTATACTTAACATGATGTTGCATAGCATTTGGCATGCCTTGCATTTTAGTAGCATGTTGCATTGTTAAGCCATGTTTGCCTAACATGCATTGCATTACTTGGTTTGGGGTGTCAAACCAAGTGTGAGAGATGAGAGGTGTTTGTACTTCAAGTGACAAAACACGTCTCAATTCTCATATCACTAAGGCCCTTGACTTGGACATGAAAGGATCTTGGTCTTCATTTACATGTTGCATGCATATTCATTGAAATGCAATCTTGGTCCCTTAGGCCATCATGCATCAAAATGCATAGTTGGTGGCCCAAGGACCAAGGGCCATGCTTCCTTGAGTCCCATACATGATAGGGGGCATGACCATGCTTATATGTGCCCAAAATTCCATACCATACACTGTCTGTTCTTGTTACTGTCAAAAACCAGATTCTGCAGGAATTGTTTGCCGACCGGCAGTATAGAGTGCCGACCGGCAATGTATTGGTGGCCGACAACCTCATAAGCAGCCGACAGATATTTTGCATGGCTGGTGGCCATTTCATCCAGCCGATGGTGTGAAACAGTGTGCATACAAGGTATCCTGGGACTTTGGCAGTCCTTGGAGAGGCAGGACAGTGAAAACAGAGGCGGCAGTGGTATGGTACGGGCTTTCCGGGCAAGACAGATCGAGCATGCGTCATTCGCACAGCCCGAGGCAGGGCTGAGGCCCCCTTCTTTTTACACTTGATTTAATTTGATAATTAGAATCTTTGTAATAATTTATTCTGTATTTGGACTGTACTATTTGGGACTGTATATTCTTTTAGTCCCTCCGGGCGAGGGCGAATTTGTAAATAAATGTGGGTGAGTGTGTGCATGTCTTCCAACCCCACGTCTTTCTTCCCTTTTATTTACCCGCTTATGATGGTAGACTAGGGCATATTGAAAATTAGCATACCTTATGCAATGCATGCGTGCATCCATGCATCTGTTTACATGCACCGGGCTCGGTACATCATACAAACTGCGTTGTATTTTTAATTCCAAATTGAATGCGTGATAGTTGTAGCATTTCATATGCCATGCTTAGGATAGTCGAGCCCGTCGAGATTGCATCTTTGCTTGTGTTGCATTAGCCACTTAACATGAACTAGGATCATGCATATGATTACTAACTAGTTTCTGTTTTGGCTTGGAGTACTAGGTGAGTTTTTAGCCTTTAGCATATTGCATGCGTGTGAATGCCACCATAAAAGCATGATTACCATGAGGCTAGCTGCTTATGTGATATAACTGCTTGAATGCCTGTGGATGGAGGTCAAATTATCTAAATTGAGATAATACATTAAAACTGTGAGTTTTAAGCCCACTAGATAGTGGCAAAACCATCTTTTTCTAAACCTCACTTGAGGGTGGCAAAACCTGCATTTTAGCCTACCTATGGGTAGCAAACCATTTTTCAAAACGAACGCATAATATGTTCTTGTTCCAATTTAGGCGATTTGGTCTATACTTGTTTGCTGTGCGCACAACGTAGTAAAACTAGGCTAATAACCGGAATAAGAACATATAATGTTTTCAAAATTAGATATCATGGTTAGCAGAGGCTAGTCTTCGGACCGGGCAAAAGGGGGTGCTCATAACTGACCTTCCCCGATCGTACCCAAGCTCCCGAGCCAAGACAACTTCGGTAATGACGGACACGTGGCCTTTGGCACCGAGTCAGGGTTTCCTAAATTTCCCAAAATAAAATATTTAGGTGGCGACTCTGTATCTGGCAAAGCAGTCCATGTTTGACATTTCTTTCAAAATCTATTTTCTCAAAACAATTTGCCGGATTTGGACTCTTTGGTTCAGATTTAGAACCGTGACAAAAAGGGGAGTCCGAACTGTAGAGAGGTCCCTCGCGGGCTTGTTACAATTTCCCATGCTCGGGCTAATTCCTATCCCAAACACAATGCAATATGCATGACATGCATGAATGCAATCCTGATATGCAACTTAGCATACACAATGCTATAAAATGGCATACACAATGCACGATGTAACATGGCATACACAATGCTCTAACATACAACCTAGCATACAATGCTGTGAAATGGAATGACACGATACATGATGGACTTACACCAATATGAGTGGACCTCAGCCACACTCACATTAGTGGCCATCAGATGAAAATGAGACAATTGAAATGCGTGCACACATGCACACAGACCGAGGATCGAACCTAAGGCACCAAATGCCACTCTAACAAGGCATGGTAAGGCATGAAATATGGCATACAAGCATGTAATTTCCAACACTGAAACATGATGCTAAATGGCCCCGAAACATGGAAACATGGCACCCGATGCATGAGATGAGCCCCGAAACTCAAAACTAGGCACATGTATTGACTTATAGCTATACAAAGCATGCATTATTTGACTATGAAGCACAAAGACAGAGCCAAGGCAGTCCCAAAACATGAACATTTCTAGTTCAAAGCATGGCCAAAAAGTGTTCACATGAAGAGCTAAGGCAACATGAAAAATTGGCTAGTAAGCATGAGTTGTATTACTGTAACGACCCAGAAATTCTTTCCTCCGCTCGAGCGGGGGAGTGGCCGCTCCAGCGAACTTTTGGGGTTTCCAGCAATTTTGCAGACGGCCTGATATTCTGGCAGTTGTGATTCTCCGCTCGAGCGGGGAAGTTGACGCTCGAGCGGACGGCTTTGTTGGTCTGCACGCTCGAGCGCAAGGTTGGGCGCTCGAGTGGGTCGCCTGGTTAAGTTTGATTCTGAAGCATGTTGACTCATTTTTTTTGATGTTCTTTTTAGTGTATTTGAAATGTTCTTACCTTATTGTGGGATATTGATTGTGGTGGTAATATGATGGTAGAGTAAGATTTGATCCAAAACTTTAGTTTGAATAATTTGTTTGTGACCAACCGTCACTCATTTGCCCTTTTCTTTTTCCACACTTCGAGTTTGGATGTGAGGTTTGAATCTTTGGAAAGCTTGTTTCCGGGGCTTCAATTTGGACACAAGAACGACCTAAAACGGAGTCCGGACGGGAAAGTTACGCATGTTTGAAGTTTCGGGATCTGTGCTGAAAACAGGTCCGCTCGAGCGGGAATTTCTCCGCTCGAGCGGGAATTACGGGACAGCAGCTTTAAACACGAATTTTTGGGTAATTTCTTCCATTTTCCTTTTCCCTTCTTCTCCTTTCTCTCTAGGTCCGAATACCCTAGAGTTTTGATCCCCAAATACTTCCATTTCCCTTAGGTTTGAGCTAGATCTTCCACCAAGAAGTGAAGAAGACAAGAAGATGAACAACTTCACCCGATTGGAATTTTGGGATTTGGGGGATTCGTCTCAAAGCTTTGCTCCTTGCTTGATTCTTGAGGTAGGGACCCTTATTCTCTTACAATACTTGAATTCATGGATGGATTGTGGTATTTTGAGTATATAAATACAAATCTATGATTTTGAGCATTTGTGTCAAACTTGGGATTTGAGATTCTATGGTTTGTGATGTTGAAAGTTAAATTGATGAGTTTAAATGATGGATTGTGAATCTTAGGTGTAGAATCATTGGGAAAATTGGGATTAAAAGTAGTGATTTAAGAAGTTAGAATATTTACTGAAAAGCCCTCATTATTCTTGAAACCCTAGATTAATTGGTGATGATAAGTAATGATTTTGCCCAAATTGATAGTAAAATCATGGAATTGGTGGGTTAAATTAGATATGTACAAGGTTAATTGGATTTCTGTGATGTTTCAAAAAAATGTTAAAATTCGCGAATGGGCCTTGTTATGAGTATTGTGAAGTATGGGAAAATGAGAAAGGAAATTAAGGAAAATGAGTTAGAGAATTAATATGTGATTTCATATGTGTGTAGGACACGCTTCAGGAGGGATAAATGCTCCACCAATACACGGTGAGTAATAGTACGAAGATGTACATTTTATTAATCATTGATAGTTCTTATCACTAACGCTCTGTTTATTGTAAGTATTATACGAACATGTTATACAACCAATTGTGATGATTGAAAGTCAGTGAGAACGTTGAAAGGCTGGCAAATAGCGGTATGACTTTGAATGATTTTGTTCTGTTACTACCAAATAATAATTCTTTATTATCCATGAGTAAACCATGTCGTTCCTTAATGAGTAAATGGACCTACGTTCGTTTTTAAACCAAGTATCCGTATGAAACTGAGATGATTTGTGTATCCTATGGTCTGACGGTATTCAGATGACTTTGGGGATTGTTCTGCTTTGTTTATTTATTCTGTTTATATATTTTGTCTATGGATCTGTTTCGTTTATGAGTTAGCATGATAAGTATTGTTGGTTTTAAAACTTATTATTTTCTGCTATTTCTGTACCCTTACGCTTTATGCGTTCTGTTATCTCTGGGCTGGTACGTCGTTCTGTTATGACTGGGCCGAAAGGCTATTCTGTTATCTCTGGGCTGGTAGGTCGTTCTGTTAGGACTGGGCCGAAAGGCTGTTCTGTATCATTTGGGGCTGATGATATTCTGGTATTTGAGCATATGGCCAATTTATAACTTCTATACGTATTAAACTGCTCTGGTAAGGAAACTGGACCCATGATTGTTGAGATATATATTTTCAAAATGTAATTGATCATACACTTCTGTAGTTATATACTTTATTGTTTGAGTTGAATATTATATGTTTTACGTACTATTATTCACTGAGCTTGACTCACTTTATTTTATGTCTGTTTCTGTAGGCACTCATCCTGAAGGTCGACCTTAACCGGTGGCGTCCGTTACCAATTACCAAGCCTTGAGTGTCTAAGCTGTTAGATGTTGACCATTTAAGTTTTGGAGTTTTGTTAAGTTTTTACTTTGTACCCTAAATGTCTATGAGGCTCGATGTGAATGTAATGTAGACGTATATGTACATAGCTATCTTCAGATACACGTCACCGTATATTCATCTGTATTATGTTCTGTTTACGGTCCTGGCATAGTAGTGATAGCTCAATGGATATTATTTTTATGTTCTTATATGTTATTAAATGCTTCCGCTCAGGCCCCATAGGTTATACTTATCAGGTTTTATGTCCAATTCTGAAGTGGTCATGCCCAAACTTTTAGGGGCGGGTTCGGGGTGTGACAATTACAACTATATGATGCGCATGAAATCTCACCAAACTAGCCAAAATCAGTGAACAAAACAAGCCAAAATATGCCCAAATAACCACTGAAATATTGCCAATACATGTAAAAATGAGGGGCTCCTTTGGAAGGGCATACAAGGGGTTATTAAGCACATGCATCAAGGACACTTAGCATAGCCAAACCAACTCTGGAAATGAGTTATGAGGGTCCTAAAACCCACTGAATAGGCCCTGAAATTGGTCAGCAAAGCTTGCAATGAAAGGCCCTCTTGAAAGGCCTTGAGGAGGGTTGTTCCACACATGCATGGGGGACATAAAATATGCCCAAAAGGGCCTTGGATAGAGCCAAGGCAGACCTCAAAACCCTCAGAATGAGGCCTGGAAAGTGACTTCGATGCATGCAAAAGGGGGTCCCTTTGGAAGGCCAAAAAGGCCACCAAACAAGACAATGAGAGAGGGGGTCACCCCCTCTCTGATTTTGGCCTTCAAGAATACACCTAAGCCACTGAAAATCCACTAGATTTCAGTGGCTAGGAGGCCAAACCATGGCCAATGCAAGTGCTCTAATGCATAGCCCTAATCATGAAGAGATGAAGCATGCATAGGGGGAAGAAGACCCCAAACAGAGTAGGGACCTTAACCAAAATTGAAGAGGATGACAAAACAAGACTTTTTTCAGTTCATGGAAAACCTCGAAAATATTTACAAGTAGGGCTAAAATATCATGCAAAAATGGCCCTAAAAGAGAGATTGAGCACAAAGGACAGAAGATGGCCTCAAACAGCAAAGAGCCTTTCAACAAAGTTGAAGAGGAGCTCAAAAAAAGACACTTTACAGTTTACATAAAGTCTCCAAAATGATCATAAGTAGGGCTAAAGTATCATGCAAAAATGGCCCTAAAAGAGAGATAAAGCACAAAAGGGGAGTAGAAGACCTCAAAAAGAAAAGTGTCCTTATACAAACATGAACATGAGCTCAAAATATGACACTTTACAGTTTATAGCAAAGTCCATAAATGCTTGCAAGTATAGCTTATAAATGAAGCAAGAAAATGCAAGTTCAAGGGAAATAGAGATTTACCCTTGAAGAGCAGCAAATCAGGGGCTTTTGGTCCAAGAAAATGAGCTCCTAACCTCTGAAAATCAGCCTTAAGATGTTGGAATGGAGGATGGAGGTGGTAGGCTATGAGTTGGTGTGTAAATGATGCAAGAACAAGGGTGTTTGGAAACTTGGATGAGATAGATATATAGAGGATTGTATCTATGCTCTAGTTGGTTTTCTAACCCCTAGAAATGAGGCTCAAGGGTTGGTTTTATAAAGGAGAGAAGCCAAGGGAAAGCGGGGGAAAAAAACCAATTCAAATTTCCCCCCAAAAGAATAGACCCTTGGACAGAGGGTCTGGTGGAAGATAGCTGGCACAGCTGGAACACACTCAGGAGGGCAAATTTGGCCGACCAGGTTCAAAAGGTCCAAGTGGCCGGCCGGCCACTTGACCTGGTTGGCCGGCCAGTTCAAAAGGGTCAAGGTGGCTGGCCACCCTCTAGGATGAAGCCCCAGAAGTTAGCCTTCTAATGCCGCAAACCTTGCATCAAAATTGCTCCTGTGCAAAAAGTTATGCCTGTTTTGGTGAAGCCGCGCAGATTCAGTCCAAACGGATTTCAACCAACCATATCACCTCCACCCGGACTTGGCTCTAGGAGATTCTTGAGTGAAAAATGAAGCCTCAGAAATAAGCTTTCCAATGGTGGTGGCCTCATACCTTAATTCCTCCTATGCAAACAGTTATTCGCTTTTCGGTGAAGCCGCATAATGTTTTCTCTCCTTCCCAAATTCATGCTGAACCACTTTTGACCAAAAAAGGCTGGTCGGCCATCTGATTTGCTTGTTTTCCATGTGGCTACATTGAAGCCCCGGAAGTTAGCTCTCCAGCGGCGCCAACCTCGCATCAAAATTCCTCTGGTGCAAAGAGTTATGCCCGTTTCGGTGAAGCCGCGCAGATTCGGTTCTACCCGGATTCATACCGAACTTCTCCCAAACTAGTTTTCCTTTCTCTTCTCCTCTTTTCTTCAACTCCAAACCCCTAGACAAGGTGTTTCGAAAGATTTTTCAAAGAATTCATCTCTCTTTCATTCATTTCCACTTTGCCCTTGCTCGGTTTACCGAAAAGCGCAACATTTGACAAAATGCGAGCCTCGGAACATCGTAAAAACTTTATTTTAAAAATGTTTTGAAAGAGAGGGTTTTAAGGTCTAAAAATCTTTTGATCAAGATTGTTTTTGTCTAAAATCTTCCAAAAATGAACCCTAATTGATGCAAAACGAGGGTTCGAGGGCCAAAATGCACGGCCCGAGGCCCCGAAAATAGGCTGTTAGGCACCGGAGGTGGCGTGCGACCACGAAGTTGGTCTCTCGGGCCACAATGTCCCTAAAAAGAGAGGAAACAAGGTGTGTGCCAAAAACCAGAACAAACGGAGGTAGTTAAGCAATCCCGAACCGAGGCACACGACCGATGGGTCCGAAAACCGGAAACCAGGCTCCAAACAGGAAAAATGGCCTACGGCCATGAAGCATAGCCTACGGCCACTAAGAGATGATCTACGAGACCTCTCCCTCCCTTCAGGAAGAGAAAACAACGAAAACAGGGCCTGGTTCGCAAACCGAGGCGAGGCACAAAAGAGTCCGGAAGTCTGGAGGCAAGGCTCGCAGCTGTGACTCCGCAACCTCAGAACGAGCACAATATGCAACATCACCAAGTGCTCAATCGGTGACGTCTGAGTCTTAAGGTCGGTCAAAAATGGGGTGTTTATAGTGACCTGCTCTGATACCAATTGAAAATCCTAAGTGATTCGTGATTAGATCAAGATTAAAATATTCCAAATCCCAATAATCCAAAACACACAATCTAAATCAACAAGCACTTACGAAAGTGATTTAGATTGTTTGTTTTTCGAAATAAACTATAAATCGACACAAACGATTTTTTACATGGAAAAAACCACAATTGAAGAACCTTCAATTGTAATTAAAAACCACGGGCGAAACGCCACTAATCAATCCACTACTGAAGGAAGAAAGATTACAAAGATAATACACAAATTATCCAACTCAGTCAATTTGCCTTCGAATCTTCTGTAACTCTTTCACCACGCCTTCGCCTCGGAATTGATCCACCTGAAGTTGAATCCACAACTTCGCTTGTCGAATTAACGACTACGTACAGAATCAAACGTCTTTTGAAACTCTACGTTTGAACCTTCGGAATCCACCGAAGAGAACTCTCTTGAATTATAAAGTAACAAACTCCTTGATGTATGAATCTTAGATCATGAGTGAAGAACTCTCTCAAAACATCAAGGAAAACTCTCAAAAAACTCAGAAGAAAACTTCAAACAAAATCTTAGGACTTTTGAATAAGATCTAGGAAAAGTAATCCTAAAAAAAGACCCAACACGCGAATTTATAGAATCTGTGTTCGTGCGGTCCGCTCGACGTGGAAATGCCCGCTCGAGCGGAGGCTTCAAAATTGTGTGATTCATATAGGCTTCACACTCGAGCGGAAGTTTCCACGCTCGAGCGTCGAATCACACCATCCAGTACTTTTTCAGGCGAAGCTGAGAAACTGTGACCTTGCAATCCCCGCTCGAGCGTCACTTTCCCTGCTCGAGCGGGGAGACCAAAATTGGAAAAACTAGAAATCAAGATCCTGTTACAACCTTGGTTTTGATCCATGGAATTTGACAACAAAGGGTCCTAACACATGGCAATTCCCCTCACCAATCAATAATCATCATATGTCAAATTCTCTCATAACACAACACAAAAATGAAAGTCACATCCTTCTATCAATTACAACACACCTGAAATATTACATTATCATGCCTCAAGGCCACTAAATAAGAGCATTTCTAATGGTATTTGTTAAAATATCATTGCCAGAGCTACAATTTGGCATGTTACAGCAACAATTTGCCAAATTATAACAATGGTGCAAAGTAATTTTGGCAAATCTCAACCGACTTTCCCACCAATTTTGTAGATGATATTTAGATATAGGTTTTCGAATATTTTTTATTGTTTTTTTTTTATTTTATATCTTTTATGATTTTTTAAAAAAAATTGTAAAAAAAATAAAAATAAATATTTACATTCTACCTGATTTTTTTTTTTTATAAAAAAAATCAATATATATATATATATATAAATAATTCACCCCACCATTCATATACCACTACAAAATTATATTTAAAAAAAAAAATTACCTATATATATATAATTATACATATATATAATTCACTCCATCATTCACATACGACTACAAAATTTCAATATATATAATTTTACACACACACACACACACACACACACACACACACACACACACATACACACATAATTTTACCTTCATTTTTTTTTTAGAAAATAAAAAAAAAAAATCTTGTAATCTTGGAGGATGAGTAGTGTTTCAGATCCTTCCATTCAGACCTCTCTCTCTCTATCTGTCTCTGTCTCTCTCTTCACTTTGTTTTCTTGTTATTCTTCCTCTTTTTTTGACCCCTCTCTCTCTCTCTCTTAGCCTGATCGCTCATCCATAGTGCACCTTCTCTCCCTCTGTCTCTCACTCATCCACTCCCCTCTTTCTCTCTGTTTTTCTTTGCAAGAAGCAGTCATCTTTATCATTTCCTTCTCGATTCTCACATTCTCTCTCCACAAAAAAAAAAGTTCATGAAAACAGAGCAACAACCAAGATCCAACTCCATTTCCATTTCGATCCACTCTCTGAAACCCTCCAAATCCCTAATTGAAACCCTCCCAAATCAAAATCCCTAATAAACCCTAAATTGAGAGAGCTTGAAACCCTAAATTGAAGATGAAGAAGAACCTGAAACTCCAAGTTGAACCTTGCATGAAGATTAAATCATCTGAAATCCATCAAGCATCTTGAAATCCAAGTAATTATTGTTTAAAATTTGCTAGAGATTTGCTGAGGTTGCGTGAAATTTGATTGAAATTGCTTGACTATTATTGTTGGTGTTGACTGATTCTATTTAGAAAAAAAAGTTGGCGAATTTTATTTTTAAAAAATTTAGCAATTGCCAAATCGTTTAAAATATTTGGTGATTTCTATTTCTTTTATAAAAAAAAAAAAATTGATGAATTTTGTTTGGGAAAAAAAAATTGATAAGTTTTTGGGAGGTTTTTATAGAAAATGATGAGAAAGGAATGGAGGGAAGGAAGGAAAGCTGTTGGTTTTGGGTGAGCTGACAGATTTGGCAGCTATCAAAACTTGTGGCAAATTTGACACATGGTTTGGCAAATGTCAAATTTGATAGCTGCTATAACATGTCATTGGGGAACCCATTTTTACCCAAGCTGCAATATTATGGCTTTAATAGCTTTTTTAGAAAACCATTGGAGATACTCTAACTTCTCCCTCAAGAGAGAACGAAAAATGAACTAGTTTTTTTTGAGAAAATCTTCTACATGGCCTTATTACTTCTTGGGCTCTCACTGGAATCTTCATGTAACACTCACAGGTGATTTTATTTGCACCTAAATAATAATTTAGTACGTTCAATAAAAATTTTGAACTTTTAATTCCTATTATATCTTAATGTGAATTTATTAATAAAGACAATACTAATTAAACCCTAAAATAAGATTTTTTTTTTCTTCTCATAGTACACCTAAATCACTTATATGTATTCTTCACATTCAATGCTCTTCATCTTTTTTCCCAAGTTTCAATTATTCTCTTCATCTTCTTTCTCTCTTCAAAACTACAATCCATTCCATCAAAACTCAAAATTATCATCAATATCATTATTTCTTATTGTGTTGTTACTTACAAATAGAACAAAACAAGAACAAAATAATATGTGCCACTGTAAAAAAAAAAAAAAATGTCAAGAACACAATTTATTCAATTAATCAAATCAAATATATATATATATATATATAGTATCTTGTTCAATTAATCAAATCGAAAAATAAGTAATGTCTCGTTCAATTAATCAAACATCAACTAGTATTATCCTAGAAAGCTGTAGTTATTGGGAATTGTAGATGGTCATTCAGAGATGCCATGGAGGTTCAGCAACAAAAGTATTTCATGGGGTTTTTCAATCTTCATAAAATTATCATGGGGTTTTTCAACTAAGTGTTTCATGAGGTTATCACTAATATAACAGGAACACATGTAAGTAAATATAATGTCATATAGAATAACTCACGCCAATTGTTCTTTGTATGTGAATAAAATAGATAATTGTAATGAGAAATTTGTTTAAGGGTTTATGAATGGGTTTTTTTAAAAGTGATGTAATTGAAATTTTTGATTTGTTTATTATTTGGGTGTACTTTGAAGGGTCATTTGTAAAAAAAACATAAGGTGTATTGAGAGAAAATTATAATTCTAAATAACTTAATAGAGTGTACTGAGAAATTAAGTGTACTTAATGATTTTTTTTTTTTTTTTTTTTTTGGTGCAAATAAAATCTGCCAAACACTCACTAACTATGGTTGGGCCGGTAGGATAACAAAGGCCCTACTAAATGAAATGAACATTCACTTAGGTAGGACTATTCTATTTGAATTCAAAAATTATTTTAATACGTTAAATTTGAATTTTAAAATTTGAATTTTTATTATATTTTAATATAAATTTATTAATAAAAACAATACATATTAAACTTTAAAATAAAATAATATTTTTTCTCTGATATATCCTAATCAATTATATGTATTGTTTTTTATTTAAATATCTTGATCTTCTTCCTTAAGTTTTCAATTATTTTATCTTCTTCTTTTTCCTCACTCCAAAATTCTAATCCACCACACCAAAGCTCATAATTATCATTAATATCATTATTTTTTTATTATATTATTATTTACAAATAGAAGAAAATTTAAACAAAATCAAACAATAGATGAAAGTAATAATCAAAATAATTTGTTGAAGCAACCCATCAAAGAGGAAGTAAGTAGTCACATAAATATAAAAGTAATATTATTGATTTCTCTCTTCTTCTTCTTCTTCTTCCTTTTTTATTTATTTATTTATTTTTTTTATTTTTACATAAAAACAAATATTCAACTTGTTTTTCGTCATTATTGTTCGGACTTTCAGAACTGAACAAATTCACTTTAAATTAAACATCTACATAAATACACACACACACACACACACACACATATAGATATATATAATAAATTAACCTAAATACCCTAATTTATTACCAAAAAAATATCTTAATCTACTTATTAATTTTTAACCCAATTTCTCGTTTAATAACATTTTAAATTAAAATAATTTTTTGATAGAAGTTGACAATTAGGGTTGGTGTTTAGTTAGGATTAAAATTTAATTTGAAGAATAAAATGAATATAAGGGTATTTTTGACATTTGATTCAAGTTTTGACTGGGTGATATTATTTATACATCACTAATATTCTCAGTGCACATTATTAATAGTTTAAATTCATATTTCAATAAGATCCTTCAATGAAATGACCACTAAGGACAACATGGAGTGTATTTTATCCATTCAAAAATTTCATATTAAAAATACAAAATACTCTTCACACACCATCATCCCTCTAAGGTTTAAGGTTTTAACATATAAACATTATATTTCTTCATCATTTTTACCATTAATATACACTCGTGATATCGTTCAATATCAATTAGCTCACTTCATTCTCTTTTATATTATACTTATTTTTCAAACTCAAAACATTAATGCCTATGAAGATTTAGGATTTAAGAATAATGAAATCAATTAGTTTTGAAGATTTGCACACCATAGATGACACTGAGATGGTTTTGATATAAACATTGAAAATATTGATTTGAACATTGGAAATGTTAGTTTATGACTTAATTTTTTGATTTTTATTTATCTCATTCGTATGTTGGGAACACGAGTTTTGTTCATCGTGTTTAGATTACCGAAGTTGAACTTTTACACAATGTTTCATTATTTATATTTGAACAACACAATATTGTTCAAATTATTAAGGTTGATCAAATATTAAATGTTCATACATAAAAAAATTAAACATTTTAAGTTAGTTCGGTTAAAATAAATTAAACTTTTATTTATTATTCATATATAAATTTTTGAACACATTTGTTCAACTTTGTATTCTTGGACAGGACTAATTTGATGAATTTGTTAAATTTTTCACAAAATTCTATACTCACCCAATGTATCAATGTTGAAACTGATTGTGAGAATAGAAGGTGTGAATGAATGGTGAGAATGGTGATTTGAAACGACGATGAGAGATGAGAGTTCAACACTGACAATGAAGATTAACATCAGTGAAGATGGAGGCCGAATGGAACACTCCGCCAGCGATTTGAAACGATGAGATAACGAGATGAAACACGACGAGAGTTCAACACCAACTATAGAAATCAATACCGGTGAAGATGGAGGCCGAATGATCCTCTACCGGCAATGGAGATAAAGACCGACGAAAATGGTCTCTATTATGAAAATTGTCGGGTTTTTTTGTTGTGTGTAGTGGTGAAGATGACGAGTTTTTGGTATGTGTAATGATTGTGTATTCAAATAGTTAGTGGTGTGTTAATATAGGGTTACTAATGAAAAGCTAAGATGTAAAATAAGATATTTTTAAACTCTAAAAATTATTTTGTGTTTGTATTAAGTAATGGTGTGAGAGTATTAGTGGCGTGCAAATAAAATCACTATTTCTGACTTTGACTTGGAATTTTTGTATTGCCCACTTTTAATTTGAAAGAGCGTGGCACACATTCCTTTATCTTTAACGGAAAAACTAATCATAACATTTTTGTCCAAGACTATACAGGAGGTCTCTACATATATTTGAATCATAGAGAGTAAAGCACTTCGAGGCCAAACCACAAGGAGGTAAAGTGAATTTTGCTTAAGTTTTAATTCATATAACACTTGCTCACTCATCAAAAATTCATTAGTCATATGAATAAAAAAATGTTGTCATTTTTTTTTTAATATTGAAATATATATTTTATCTTGTGTATCCTTATGTCTTTATATTATCTAAATTAGTTTTGATATCTTGAAGCTTACTAAAAGAAGGATCACTGTAATTAGGTCAAAATTATTAAATTTACTTAATTTCTCTAAACTTCAAAGTTGATCAGTGTAATTTTTTCAAAATAGAATAAAAACTCAAATACTCTCAGGAACTCGAATACTATGACCGTGTGTTATAGTGGTCCAGCTCCAATAATAGAGATTGTGAGTTCGAGTCTCATTTGAGACGTTGGGTAATCAACTTTCTTCCTCCTCTCAGATGTAACCTAAAATAGGTTCTAATTATTGATTAAAATAAAATAAAATGACTCAAAAACTGAGAAGACAAATTTTTACTTATTATATTATCAATTTAATAATCCCACACTAATGATGTTATCAATCAACCTCTTGTATTCATACTTCTATCCAATTTAATTTGGCAAAAAAAACATGGCCTGTCATCATAATCACGAGGCTTCTCTCACAAGGTGGGACCTATCTTTGTTAGACAAGAGATACATGCCTTTTCCAAACTGTGAATTTAACATTCTTTTTTTTGATCGGCAAAGAAAAATTTCATTAACGGCATGAAATTAAAAGTACAGGGAGATGAGATGCATCGAGAGAGATTCGGAAGTATAAAAATACCCCTACTACTGCTACTCGCATCCATACAACCAACCCCTAAGCCTCTCGATTTTTTTTTTTTTAAACAAAAGTTAAGAAGAACTTAACTAAAAAATAACAAAAACACATAAATCCCCACAAAAACCCACAAGAACACCCAAAACAAACTAAAAATAGAAACTCAACAACACCCAAGACACACTGCTGCTCCAACTCCCCAAGCCTCACACCTGCAC
Source organism: Camellia oleifera (assembly GCA_022316695.1). NCBI lineage: Eukaryota > Viridiplantae > Streptophyta > Magnoliopsida > Ericales > Theaceae > Camellia > Camellia oleifera. The sequence continues at coordinate 89,271,087 of CM039307.1, read as the reverse complement.
CTGATAACAACCTACAAGACCCGCTCCTCTTTTCTTTTCTTTTTTTTGAAATTTGAACACGCCAAGTCACACTGAAGACACCCCAAATCGCACTGCTGCTCCAACTCCCCAGACCCGCTCCTCTGCTACCACCCTATGCACACGCCACCTCTGTTGCAGCCAGCCTATGCCACCTACACACCTTTGCTGCCCCCACGACGCCATGCCAAGAAAAAACTCTCCGGCCGAGAGCCTCCAAACTAACACCGGACAGCCGCACCTAGAACCCCTGCTGTAACCAACACCAGCCGAGTGAAACTCCAAGCTTCCACCTACGCCTCTACTTCTTCTTACACACCCCCAAATTCTTCTTTCGAACACCCGCTGCTGCTCCAAGATCCACTGTAGATCCAAGACCCAAATTCTTCTTCGTACACACCAAGACCCAAGATCACACCCTCAGGTCTCTGCTGCATCAGGTCTTCCTTCGTACTCACACCCAAAACCCTCTGCCAAGCTCCCAATCTCACTACAAGCTACTACTACTCCTCTCCCTGAAACAATTCCTAACGGCTGAGGATTGAAAAGCCCCACACCACCCAAAGCACCAACACTTCTTCAAACAAGTCACCAACGCCAATACCCTCTGCCAAACTCCATAACCAACACGGCTTCAATCTCACGCCGCGGATCCGCTCACCCACCGAACACCGACCACCTGCAGGGACAAAAAGTAGAACTTCACCCCTCAAACTCTTCACTCGAGGAGGAGCGCTCGAGTGACAACCAGACAGGACTGGATCACCTTCGAAACCCTCGATACCGCCCAAAAAGCGCACCCCTCAAACCCCTCCTCGCCATAGAGCGCTCGAGTGAAATACCAGGACGCCAAACTCACTCCCGCAGCAAACACTCCAAACACATTCCCGCGGCAACGAAACACTCCAAAGTAGGTAGAAACGGGGGACTCAAGTCATTCTTTGATGAATAGATTTATTATTCCTTTTTATGTTGTGTATTATGACCCACATTAATGACTAAATTTGGTTATGAACATTTGCATACCATTTGATTCGTGACGCGTGCATGGATAAGCCATGAAAGAATGTATTGATGACATGATTTGGTGTAAATTTTATTAACGTAATAGTATGCATGGTTTTAAATAAATAATTAATAATTAATTTTAAAATTAAAATTAAATAGTAAAAAAGTAAAATTAATTAAATTTTAACTCTTTTTATCACAATTTTGTTTATGGTTATTTTTTTTTAATTTTCTTTTTTCCCACCATTAATAACTTTCTCTTATGTCATAATTCACAAATACAAAAGAATAAGATTTGGCTTAAAGATTTATAGTTGTACTAAAAGTAACCTAATTTAATTGACTCAACATTTATCTCAACTTGGTCATGACCTAATCATTATAGAATTGTCTTAGTTTATACTTAAATATGAATCACTTAAGTCATTTATTTATTAAATTTGTGAATAAATATATGTTAGTATTTTTATAATAAAATAATAAATATGTACATGTTTATGCATAGTTATTAAAAAAGTTAAAACTTTGATAAAATTTTATATTTATATTTAAAATTATTGAGGATTTATAGTTGTGTTAGACATTAAAAGTGACATAATCTAATTGACTTAGCATTTATTTCAACTTAGCCATGACCTAATTATTAGAGAATTGTCCGTCTATGCCTAAGTATAAACCACTTAACTCATTTATTAATTAAATTGGTGAATAAATATATGTTAGCATTTTTTATAATAAAATATGTAAGAGTTGGTTTGAGAATTTATAATTGTACTAGATATTAAAAGTGACATAATCTAATTAACTCAACATTTATCTCAACTTAGCCATGACCTAATTATTAGATAATTGTCTTTGTTTATGCCTAAGTATGAACCATTTAACTCATTTATTAATTAAATTGGTAAATAAATATATGTTAGTATTTTTTATAATAAAATATGTAAGAGTTAGTTTGAGAATTTATAATTATGCTAGATATTAAAAGTGACATAATCTAATTGACTCAACATTTATCTTAACTTGGCCATGACCTAATCATTAGAGAATTGTCATAGTCCATGCCTAAATATGAACCGCTTAACTCATTTATTTATAAAATTAGTGAGTAAATATATCTAAGTATTTTTTTATAATAAAATAATAAACATCTACATATTTATGCATAGTTATTAAAAAAATTAAAACTTTGGTAAAATTTTGTATTTATATTTAAAATTAGTGAGAATTTATGGTTATGCTAGACATTAAAAGTGACAATCAAATTGATTCAACATTTATCTCAACTTGACCATGACCTAATTATTAGAGAATTGTCTTAGTCTATTCCTAAGCATGAATCACTTAACTTATTTATTTATTAAATTGGTGAATAAATATATGTTAGTATTTTTTATAATAAAATATACAAGAGTTGGTTTGAGAATTTATAGTTGTGCTAGATACTAAAAGTGACATAATCTAATTGACTCAATATTTATCTCAACCATTACCTAATCATTAGAGAATTGCCTTAATTTAATTATGCCTAAATATGAATCACTTAACTCATTTATTTATTAAATTGGTGAATAAATATACGTTAGTATTTTTTATAATTGGTATTGTTCTAATCATATTTTGGATCTGATTTAAAACTTTGATCAATCAATTAATAGAAATAATTGGTAATAATCAATTTAAATTTTATGTTTAAATTATATTATAATTTCTCAAGTTTTGAATATTATGAACTAACTTGAGAGATAGTACTTGTATTAAACACTAAAAGTAGTTCAGAAGTTAAATTAAGAACAATTTTTATGTCAACAATTAAATTCTTGGAGAATTATCTTCATTCATACCTAATTCATGATTACTTAACCCACTTTTTTATCTTTTATTTTTTATTTTTTTTAAAATCGGTAAATATATTATGATTATTTTTTATAACCAAAATAAGAAAATGTATATATATTTTTGGCATATTTATTTATTTTTTGTAAAAAATTTATATATTTATATTAAAAATTCTTACACAAATAAATAAGTATATTTATGTATGAAAAAATTATATAATATTGGGTTGACCTAAAATATAGAGTTTGTTCTAGTCCTACTTTGGGATCGATTTAAAAATTGATCAGTTAATTAGTGAAAACAATTAATGATGATCAATTTAAACTTATGTTTAATAATTTGTTAAGTTATGATGGGCATGAACTAATACTAGATCAAATGCTAAAAGTAGTGTAGAAACTAGATTTTGTTGATTTTTATGCTATGCATCAATCCAATTTTTTTATAATCGTTTTGGTTCATGCCTAACTATCACACTGCCCACTTATTTATTTTTTTAAAATTGTAAAAATAATGTAAAATTTTTTATAACCAAAATAAAAAAATATATATGAATATATATTTGGAATATTTATTAATATTCTAAAACTTCAATTAAGAAATTTTATATTTATTCTTAAATATGTCTAATATTAAATTATATTTATATCTGAAAGAATTATTTAAGATCATATTAAGTTAGTTCATAGATTTTATTTTTAGTATAGAACTTGATCAAAGAAGTGAAATCTCAAAACAAATCATAATTTTCAATTTAAATTTTATTTAATACAAATTTCACTTAAAATGTTTTAATATTTTAAAAATAATTAATTATTTGTGAAATGAAGTTACTATTATAAAAAACACTAAAAAAATTGTCTTTTAAAATCCATTAACTAAAGAACTAAATTGATGAGATACATTTTTTTTTTTTGGAAACAAAATCAATAAATGTAGCTAATAGAAACTGTACTTGTAATCATACACACTTAATTTCTTTTCACACCCATCACATATATTAAAAAAATTTCTTTTCACACCCATCACATATGAGTGTACAAAACAAACCAAAAAAGAAAAGAAAAAAAAAATTGTACAAAAGAAATTAAATGTGTGTAATTAAATCAAAATATTTTGAAGGTTCTAATTTTTATAATGAATTTTAAATATTTGAGAGTAGTTATATAGTAATATAGAATAATAAAGTAATATAGTAAGAAGCAAGTTTTAATTTTTTTTAAGGAAATAAAAATTAATGGGAGAGGATTAGGTTGGAAAGATATGGAATATATATATATATATATATTTATCTTTCCTTTTGAAAACAATTACTTTAATGGATTAGCCAATACTATTTTCTAAATTTATTTTTTTTAATTCAATAAATTCATAAATTTATTATGAGATTTTAAAGCTCTCACAATGTTTCTCACGAAAACGCCCTTTTATTTATATAATACATAGATAGATAGATAGATTAGTATTATATTACTGTATTATTATTTACCCAATATGTAGGTATGAAAATTTTTATCACTCCTTTTGTTTTTTTGGTGTCTGATTAAACTATGATTTGCCTTTGCTATCTTTCAAAATTCTAGACTAAGATCCTCTCCATTTTAAGATTGTAATGGGAGATGTTCATTACATCATTTAAGAGTTGTGAAATAATCATGTGAATTTATATTAAAATTTTAAATTTATAAAGAGTATTACAAACTCTTAGATAATGCAATGGAAATACTCCATTATAATTGTGAAATGGAAATGCTCAGAAGCCCAAAATTTCAATCCCAAAATTCTTAATGAAAATTAAATTATTTCCCATTTTCAAGAAATTCGTTGACCTAGAATTATTGTCATCGAGTCTCCATTGCCACTCTTCCCTAAGTCTTACAAAAAATATTTAAGATTCAAAATTGTACCCACAATGATTTGATATCATATATGTTACATTCTGATTTATTACGCATCCAATGATATAGGGCTTCACTCTCTTATCATATCATTATAGATGAATTTGTGAATATAAAAGTTTGAATTTGTGCACCGGTTTGAAAGCCTGAATTAAATTATTCACTTTGTTTAGTTTGTAATTTTTAAAATCAAATTAAAAAAAAATTTAATTCATATTTTTTATTTTTTGTAAAATTTTATTATTATTACTTTTTAGATTTGTTTAATCTAAATACAAAAAGTAAAAAATTTGTGAAAAAATATTTAAGAAATTTAGTAAATACAAAAAAAAAAAAAAATGTATTCAAAATTTTTATATTAAAAAAATATTTATTTTTAGAAATTTTCTCTTATGCAGTTTTCAAAAAATATTTCACCAAACAAAATTTTAATATTAAAAAATGAAAAATGAAAAAAAAAAAAAAAAAAACCAAACAAACAAGCCTCGTTTTAATTAAGACTGAATAAGGAATCTGAAAAATCGGCAATCCGAACCGATCCAGTCTAATTCGGTAGGTTTTTCGAATCAGTAGTTCAATTCTGATTAGGAAAAATTGGGGAACCGATCTCCGTGGATCGATTCCATATTTGAGTTCACGATTCCGAATTAGAACTGAACTGGACCGTATGTAACTTAAAACCATATACATACCATGTTATATATATTGTGTAATTAAATAAAAACAAATAGATTCATAATTGATAATTGAAATTTTAGAACAAGAACATGTTGGAATTTATAGAAATTCATAATAAAATAAAATAGCAAAGGAAAGCAAACTGAAGTCTGCATTAGACAGTGCCTTTAAAACAGATTCATCGCCTTCCGATGGATGCCGGAGGTACGCAAGTATCTGTCTCCTAGGATATGACGGTCAAAACCAGCTAATGTAGAAGCACTTTATGAATAGCTTCGACGAACTTGACAATGGATGTACTCTCTCTAACAAGAACCAAAGAAGGGGCTAATAAAAGAAGATAGGAAAATTTTTCTTTAGTGTAAACAATTATCTCCAACTTTTTTTTTAATTTTTTATCTCAAAACACCATCTCCATTTTCCATCAAAAATTTCTCAAAAGCTCTTCTTCTAAGTTGAAGGAGAAAGGCCCTTTTTATACTTGTAAGGAAGGGATCTTAGCCATGAAGGTTACCATAAAACCTAGCATCAATGAGGGCTAAAGTTACAAAGGTGCAAAACTCCCAAAACCATTATATAAATCATAATGTGTATATAATGTATAAGTTTTGAGAATTAAACTAGATGGGTTGCAAAATGGATACGGGTGTTGGGTCACAACTTGATTCAAGCCCAATTTCAAACACATGCACAAACTAAGCCCAACACAGCTCAACCCAAAGCTCAAGACTAGGTTCAAGTCTAAGTCTAAGACCAAACCCAACACATGCACAAGTACAAGTCTAGGCCTAGTTCAAACCAAGACTAAGACCAAATCTAAACCCAACTTTATTGATATCCACTTCATGAGACAATTCTCATTCAGAACTCAATTGTTTCGGCCCATTATTTTTGAATTACAATCTTCTCATTTAAGATAATACAAAATCACTCAGACCCACCTCAACTGGCGGTTGGGTCCCACTTTAATTTCGAATTAAAGTTGCCAAAAAATCATTATTTTCCAACAATCCCGCACATGAATAAAATTGGCCGAATAAAGAAAATCGGACAATGCTTAACAACAAAGACTCAGAGAGAGAGAGCACACAGAATAACCCTGCATCAGAAAAGGTAGCTGTTGGCGTTGAACCTTTCATAGTGAAAACCTATCGAATTTACTGGATGACCAGTGAACGTGATATCTTGAACTATTCTGCCATTTGTGTAAATCGAAACAATAAACCTCACACAGGATTTACTCCAATCATTATCCTTGTTCTCATTGGTGTATCCGGTTTGACCTTGAAACACTAGCCTGGTTTAGTGAGTGCTTTTAAATAATTCAGCCTTGTCAATTCTTAAAGAAGGGGCCCCACTTCGCACTCACATAGGTGACATACATAAGGTATCTCGCTATACCACAGTTGATTATTCACAACACTTAGGTCATTAAAATCATCAGCTTAACCTCCCACCCCACAGGGTATCACTGTATAAAGGAATGTGCATGAGGATTTACCTCCACAGTGTCTCATCCATTACACGTAATTAGGTTGTCCCTCTGAACCTAAATCTTGGGATCTCCAGTCAATTAGGTTGGGTTTTCCATTCCGGTAACATTCGCTAAAGGCCTTAACCCCATTCCTCTTGACGACTTCTTAACTCTCGATTTAATCCTTAGGTTAACGGATCTGTAATATCGTCCTTAGACTGTATAAAATTTATAGTGACAACACACTAGAGTAGTCGTCGTGTGGAACTATGTCTTCGATGAAAATGTCTAGATCTTCCATTTGTGCCCTACCAATACTTGATTGGTTGTCGCGAAGTATACACAATTGCTAGTGCATCTTTTGATCAACATGGAATATCCTCAAAAAACCGGCAAAGCCATTCAGTTACTTTAGTAGCTTTATCTAAAGCACAAAATTCCGATTCCATCATTGATCTCATGATACATATCTGCTTGGAGGATTTCCAAGACACAGTTGCACCTCAACAGTGAAAACAAATCCAGTAATGGATTTGTAGTCTTTATATCAGATATCTAGGTGATGTCACAATACCCTTCTAGTATAACTAGATATTTGGGATAATGCAACCCATAATCCCGATTTCATTGTAAGTACCTTAGTACTCGCACAAACGCCCTCTAAAGTCAAGCATTGGGATTACTTATGTATTTATTTAGCCTATCTACTGAGTAGGCTATACATGGCCTTGTACATCTCATCATATACTTTAAACTTCCAATGACCCGAGAATATTCTAGTTGAAATACACTCTCACCATTATTCTCGGTCAAATGTAGACTCAAGTCTACCGATGTCCTCAACACATTTATATCTAATTTACTAATTTTCTCAAGTATCTTATCAATATAATAAGACTAAGAAAGTATAATACTACCAAATCTTTTGGTAATCACATTTGAAAGGCCCATATATTTCATATCAAACTTAGAGTACAACATCCACTTGTTAGTATTGAATATCTTCTCATAACTACCAATAATGAGTATGCCACTGTAGACACCCCATTTTTGACCGCCCTTACGACTTGGACGTCACCATTTGCACACCCAATGATGAGTGTATATACTTGTTAAGTGCTCAGAGTCCTCAGTGGAATGCCATAACTTTAAGCCTTCAAACTCTACACACCTATTGCTTTATTTTATTTTATTTTTGGATCAAAACCAGAGTTTTTCAAGCCTGCAACCTCGTGTAGCCTGCTGGCCCCTTCTATTGGCTATTGGTCACTATTTTTGGTTATCGGCCACTGATGTGGCCTGCTAGCCAGCTTTAGTGGCCTGCTGAGCACAAATGTGTTTTGCAGTTATTTTTCTACCAGTTGTGCCAACTGTTGGCACAGATGCACACATCTTCTTACACGTGTATGTATTGATATTTCTGAGGTAGAGTGATGTTTTTCTATAAATAGAGGACCTCTCCTCTTGCTTTCAAGGTTAGAAAATTTTGGAGCAAAATATTTTCTCTCTCTACAATTCTCTTTCTTTCTCTCTCTCTTGCAAATTTCTTACACCTTTGCCTATAGACTCTTAACCAAACCTCTCAATCTTTAAGCTGAGGTACCTTTGAGCCTATCTTAAGCTCTTGAGGGTGTGCAAGTGTGGTTTTGTTGTTTGAAAGTGATCTCCTCTTCAAGAGGTATAAAGCTTTGCTTCTCTACTTGCTTTAATCACTCTTTTTCTTATTGTTTTCCCACTGTTTTTGGGTTATATAAACTTTGTATTTTTGGGTTGAAACTTGTGGTTTAAGGCTAATAAGGGTTGAGGGGTGGTTCACCCTTCTTTACACCTTACTTTCAAGGCCTTTACCCTTGTGTTTCCCACCGTTACACTATCTCTTTTTTGAGCTTTTAAACACCGATTTTCAGAGTTATTTCAGTGGCTAAAGTGTTGTTTTGAAGTCGAAATTGGAGAGGTTAGCCTCCCCTCCTTGTGTCTTACTTACTAACCTAATATGTTTTATGTTTTAGCTTATTGTTTTAGCTATTTTTGTCGTAATTCCATCATGTTTTAGGACTTATTTAGCACTATTTTAGGATTGTTTTTAAGTGTTCATTGCATTTGAGCCTTGTATTGCATGCTTGTAGTGTAATTGTCCCCATATGTTTAGAGGTTTAGGCCTTAGCCACCATCCTAGTTGAGTTGATAGCATTTATTTCATGATTTCCTTACTTGTGATCACCTTTAATCACCTCTTCAACCTCCCTCCTTTGCTGGCTTTTGCTTTTCTTTGAGAGTTGTTTCAAACCTATTGTTCTTTTAAGCTTAAGATTAAGGTTGTCATGCTTAATGGTTTAATCCCTTTTAAGGGTTCATTATCAACGGCATGACATCTCTCTCATGCCTTAAGTCAACCCTTGGTTTGACACTTCTCTTCTTTAGAGAACTTAAACTCACTTTTGGACTTAATTAATTAAAGAATTGAAAGGTAACTAAAATGGAGTAATAAAATTGGTGACTAAAAAAAGGCAAGATAATAATTTGGTTTGGGTTCAATCGGACGTTAATTGAACCCTTGAGTCTTGAGTTGTTTCATACTCACAAGTGATGCAAATGGCTCAAGATTTACTGTCAACTACATCCCTTGATCATTCATGATAGGGAGGTGGTTTTGAGAGTCTTGTTTTGTTGCATTCATTGAACTTGCACACTTTTGGTTCATAAGCCATCATGCAATGAAATTGTATCCATTGATGGTTTGTGAATCAAATTTTGTCACTCCTTTGAGCTGTTGTTTGATGATAAGGAAGGGTGAGTTGTGTAAACAACCCTTGAGAATACCCCGCTCTTGCTCTGTTTGCTCTCTGTTGTAGCAGGAAGAACCAGGCAACAGTGGCTGGCAGGCCATCATTTGTGGACGGCAGGCCATCACTTCTAGCTTGCTGGCCACCTATGCAAAATCCAGTAGTGTACTTTTGAAGTAGAACAGAATTGGTCTTGAGGTAGAAAATAGTGTAAGTGTTCTACTATGCAACAGAGGTATTTGGCAGCGAAACAGTAGCCTTCTTCGGGTAGAAACACATTCATGTATGAACCGTCCCTCGATCCTCGGGATCTGTGAAGTGATGTTAATATTAATGTTGTGCTTGAAGTAGTGGCTTTGTAATAGCTAATTCGTTTCGTATTGTAATTATTTAATTAGCTAGAGTAGTTAACTAGTTATTTTATTCGGTTTGTAATAATTAGTTAAGTAGTTTAGCTAAATTATTCATTTGGATTTGTAATAGTTAATTAATTATCTTAGCTTTAATTAGTTAGCTAGTTTATTCATTCAGAATCTCCTTCGTAAGGGCGCAAATGTTGTAATAACGTGCATGTCTTCCAACCCCACGTCTTTTCCCCTTTTATTTACCTGCTTATGATGGTTAGATTAGGGTATCATGTCTTGTTTAGCATTCTCCATGTTTGCATCCACTTGTATTGCATACACCGAGGCTCGGTTCATCATTCTAACTTGCATTGTTAGTTAAACATTCTTTGAATTCGTGCTTAGACTGCATGCTATTTAATTGATTCATATGCTATATTAGTAGTCGAGCTTAGTAATTGCATATCGTATGTGTTGCATTAGTCATATTGCATAAGTTAGGATCACACATTGTTCTAACTCCTTTATCTTTTTTTGGCTTGGAGTACTAGGTGAGCTTTTATTTGCTTTAGCATATTACATAAATGTGGTTGTTGTCATGTCAAAGCATGTTCACCATGAGGCTAAGTGCTTAGATGATAAACTGTTTGAATGCCTGTGGATGAAGGCTAATTGCTTGAATTGGAATAATTTGAGTAATGTTTATATGCGATCACTTTTTCAAGTGGTACATATTCGAAACAATTTTCAAAAACAAACACGAACCAAATATTCCAATTCTTTCAAATTAGTCTATACTTGTGTGTGCACGCATCACATAGTAAGTTAGATAATAATCGGAACAAGAGCATATAATGTAAATAAAATTCATATCATAATTAGTAGAGGCCGATCTTTGATCGGGCGAGCGGGTGTGCTCAATTCATGACCTTCACCTCTCGTACCCAAGTTCCCAAGCCAAGACAATCTTGGTGATGACGAACACGTGGCTTTTGACACGAGTTATGGGTTTCCTAAATTTTCTAAAAATATTTAGGTGACGACTCTGTATCTGGCAAAGCAGTCCATTTTTTGACATTTTTTTATTCAAAATCGATTTTCCAAAAGATTTGTCAGATTTGAACTCTTTGGTATTTATTTATTTCACATTGCACTTGTGAGATCAGATTCAGAGTCGCGAGAGTCCGATGCTGTAGGGCTTATTCGTTTTCCGAAAGGGGTCACGAAAAGTCGAGCTACAGTTTCTAGCGACTTTGTTGGGGATTTAGAGAAGTTGACTTGAACTTCATATTATGAAATTTTAACTACACTTATATGTTTGCTTGCATTGCATTTGCATTGGTGCGCTTAAGTCACTGTGTTTGCCATCTACTATTCCTGGACGGTTTGCCGAAGGCTTACCTAAAAGCTTGCCAAAAGGCTGATTGGTCGTGGGCTCTGTCATGATGGGAACACAACCCTTGGATCTAGACTACCGCTGTACCGTTTGATCCTCCTTTCATTTCTCGGTGTTAGGTGCTAGAGGTATATTAGGTAGTCTTACTGAGGTACCTTTTTGACCATTCAGCCTAGTTGCATATCGAAAAGCCATAGAGACTGTTCCAAACTAGGACATGATGCTTACCTGAATAAAGGATTGCGCGAAACCACTTTGTTTGAATAGTGAACTCTAGTTTCTGACGAAACTAAGACAGGATAACCCTATCCCCTCATAGGGGTGTTTTGGCTCTCACTTAACTGGTATGTGCTTTGTAGTGAAATTGTACAGGAATGTGCATATCAGTTGCGAGTTGGTATTTCTTTTGGGGGTAGAATTCAGTGTTGAGTGCAGTCCTACAGCTTTGATTACATCTGTGCTGGTAACATCTTAGCTAACGTGCTGTGTGGTTTCTGATTACTTCTTTCTTTTTTGCTTTATTTCTTTTTGCTAAGTAGTTCAACACCATAGCTTCAGAAAGTTTAGATATCCCCCAAGTACTCTAGACCCGAGTCAGAAGGCTTTGCAAAGCCGAGATCTTGTTCGGGGACAACCCATGTTTACCTCACTCCCAGCGGTTACAAGACGGAGGAGAATCAGGAAGAATTCAGCAGTTCAGTTTTTACAGCAGTCACCCCTCAATTCACCTGTGTCTGGTTAGGTTCAGGGAAAGTCTTCTACTTCTAGTCCAACACGAGATTACTCACCTGTTCCAATGACATAGTATCCCCCAGTTAGTATGGAGGAATTGATACATCATCTACAGTAAATAGTTGAAACCTTACAGTAAGATGTTGTCCATCAAGCCATGGTCACAACATGTTAGGCTGAAGTTATAAATAGGCTATAACAACAGCAGCCATAGCCGGCAGCGGCCTCTGCATCCCATGTACCTCCCACGGGTATCCCGGCACTTGGAGCCACTGCTCAGACTGCCAACGTTCAAGAAAACCAAGGCCATCAGGCAGAGCCAATTCTAGTACAAGTATCGAAAGCCCCGACTTATCAGGTTGAGGCTCCATTTGAGTTTGAGGTGGACCCGACTGCGCTTAAGGTTAATAAACTGGAGAAGCTATTCAAGAGAGGACAAGGTTTTAACTCCATCCCGGACATAGAGGGCAGGTATACCAACTCTGCAGTGACATTGCCAGATCGCTTTGAAATGCTGCACATCGATCGATTCGATGACTCCGAAGATCCCATGGTTCATCTACAGCTGTTTTCGGACATCTTGCAGCCGATGGGCCTGACTAGATTACAGAAGTTGTCTCTCTTTGGCAGTACCATGTCTGGTATGGAAGCCATTTGGTACGCAAAGTTGGAGGATTCTGTTAAGCAAAATTAGAAGGAAATGGCCGAGGCCTTTATTGCTCAGTACTCGTATAACACGCAAATCGAGGTCACAACCCGTGATCTTGAAGCAACACGCCAAGAGCCGAATGAGGGGTTCTTTGAATTTGTAACACGATGGAGGGCTAAAGCTTCAATGATGACCGCAAGGCCTTCCGAGAAAGATCAGATAAGGATGGTAGTCCATAATCTGCATGGGAAATTATTACAGAAGATAATTATCCTACCTCTGTTCACATTCACCGAGCTCCATGAGTGCAAATCGAAGATGCCATAAAGCAGGGGTTGATTACAGATGAGAAAGAGCAGGCAAAAAGGCCTTTTGTGCGCAGTTCCAATGCTACCACCAGTGGTGGCACAGCTGCGAGACTGTCAGATGTGAGCGTTGTCACCACCACAACCAAGACTGCCAATCTCTTTGCCAACACAGCTCCACAAACTTCAGCTAACCCTACCCGATCCCAGAGGACTTTTACCCAACTCTACATGACCCTGTCTCAAGCCATGAAGATGCTAGTAAAAAAAGGGCATCTCAAACCATTAGAAGCCCGCACATTACCTGATCCTCTTCTACTCAAACACAACCCAGCAAAATACTGCGCATTTCACCAACAGCATGGTCATGATACCGACTAATACTTTCGACTGCGTCATGAGATTCAAGACCTCATTGACAACAAGGTGATCGCACCACCCCAGAAACCAAATGTAACTACAAACCCACTCTTGGCCCACAATCAAGTTCCTCCACCTTAAAATCTGAACCTGATCCATACACTGGCCATCCTTTACGACCCCAGCGTATATATTACCCCTTCTCACCTACCAAGACCGACGTTGTTCATTCCCGAAAGCACAGATCTGTGTATGATGGACATGTCCGCACTTCAACCTAAGCCTGTGGTGGTGACAGTTATAGTAGAAGGGAGGTCTACCTTGGAGGAAGGTATGAGTCCATTGCCAGAGAGCTCTGAGGACTTACCTAATGGGGTGTACGATCCAAGCTGCTACATTATGTCGACTGGTCAAATCAAGCCTGAATTGGTGTTGCCAACTGCGGTAGGGATTAATGTGGTTAGAGAAAATGGCTCGAGCCAGGAGTTGGATGATTTGGTGAAACTCGAGGAGGATTTAGATAACCTGTAGTTTTTTGATGAGTAAGATCAAGGGGATGTGCAGATTGGCTAGTTCGACTTGAACGGATCAACTGATAACTCTAGATGGCTGAGTGATGAGCAAGATAAGGAGAAAGGAACTAAAATGAAACCACAGGAAGCAGGGATTACTATAGTGGCCAGAAGGGCCGATGAGAAAGGAAAGCTATCGGAGAACGCTGGCATGGAGAATTCAACTCAGGAACTGGGCACTGTGAGCACTGTGGACATAGAATAGGAAGCTGCCCTGAATCAGTTTGAACGAGAGAGGGTTGAAGACAACCAGAAAGCAGTAATGGCCCAATACCCTCTGGGCGATACTTGTGATCTGAAGGTAATACAAATGGAGCTAGACAACTATTTGTCGGCTGTTGAAGGTGTATGGTGGGACAATGATGATCTGCATCTAGCCCACACCGATGAAGACTGGGGTGAGTGCCTTCCAGACAACATTTGGTATGCTGAAGAAATAGATCACATGACAAGAAGTGGGCTATATTTTAAGCCACCACACTTAGATCAAGCTAAGGCATTTGGAAAAGACAGAGAGGTCGAGAAATAGAAAGAGCAACAGCTGGAAGAAGAAGCAGTGTTGAAACAGCTTAAGAAAATCCAAGCTGACATCTCAATATGGGGTCTTTTCATGGCCTCCTAGGTACATCGACAGGCAGTACTGTCAGCAATAGACAAGGCTAAATTGTCTATTGACACTACCCCCAAACAGCTTGTGGGGTTGGTCTTCCCAGGTGGTGCCAGGCTAACCCTAACCTTCTCTGACAAAGAACTGCCGCCGGAGGGCACAGTTTACAACAAACCCTTGTACATATCTATGGAGTGTAGGGAGAAATGGGTACCGGTGGTGTTGATAGATACTGATTCGGCCATCAATGTCTGTCCTTCCCACACAGCCTAGCAATTGGCCTTAAACCAGTGGACTTTGTTCCCACAGCCTAACTAATTCAGGCATATGATAATACGAGCAGAGAGGTCATGAGCACGGTGCAAGTTAGAATTCAGGTGGGCCCAACTCAGCAGGAGGTTAAGTTTCATGTCTTAGATGTGCTATGTACCTCCAATTTGCTATTAGGGAGGCCCTGGTTGCATAATGTGAAAGCTGTCTCCTCTACTTTTCATCAAATGTTGAAGTACCCTCATGGGGGAGGAGTGGTGATTGTTTTTGGGAATTTATCCATTCACCCGCCGCCGGAGGTAACTACGCTAGTGCTGGAGATCACCCATGGCGAGGAGGATGCATTCCTTTTGGGCTTCAATCTGGCTAAAGCCTAGGTAGTGTAGACCATTTTGGCCACAGATGAGGGCATGTATGTCAGTCCCCAATCTATTTATTTCATGAACAAACTGCAGCATGAGCTAGGAATAGGGCTCGGAAGAAGTGCCGAAAAGGTGTTGCAGCACTGACAGATGTGCTGCATAACCACATGCTTTTGGTCTTGGCTGTGTACCCACCAAAGAGGACTGGATCAGGAAAAAAGAAGAAATCAGAGGCAGAGCCAAGGCTAAGCAAGCCGGGAAACACTATGAGCTCATCCACAGGCCAATCCAGGGAACACTGAATGGCCGCTTTGTTCAGGAGGGAGAAGATTTCCCCTTTTGTGATTTTCTCGAGCCTTGGGTGAATTGTAGAAGCAACATGTCCTGGTGTTCGAGATCTTTTTTGACCTACAGCTGCAGAACAGTGATGATAAGGAAAGGGATGAATCAAACATCAAAGCTGAACAGAGCATGGAAAGTGACTCATACGACAGCGAACTTGGAGTAGGGGTATCACTGGCTAGTCTCTTGACAGATCCTGCGGTCGACTCAGAGGACTTGGGGGATAACCTTACTATCTTTGTGATCGGGGAAGAATCGGGTGTGAACCCAACCAGCAGCATTTTAGATGAATCAGAGGCACCATCTCTTATCTGATAGCTAGAAGAAGGCTATCTGTCTAGTTCTAAGTCGGGTGATGAGCTAGAATCTGATTCCCCTGAGTCTGTAGGGTCGGGATCAGATTCCAGTTCTTCTGAGTCTGAGTTTGGTATTTTTAGGGGTGGTAACCCGGATACCAAAGTCCTGTCTAGGCCTTCATTCAGCTTTTCTTTTGAGTCTGTAACTGAAGATCTAGACCTTTTGAATAAGAACTCTGCGAATTCTGTGTAATTCTCTATGCCTTGGTTTATTGTATTGACCAAGATTTTCAGATTTTTAATGAAAACAAAGAGGAAGGAATCCCTCTGGTTTTGAAAAACTTGATTAATCAAGAGGATGAGAGGTTCACTAAACCCTGTGCTGATGAAATCATTGCCATTAATGTGCGTACTGAGAATGATCAACGTCTAGCCCAGATCAGGTCCACGTTGTCATAGGAGGAGCGTGAGTGCTTAGTCACTTTGTTAAAAGATTTCAAAGATGTTTTCACGTGGTCCTACGAAGATATGCCTGGAATCGATCTTGAGATTGTACAGCATCGGATCCTTCTTGACCTTGAGGCCCGACCAGTCAAGTAGAAGTTGCTTAAAATCCGTTCGAATTGGATGTTGAAAATAAGGAAGAGGTCACCAAGCAAATCGAGGTAGGATTCTTGTTAGTATCTGAGTATCCGATTTGGTTGGCCAACATCGACCCAATGCCGAAAAATGATGGTAGAATCCAGGTGTGTGTGGACTTCCGGAACTTGAACAGGACTAGTCCGAAGGATGACTTTTCTCTGCCACACATTGATGAGTTAGTGGACTTCATTGCGGGCCATGTATTGCTATCCTTTATGGATGGGTTTTTTGGGTACAACCAGATTCTGATGGTGCCCGAGGACAGAGAGAAGACTGCATTCACTACGCCGTGGGGTACCTATTGCTATCGGGTTATGCCGTTTGGGTTAAAAAATGCTAGAGTTACCTATCAGAGGGCTGCGACCACCATTTTGCATGACATGATCCACAAAGAGGTCGAGGTGTACATGGACGACATGATTGTCAGAAAGAAAGGGCCACTACACTGCCTTGAAGAAATTCTTTCAACGGATCAGAGAATATAGATTGAGGATAAACCAAAAGAAATGCACCTTCGGTATAACGGCAGGGAAAATGTTGGGCTTTTTGATCACACAGAGGGGCATTGAGGTAGATCCTTCCAAAATCAAGAACATCCTAGAAATGCCACCACCAAGGACTGAAGAGGAGGTACGAGGCTTTCTGGGTAAAGGGCAATTCATATGATGGTTCATTTCCAAATTAACCTTGACTTGTGAACCACTATTGGTCTCCTGAAGAAAGGAAAGAAATTCCGATAGGATGATCAATGTCAACTTGCCTGTGAGCAAGTTAAACAGTACCTCTAGAATCTGTTTGTGTTGTCGCCACCAGAGCTGGGGAAGCCTTTGATTCTGTATTTGTCAGTGACAGACACGACCATGGGATGTTTGTGTTGTCGCCACCAGAGCTGGGGAAGCCTTTGATTCTGTATTTGTCAGTGACAGACATGACCATGGGATGCATGCTCGCTCAAGAATCTGAAGATAGGGTAGAGAAAGCCATCTACTACTTAAGCAGGAAAATGTTGGATTACGAGACCCTCTATACTCCGTTAGAGAAAGCTTGCCTAGCCTTGTTATGGGCTATCAGAAAGTTGAGGCACTACTTGTTAGCTCACTCTGTAATCTTGGTTTCGAGATCAGATCCCATCAAATATCTCTTTGAGAACCAGCGCTTATGGGTAGGCTAGCCCATTGGTTGCTTCTTCTCTCCGAATTTGATTTCAAATATGTCACCTGCAAGTCGGTCAAGGGAAGAGCTGTAGTGGAGTTCCTGGCAAACCACCTGGTAGAAGGAGATGAGGCAGTGGAATACTTATTCCTAGATAAAGCCATTCTACAAGTTGAGGAGAAAACTTGGACGATGTACTTTGACGGAGTGTCTAATCAGTACAGTTATGGGATAGGTGTGTTGCTGATAGCACTTGATGGCTTCCATATACCTTTAGCCTTCAAACTCTGGTTCAAGGTGTCTAATAATGAAGCAGAATATGAAGCGTGTATTGCTGGTTTAGAAGTCGCCCTGGAATTAGGGGCAATAAGATTGGATGTTATCTGGGACTTGAAGTTAGTTGTTTCTCAAGCGAATGGAGACTGGAAAGTCAAAAAAGAAAAGATGAAGGTTTACCATCAGACCCTAGATGTTCTGATTCCTAGGTTTGAAAAGCTGACCTTCACACATCTACTGAGAGAGAACAACAGGTTCACTGATGCTTTAGCAACTCTATCTTCTATGGTAAACATCCCACTTGGAGTCTGGATACATCCGATTATCATCGAGCAGAAATACATGTCGGCTTATGAAACTATTGCCGTGATAAATGAAGTGCGAGACAAAACCCTGGTACTACGGCATTTGGAATTTCTTGGAAAATGAGACATATCCACTAGGGGAAAATGCCAAAGACAAAAGTGGAATACGGCGAATGGCCGTCGAATTTATCATCTACGAAGATAAACTATATAAAAGAGGTCATCTGGGAATGCACAAGTTATGTGTCGAATAAGAGGAATCAAAGCACCTGATGGAGACCATCCATGGAGGAGAGTGCGGGGCGTACATGAACAGAGTGATGCTAGCCAGGAAGATTGTCAAACAAGGTTACTACTAGACCTCCATGGAGGAGGATTGTATTGGTTTTGTTCGGTGATGCCACAAATGCCAAATTTATGCCAATCGTATGAATATCCCACCGTCAAAACTGTACAACATGACTTCG
Organism: Camellia oleifera; assembly: GCA_022316695.1. NCBI lineage: Eukaryota > Viridiplantae > Streptophyta > Magnoliopsida > Ericales > Theaceae > Camellia > Camellia oleifera. The sequence goes on along the minus strand of CM039307.1, from coordinate 89,252,312 downwards.
CCATGGCCTTTCTTAGTCTGGGGAATCGACGTTATCGGTGCAGTCACGCCAAAAGGATTGAATAGGCATGAATATGTCTTGGTGGCAATTGATTATTTCACAAAGTGGGTGGAAGCTCAGTCCTATTTAGTGTTGAAGGCACCACATGTAGCTAAGTTTATTAGAAACAATATCATTTGTCGGCACAGAGTCCCAAACAAGATCATATCAGATAATGGCTCCTACTTCAAGAAAGAGGTGATAAACTTGTTGGAGAAATACAGTGTGGCTTTCCATAAGTCATCTACATACATGCCGCAAACTAATGAAGCTGTTGAAGCCGCCAACAAAAACATCAAGAACATCTTGTAGAAGACGGTTGAGGCCTACAGGGATTGGCCAGATAAATTGCCACTCGCACTCTGGGCTACAAAACTTCGATCCGGACGTCTATAGGGGCGACTCCTTATTCTCTCATCTACGGGATGGAAGCCATTCTGCTAATTGAAATAGAAGTCCCGTTGTTGTGAGTTATGGCTGAGTGTTAGATAGCAGAGGCGAACTGGCAACAGAGCAGATTTGAGGAGTTAATGTTATTTGATAAGAGAAGACTGAAAGCATTGTATCATGTTCAGGGCTACCAGCGCAGAATTGCTAGGGCTTTTAACAAGAAAGTTAAGTCCTAGACTCTCAAAGAAGGAGACATGGTGCTAAAAGATAACCTAGCTCCCATTTATGACCCTAGGGGCAAGTTCAGACTCAATTGGACTGGTTGTTACATCATTAAAGCTATCTGGTCAGGTGGAGTGGTTATTCTCATGGACTTAGATGGCTTGGAATTTTCACAACCGATCAAAATGGACAAGTTGAAGAAATACTATCCCTGAGAGGCTCGTTAGGCTCAAAACCCAAAAAGGCGACCTAGGCAAAAGTTAAAGCATGAAAAATTAGAAATAAAGAAAAACTGAGCTCTCAAGGTTGAAAACCCTAAAGGGGCGACTTTGGCAAAAGTCAGAGTGCAAAAGGAGAGAGTTAATACTCGAGTGAACCTGAATCAAACTGTGTAAGGCCTGATTCCTATCTCTAACTCAACTGTCCTGTCCATTTTTTTGATCAGGTTATCTTTGTCCATTATCTGTTAGTTCGGTTGTGATCTCCATTCTGGGAAGAAGAGCTGGTTATAATGCAAAGTAGAAATGTTCAATTAGGGGCAATTATGATTTTTTGATTCAGGGTTGTACATCTTAAGGATTGATTCTATGCGTGTCAGGTGGTGATCCTTTTCGAAAATGGTTTTGGAAAGTTTTAATAAAAGTTGATTTTGTTCAAAATTTTACGTTTTACAACTTAGATTATTTTTTGGACCAAAAGGAAAATTTTTAGTGCTCATGACTTTAATTCCATTGATTTCAACATAAAGTTCTCCAACTCTTCGATATAAATCAAAGTTATTTTTATTACATCATAAAACTTGAAAAGAAAGATCAAAGCAATAAACTAGGGGCATAGGTGAGTCAGGTGCTTGTAGCTCGCCTTTTTCGCGCCCTCTTTCGGAAGTTCGAAATATGGCTCTACAATTCGGACTCCCATGGTTCTAAATTTAATCTCACAAGTGCAATGTGAAATTGATAAACACCAAAGAGTCCAAATCCGGTAAATATTTTGAAAAATCGATTTTGAATCAAATAGCCAAAAATGGACTGCTTTGCCAGATACAGAGTCACCACCTAAATATTTTATTTTGGAAAAATTTAGGAAATCCATGACTCGTGCCAAAAATCACGTGTCCGTCATCACCAAAGTTGCCTCGGCTCGGGAACTTAGGTACGAGAGAGGAAGGTCATGAATTGAGCAACCTGCTTGCCTGATCAAAGATCGGCCTCTACTAATCATGATATGATTTTTATCAACATTATATACTCTTGTTCCGGTTATTAGGCTAGCATTTCTATGTGATGCACACACACACAAGTATAGACTAGTTTGCTCAAATTGGAACAATTCAATTTCATGTTTGTTTTTCGAAAAAGGTTTGATTTTGCCACCTCTAGTGGGCTTAAAGTCTGTGAATTTACCACTCAACAAAGTGGGCTTAGACGTATATTCATTAAATTATTCCAATTCAAGCAACAAGCCTTCATTTACAGACATTTAAGTAGTTATAGCAATTAAGCACCTAGCCTCATGGCAAGCATGTTAGACATGGCAATTACTCACACTCATGCAAGTACGCCAAAACATTAAAAACTCACTTAGTACTCCAAGCCAAAAGAAAACAAAGTTAGAAAAATGTATGATTCTAACTATACAATTATGACTAATGCAACACATGCGATATGCAACTAATAGGCTCGGCTACTAACATGGCATATGGATCATTTAAATTAAATAACATGCGGTCTAAGCACGTATTCATAGAAGTATTGAAATGACAATACAGTTTGAATGATGCGTCGAGCCTCGGTGCATGTAATACAACATGAATAGATGCAAGCACAAGGTATGTTAATTGAAATGTGAAGCCCCTAATCTAACCATCAAAAGCAGATAAATAAAAGGGAGAAAGACGTGGGGTTGAAAGACATACACATTATTACAACACGCTCTCACGAAGGAGAGTTTGAATGAATAAAGCTAAGCTAATTAAGTTAATTATTACAAACCAAATAAATAGCTAAACTAATTAATTAATTATTACAACACTTGAATTAACTAGATAATAAACTAATTAATTTAAATAATTATAGAACAATTGCAACTAATAATGAAACTAGGTAATTAACTATCTCACCTCGGGAAATGAAAGATGTGCATGCGCATGCTCGGTTTTCACCCGAAAAGACTTCCGTTTTGCTCTCGAAAGCCTCTGTTTGCATAGTTGAACATTCCCAGAACCATTTTGCTCCACCTTACCAACACTCTGCTGAGATTTGCATCAGTGGCTAGCCGGCCACTAGTGAAGATTGCCGGCCACCTGCCGGCCACTGATGCACTGGTTCATCTTGCTGCAACAAAGGAAAAACAGAGCAGATACAGGGTATTTTCAAGGGTTGTTTGCACAACTCACTCCTCATTTTCATGAGTAAATCCAAGGAGTTGTGAACTCAAGCCACAAACCACCAACTCAAGCAATTTCATTGCATGATGGCTTGTGACTCAAGAGGTGCAAACTCAATAAATGCAAAACAAGACACAAACCTTCTTAATTTCATGAAAGATCAATGGAAGAAGTTGACCTTGGAGATTTGGATCATTTCATCACTAGCAAGTATGAAATGGTCCAAGTTCCATGTGTTCTATTAATGTCCGATTGAGCACACCAAATTATTATCTTGCTCAATTTTAGTCTCAAGTTTTTGTTACTCATTCTAACTTTACCAACCATTTTTTAATTCAATTAAGTCCATTGGGTGGATTAAAGTCCTCTAATGGAAAGAGGGCTCAACACACAAGTTGCTTTAGGTATGAAAGAAGTATCATACTGTTGGTAATGAACCCCCTAAGGGATTAAACCATTAAGTATGAAATCTCAATTTCACACTTAGGCAAACAAGTGACTTGAAACCACTTTCAAAGAAAAATTAAAAGCCAAGAAAGAAGGGAGGTTGCAGAGGTGATTAGTGCTAAAATTAAGTGTGAAAAGCACTAAAACAATGAAATCAATTCAAACAAGTGGTGTCTAAAGGCCTAAAACACTAAACTTGTGAGGACTATTATATTACAACTATGCAAAACAAAGCTCACATGCAACAAACAGCAAAAAAACAGAGGCAAAACAGTTTAATTTGGAGCCTAAAACATCCTAAAATTAAGTTACAAATGGCTAGAAAAATAAGCTAAAGCATGGCGCCAACTAGGCTAGCAAACAAGACACAAGGAGGGGAGGCTAACCCCTCCAAATTTGGCCTTCAAAACATGATTTTCACCACTAAAAATACTCTAAAATTCAGTGTTTAAAGGCCCAAAAATAGATGCTTTGAAAGTGGGAAACAAAGGTGAAAAGGCCCTACCAAAAGAAATAAAGAAGGGCGAATCACCCCCTAACCTTAAATGGCCTAAAACACCAATTTTAGCCCACAAAAATAGAGTTTTTTTTTATAGCCCAAAAACGGCCCAACACAGTGGGTAAAAGATAGAAAAAGAAGTATGTAAAGCAAGTTAATAAAGCAAGTATTATACTTCTTGAAGAGAAGAGTAACTCCAAGTAACAAAACCAAGCAAGTACACCCTCTAGAGCTCAAACCAAGCTTAAGAACAAATTAGCTCAAAGATGAGAGGATTTGGTTAAGGGTGTATAGGCAAAGGTGTAGAAATTGGTGGCAAAAGTGTAGAGAATTTATAGAGAGAGGAAAATTTTTGAGTCTAAAGTTTTTTAACCCCTCTACAAGAGAGAGGGGGTCTCTATATATAAAAAAGCATAAAATTCCTACAAGGAGATCTAGCCCTCCACGTGTGGACAGATGCATGCATCTGTGCAAATAGCTGGCACAGCTGGCATAAAATATCTATAGAAAAAACTGGTGGCTGACAAACCAAAAGTGATGGCCCGCAACCTCTAGGGATGGCTGGTAGGCCAGCAGAGGTTGTAAGCTTGAAAGGCCAAGGGATGTTCCAAAAATGAGACAAAAATGATGGAAGATGAGTAAGGCTTAAAGTTATGGCATTCCGCTAAGGACTTCAAGCACTTGGCGAGCAAACAGACTCATCATCGGGTGTACTTGCAAGGACATCCAAGTCGTAAGCGCCATCAAAAATGGGGTGTTTACAGTTGCCCTTCTTTGACAGAACTCAGAGTCATGAATTGATGGGAGTGAATGTCAAAGCCTAGAGATGACCCATTTTGACAAGGCCGTAAGACTTGGACAAACAATCAAGACAAAAAATAAATGGTTGCGCTCGTAGGCTGCCTATGTATCCCTTTGCAAGGAATCAAACCAGTGTAGTTTTGGGGCAAAATGCAAACATATGATGCAAGAACATAACTTACCATCATGCAAGGAGGCTGTACAACGAAACATTTGAATGCAAATACAATGCAAAGAAAATGCCTCTATTAAATGAACTGAAACAAGGCACATCAATTCTAAACATGAAAAGAGGTAAGTAAATAAACACGCATCGCGTGGGACTCACGAGCCAAAACCATATTTCATGCAGAAAGGATGTAAGAAAATTATGCAAGCTTAAGTACGCGTCGCAGGAAAGGTGAAGGGAGACATAACCATCAGGCGCACCCGAGGTCTAAATCGAGATCCTAACGCGTTGCACGCGAAAGGAGAAAAAGGGTAGTGTGAACAGTGGGCGCACCCGAATGTTTTTAACCGATGCAAACAATCCTAACGCGTCTCACGCGATAGGAGGAGAGGTGATGTGAACACCTGGAGCACCCAAATGTTTTTAACCGATTTGCAATCCTAACGTGTCTCACGCGAGAGGAGGAAGGGTAGTGTGAACACCGGGTGCACCCAAATGTTTTTTATCGATATGTATGATTGCTATATGACTTTGCTTTAAAGCAAATATGTGACAACCCATTATGGTGGATGAATATATTTTTGAATTTTTAAAATTCCTATGCTTATATTGGTGGCTCCTAGTGAGTATAAGATCACTGATCACAGAGATAGAAAACTAGTGGTTCTTAGGAGGTGTTAGAGCACTGGCTACACAGTTATGAGATTATGGTTCCTAGTAGTGAACAGATTACTGATCACATGTCAAGATATGGTGGTTCTTAGTAGTGGAGAGGCTACTGATCATATGTCAAGATATGATGATTCCTAGTACAGTAAAAGTCTATTGATTCTATGTCAGGATGTTGTGATTCCTAGTAGTACAGTGACTATTGATCATAGGTCAAAACATTGTGATTCATAGCAGTAGAAAGTCTACTGACCACATGCTGAGAAATTAGTGATTCCAAGTGATAAGACTATTGGCCATGTTATGAAGTTCCGAATAGTAAACTATTAAACACTGGATTTGTGTTTCCTAATAGTAAGACTGTTGAATTCAGAGTGACATGTTGAACCAAACTTGTTTTGGTGCCTTGAATTCGAGAAAGACCTAATTCGGTTAATGATGGTCTAGGAATATGTTTTCTGTGATATGATTTTGAGAGTTTCAGAATTATTGTGACACATGGAATTGTCTGGGAGCCTTCGTATAAATTCTACAAATATGGGGGTGTCATGCAAAAGGTGGCAAATATGGGGGTGTCATCCAAAATATGGTAATACCTAAACCCAAGATGGTTAGGATAAGTCTTAAAATTTGTTGACTTTGTATTCAACGGTTATGTACAATATAGTAGTGCATATCGATTTTCTTGTGAATGAATCTAATATTCAGATTTACACAAGATTACAATCATGGAATTGAGGAAACAATTTTCATAAGGAAAGAGATAAGTCTAGAAGATGTAAATAGACTAGGACTTTAAAGTTCTTTTATTTAAACTCCTTAAATCTATATGGTGGCTAGTGACACTAAAAACTTCTTTGAAGTTGTGATTTCTCTAGAAAGAAATTATTAATTTAGCAATATCTTGCATAGATAGTAAGCCTTGGGATGCAAGTGAATAAAAGCCGATGAGATATGCTTGTTATCAAAGGATACCGGCAAAGAGAATGCATGGATTATTTTGATACGTGATCACCGGTTATGGTGAGTGTGATTGCAATTGTGCGAAGTTTGGATATACATCAAGAGGGATGTTCAGATAGTTTTCCTATATGAAGATTTAGTTGAATAAATCGTTATAGAACAACCTGAAGGGTTTGTTGGTTCCAGGACAAAAGATTGTAAGCTTGAGAATCATTTTATGATTTGAAATAAGTACCAAAATAATGGCATGAGAAATTTGACTACACTATGTTGTCAAGTGGGTATTGAGAAATGTGTTTATGTCAAAAACATTGACAATAGTATATGTCGTGCTGTGTCTGTGTGTAGGTGACATGCTCATTATTGGTAGTTATGAGAAGATGTTCAATACTACTAAGTGGATGTTGTACTCTAAGTTTGATATGAAAGATATGGGCTTTGTAGGTGTGATTACTAGAACATCTAGTAGTATTGTACTTTCTCAGTCTCATTATGTTGATAAGATACTTGAGAAATTTAGTAAATCAGATACAAGTGTGTAGAGGATACTGGTAGACTTGAGTCTACATTTGGCCGAGAATAATGGTGAGAGTGTATTTCAACTAGAATATTCTCGGGTCATTGGAAGTTTAAAGTATCTGATAAGGTGTATAAGGCCATGTATAGCCTACTCAGTAGAAAGGCTAAATAGATACATGAGTAATCCTAATGCCTATCTTTAGAGGGCGTTTGTGCGGGTACTAAGGTACTTACATTGAAGTTGGGATTATGAGTTACATTATCCCAGATATTTGGTTATACTAGAAGGGTACAATGACGTCACCTAGATATCTGATCTAAAGACTACAAATCCATTACTGAATTTGCTTTCACCATTGGAGGTGCAATTGTGCCTTGGAAATCTTCCAAGCAAATGTGTATCATGAGATCAATGATGGAATCGGAATTCAGTGCTTTAGATAAAGCTATTAAAGTAACTGAATGGTTTTGCCAGTTTTTTAAGGATATTCCATGCTGATCAAAAGATGTGCTAGCAATTGTGTATACTTTGCGACAACCAATCAAGTATACACAATAGTGCACTATCTCTTTGCACACTTAGACTTTAGTTGTGAGGCCACCACCATTCGAAAATGGACTTCCAGGGCTTCAATTTAGACTCAAGAATATCCTACAACTAAGTCCAAATAAGAGAGATATGGCCGTTTGAAGTTAGGTATCAATCCGATTAAGATAGAAATGAGAAACCTTCACTTAAATAGGAATATCTCTTTTCACACTTAGAATTTAGATGTGAGGCTTCCACCATTGGAAAGTAGACTTCCGGGGCTTCAATTTAAACTCAATAATCACCTAAAACCAAGTTCGGATGAAGGAGATATGCCCATTTGAAATCGGGTGTAAAAGCAAATTTTTTTGGCCGGTAAGCCAGTACTTGTGGATGGCCGCCCACTATTAGTGGCCGGCCGCCCACTACTTCTAGCCTGTCGGCCACTATTTCTAGCCTACCGGCCACTTGTGTAAAACCTAGATATTTTTTGCCAGCTGTCCTCCAAAAGTTCTAGTTGTTCCTATACAGATATTTTTGACCTGAGAGGCTGTTTTTTATATATACTTAACTTCTCCACTTGTTTTTAGGTTACAAAAAATTCCAAAAGGGGCAAAACTTGAAATTCTCTCTCTATCTCTATCTTACAACACACACACCTTACCCAAACACTTCCTAAACCAAATATTTAGCTCTTCTTGCTGAGGTTCTTGAGCTAAAATTTGAGTCCCTTGAGAGTGAGAACTTGTGGGTTTGTGAAACAAAGAGTAACCTTGCTTCAAGAGGTATAATTTTGAGCATCCTTACATTACTTCTCCACTATCTTTTCTTTCTATTTTTGAATTATTTTTCTACTATATTTATGGGCTGAAACTTATGGTTTAAAGCTACCAAAGGTGGGGGGGGGGTGTTAATCATCCTTCTTTAAACTTTGTATGCTAAGCTTTTACCCTTGCGTTTTCCATTCTTTTCTCAATTTTTTTTGATCTTTCTACCACTGAATTTCAGAGTTTTTTAGAGGCTAAAAATCATGTTTTGAGGTCCCAAAAATAAAGGGGTTAGCCACCTCTCCTTTGGCTTGTTTACTAGCTTAACTTGCTCCATGTTTTAGCTTATTGTTTTAGCTATTGTTAGCTTAATTCCAGCATTTTTTTTGGACTGTTTTAGCACTGTTTTAGGACTATTTTTAGTTGTTCATTGCATTTGAGCTTTGTATAGCATACTTGTAGTGTAATGGTCCTCATAAGCTTGGTGGTTTAGGCCTTAGCCACCAACCTATTTGAGTTGATAGTGTTTGTTTCAAGCTTTCTATACTTGTATTCATATCTAATCACCTTTGCAAGCTCCCTCCTTTCTTGGCTTTTTCTGTGCTTTGAAAGTTGTTTCAAACTACTTGTTTGTTTAAGCCTGAGATTGAGGTATTGTGCTTAATGGTTTAATCCCTTTGGGTGTTCATTACCAACGGTATAACACTTCTCTCATGCCTAAAACAACACTTGGTTTGGTACTCCTTTTCATTAGAGGACTTAAAGCTCACTATTAGACTTAATGAACTAAGGAATGGTTGGTAATTAAAATGGAGTAATTAAATTGGGACTAAAAAATGATGCAAGATAATAAGCAATTTGGTGTTCAATCGGATGTTAATTGAACACATGGAAACTTGAGGCATTTTATACTTGCTAGTGATGAAATGGTTCAAGTTTCCAAGGTCAACCACTTTCCCTGATCAATCCATGATAGGGAGGAGGTTTGAGAGTCTTTTATTGTGCATTTATTGAAATTGTACCCGTTGATTCATAGGCCATCATGCAATGAAATTGTATCGATTAATGGCCTGCGAATTGAGCGTGCCACTTCTTTGAGCTGTTTGATGATAAGGAGGGGTAAAGTGTACAAACATCTCCTGAGGATGCTCTATTTGTGCTCTGTTTGTCCTCTATTGTAGCAAGAAGAACCAAGCCTTAGTGGCTGGCATGCCACTTTTTCTGGCCAGCAGGCTGCTTTTTTTGGAAGGCAGGCTACCCATTGTGGTCGGCCAGCCACCACTTTTGGCCTGCCAACCACTTTTGTCAAATTGAGTAGCTCTTTTTTGGAACAAAACAAAGCAGAGGCTGAAGTGAAAAGATGTTCTAACTGTGCAACAGAGGCATTCTGGCAGCAGAACAGTGGGCTTTTTGGGTGGAAATCCGCTCATGCATGAGCATTCCTTGCTTCCCGGGGCTGATTGGTTAGCTTAGTTACTTCTTTCATGTTGTAATTAATTAGTTGATTCTAATTTGTAATTAATTAATTAGTGTAATTAATTAGTTAGTTCCGTAGAATAGTTAATTAATTAATTGGTTTTGTAATAACTAGCTAGCATAGTTAGTTTATTCGCTTTGTAATAATTAGTTAATTTGTTTTGTAATAGTTAGTTAATTAGGTAATTAGCTTAGCTAGATTATTCATTCGGACCCTCCTGCGCGAGGGCACACTTGTAATAATATATATGTCTTCCAACCCCGCGTCTTTCTCTCTTTTATTTACCTGCTTATAATGGTTAGTTTAGGGCATCATGTTTCGTTTAGTATCTCTTATGCTTTGTATCCATTGTCTTGCATGCATTGGGCTCAGCACATCATTCTAAATTGCATTGTTAGTTAGTTAAATATTTCTTTGAATACATGCTTAGACCGCATGCTATCAAATTGATTCGTATGCCATATTAGTAGCCAAGCCTAGTAATTGCATATTGTATGCGTTGCATTAGTCATATTGCATAGTTAGGATCATGCATTATTCTAACTCTGTCATCTTTTTTTGTTTTTTTCAGCTTGCAGTACTAGGTGAGCTTTTTTTTTTTTTGCTTTAGCATATTGCATTGTATGTTAGTGTTACCATGTCAAAGCATGTTCACCATGAGGTTGAGTGCTTAAGTGATAAACTGTTTGAATGCCTGCGAATGAAGGCTAGTTGCTTGAATTGGGATAGTTTAATTAATGTACATTTGAGCCCACTTATTCAAGTGGCATGTTCACAAACTCTTTTAAAAAACAAACATGAGATCAAGTGTTCCAATTCTTGCAAATTTGTCTATACTTGTGTGTGCACGCATCGCATAGTAACAATAGCCTAATAATCAGAACAAGAGCATATAATGTAATAAGATTCACATCATGATTAGTAGAGGCCGATCTTTGATCGGGCGAGCAGTGGTGCTCAATTGATTACCTTCCCCTTTCGTACCTAAGTTCCCGAGCTGAGATAATCTTGGTGATGACAAACACGTGGCCTTTGGCACGAGTCATGGGTTTCCTAAATTATCCAAAAATATTTAGGTGGCGACTCTGTATCTGACAATGTAGTCCATTTTTGGCAATTTGATTCAAAATCGATTTTCCAAAAGATTTGCTGGATTTGGACTCTTTGGTGTTTATCTATTTCACATTGCACTCGTGAGATCAAATTCAGAAAAGTGGGAGTTCGATACTGTAGGGCTTATTTGTCTTCTAAAAGGAGCGCGAAAAGTCGAGTTACAGTTTCTGGCGATTCTACTAGGGAATTTAGAGAACTTGACTAGAACTTCATGATGTAAAATTTTATCTATATTTATATGTTTCTTTGCATTGCATTTGTATTAGTGTGCTTAAGTCACTGTGTTTGCTATTTGCTATTCCTAGACAGTTTTGCTGGAGGCTTGGCCAAAAGCTTGCCAAATGGCTGATCGGTCATGGCTTCTGCCATGATAGGAACATAAACCCTTGGATCTAGACTATCGTTATACCGTTTGATCCTCCTTTTACTTCTTGGTGTTAGGTGTGAGAGGCATATTAGGTAGTCTTGCTGAGTTACCTCTTTTAACCATTTGGCCTAGCTGCATATAGGAAAGCCTTAGTGACTATAGATCACTCAAAAGCTAGGACAGGGAAACCCTAAACCTCTCATAGGAGTGTTTTGAATGCTTTTGTGCAAAATATGAACTTTTTGGGAATGCATGATGCAATCCTCGGAGAGTCTTTATATTGACGCGATTCCTTTCAAACTTGAGGGTCATATCAAAATCAAAATTTGGGTGAAAATCCAATGGTTTGTATTTGATATAGTGGAAAAACATCGGAGCTCGAACCAGAGCCAGGGCCAAAAATTGTATCTTACACTGTTTTGACTAGCATATCCGGTATCCCGATCTGATGGAGCAGTTGTTTTTAATGCTAGGTTTGTCTAAGCTAGAGAAGGAGCAATACCTGTCTTAACCCATCACAGTCCATCCAATCCCAGAAAAAACCCCACTCAGTAAAGGGTCCAGTCCATCTGATCCCTAAAAACCAACTCAGAAAAGATCAAGCCAATGCTAAAAGACCCACTCTAAAAAAGCCCAATCTAGTCAAACCCGTCTAAACTAATCCAGTTCAGCTACATCAAGTATAACAAGGTCAAAATCCTTGTTAGTCAGTTTTTAGGTTACAGCCATCCAACTTAGCAGATCCATGATGACACAGAGTCCAGAAGAAATTGTGGCCATGGTAACGGTGTTAAACTAGGGAATTGCCATGCTGGATGAGACCAATGCTGAAATGCAACGCCCATCTAGGGCATCTACTACACATCCAGTCCCGGGCTTCCAACCGAGCTTTGATCTACCTCTGCCAGCTGAAGATTTGCAAGGTCCAGATCCTCGAGAAGGGTTGGCTCAAGCTCGAGTTTTCAGACCCCTATTGCATCCTAATGAGGGGCTTTATCCCCTTGATATTAATGAGCTCGACCTAACCTTATTAAAAATTGCTAACTTTGAGAAGCAATTCAAAATGGCACAGGGAATTAGCTCCATTCCCGACATTGACGATGGGTACACTGAGGCTGCCGTAAGACTCTCAGACAGATTCAAAATGCCACACATTGACCATTTCGATAGGTCTGGAGATCCTATGGTACATATTCGACTTTTCTTGGACATTTTGAAACCAATGGGTCTGACTAAGCCTCAGAAACTCTCTCTTTATAGAAGAACCCTGTTGGGCATAGCAGCTACTTGGTACGCCAAGTTGGAGGATAAAGTGAAGCAGAACTGGGAAGAATTGGCTGAGGCATTTGTCAATCAGTATTCTTACAATACCCAAATTGAAATGACCATTCAAGAGCTTGAAGCAACCCACCAGAATCCAACAGAATCTTTTGTGGAATTTGTTGCAAGGTGCAGAATAAAGGCAGCACAAATGACAAATCGCTCTTTTGAGAGGGACCAAGTACGGATAGTGGTGCAGAACCTTGAGCCTGATATGTTACAAAAGTTAATAGTCGCTCCAATGTTCACTTTCAAAAATTTGCATGAATTTGGGGTGCAGATTGAGAATGCGTTTAACAAGGGGATTATTCCTAGAATAGGCGAACCAACAAGGAGGGTGTTTTCCGGGAGTACCAATGCTAGCAGTAGCACTATTCCTAAACCCACTGAAATCAATACCGTCGCCACCAATCCCAAAATTGCCGACCCTTTTGCCAATACCAATCCACAAACAGTCGACCCAACCCGAGCTCAAGGCATAATTTTCATCCCTCTTCATATGAGCCTGACCAACGCACTAAAAGTCCTGATGAAAAAAGGGTATCTCAAACCCCTTGATCCCAAACCTCTTCCTGACCCACTCCCTACTAGAAATAACCCCACTATATACTGTGCTTATCATCAACTTCGTGGTCATGGCATCGATCGTGGCTATCGCCTTTGTCATGAGGTTCAGAATCTCATCGATAACCAGATGATAGCTCCACCTCAAGACCCAAATGTTACCACCAACCCACTTCCCATCCATGACCAAGTATCTCCTCCCATCTTAACCTCATCCATACATTGCTGCCTACCTTCAATCCCAACATATACATCACCTTGGCCCATTTACCCATGCATGAGGTGTTCATTCCAGAATGTACCGATTTGTGCATGACGGATGTACCAAATCTAGTTCGGGCACATCAAGAGCGCCAAACAGCCAAACCCACTACGGCTGAGATGTTGGGAATGATTGAAAATCTTCAAGGAACGGTGGCAGATTTAATATTTGGGGTTTTGATTCCGTCAAAAAGCTCCTCAATCTTGAGGAGAGCTGCTATTGAAAAGGGCCAGCCCGAAACTATCTCAAGTCTGGGTGATAACAGATCAATAACAAATGGGCCTCACTTCGATATAGCCACCCAATTCCTTGGCCAAGCAGAAGCAAGTGGCAAGAACAGAGTCAGGACAAGTATTGATCCCTATGCACAACTTTTGTGGGCTATTAAGACTTTGAAGGTCAAAGGGTTGAATAAGCAGCAAGTGCTTGAAGTTGTTGCAAAGGCTGTGGATAACACTTTTGTCGCTCAGGATGAGAGCATTTTGAATCAGGGGAAAAACAATGGAAATGGATGCTTTACTAGAAACACCCATCCTGATTCTAGTCCCAAGCCCATGAATACTCGACCAACACCCGCTGACCCATTTGCTAGTCCCAAGCCCATGAATACTCGACCAACACCCGTTGACCCATTTGCCAATGTTTCTAAACCTAATGCTTCCTTCTCCAAAAAACGAACCTTCACCCAACTCCATATGAGCCTAACTTGTGCATTGAAGGTACTGATGGAGAAAGGATATCTCAAGCTGCTCATCTCAAACCACTCAATCGTCAACCTCTCCCTAATCCTCTCCCACCTACACATGACTCTACCCAATATTGCATATTCCATCAGCAGTATGGTCACCATACTGACCGTTGCTTTCGCCTTCGCCATGAAATTCAAGACTTGATTGATAACAAAGTCATCACCCCACTTAAAAATCCCAAAGCTGTCAATAACCTTGTCCTTGGCTATAATAGATTGCCATTCCAAAACATAAAACCCACCCACAGCTTGCCAATAACCAATCATTACCTTAGCCAACACATCATACTTGCCAATGAGCCCAAACTCATTGTGTTCATTTTTGAATCTTTTGATTCTGATCTGAGCAAAAAGAACAAAATCTTTGAAAAGATGAAAAGTTTACACGATCTTGGCGAGTTCAATCTTGATGAGGCAGTGATGCCAGAACTGGTGGTTGGAACGATGAATCTCAGTCTCAGCTAGGGTAATTGTTGAAAACACTTGGGAAGGACCTTCTGAACTACGGGCATGGTATGAAAAATTAATTGTTTTAGTCAAGAAGATGTGTGGGGACAACGTAATTATGAGGTTTAATCTATGAGACCTGATTTGAAAGTCGAAAATTAATCCTTCTGGGTGTGGATGTGTGTTGTTGAATTGAAGGCAGGTTTGGACCTTCTGGTGGGCTACTTGAAGTTCTTTTTGAAATTCTATAAATGGATTTGGAGAAGGGAAACCCCTTTTTGTCTCAGAAATGCTTATTTTGTTTTGAGTTATGTCCTGTAAATAGTTGTGTTGTGAGTGTTATTTTCTTTGTCTTTTCTTGCGTTGTCGTGTCAGTTGAGTTTTTTTCTTTGAGTCGCTCTCGTGTACCCTCAGGTCTTCATCTTTATAAGAAAGTAGGAGTCACGTTTCTGATCATTTTATTGTGCCTATAGTGATGCATGTGTGACCTTTTGCAAATAGAAAAAGGCTTTAAATTTGTTTTTGAATTTTTTTTTTTGAATGAGATTCTGTTAATAAGCTCAAGTATTGAGAATGATCCCTTGAATGGTTTGAGTGAATTCTGACTTATCGGCACAAAGTTATTTATGATTTCAAAAATTTTAAGTTGTTTCTTTTGCAAAATTTGCAAATATAAGTTTAGAATTGTGCGTGGTATTTTATATTGTCCTGGGGATTCTCTTCGCCGTTAGGCGATCATTTTGGCAAGCACAAGGTGGCTTTCAGACTTGTAACTACAAGGCGGCATTCAAACCTCACAAAACATAGAATTTCTCTCCAGGTGTTTTCATTGTTTCAAAGAGAAAATGATAAAAGAAACCTAAAAAAAAGAAGAAAAAGATGAAAAAAAAAAGGAAAAAAAAAAAAGAAACGAAAAAGAAAAGGAAAAAAAAAAAGAAAGAAAAAGAAAGAAGTCAATCATCAAGCCAGGGGCATCCATTGGAATGAAATCCAATCAACTGTGAGGAAGAGAACTTCTATCTGAATTTGGGAAAGCCAATGTAAGAACGTACCACATTGCGAGAAGAACCAATTATGAAAATAGAGCGAAAAGAAAGGAAGAAGGCATGCATAAGAGAATGGAGAACCAAGCTCAAATCATGGTGAAGCCAGCTCCATTGTTTGGGCAAGGACAACTATTGATCAAATTCACCACAAGTGTTGTAATGCGATCCTTGAGAAGCTCGCTAGGCTGAAAACCCGAAAGGGAGACCTAGACAAAAGTTAAAGCATGAAAAATAAGAAATCAAAAAATAGAGCTTGCAACGTTGAAAACCCCGAAGGGGCGACTTTGGCAAAAGTTAGAGTGCAAAAGGAGAGTGTCAACACCTGAGTGAACTTATCACGACCCGAACCCACCCCCATGGGTTCAGTGACGTAACAAGCCAGTAATCCTTGGATTACCGAAGGCCTCTTAGCATAATAACATATAGTCAGCGGCTGTAGAAGTAAATACATGGAATATACATAGTCTATCGAGCTATGCAGACACACATGAGACTGATAACTTTAAACTTTTACAGATGTATGGGTGACGTCATAGATACAGTATTTACACGTCACTAGTAAGCACATACAAAAGGGAAACTTGTTCAAAGAAACAAAAAGATTAGTCTTGAACATTAACATTTACATAGCCACAAACATGACATGATCTGGAACCTCCTCATGAGGCGTGAAGGGTGGCTGACAACACAAAAAAAAAAACCTCAGGCATCAACTCAGGCTTGTTCATGAACCTGCTCACCTACATATATAATAAATAACTAGTGAGCGGAGGCCCAGTGAATAATAATAGAGTAAAGGGGTATATGAATGATGTCTCAATATCGTAGCTGAAATAAAACAATTCACGTTCATTTTCTTGTTCTGAGCATGTAGACAAAAGTCAGAATTCATACTTAATCTTTCACATACGTTCATCAGTACAAGTAGATCTCACACAGAGTGGCTTAAATTTTTACTTGTCAGTTCTATGGAAGAACCTCCGGCTGGGTAAAGATAACTTGTCAGTCCCATATAGGGACCTCTGGACTGGGAACCTGCATACTTGTCAGTTTCACCCAAGAACCTCCAGCCGAGCACAGATAGCTTGTCAGTTCCATAGGAACCTCCGGTCTAGGAACTTATAGCATACTTGTATCATAATATCATGTCATTTATAATGTACTGGAATCGTAGCATACATCACTTGCAACATACTTGAATCATAGCATGGCATTATAATTGCTTTTTATGTCGGACAATCAATCATAATAATAAACATGACTTTTCCTTCAACAGATCATATTTCATATATAGAAAATACATAGATTTGAACATAGCTTTACTAAGTTATTACTCAAAGATATTAGGCATCGTAAGTAGGCAATTCAACTTTCTAGTGGCACTTGACCTACATAGTTACAAAACGAACATATCCAGAATTACACACCCGTAAATGATAACTTGGTCATTTCTTGTTCTGGTGTGTACCTACATCATTATCCTCATTATGGGGTCTTATTCATGGCCTAGGAATGCCTAGGATGGAATGAGGATGCAAAAATGCACTTGAAAGCATTTCCCAAATTTTGCTGAAAATAAGGTCCACGCTCGAGCATATCTTTCCCCTCTTGAGTGGACATGCAAGATGCAAAGGTTCGCTCGAGCGTGACTTTCCCTGCTCGAGCGGACTATAAACTTGGAAAAAGTACTGGTTGCATGTTTTTCACGCTCGACGGACGCCTGATTCTCGCTAGAGCGTGAGACTCAGACCTACGCTCGAGCATGAATTACCTCGCTCGAATGGACTGCAAAACATATGAACTTCTGGGTATATGCATTTCACGCTCGAGCGTGACTCACGCTGCTCGAGTGGGAGTGCATGTACTCAGAGTGTCTGCTCAGGCGTGAATTCCCTCGCTCGAGCGTGGATCAAATTTTTGGAATTTCCAGATTTGATCTTCAAGCTCAAACTCAACTTTTAAAGATCCAAACCTCATTTTTCTAGGCCAAAACTTGAGAAAGTACATAAAGACCTTTAAAACAACATAAATTAAAGATCATTACAAGAAATCATGGCCGAAAGACATGCCAATTGAACACAATTTCAACTTAAATTTTAGGAATGATTCAAGAACATATCATGCATGGACTTCCTTAATCTTGAGCTTCACAAAACATGATCAAGTTCCATAAAACAATTTGAAACTTGATGATTTCCCTAGATTGAGGTGAATTTCGAACATGCAAGAAGGAATTTCCTAGCAACATGTTCTCAATTCATTGAAATGCACATGCATGCATGAATTCATTCTTAATTCCATTCCTTCAGCACAATTTTCATGTTAATCCACCTAACACAAATTAATTTCATGCTCTAATCAACCAAATTACAAAGCTAGAGACTAGCATTCTTACCTGAGGTTTTCAATTCCTTATGCTAGAGATGGTCTTGAGTGATCTACCAAGTTTTCCTAGCAATTTCTTCCAATTTCAAGCTTGGTCTCTATTTCTCTCTCTCTCTCTCTCTCTCTCTCTCTCTCTCTCTCTTACGTTTTTGATGTAGAAAAGGGCTCAAAGGTGTATGCAAGTGGATGAAACGAGGTGAGTGGGCTCAAAGAAATGGTGTTTATTTAGATAAGGTCATAAGCAATTAAGTGGAATTAAATTAATCTTATTTAATCGTTTCGAAACGAATTTTAATTGAACCTACCAAAAAGTCCTAAAAATTCTACTTAACACATAGATCAAATCGATTTCTTTATCGTATGCCGATAAGGCCTTCAATTCGCAAATCGAAACTAAAACATGAACAGGTCTTGCTACGCTAAATAGATAGGGTCACATCAATAATGCAATGCACATGTAATTAACCCATGATTTCTTCTTAATTACTTGCTAGGCACACTTAAGCATGAATTAACGTTAATTAAGGGTTGGGGTTGTTACAGTCTTCCTTCCAAACTCGAGTTACTTTCATTCTGGAAGAACACTGGATTTAAAGGAAACAGTTCAGGGTATCTTTTCATCATGTCTTCTTCTGTCTCCCAAAATGCATAAGTTCCTCCATGATTCTGCCGATCAACCTTCACCAAAGGGATTTCTTTGTTCCTTAATCTTTTGATCCGGCGGTTCACAATTTGCATTGGCCTTTCCTCATAGGTATAATCATCCTTTAGAAGTACATGAGTTGGTTCTATTACATGAAATGGATCTCTCAAATGCCCCCGAAGCATAGATATGTGAAAAACATTGTGCATATGCTCCATTACCGGAGGTAGGGCCACTCGATAGGTTACTGCATTAATCTTCTCCAGAATTTCATATGGCCCAACGTATCTTGGTGCCAACTTGCATTTCACCCCAAATCGCGTTTGGCCTTTCATCGGAGTTACTTTGATAAATACGTGATCCCCGACTTCATATTCCCTGTCTCTTCTTCGGACATTAGCATAACTCTTTTGGCGGCTTTGTGCAGTTTTCAGACGTTGTTGAATCAAATTCACTTTCTCAGTTGTTTCTTGCACAAGTTTTGGGCCCAACAATGGCCTATCTCCAACTTCCGCCCAATAGATAGGAGAATGGCATTTTCTTTCATAGAGAGCTTCATAAGGAGCCATTTCAATACTTGAATGGTAGCTGTTATTGTACACAAACTCAGCTAGAGGACGGTAGGTCTGCCAATTCCCTTGGAAGTCCAACATACACATTCTGAGCATATCTTCCAAGGTTTGATTGGTTCGTTCAATTTGACCATCTATTTATGGATGATAGGCGCTACTCAGTCTCAATTCTGTCCCTAAGGCCTATTGTAAACTCTGCCAAAATCTTGACACAAATTTTGAATCCCTGTCAGATACAATAGATATTGGCACCCCATGCAATCTCACAATCTCATTCATGTAGATGTTGGCCAATTTGTCAGCATTGTAAATAGATTTAACAGGTAGAAAATGGGCAGATTTAGTCAAATGATCAACTATAACCCAGATAGAGTCCATACCTTGAGAAGAGCGAGGCAAACCCACAATGAAGTTCATGGTAATGTGCTCCCATTTCCATTCTGATATTGGAAGCGGCTATAACAAACCAGCGGGTCGTTGATGTTCGACTTTAACTTGTTGACAATGTAAACACCTAGCCACAAAATCTGTAATACACTTTTTCATTCCAGGCCACCAGAAGTTCTGTTTCAAATCGTGTTACATTTTCGTGTTCCCAGGATGCATGGCAAATTTCAAACTGTGAGCTTCAGACATAACACATTTTCTCAAGTCACAACAATCTGGTACACAAAGGCGGTTCCGAAATTTCAATACATTATTCTCAAGAATAAACCTGGGCCTTGGTTTTGAGTCAATTTCATCCATGATCTTTCTCAAGAACTCATCTTCAATTTGTTTTTCTTTGATTTCTTCAATGATCGTTGGTTGGGCAAAAATGACAGCCAGGATCCCACCTTGTTCACCTATCACAATTTTGATTTCATTCTTTTCCAGGTCATATAACAATTCTCTCTGACCGGTAAGAAAACATGACAAATTTCCTACTGATTTTCGGCTCAAGGCATCTGCTACAGTGTTTAGCTTTGCCTGGGTGATACAAAATCTATAAATCATAGTCTTTGATCAGCTCTAACTATCTCCTCTGTCTCATGTTTAATTCTTTTTGAGTGAAGAAGTATTTCAAACTTTTATGGTCAGTGTACACCTCACAAGTTACCCCATACAAATAATGACGCCAGATTTTCAAAGCAAACACCACAGCTGCTAGTTTAAGATCATGAGTCGAGTAATTCTTTTCATGTGGTCGGAGCTGCCGAGAAGCATAGGCAATTACTTTCCCACTTTACATCAGTACACAGCCCAAACCTTTGTGGGACGCATCACTGTAGATCGGAAACCCCTCAGTTCCATTAGGCAAGGTCAAAATCGGTGCAGTTACCAGCCTAGTTTTCAACTCTTGGAAGGTAGACTCTTTCTGATTATTCCAATCAAATGGAACATTTTTCTGAGTTAACTGGGTCATTGGCATAGCCAGTTTCGCAAAGTCTTTCACAAACCTTCTGTAGTAACCTGCAAGCCCCAGAAAGCTTCTAACTTCAGATACATTGGTTGGTCTTGGCCAGTTGACAATGACTTCAATTTTCTGTGGGTCCACTGATGCACCATCCCGGTTGATTACATGGCCCAAAAAGGCTACACTGTCCAGCCAGAACTCACACTTGGATAGTTTTGCATACAATTTCTTTTCTCTCAGAATTTGTAAGGCAGTTCTCAAATGATTTTCATGTTCTTCCCTACTTTTTGAGTAGATCAATATATCATCAATAAAAACAACAATAAATTCATCCAGAAATTGTTTGAATACTCTATTCATAAGGTCCATAAAGGCAGCAGGTGCATTCGTTACCCCAAATGGCATGACTTGGAATTCATAATGCCCATATCTAGTTCTGAATGCGGTTTTCTCTACATCATCTGCCTTAACTTTCAACTGGTAGTACCTGGATCTAAGGTCAATCTTAGAAAACACTTGGGCTCCCTAAAGTTGGTCAAACAAATCATCAATTCGGGGCAGGGGGTACTTGTTCTTGACGGTCACTTTGTTCAACTCACGGTAGTCAATACATAGCCTCAAAGATCCATCTTTCTTTTTAACAAACAACACTGGAGCACCCCAAGGTGAGGTACTCAGATGGATAAACTTCTTGTCTAAAAGTTCTTGGAGTTGAACCTTAAACTCCTTCAATTCTGTATTCGACATCCTATAAGGAGTCTTGGAAATAGGTTGAGTTCCAGGTGTTACTTCAATAGTGAATTCAATTTCCCTATCGATTAAGTCCCCGGGTAAATCATTGGGAAACACATCAGGAAAATCACTAACCACAGGAATGGTTTCTATACTGGCACCACCTAAAGGCTCAATCAATGCACAACACAAGTAGCCTCGACAACCTTTTCTTAACAACTTCTTGGCTTTCATGAATGAAATCAAGTATGGCGGAGGAACTACCCCATTCTTAGTGAAGGTAAATTCAGACATATCGGGTGGTTTAAACATGACGGTTTTATTCACACAATCAATAGTATCACAATATTTAGTCAGCCAATCCATACCCAGAATACAGTCAAAATGATCAATGCTCAATGGTAGCAAGTCCACATATAATGTCACATCACCGATCACAACATCACATGCTAAGTAAACATTAGCACACATCATAGAACTCCCAGATGGTGTAGAAACAGATAACAAACATTTCACAGGTTCTATTGGTCTAGTTAATTTCCAAGAAAAAGTATGCGAGACAAATGAATGCGTAGAACCAGAATCAATCAGTACACAGGCGTTCTGAGCACAGATAGGAATTATACCTGACACCACTATTTCGGTATTCTGTACATCTCCAGGCACAACTGCAAACACTCTCTCTTGCCTTAGTGTCTCAATGCCAGCATTACCTCTGGCATTTGTTCTAGTATTAGCCCATGTCGTAGGAACAGATCCAGCTGAACTTGCTGCTGGGTGGTTAACATTGTCAAACCTCATTGGACAGTCTCTAATCATGTGACCAGTTTTGCCACATCAGAAACACATGCCTGAAGCACGTTGACATATGCCTTTGTGCTTTCTTCCACACTCTGAACAAACTGGTATAGATCCGGTACTCTAGCTTGAGCTACTCGAAGACCCAGTATTTTGCTTTTTGTTTATGGAGAAAGAATAACCCCTCCGAAAGTTAGATCCAAGCCTCTTACTTTTCCATTATGTTGTTGGTGTTTTGGCTTGTTTCATTGCTGCTATCGTGGCCTCTGCCATTATTGCTTTGTCTAAAACTTCCACATAGGTAGGCAATTTCGATACGCCGACTCGGTCGAACACTTCTAGATCCAGCCCACCTTCAAATTTTCGTGCTTTCTTGTAATCGGTATCCACCATATGTGGAGCAAACTGAGCTAGTTCGATGAATTTGGCTTCATACTCAGCTACAGACATCCTATCCTGCTTAAGTTCTTGGAATTCTGACACCTTCCGATCCCTAAAACATTAGGGAATGTACTTGTTGTAGAATATCTCATTAAACTGCGCCCGTGTCATATCCCCGTTGTTGTTTTGAACTAACAGCCACCATCTTCGAGCCTCATCCTTTAAGGTGTAGGTGGCGAAGAGTACCTTCTAGGTTGCAGAGCAGGGGAATACTTCAAACAAATTTTCCATTTCTAGCAGCCAGGTTTCTGCCTTTATTGGTTCTATGCCACCCAAGAAAGTCGGCGGCTTTATCTTCATAAATTTCTGAGTCAAGTTAATTATGTCATGGTTGTTTGGTTCAACTTGTACTGGCGGAGGCGGTGGAAGTAAGGGTTGTTGCCTCTGTTGTTGTGCCATTGCTTCTGTTAAGGCTGCAAGCATTTGCTCCATTCGGCTCATGCGAGCCTCAAAAGACTCACTTACATCACTTCCCTTTGCATTATCCGTGCTGCTATATAGACACCAGGTAATAATAAACATGGGCATAATCCCGTTTACTTCCTTTAACTTTACTTATTCAGATTTAAATCCAGTTCTCATATTCATAAGGATCATTACTCATTTACACATGCTGATGATATGTCCCTACTTCTTTCTAGGACATCCTATAGCTCTTATGGACTCATGCGTGCGGTATAACACGTGCTCTGGTACCACTCTGTCATGACCCAAACTCGTCTCTATGGGTTCAGTGATGTAACCGGCCAGTAATCCTTGGATTACCGAAGGCCTCTTAGCATAATAACATATAGTCAGGGGCTGCGGAAGTAAATACATAGAATATACATAGTCCATCTAGTTGTGCAGACATACATGAGACTGATAACTTTAAACTTTTATAGATGTATGGGTGAAGTAAATACATAGAATATACATAGTCCATCGAGCTGTGCAGACATACATGAGACTGATAACTTTAAACTTTTATTGATGTATGGGTGACGTCATAGATACAGTATTTACACGTCACTAGTAAGTACATACAAAAGGGAAACTTGTTCAATGAAACAAAAGGATCAGTCTTGAACATTAACATTCACATAGCCACAAACATGACATGATTTGGAACCTCCTCATGAGGCGCGAAAGGGCGGCTGACAACACACAAAAAAAAAAAAAAAAAACCACAGGCATCAACTCAGGCCTATTCACGAACCTGCTCACCTACATACATAATAAATAACTAGTGAGCGGAGGCCCAATTAATAATAACAGAGTAAAGGGGTATATGAATGATGTCTCAATATCGTAGCTAAAATAAACAATTCACGTTCATTTTCTTGTTCTGAGCATGTAGACAAAAGTCAGAATTCATACTTAATCTTTCACATACGTTCATCAGTACAAGTAGATCTCACACAGAGTGGCTTAAATTTTTACTTGTCAGTTCTATGGAAGAACCTTCGGCCGGGTAAAGATAACTTGTCAGTCCCATATAGGGATCTCCGGACTGGGAACCTGCATACTTGTTAGTTCCACCCAGGAACCTCCAGCCGAGCACAGATAGCTTGTCAGTTCCATAGGAACCTCCGGTCTGGGAACTTATAGCATACTTGCATCATAATATCATGTCATTTATAACCTACTTGAATCGTAGCATAGATCACTTGCAACATACTTGAATCATAGCATGGCATTATAATTGCTTTTTACATCGGACAATCATTCATAATAATAAACATGGCTTTTCCTTCAATAGATCATATTTCATATATAGAAAATACATAGATTTGAACATAGCTTTACTAAGTTATTACTCACAGATATTAGGCATCGTAAGTAGGGAATTCAACTTTCCAGTGGCACTTGACCTACATATTTACAAAACGAACATATCCAGAATTATACACCCGTAAATGATAACTTGGTCATTTCTTGTTTTGGTGTGTACCTACATCATTATCCTCATTATGGGGTCTTATTCATGGCCTAGGAATGCCTAGGATGGAATGAGGATGCAAAAATGCACTTGAAAACATTTCCCAAATTTTGCTGAAAATAAGGTCCACGCTCGAGCGTGTCTTTCCCCGCTCGAGCGGACATGCAAGATGCGAAGGTTCACTCGAGTGTGACTTTCCCTGCTCAAGCTAACTGTAAACTTGGCAAAAGTATTGGTTGCATATTTTTCACGCTTAACGGACGCCCGATTCCCGCCAGAGCGTAAGACTCGAACCTACGCTCGAGCGCGAATTACCTTGCTCAAGCGGACTGCAAAACATATGAACTTCTGGGTATATGCATTTCACGCTCGAGCATGACTCACGTTGCTCGAGTGGGAGTGCATGTACTCAGAGTGTCCGCTCGAGCGTGAAGTCCCTCGCTTGAGCGTGGATCAAATTTTTGGAATTTTCAGATTTGATCTTCATGCTCAAACTTAACTTTTAAAGATCCAAACCTCATTTTTCTGGGCCAAAACTTGAGAAAGTACATAAAGACCTTTAAAACAACATAAATTAAAGATCATTACAAGAAATCATGGCCGAAAGACATGCCAATTGAACACAATTTCAACTTAAATTTTAGGAATGATTCAAGAACATATCATGCATGGACTTCCTTAATCTTGAGCTTCACAAAACATGATCAAGTGCCATAAAGCAATTTGAAACTTGATGATTTCCCTAGATTGAGGTGAATTTCGAACATGCAAGAAGGAATTTCCTAGCAACATGTTCTCAATGCATTGAAATGCACATGCATGCATGAATTCATTCTTAATTCCATTCCTTTAACACAATTTTCATGTTAATCCACCTAACACAATTAATTTCATGCTCTAGTCAACCAAATTACACAGCTAAAGGCTAACATTCTTACCTAAGGTTCTCAATTCCTTATGCTAGAGACGATCTTAAGTGATCTACTAAGTTTTCCTAGTAATTTCTTCCAATTTCAAGCTTGGTCTCAATTTCTTTCCCTCACTCTCACTCTCTCTCTCTCTCTTTCTCTCTCTCTCTCTCTCTCTCTCTCTCTCTCTCTCCTCTCTCTCTCTCTCTCTCACGCTTTTGATGTAGAAAAGGGCTCAAAGGTGTATGCAAGTGGATGAAAGGAGGTGAGTGGGCTCAAAGAAATGGTGTTTATTTAGATAAGGTCATAAGCAATTAAGTGGAATTAAATTAATCTTATAAAATCGTTCCGAAACAAATTTTAATTGAACCTACCAAAAAGTCCTAAAAATTCTACTTATCACATAAATCAAATCAATTTCTGTATCGTATGCTGATAAGGCCTTCAATTCGCAAATCGAAACTAAAACATGAACAGGTCTTGCTACGCTAAACAGATAGGGTTATATCAATAATGCAATGCACATGTAATTAACCCATGATTTCTTCTTAATTACTTACTAGGCACATTTAAGCATGAATTGACGTTAATTAAGGATCGTTGTTGTTACAGAACCTCAGCCATGAACTACGTTGACCTGATTCCCATTTTTGGGATACGTAGGCAACTTCATCCTGAAGTTTGGTCTCAACCATATCTATCTCATCCATCTTAACCCAATCACCTTGCCCAATTCACGTCGTCCGCTTTGCATTGATCCATGAGCTACACTGACTGCCGTGCATATCATATAGTTGCGCTGGGTAAGAAAGAACTAACTTGAATCAATAAGTGGGGAAATTTTCAATACTTGAACTTATCAGTGGAATCTTTATCTTGAGAAAAAAAGGAATCGAAACTCGAGTTTTGCGAAATTCATTTCTAAAGGGAACATGGGTAATACTAGGGGCACTATGAATGATCAGTTACCTTGAGCCATTTCTACTTTTGGGTCAGCTGTGAGTTCTGTTGTGTCGTGCCTGGTTTTTGTCTCAGTATGCGCTCTTCATCAAGTCATCATAACATATAAATTCCATACATGAATGTTCGCTCCAAACTCGAAAGCAAGTCCATGTGTGGAATTCATAACGAGCTGAGAGTGCCCATACAAAGGGCATCGCGTTCATGATCATTGCAAAGTGTACAAGAGAAATCTGTCACTACTTCGGAGGGGATTAGAGTAAGTTCTCAATATGTTAGAAGAGAAGCCTGAGTTTGTTTGGTTGGCAACTGTTCCAAGATCTGATGATCCTTATCACACGTGCCTGCATAATGTTGAAAACAGTGGCCAGTGATTGGACACCAGGGGCAATTTTCAGTACATCTGATCAGGCCATCCATCTAACAAGGGGCATGAACCCAACCAATGGCCAATGACTGGACACTAGTGGCAATTTTCAGTGCATCTGATTGAGCCATCCATCAAACAAGAGGCATGAACCCGACCAATGGCTAATGACTGGACACTAGGGGCAATTTTCAGTGCATCTGATTGAGCCATCCATCGAACAAGGGGCATGAACCCAACTAGTGGCCAATGATTGGACATTAGAGGCAATTTTCAGTGCATATGATCAGGTCATCCATTGAACAAGGGGCATGAACCCAGCCTTTCCCTCCGTCCGCTCAAAGCCTTTTGTTGGGCACCTTTCCCTGGATTAGGGTAGGCTCACCTCCATGATGATTCTGATATGATTCGGCTTTTGAAAGTTGTCTCCGACCATTTTCAAAACTTTCTTGGGATTGCCATCTTCTCTTTGATTAATACATGTTCTTTATGCGTGCATGCTTGTACACTCTGGTTGATTTGAATTGCGTGTTTGGTTATCCCTACTCTTGACTTTGTTCTGCATTTAACAAAGTTTTGTCGAGTTGCCTCTCTTTGTGTTACATTTCAATGAGTTGTGGCAAGTTTCCCTACACTCATTTCATAAGGTACATGATGCACTACTCTATGTACTGCTCATTTCCCTCTACATACCACTCAAATTGTATCGCACTATTTTGTGCACCTTGCATCGCACTGTTTTGTGCATTCAACCCGTATCACACTATTTTGTGCACCCATATAGCATTGTTTTGTGCATTCATCTTATATTGCAACTTACATCACACTTTCTTGTGCATTTCACCTCACATCGTACTATCTTGTGCACCTTGTATTGCACTGTCTTGTGCACTTACATCGCACTATTTTGTGCACCTTGAGTTCGCACTGTCTTGTGCATTCACCCTCACTCGCACTGTCTTGTGCAGTCATTGGGTCTAGGAGACCTTAAATCGTCTACAAGCGCAATTCCTTTGGTGTTTGTCATGCCCGAACGGCTTTAGGCGGTTTGGTATAGCCACTTGATTGTGTTTGCGGTGAGTTCCTAGGAGATCAATTGAGATGGTAGAAACTAGAATTCAAATGGCTGAGGCCTAGAATGCAAAGGTTTGGGAATTCTGAGACTAAAGTCTAGTTTAAATACCCAGGGGTGTATCCTTAGCTTGACATCTGTATGGTAGCCCCATAAGTTGAGGTAGCTTGTATGCGCCTCAATTCTGGATACTGAACCAACCTAGTCTGTCACCCTATTGGAGAATAGGGAAAGTTGCAAACATAGTTAGAGAGAAAAGTAGTACCCTTGGTTTGGAAGCGCAAGATGCAGGAAGAAGTCTTGAAACCAATAAGAAGAGGAAAGATCCATAGAAGCATAAGGTGAGTCATCGCCGATAGCTCCTGTAAGGTACATTCTAAAAGCGCTACTTCCTAGCTGTTACATCATATCCTTTATTATCTAGTACTTCTATTACATTGCATATAGAATTTATTGCATGTATTCATTACATCATAGTCCATTTTATCGCTTGCATCCTTTCCAAGTTAAGCTGTCTGGCATGTGCTCATACCTTTCTCTCGTTAAAACATGGTTCTGTCATGTGTAAGTACTCATGCTGCGTTGAGGCCAGTATTGAGGGTGTCAACACCTTTTCTGTATTAGATGTGGTCTATTTTGTGCCCATACCTTTTCTAGGTAAGATGTGGTTCAACCTGTGCCTTTTATTCACTACATCCATTGCATCTATTACATTGTACTTTGTCTTGTTACATTTAGCATTTAGGATCATTATCTTTCCCCAGCTGTAAATTGCCCGAACTCGCTCCGCGCGCGAGGGCGCGAATTGGGTTCATAGCTACTACAGTTCAGACTCTTGTCACAATTCTGAATATAATCTCACAAAGTGCAATGCAAGACTGATAAATCACCAAAGAGTCCAAATCCGGAAAATCATTTTGGAAAATCAATTTTAATCAAAAAGCGCCAAACATGGACTGCTTTGCCAGATTTCAAAGTCGTCACCTAAATATTTTGTTTTGGGGAAATTTAGGAAATCCTGACTCATGCCTAAGGCCACGTGTCCATCATCACCAAAGTTGCCTCGTCTCGGGAACTTGGGTACGAGAGGGGAAGATCCTGAAATGAGCACCCCCGCTCGCCCAATCAAAGATCGACCTCTACTAAACATGATATGTTGTTTTTGAAAACACATGTGTTCTTGTTCTGATTTATTAGCTAACTTACTATGTGATGCGCACAACATACAAGTACAGACTCAATCACGAGAACTAGAATAAAACAACTCATGTTTGTTTTTGAAAATGGTTTGAAAGTGCTACATGCAAGTAGGCTAAAATGCGGATTTGCCACCCTCAAGTGGGCTTAAAACATGATTTTGCCACCTCAAGTGGGCTTAAAACTCACAATCATCGAGTTATTCCAATTCAAATAATCAAGCATCCACCCACAGGCATTCATGCAGTTAAGCACTTAAGCAAATAGCCTCATGGAAAGCATGCTATCATGGCAATATGCAATCACACTCATGCAATATGCTAAAGGGTAAACACTCACAGTGTACTCCGAGCCAAAAAAAGAAAACTAGTTAGAAATCAATGCATGATCCTAGCTATGTTAAGATGCCTAATGCAACACATACAAAATGTAACTAAATAGGCTCGGCTATCTAAGATGGCATATGAATGCAATACTCAATAACATACTTTGAAACACGTATTCAAGTAAGTATTGAAATTCAATGCAGTTTGAATGATGCGTCGAGCTCGGTGCATGCAATACGAATGGATGATGCACGCATGCAAAGCATAAGTATGCTAATTGAAACATGCCCTAAAACTAACCATCAAAAGCTGGTAAATAAAAGGGAGAAAGACATGGGGTTGGAAGACATTCACACACTCACGCACACTTATTACAACATTGTGCCCTCTCGACGGAGGGTCCGAATAATTAAGCTAAGCTAACTGGCTAAGCTAATCAAACTAACTAATTAACTAACTTAGCTAATTAATTATTATAAACCAAATTGAATTGAATAACCAGCTAATTTAAGCTGATTAAATATTACAACACAGATTAAACTAATTAATTACAACACATGTAATTAACTACAATTAGCTAGTAAAGCGGTAAAATGGCCTCGCGGGCGAGGGAGACATGCATGCTCGGTCGCGTCCTCCCGGAAATCCACTGCCTTGCCTCAAGATGCCTCAGTTTGCACACCTTTAGACCTCTGGAAATTGTGCCAACTTCCATAATTACTTCTGACTGATCTCAGGAACATGCTGAGGGTTGATCGGCCAGAGATGGTGGCCATTGGCCAGTAATGATGGCCGGTAGGCAGGCTTTAATGGCTGGTCAGCTGATCTGGTGGCCGGTTGGCCATTTCTTCCTATAATTTCTCCTTTTGCTGCAACAGAGCACAAATAGAGGCATGACAGTGTATTTGCAAGGGAATGTGTGTGCAACCACACTCCTTATCATGTCTCAAGCTTAAAGGAATGTAGTGCGCGGCTCTCAAGCCACCAATCACGTATCTCGATGCATGATGGCCAAAGAGTCAAGCTTGCACAATGTTGATGAATGCATAAACAAGACTTGATGAACCTCCACCCTATCATGCATGATCAAAGGTGTCGGTGACCTAAGGAATGAGGCACGTTTCATCATTTTGAGTATGAAACGTCCCTCATTCCTCGTGTTTGGATTAACGTCCGATCCAAACACATGCAATGCAACACACATGCAAACAACATGCTAATCTATCAATGCTAAAGTGGCATGCGCAAGGCTCTATCATGTAAGCAATGCATGCATGGCATGTTTAAAGGCTAAGGCATCAAGACTAGTGAAGTACATTACACATGAGGCATGCATTATCAATATCAAATGGTCAAACCAGCTATGGACAGACCTACATCATGCAAAAACAATGGCACAATCATGCTGAAAATGAAGCACCAAAAGCTACACAACATGCTCATGCATTAGCTCGCAAGCTAAGCATTAAACGTAACTCTCAAACACAATGAAGAAGTGATAGATAAGAGAGTATGGCAGAGACGTAGGCATGGAAATCATATGCCAAATGATGACATATCATGCAAATAACGCAAGTAAGGCATGCGAGAGGACTCAAGCATTAAAGCTAGTGAGTTACATAACACTAGGACTATGCAATACTGTGCACAAACAAAAAAACCAGCCCAAAATAGAGCTATATCATGGCAAATCAATGGCAAAAACATGCTGAGATGGTAGCCCAAAAGCTTAGGCAAGCATGCATACAAATTAGCCCATGATCAAGACATAAGGCACAACTCTCCAAAAGCATTGAAAGTGTGAAACATGTGAGAGTATGACTACACTACACACACTAAAATCACGTGAGAAATGAGGCCAAAGCATGCACACAACTCAAGTAAAGCATGCTAGAGACTTTGAAACTCAAAGCTAGTGAGCAAGATTGCACTATGGCTATACAAAGCAAGTTCCAAATGATCAAGACCACTCAAAATAGAGTTCAGGCAGGTCAAAAAAGGGCTAAGAATCTACTGGAGCAGAGCTGCACAAAGCATGATGCATGTTAAGGCTATAAGGAGGATTGCACTACAAGGGTGTGAAGCATGCAAGAGGCAATCAAACCAACCTAAAATAGAGTTATATCATGTTAAAAGAATGCCTAAAGCATGCTAAGATAGAGCCTCAAGGAGGTAGAAAAACATGCCAAAGTGTTAAGCCAACAACACAAGCAATCAAGACACAAGGAGAGGGGATGACCCCCTCCTATTTGGGGCCTCAAAACACACTTTCCACCACTGAAATTCCTTTGGAATTTAGTGGTTAAAAGGCCAAGAGAAGGTGATCTCAAAGGCCTAAAGAGATGGCACAAAGCAAAGCAAAACAAACCACCAAAGGGGATAGACCACCCCTAACTCAAACAAAGCCTCAAACAACCATTTTACACACTTAAAAACAAAGCTTTTTGCAGTTGAGAGTAAGGCCTAAAAGAGCATGTAAGGATGGCCAAATACTTAAGCAAAATAAAGCTTAAAGAGGGTAACTACTCACCCTTGAAGAACCACAGCAAAACAACAACTTCTAAGGCAAAAGACTAGCTAAAAGCACTCAAATAAGGCTTCCAAGAACCTCAGCTCAATGATGGTGGTGTTTGAGTAGGTGTTTGTGTGCAAAAGTATGTAGAAACAACACTTTAAGGCACAAATATGGAGAGAGAGGAAAAATTCTAGAGAGAGAATAGATATTTTTTGCTCAAATTTTTGAACCCTGGAAAGGGAGAGAGAGCTCTCTTCTTATAGAATTTCAAGTCTCAAACTTGTTGGAAAAGC
Organism: Camellia oleifera; assembly: GCA_022316695.1. NCBI lineage: Eukaryota > Viridiplantae > Streptophyta > Magnoliopsida > Ericales > Theaceae > Camellia > Camellia oleifera. Next base: position 89,220,042 of record CM039307.1, on the reverse strand, counting down.
TAGAAGCTTGGTGCAATCCCTCCATACACGTGTATGGAGGATGCCTTTTGTGCCCAACAGCTGGCACAACTGGCACCAAAAATATCTGTAAAAGCAAAAAAAAGGCCTCGGCCAAAAATCATGGCTGACCGGCCATTAAAGGGGCTGACCGGCCATCAGTGAGGCCGATTGGCCACCACTGATGGCCGATGAAAAAAAGGGCTGGCCGATGGACAAGAAGCCGGCTGATGGGTTGCAGGGCTGGCCAGCAGGCCACCCTCTTCCCCCAGAAGCAATGCTGCAAGTCCCAAGTGCATAACCAAGCACAAAACAAACAAGTCGAGAGGTCCGAAGCCAAGGCACTCCGCCAAGAACTTCAGGCACTCAAAACGAACACGAGCATGGATAATCAACGAGTGTTCAAACGATGACATCCCAATCTTGAGGACGGTCAAAAATAGGGTGTCTATACCAGCAGATCATTCCTCACTTATATCATACCACCCAATTACTTGTACTCTTTCTCTTTCTACAAAAAACATAGTTTTGCATGTGCTCGTACCCCTTTCATGTTGAAACATGGTTATGTTATGTGTAAGTATCTATGTTGCGCTGAGGCCAGTATTGAGAATGTAGGCATTTAGCATGTGTTAGACGTCGTTTAGCTGTGCTCACTTCTTTTTTTATATAAAACGTATTTCGATTTATATCTCCATTTCTTTATGGTATTCATGTGTTTTGCACTACTTATGGTTTGATGATTTCATTATATTGTATATCATTTGCATGATTTCATTACAATTGTGTATCATTTGCATCTTGCCCCTGAACTACGTTGGTTTAATTCTTTGCAATGGGACGCGTAGGCAACCCTCGAGTTCAACCAACTACATTTGCATTTTGTTTGTTTGCCTAAGTTTTACGGCTTTGTCAAAAATGGGTTGCCTTTGGGCTTTGACATTCACTCGCATCATTTCATGACTTCGAGCTCCGTCAAAGAGGGGTAACTGTAGACACTCCATTTTTGACTACCCTTAAGACTTGGGCACCTCAAGTTGATCACTCGATGATGAAAGTTATGGTGTACAAACGTTCGATTTCTTCACCAAGAAAAGATTCTAAATCCCAACCTTACACCCCATTTTTGGCCAAAACTATCTTAGACCAAAACTATCTTAGACCTTAAAACCCTATTTTTTTCAAATGTTTATACGATGTTCTGAGGCTCGCATTTTGTTCAAAAAGTTATGCTTTTCGGTAAATCAAGTTAGGACAAAGTGGAAATTAGTGAAAGGGAGGTGAACTCTTTGAAAAATATTTTTTAAAGTTCTTATTTATAGGCTTGGAGTTGAAGAAAATAGAAGGGGATGAAAGAAAACTAGTTGGGGAAATGGTTGAGCATGAAACTGTTAAGAGAGAACTGGGCAACCTTCACTAAATTAGGATTATCTCTTTCCACACTTAGACTTTAGTTGTGATGCCACCACCATTGGAAAGTGGACTTTCAAGGCTTCAATTTAGACTCAAGAATCTCTTAAAGCCGAGTCTGGATGAGGGAGATATGGTCGTTTGAAGTTAGACATCAATCCGATTAAGATAGAAATGATCAAACTTCACTAAAATAGTAATATCTCTTTTCACACTTATAATTTAGATATGAGATTTCCACCATTGGAAAGTAGACTTCTGGAGCTTCAATTTAGACTCAAGAATCACCTAAAACCAAGTCCAGATGAAGGAGATATACCCATTTGAAGTCGGGCCTAGAAGCAAATTTTTGTGGACGGCCGGCCACTTGTGTAAAACCTAGATATTTGTTGCCACCTGTCCCCCAAAAGCTCCAGTTGTTCCTATACAGATATTTTTGACCTGAGAGGCTGTTTTTCTATATATACTTGACCTCTCCTCTTGTTCTTAGGTTACAAAAAATTCCAAAAAAGCCAAAACTTGAAATTCTCTCTCTATCTCTATCTTGCAACACACACACCTTACCCAAACACTTCCTAAACCAAATATTTAGCTCTTCTTGCTGAGGTTCTTGAGCTAAATTTTCAGCCCTTGAGAGTGAGAACTTGTGGGTTTGTGAAACAAAGAGGAACCTTCCTTCAAGAGGAATAGTTTTGAGCATCCTTACACTACTTCTCTACTATATTTTCTTGCTATTTTTGAACAATTTTTCTATTGTTTTTATAGGCTAAAACTTGTGGTTTAAAGCTACCAAAGGTGGGGGGCTTAACCACTCTTCTTTGAACCTTGCATCCTAAGCTTTTACCCTTGTGTTTCCCATTCTTTTCTCAAATATTTTTTTGAGATTTTTACCACTAATTTCAGAGTTTTTCAGAGGCTAAAAATTATATTTTGAGGTCCCAAAAATGAAGGGGTTAGCCACCCCTTCTCTGGCTTGTTTACTAGCTTAACTTGCTCTATGTTTTAGCTATTGTTAGCTTAATTCCAGCACTTTTTTGGACTTTTTGTGCACTGTTTTAGGACTATTTTTAGTTGTTCATTGCATTTGATCATTGTATAGCATGCTTGTTGTCACGACCCGAACCCGCCCCTATGGGTTAAGGCCATAACCGGCCAGTAATCATAAGATTACCTACGGCCTCAAACCAAATAAGACAAAACTCATCAGAGAAAAAGGGGCCAAACGGAAGCAAATTAAAAACTTTGTCGATAGAGCCGTGCTTATATGCACATCAAAACATTCCAGACATACATATGTTAATAACCCACAACAAAAAGCATAGCAACATAAATTTCTGTACAGACAGGATCATTCGAAACTGAGTCAACCAAGCAAAACTATACACAGACGTACTCAAAACTTCGCCAACATAACAGAATAGAAACAAACGACAAAGGCGAAGGCGGGTCTCATGCGTGAGACACAAGGGCTGACTTCCCCAAAAATCTTTGTTGTTCTACACTGACTTCGCTGAGGCTAGGTTTGGACTTCTCTGGGCTCACCTACAAATACATGAATGAGCGTGAGCGAAAGCCCAGTGAATAATACCAAATAAAGAACATACATTGGAACAACATACATCGGAACAACATACATCAAACGGCCTTAGGCCCAATTTGCATTTCTAACTAATACATACATACATAGACATATGTAAGTTAAGTAATTGAGGTTCCAAACGCAACGTACAGCCTCGGGCCCAATTCATTCATGTTGGACTATCATTCATTTCAGACTATTATTCGTGTCAAAACGGCCTCTGGCCCACTCATTCATGTCAATCGGCCTTCGGCCCAATCATTCATCAATCGGCCTTCGGCCCAATCATTTATCAATAAGCCTTTGGCCCAATCATTTGTCAATCGGCCTTCGGCCCACATTTATATCAAACGGCCTTCGGCCCATATTTATATCAAACGGCCTTCGGCCCATATACACTTTCGTGTCAAACGGCCTTCGGCCCATTCATGTTTATCAAAATGACCTTTGGTCCATTCATGTTTAACAAAACGACATTTGGTCCATTCATGTTTAACAAAAAGACCTTTGGTCCATTCATGTTCATCTTACATCCACAATCCCAAGTAGCAATTTATAAGCTTAAAGGGAATAAACAATTGAACATTCACAAGCATTCAAATATCGATATTACTCACAGTGACCGGCTTGCAGATTTGCCCTGGAGCTTGACCCTACACATCACATAACGTATACGGGTCACAAATAACTCAATCCGTTCTTTAATTCACATATTCCTCTTTAGGCTTTATTCTTATCTCATTAACTCATTTACAATGCTTAACATATGCCTAAGAGTGCTTACAAGTGAAAGAGAATGGAAAAATATAACACAAAATGCATTTTCAAAATTTCAGAAAACAGGGTCCCCGCTCGAGCGTGGACTTCCCCACTCGAGCGGACCCTTAGGTCTGCAAAAGTGCTGGTTGCCTTTAATTCCAGCTCGAGCGTGAACTTGGCCGCTTGAGCGGACTGCCTGTCTACATGGCTCCCCGCTCGAGCGTCAACTTCCACGCTCGAGCGGGAACCATATCTGCAGAAAAATGCTGGGAGCTCGAATTCTCCGCTTGAGCGGCGGTTTCCCCGCTCGAGCGGGCACCAAACTTTCTAGGTTTTCCAGGACTGTTCTTGAGCTTCAAATACACATCCAAACTGATATTTCTTGCATTTCACAGCCCATAGCACTCATAGCACTCATGTGCATATACCAACATGATATAAACACCAAATTACAACATATTGAAGCTCAATTCCCATGAATCAATCACATGCAAACCCGAATTATACCAAACTTACTTCCAATACATTGAATTCATGCATTTAAGCTTCATATCCTCATCAATCATGCATGCATGTGAAATTTTGACTTCATTTCTATTACAAATGGTACAAATGATGCTCCAAATCATGAAGCTACACAAAACTACTCATGCATGTAAGGTTTGATGCTCCATTCTCCGTATTTAACATGCTACATGCTAGAACACCCAAGATTGTAACAATTATGCACATGCATGTTCATTCTAACTTCAAATTCATCTTAATTCTTGCTCTTGATTACCCAACTAACTTGAATACTCAATTTACAAACTTATACCCATGGATCCATGATTGAATGCTCACCTAGAGGTTCAATCTTCCAAATAGTAGCAAGTTCTTGAGCCTAGCCCCTTCAAAGCTTGAGCTCCTTAGCAAAATCTTCAAGATTGAACCCTCTCTCTCTCTCTCTAAATCTGGTTCTCTCTCTCTCTCTAAAGAGGAATTTCGGATGGTGAGCTCCAAAGGAACAAAGTGAGGGTGTATAATGGCTCTAAAAGCCCCCTCTCAAATACATTAATGATATAAAGTAATTTGGCACTTAATCCATTAATTAAATCAATTTAATCTGATCCGAATCAATTTTCAAATAAATTTCACCGTAGACTCTAAAAATTACGCTAATCACAATGGCGTAACCAATTTCAGGTTATGTGGCCGATAAGGCCTCCAATTTAATTTCCAAAGTAGATAATCAAACAGATATTCCTACGGTGAACAGATAGAAATTCAAAACCACATATTTTCACGTAATGGCACACAAAATCAAATCAAACACATAATCCTACTCATGTTAAGGACCAATTAGCATAATACAGAACAGGGGTATCACACTTGTAGTGTAATGGTCTTCATAGGCTTGGTAGTTTAGGCCTTAGCCACCAACCTATTTGAGTTGATAGTGTTTATATCTAATCACTGCTGTAAGCTCCCTCCTTTCTTGGCTTTTTCTTTGCTTTGAAAATTGTTTCAAACTACTTGTTTGTTTAAGCATGAGATTGAGGTATTGTGCTTAATGGTTTAATCCCTTTGGGGGTTCATCACCAACGCATGACACTTCTCTCATGCCTAAAACAACACTTGGTTTGATACTCCTTTTCAATAGAGGACTTAAAGCTTACTATCAGATTTAATGAACTAAGGAATTGTTGGTAATTAAAATGAAGTAATAAAATTGGGACTAAAAATGATGCAAGATAATAAGCAATTTGGTGTTCAATCAGATGTTAATTGAACACATGGAAACTTAAGGCATTTCATACTTGCTAGGGATGAAATGGTTCAAGTTTACAAGGTCAACCACTTCCCTTGATCAATCCATGATGGAAAGAAGGTTAGAGAGTCTTTTATTGTGCATTTATTGAAATTGTACCCCTTGATTCATAGGCCATCATGCAATCAAATTGCATCGATTGATGGCTTGCGAATTGAGCTTGCCACTCCTTTGAGTTGTTTGATGATAAGGATGAGTAAGGTGTACAAGCATCTCCTGAGGATGCTCTTTTTGTACTCTATTTTTTCTTTGTTGCAGCAGGAGGAACGAAGCTTTAGTGGCTGGCAGGGCACTTTTTCTGGCTAGCAGACTACTCTTTTTGGACGGTAGGCTACCTTTTGTGGCCGGCCAGCCACCACTTCTGGTCTGACGGCCACTTTTTCAAATTGAGCAGCAACCTTTTAGAATAGAATAGAGCAAAGGTTGAGGTGAAAAGATGTTCTAACTGTGCAACAGAGGCATTCTGGCAGTAGAACAGTGGACTTTTTGGGTGGAAATCCGCGCATGCATGATCATTCCTCACTTCCCAGGGCTGATTAGTTAGCTTAGTTACTTCTTTCATGTTGTATTCATGTTGTAATTAATTAGTTGATTCTAATTTGTAATTAATTAATTAGTGTAATTAATTAGTTAATTCCGTAGAATAGTTAATTAATTAATTAGTTTTGTAATAACTAGCTAGCATAGTTAGTTTATCCGCTTTGTAATAATTAGTTTATTTGTTTTGTAATAGTTAGTTAATTAGGTAATTAACTTAGCTAGATTATTGATTCAGACCCTCCTATGCAAGGGCACACTTGTAATAATGTATATTTCTTCTAACCCCACGTCTTTCTCCCTTTTATTTACCTGCTTATAATGGTTAGTTTAGGGCATCATGTTTCATTTAGCATCTCTTATGCCTTGTATCCATTGTCTTGCATGCATTGGGCTCGACACATCATTCTAAATTGCATTGTTAGTTAGTTAAATACTTCTTTGAATACGTGCTTAGACCGCATGCTAGCAAAGTGATTCATATGCCATATTAGTAGCCAAGCCTAGTAATTGCATGTTGTATGCGTTGCATTAGTCATATTACATAGTTAGGATCATGCATTATTCTAACTCTGTCATCTTTTTTTCTTTTTTTTTGGCTTGGAGTACTAGGTGAGCTTTTATTTGCTTTAGCATATTGCATTGTATGTTAGTGTTGCCATGTCAAAGCATGTTCACCATGAGGCTGAGTGCTTAAGTGATAAACTGTTTGAATGCTTGTGGATGAAGGCTAGTTGCTTGAATTGGGATAGTTTGATTAATGTACATTTGAGCCCACTTGTTCAAGTGGCGTATTCACAAACTCTTTTAAAAAACAAACATGAGATCAAGTGTTCCAATTCTTGCAAATTTGTCTGTACTTGTGTGTGTGCACATCGCATAGTAACAATAGCCTAATAATCACAACAAGAGCATATAATGTAATAAGATTCACATCATGATTAGTAGAGGCCGATCTTTGATCGAGCGAGCGGGGGTGCTCAATTCATTACCTTCCCCTCTCGTACCTACATTCCCGAGTTGAGACAATCTTACACGTGGCCTTTGGCATGAGTCATGGGTTTCCTAAATTTTTCAAAAATATTTAGGTGGCGACTCTGTATCTGACAAAGCAGTCCATTTTTGGCAATTTGATTCAAAATCGAGTTTTCAAAAGATTTGCCAAATTTGGACTCTTTGGTATTTATCTATTTCACATTGCACTTGTGAGATCAGATCTAGAACGACGGGAGTCCGATACTGTAGGGCTTATTCGTCCTTTGAAAGAAGCGTGAAAAGTCAAGCTACAGCTGCTTTGCCAGATTTTAGAGTCTCCTCCTAAATATTTTGGAAAATTTAGGAAACCCATGACTTATGCCAAAGGCCATTAGTTCGTCATCATCAAAGTGTTTCGGCTCAGTAACTTAGGTATGAGAGGGGAAGGTCATGAATTGAGCACCCCACTCACCCAATCAAAGATTGGCCTTTACTAATTATGATGTGATTTTTATCTACATTATATGCTCTTGTTCCGATTATTATGCTATCTTTACTCTGTGATGCACACAAGTATGGATTAATTCGCCCAATTTGAAACGCTTTGATTTCATGTTTGTTTTGAAAAGTGTTTTGAATATATACCACTTGAAAAGTGATCTCATATGTACATTAATCAAATCACCCCAATTTAAGCGAAAAGCCTTCATCCACTGGCATTCAAGAGATATATCAATTAAGCACTTAGCCTCATGGTAAACATGCTTGACATGGCAACAATTGCACGCATGCAATATGCTAAAGCAAAAACCCTCACCTAGTACTCAACTGAGGCAAGCCAAAAAGAATAAAATAGTTAGAAAAATGCATGCTCCTAAATAATGCAATATGACTAACGCAACGCACTGCAACTATGAGGGTTCAGCTTCCTAACATGGCATATGGATCCATTTCAAGACATAGGATATTGCATGTATTCAAGCAAGAATTTGAAATTGACATTAGTATGATGAGCTGAACCCTCATGTATGTAAGACAAATGGATTCGAGTCATGGGCAATGCTAATTAAAACATGATGCTATCATTATAAGCAAGTAAATAAAAAGGAGAAAGAAATGGGGATTGGAAGACATACACATTATTACAAATTTTCCCTCACACAAGAGGGTTCGAATGAATGTCCTAGCTAATTATTGAATTAACTAAGTATTACAATACCAAAATGAATGAATTACATTAGCTAATTATTACAAATTAGAATCGAATTAACTAATTAGTTACATTACAGAATTGATTAAGCAATTAATTATTACAAGTCCACTACTTAACATACTAGGATTAAACATAATTGTAACGGGCCTCGAGAAACAATGGATGACTCATGCATGGATGTGGATTTTCACCCGAAAATGCCCTCTGTTCTACTATTAGAATACTTCTGTTGCACAGTCAGAAAATTGAACTGTTTTTTTTTTTTTTTTTTTTTGCCTCAGCCTCTGTTCTGTTTTGCAAGGAAAAAGACATTGTTTGGCTGAAAAGATGTGGCCGGCCGGCCAATGAAAGTGGTCAGCCATACAGAAAGGTGGTCGGCCGATCACTAATTTTAGGTTCTCCCTGCTGCAACAAAAAAGAAATAGGGCACAAATAGAGCATTTTCAGGAGATGTTTGTCCACCCTGCCTCTCCTTATCATCAAACAGATCAAAGAAGGGGTAGGCTTGATTCGCAAACCATCAACCAAAACAAATTCATTGTGCGATGATCTATGGAACAAGGGACGCAATCTCAATAAATGATAATGAGAGATTCACAAGCCTCCTCCTTATCATAGTATAGATCAAGGGAAGTGGTAGACCTTGAATCTTGAGCCATTTTCATCACTAAGAGTATGAAATGACTCAATACTCAAAGGGTTCAATTAACGCCTGATTGAACCCCAAACTTGATTTTATTCTCTTGTTACCACCTTTACTCCATTTTTATTACCTCTTTCAATTACCTTTCCATTCCTTAGTTATTTTAGTCCAAAAATGATAGTTAAGTCCACTAAACGGAGAAGAGTGTGAAACAAGAAGTTGTTTTGGGCATGAGAGAGAGGTAATGCCCTGATAGTGACCCTCAAAAAAGATTAAACCATTTAGCATTGTATGGTCCCTTTCTCAAGCATAAACAACATTTGGTTAAAAAAATTCTCAAAGAAATAAAAGCCCATGAAAAAAGGGAGAGTGCAGAGATGATTATATGTGAACACAAGTAGAAAAAACATGAAATAAATGCTATTAACTCAAATAGGTTGGTGGCTAAGGCCTAAACCACCAAACCTACGAGGACCGCTACACTATAAGCGTGCTATATAAAGCACAAATGAAATAAACAACCTAAAACCATCCTAAAATAGCTAAAAACAGTGCTGGAAATAACATGGAAAAACTTGAAAATGTTAGCTAAAACAATGGAGAAATTGAGCTTGTAAACAAGCATAAGTAAAGGTGGCTAATCCCTCCACTTTTGGGACCTCAAAACAACATTTTCAGCCTCTGAAAAACTCTGAAAAACAGTGGTAAAAAGATGGAAAAAAAAATTTGAGAAAGAAGTGGGAAACACAAGAGAAAAAGCTTAGGAAACAAGGTTCACAGAAGGGTGGTTAACCCTCCCACTTTTGATAGCTTTAAGCCACAAGTTTCAACCCATAAAAATAGTCCAAAAATAGTATGAAAATAGCAAGAAAATAGAGAAAAAGAGTAGTGTAGAGATGCTCAAAATTATATCTCTTGAAGAGAGGTAACTCCTTTGTTGACAAACCAACAAGTTTTCACTCTCAAGGGCTGAGATTTGAGCTCAAGAGCCTCAGTAAGAAGAGCTAAATTTTTTGTTTAGGAAATGAAGGGGAATAGTAAATAGGTTACAAGATAGAGAGAGAGAGAGAGAGTGCTATGCAAGTATTAGAGGTGTAGGAAATTTTTTCTAATCTAATTTCAAGAGGGGTGGTCATCTATATATAGAAAAACAAGTGCCTCCGTCGGAAATATCTGTGTAGAGACATCTGGCGCAGTGCATGCACCTGTGGGAACAACTGACACAGTTGGCAGCAAAATATCTATTTTACCGGGCTGGCCAGCCACTAAAGGAGATGGCTGGCCACTAAAATTGGCCTATAGGGACACCTGGTTGGCAAGGCAAGGACTTGTACAGCCGTCCACAAAAAGTGGCCAGCCAACCACAAAAATATGTTTTGCAAGCCCCGATTTCAAACGGGCATATCTCCCTCATCTGGACTCGATTTCAGGTGATTTTTTAGTCTAAATTGAAGTCTCGGAAGTAAAATTTCCAATAATGGTGGTCTCACATCTAAATTCTAAGTGTCCAAAGAGATATTCTTATTTTAGTGAAGGCTGCTCATTTCTTTCTTAATGGTTTGATGCCTAACCTCTTCCCCAACTAGTTTTCTTTCCACCCCTCATATTTCCTTCAACTCCAAACCTATAAATAAGAAGTTTTTAAATATTTTTCAAAGAGTTCACAACCTTTCTATTTATTTCCACTTTGTCCTTACTAGGTTTACCAAAAAGTGTAATATTTTTAAACAAAATGCGAGCTTTGGAACATCGTACAAATATTTAGAAAAATATTTTGAAAAAGAGGGTGTAGACACCCTATTTTTGACCGCCCTTTAGACTTGGGCACCTCAGGTTGATCACTCGATGATGAAAAGTTAAGTTGTACAATCGTTTAAGTTCTTCAGCAAAAGGCTTCGATTTTTGAGCTTCTAATCCCAACCTTACACCCCATTTTGACCAAAACTACTTAGGAAAAAACTATTTTAGACCTTAAAATTCACTTTTTCAAAATATATTTTCAAATGTTTCTATGATGTTCTGAGGCTCGTATTTTATTTAAAATATTATACTTTTCACTCAACCGAGTAAGGACAAAGTGGAAATAAATGAAAGGGTGGTGAACTCTTTGAAAAATATTTTAAAACATCTTATTTATAGGTTTTGATTTGAATGAAATAGGTGGGGAGAGATGAAAACTAGTTGGGGAAAAGGTCGAGCATCAAACAGTTAAGAGAGAAATGAACAGCCTTCACTAAAATAGGCATATCTCTTTGCACACTTAGAATTTAGATGTGATGCTATGACCATTAGACTTTTGGGGCTTAAATTTAGACTCAAGAATCACTTGAAATCGAGTCCAGATGAAGGAGATATACCCGTTTGAAGTCGAGCTTAGAAGTAGATTTTTGTGGACGGCCATACAAGCAAGTGTACGGCCAGACACTTGTGAAAAATTAGGCCATGTTGAGTGGATTGGCTAGCCAAGTGTCCCCACAAGCCAAACTAGTGGCCAGCCGGCCAGAAATAACTGTACAGCCGTCCAATAAGTGGCCGGCCAACTAGTTGTTTTGGTAGAGCAGATTTTTGCAAATAATTGTTGCCAGCTGTTCCCACAAGTGCATGCACTACACCGGCTATCTATATACAGATATTTTTGACTGAGTAACATGTTCTTCTATATATAGAAGATCTTCCCTCTTGGTTTTAGGTCAGAAAAAATTACTAAGGCTCTAATACTTACGTAGCACTCTCGCTCTCTCTCTTTCTCTCTCTCTCTCTCTCTATCTTGCAACCTACGCACTCTCTCTCTACACTTCCTAAACCAAAAAATTAACTGTTCTTGCTAAGGTTCTTAAGCTCTAATCTTAGCCCTTGAGAGTGAGAACTTTTTGGTTTGTGAACAAAGGAGTTACTTCTCTTCAAGAAGTATAATTTTTGGCATCTCTACCCTACTTTTTCCATATCTTTTCTTACTATTTTTGGACTATGTTTCAACTATTTTTACGGGCTGAAACTTGTGGTTTGAAGCTATTAAAGGTAAAGAGGTTAATCGCCCTTCTTCGAACCTTGTCTCCTAAGCTTTTGCCCTTGTGTTTCCCATTTCTTCCTTAACCTTTTTTCAACTTTTTACCACTAATTTTAAGAGGTTTTTAGAGGTTAAAAATATGGTTTTGAAGTCCCAAAAATGAAGGGGTTAGCCACCCCTCTTTTGGCTTGTTTGGTAGCTTAATTGCTCCATTATTTTAGCTTATTCTTTTAGCTATTCTTACCTAAATTTCAGCGTTGTTTTTGCTTACTTTAGGACTATTTTAGGCTGGTTGTGTCATTTATGCTTTATATAGTATGCTTGTACTGTAATGGTCCTCATGGGTTTGGTGTTCTAGGCATTAGAGATTAGCCTATTTGAGTTGATAGCATTTATTTAGTGCTTTCCATACTTGTGTTCACCTCTAATCACCTCTGCAACCTCTCTCTTTTCTTGGCTTTTTCATTGCTTTGAGAGTTATTTCAAATGGGTGTTGTCTAAGCTTGAGATAGAGATCCTTGTGCTTAATGGTTTAATCTCTTCAAAGGTTTATTACTAAAGGCATGACATCCCTCTCATGCTCAAAACAATCCTTTATTTGACACTTCCCTCCATTATTGGACTCAAATGACTAAGGAATGGAAAGGTAATTAGAAGAGGTAAGAAAATTGGATTAAGAGGTAAACAAGATAATAAAATGGTTTGGGGTTCAATTGGACGTTAATTGAACCAATTGAGTCTCGAGTAGTTTCATACTTGGTGATGTAAACAGTTCAAGATTCAATGTCAATCACTTCCCTTGATCAATATCATGATAGGGATGAGGTTCATGAGTATTTCCTTGTCATTTATTGGAATTGTATCCCTCGATTCATAAGTCGTCATGCAATCAGTTTGTATCGATTGATGGCTTGCGAATCGAGCCTACCCCTCCTTTGACCTGTTTGATGATAAGGAGAGATAGGGTGGACAAAAATCCCTTAAAAATACTCTATTTGTACTTTGTTTTGTGTCTGTTGCAGGAGGGCAGTACCAAACATTAGTGGTCAACCGACCACTTCTTCTGGTCGGCCGACCGCCTTTTTCAACCAGGCAGTGTGAGACCCCTAAATTTTTGTAAATCCTAGTAAGATTCTTACTTTTGAATTATTATAATGAAAACCCTTAGTTCCCCGTTAATTTGCAGAATTAACCCTAGAATCGAGAATATATCACGGATGAACTCATACAAACCCTGATTGAACCCGAAACTTAGGAATCATTTCTAATACCATAATACTGATTGATTGACTCATTGAATATGGAGTTACCACTTAAAAACCCTAGGCTTTTCTGGTCTTTATCACATTCGTCGGTTGATCGCCTTTTTATTCAAAATAAGAAATGTAAACCGAATTAGACTCTCTAATCCTAATTTAATTTAATTCTACACTAAAATAAATGTTCCAACTCATAAATTAAAACCAAAGCCCTCACATTTTTATTAAATCACAAATTGACCCCAAACAAGTACACCATTATATATTTATATATACACTTGTACCCTAAAATCTTTTTTTAAACATTATATTTTATAAATTCCAACAATTGTACACAATATATATATATATATATAAGTCCCTTAAATCTACCTCACATGGCCAGCCATCACCTTGAAAATATGATGAATGTATTTTTTGAGACAAGTTTGCATAAATTATGAAAAATATCTTTGACTTGGTACAAACTTATATATATATATATATAACTAGGTTGGTTTGATTAGGAGAAAAACCCTAACTAGATCATGTTTAGGAACCTAATTAAGGCCTCCAAACTTTCACTATTCCAATGGATTCAATCTAAATCCAAAACATTCCATTCAATTCCAACCAAAGAGCATTTTGGACCTTTCACACAAATTTTTCTAGAAAAGCAACCCTTCCCTTAGCGTTTTACATACACACACACACACACACACACTATATTCAACTAAGAGAAGAGAGGGAGGAGGGTGAACTTGGTGGAAGAAAAAAGAGGAAGGGAAGTTTGCCAGCAATTCCAACAAGCCTCAAGTAAGCCACAACACAACTCTCTCTTATTTCTTCCTTTCAAATACATGCTCTTAGAAGTTTTAAACATTCATTTTAGATGTGTTTTGATGGTACTTTTCTGTTAAAAATGAAAGGCGTTGAGCCTTGATTCTACCCTTCTTGTATTTCTCTTAATCGGTCTAAGACTACATTTTTCTATATCAATCTCTCAAAATTTCCAAAGGCACACCTTCACCTTAAATTTATGAGTTTAATACATATTATTTAAAATGTTTTCATTACAAGATAAGTGAAAAATTTCCCCTAGTTGACCTCTTTTCTCAGCAACTTTCTTATTGCAAGAATTGTGCCAGATAAATCTATTTTACAGCCAACTTTTGAAAATTCTAAGAAAATATAGAAATATATTCTAGACCTCAATTTTATTTCCAACTCTTCCTTAAGGAGTTATCTTACAAGGAAAATTCATTTCATTGAAAAAGAGTGAGCTGTGTCGACGAATCTAGACAGAGGTGGAGTATTTCTAAAATATCTAAAAATTGGGAAAAGCTATTCCATTTCTGAAAAATGTTTTGAAAACTAGATAAAATTCTCTCTGAACCATAGGAAGGTCGGATTAAGGAAAATCTGAAATAGTCCTTTTAATCTTGATCTTTAAGTGACTCTAAATCTGGAAATTCTGTTTACATTGATGTTTTGTGCTCTTGACTTTATGAATATGCTTACTTATATATAATCATGTATTGGTATGATATTATACATGTCATGATTATGTATTTTTTTCCTTGATGATGCTTATATCTATGAAAATTTATTTCAATTACTTGTGCTAACTAACTTAAGACATGTAACTCAATGGGAAACTTAATTGGGATGGTATTGGGTTTTCGATCACTTGAATAATGAAAAGATGATAATGTGTTATGGATTGATGGGATGTGTTCCCTAATTGAAAGAAAGTCTTGCGCAAGCGGTTGTATCGAAACCCTTGAATGGATCGGTTGTATTCGGACCCTAGGTGCTTATGGTGGATAAGGTTGGCGGAGGTTATGGGCAAGGCCCTTATTTTACTGTCTCTTTTGAGGTCCTCAGTTGGCGATACGCGGTATATAACCGTTGGTAGGCATTCGGGGTAAGGTCTGGAAAGCAGCAAAAGAAGGGGCATACTAAATAACCCGAGTCCAATTCTTGTGGCTGGGAGGATGAAATCTCTTTGGGGGATTTCTAGAATACAAACCACTAACATTGTAGCCTTTGTTATCTATTTGAATGTCATGTTCCTTTCCACTATTATTGAAATTCATGTTATTGACTCGAATATCATGCTTCACTACTTGCTTGTTATAAATACGTTGGTGTATTGAATTGGGAAAAAGGGATGGGGTGTGCGTGCGTTTACTGGGCATTCAATGCTCATGGCGTTTCATGCCAGGTATTGAAGACTATTAGACCAGTCGAAGGCAAAGCTGAAGCATTTGAGGACGTACGGCTACCCTAGGAGGATTAGAAACTAGTTTCTAAACATGTTGTGAGATTGTAAGTGATAGATCCCATGTTGTATTTAAGACTTGATTTTGTAATTATTATATATCTATACATATCTTTTATACTACCTATTCCTTATTTTTCGTCAACTCATGTAGACCTTGTGTTAATACCTTGATAAGATCTGTCAAAAAGGTAGCTTTGCTATCTAAGGAGATTGGACTTTGAAGGGAGGCTAGTTTGACTCCTCCAATCTTTCTTGGGATCTTACTTGGTTATTGATCAAAGGACTCATTAGTGACGTTTCCTATTTTGTAATCTTAGATAAACCCTGTATTTATTTGTTATTATATTCTCTGATGTTCTCGATTTTTGGGGCGTCACAGGTAGTATTATTTTTCTTGCAGAACAAAGTAAAGGATGAGGTAAAACAGTGCATTTTCTGACTGCAAAACAAAAGTATTTTTGTAGCAAAACAGAGAGCATTTTCGGGAGAAAATCTGCATGCATGCATGAGTCATCCCTCGTTTCTCGGGGCCCACAATAGTTAATTACCTTAATTTTGTATTGTGCTTAATTAGCATAATTCTAATAGCTAGTTCTAATAGCTAGTTAATCTTAATTTGTAATAATTAGCTAGTGTAGTTAATTTATTTCATTTGGTTTGTAATAGCTAGGTAATTCGTAGTAATTAGCTAGGACATTCATTCAGACCCTCCTGCACGAGGGCAAATTGTAATAATGTGTATGTCTTCCAACCCTTATTTCTTTCTCCCTTTTATTTACTTGCTTATGATAGATAGTATAGAACATCATGTTTAGCATTTTTTATGATTTGCATTCATTTGTCAAGGTTTGGTTCATCATTCTAACGACATTGCCATTTATTACTTCCTTGAATACGTGTGCCATTGCATGCTATCAAAGTGATTTACATGATATATTAGACAACCGAACCTATTAGTTGCATTTTTTCATGTTTTGCATTGTTTATTTCGCATCATTAGGATCATGCATCTTTCTTAACTAGTTTATTCCTTTTGGCTTGCCTTGGAGTACTAGGTGAGCATTTCTTTGCTTTAGCATATTGCATATGTGTGATTATTGACATGTCAAGCATGATTGCTATGAGGCTAAGTGCTTAAGTGATATACCTATTTGGATGCTTGTGGATGAAGGCTAATTGCTCAAATTGGGATGATTTGATCAAATGAACATATGAGGTCACTTTTTCAAGTGGTACATATTCAAAATAATTTTGAAACAAACATAGAATCAAAGTGTTCCAACTTTTGCAAATTAGTCTATACTTGTGAGCTTCACATAGTAAATTAGCCTAATAATCGGAACAAGAGCATATTATGTAAATAAGAATCACATCATGATTAGTAGATGCCGATCTTTGATCAAATGAGTGGGGTGCTCAATTCATGACCTTCTCCTCTCATACCTAAGTTCCCAAGTCGAGACACTTTGGTGATGATTGACAAGTGGCCTTTGGCACGAGTCACAGGTTTCCTAAATTTCTCAAAAATAATTAGGTGGAGACTCTAAAATTTGGCAAAGCATTTCATTTTTGGCATTTTGATTCAAAATTGATTTTTCAAAAGAACTGCCAGATTTGGACTCATTTGTATTTATCTATTTCACATTGCACTTGTGGAATCAGATTCAGAACCATAGGAGTCTGAATTGTAGGCCTATCGTATCCGAAAGGAACACAAAAGCAAGCTACAGTTTTTGTCGACTCTATTGGGGATTTGGAGAACTTGACTTGAAATTCATGATATGAAATTTTATCTACACTGATATGTTATTTGCATTACATTTCCATTAATACTCCTAAGTCAATGTGTCTTCCATCTCCTATTCCTGGACAGTTTGCCAAAGGCTTGCCCAAAAAGCTTGCCAAAAAGCTAACCGGATATGGGCTATACCATGTTGGAAACACAACCCTTGGATTGGATTATCGTTGTACCGCTTGATCCTTCTTTCACTTCTCGATGTTAGGTGTGAGATGTATATTAGGTAATCTTGCTGAGGTACCCTTTTTGAACTAATTAGCCTAGTACATGTAGTGAGCTCTAGCGACCATTCAAATTAGGGCAGAATGCTCTCCCACTTTTCAAGATGTTGTGATACCGCTTGTTTGAATAGTAAAGGTGTAGATCACTCCAAAGCTAGGACAGGGAAACCCTAACCTCTCGTAGGGATGTTTTGAATGCTTTTGTGCAAAATGTGAAATCTTGGAAATATATGATGCAATCTTGGAAGAGTCTTAATCTTGAGGTGGTTCCTTTCAAACTTGAGGGTCATATCAGAACTAGAATTTGGGTTAAAAACTTAGGGTATGTGTTTGATATGGATGAATTTTCAGCAAAACCAAAACCAGGGCCAAAAAAAAATTATATCTTGGCTTTGCTTTGACTGCCATACCCGGAATCCTGATCTGATGAGGCATTTGTTTTTAATGCTAGGTTTGTCCAAGCCAGAGAAGGAGCAGTACCCGCCTTAACCCATCACAATCCATCTGTAGACCGCCCCGAGAACTACTGGCACCGCGCGCGAGGGCGCGAATTTGTTTTCTTCTGAGCTACTATAGTTCGGAATCACGTCACGGTTCTGAATCTAATCTCACAAAGTGTAATGTGAGACTGATAAATCACCAAAAAGTCCAAATCCGGCAAATCATTTTGGAAAACTGATTTTTAATAAAGAAGTGCCAAACATGGACTGCTTTGCCAAATACAGAGTCGCCACCTAGATATTTTATTTTGGTAAATTTAGGAAACCCTGACTCGTACCTAAGGCCACGTGTCCATCATCACCAAAGTTACCTCGGCTCGAGAACTTGGGTACGAGAGGAAAAGGTCATGTAATGAGCACCCCTGCTCACCCGATCAAAGATCGGCATGTACTAAGCATGATATTTTGTTTTTGAAAACACATGTGTTCTTATTCCGGTTATTAACCTAGAATTACTATGTGATGCGCACAACATACAAGTATACACTAGATCGCCTAAGTTAGAACAAAACATTTCATGTTCGTTTGTTTGAAAATGGTTTAGAATTGTTACTCGCAAGTAGGCTAAGTCGTGGTTTTTCCACCCTCAAGTGGGCTCAAAACTCGCATTTCAATGAATTGTTCCAATTCAAGCAATCCAATCTTCACCCACAGGCATTCAAGCAGTTAATCACTTAAGTAGTTAGCCTCATGGCAAGCATGCTAACATCGCAACATACACATCTCATGTAGTATGCTAAAGCGTAAACACTCACAGTGTACTCCAAGCCAAAATAGAGAACAAGTTAGAAATCATGCATGATCCTAGTTCATGTTAAGATGGCTAATGCAACACATTCAAAATGCAACTAAAATAGGCTCGGCTATTCTAAGATGTTATGTGAATGCAACTTGATAACATGTATTCAATTTGAAATTGAAATACAATGCAGTTTGTATGATGTGCCGAACCCGGTGCATGCAAAACAGATGAATGATGCATGCATGCAAGCATAAGGTATGCTAATTGAAATATGCCATATAACTAACCACTGAAAGCGGATAAGTAAAAGGGAGAAAGAAATGTGGGTTGGAAGACAAGCATCACACAGACGCATGCTTATTACAACAGTTGTGCCTTCTCGACGAAGGGTCTGAACAAGAAGCTAACTAGCTAATCTAAGCCACTTAAACTAGTTATTACATCACAAAACTAATTAACTAACAAGCTAACTAATTAAGTACAAAACGAAGCTAATTAACTAACAAGTTAACTAAATTGTTATTACAACACAAATAAGCAGCTAAACGCATTAACTACTTAAGTACAGAACCAAAGCATAAACTAGCTAAGGAAAAGAAGCTAAGTAAAGTAGTAAAGCAATGTCCTCAGAGGGAGAAGAATGCATGCATGCTCGGTCGCCTCGTTCGAAAATCCAACGCGATACCCCGATTTGCCTCTGTTTCCAACTGTTCTCAGAACCCTGCACCAAGCTCCAGAAAGCTTCCAACTCACCTTGGGGACCCTCAGGAGGGCTGCCGACCACCTAGGGGTATTGCCAGCCACTGACCGACCACTTGCCATTACTGCAGACCAGAAAAAGTGGTCGGCCAGCTTGTTTTTCTGGTTGGCCGACCACTTTTTGCTGCACTCTTCCAGCTTGCTACAACAGAGAGCGAGAAAGGGCATAGCAATGTATTTGCAAGATATCTGTGCACAACCACCCTCCCTATCATTTCATAAGCTCAAGGGAGTGTGGTTCTCGACCGTCGGGCCATCAATCACGCATCTCAATGCATGATGGTCGAGAAGACGAATTGCACAATTCAATGTAAAATGAATGCACAAATAAACACATAAAGCCTTGACCGCTATCATGTATGATCAAGAGGGTCGGCAACCGAGAATTGAGGCATGTTTCATCACTTTAAGTATGAAACGTCCCTCGTTTCTTGTGCATGGATTAACACTTAATCCAATCACAATGCAAGGCAACTAGCATGCTAAACAAAATGCCAACAACAAGCATGCACAATGCAATGTAACATGGCATACACAATGCACTGAACAACATGGCATACTCAATGCAATGCAATGTGACATGATCATCTTAACAAAGCTAATGACATGCAAACAATGCTAAAGCATGCATACTCAATGCAAGGCAACAAAAGCATGCAACAACATGATGCAATGTAACAACATTCACATAACATGCTCGATGGACTTAAATCGAAATGGACAGACCTCAGCCATACCCAAAACAGTGGCCATAACGCTAAGAATTGAAGGTAAAAATGCATATACAAGCATGCACAAGCATTGGTCTATTAACTAGGCCTAAGAGCACAATACTCGAGAGTGCTCAAAGAGTGACAAATGTGAAAGTGTAACAACACTCTAACCTCTGAAATTAAGCAAGAAATAATGCCAAATCATTTAAACAACATAAGCATGGCATGCTAGGGTCCTTAAGGCATAAGGCTAGCAAAGAGGACTATACAAAGGGACATGCAACACATGGCACAAATGGATGAACCAACCATGAATGGAGCTTAATTAGGTCTAAACAAAGACCAAAACATGCTAAGACGAGGGCTTAGGGACTTAGGCAAGATGTCATACATGCTAGGCCACAAACAAGGCAACAATGCATAACACTCAAAGGCACTTAAAGAGTGACTGAAGTGGGAACATTGTGATGCTACATGCTCTGAAATAACATATGAAATGATGCCAAATCATGTACATGATACAAATGAAGCATGCTATGGTACCCAAAGCTTGAAACTAGCAAGGCACTTGCGCTACAACTATGCAATACATGAAGCATATGGCAAAGGCAACCCAAAATAGTCCTAGAACATGTCAAAATGAGCCTAAAACATCCATGGAAGGAAGCGAAGATAAGCTAGCATGGTAAGCATGAAGCATGAAATATGCAAGGTCAAAAGGGAGGATTACACTACACCTACCAAGACCAAGCATGGGATGGCTTTGCCAACAAAAATCAGAGTTATATCATGGCAAAATAACCCCAAAAACACACCGAAATGATAGCTCGCAAGCTTAGGCATGAAGGCATACACAATGACTCTTGTTTAAGGCATAAAGGACCAACCGTTCAAAGCATGGAATAAGTGATACATGCAAGTTTATGACTAGACTATATGGACTGAAATAACATTTCAAATGATTCCAAATCATGAAAATAGTCCATGTAATGCATGCTAGTGGACTTGATACACAAAACTAACAAGCTAGAATGCACTATAGCTATACAAAGCATGGCATGCATGATCAAAACAACACAAATTAGAGCTAAAGCATGCTAAAACATGGAAAAAAGCTTCTTAGAGTTAAGCCAAAATCATGCTAGAATGACGGTCTAAAGCATGATACACATTAGGCTAATTCATGGAATTACACTAGAAGTGCATGGTGCATGCAAGGGGCTATCAAACCAAACCTTAAAAGAGGTATATCATGGCAAAACAACACCAAGAACATGCTGAAATGGACTCAAAACAAGCTAGAAAGACATGCTACTTCGTGAAGCATACAAAGCTAGTTTGCAAGATTTACACTACAAGTGTATAAGGCATGCATGAGGTGACAAAACCAAGTCAAAAAAGTGGTATGCCATCCTGAAATAAGGCCTAAAATAGGCTGAGATGTGGCCAACACAAGCTTAACAAACATGTTCAAACATGAGGCAAATGAAGCAAGCATTCAAGAACACAAGGAGAGGGGATGACCCTCTCCTATTTGGGACGTCAAAACACCATTTCCACCACTAAAATTCCTTTGGAATTCAGTGGTAAAAAGGTCATGCAAAGACTAAAACAAGAGCCTAAAGGGATGGCTCAAAACAAGGCCTAAGAGGGGGTAGACTACCCCCAACACAAAAGAGACCTTAAACAGACATGTTAAGCATACAAAATTAGAACTTTTTGTAGTTTAAAGTCAAGCCAAAATAAGCTTGCAAATAGGTCCAAAAGCTTAAACCAAAACAAGGGTTTTAACGGTTAGAAGCTCACCCCTGAAGAACACCTTCAAAGCTGCAACTCCAGTAACTTCTTTGAGCTCAAACCAATCCAAAAACTCCAAAACCAACCTCAAAGAGCCTTAGCAACAAAAGAATGGTGTTTGAGTGTGTGTTTGTGTGCAATAGTGTGATAAAAAGGCACTTTTGAACACAAAAATGAAGAGAAGATGCAAGATAAATACAAAGATGTATGTATAACTCTTAAGCCCCAAAATCTAAACCTGGAGGAGGAGGGGGGAGGTTCTCTTATATAGAGAACCAAGCCTCAAGCATGTTGAGAAAGCTAAGGGCTCAAAGCCATCCCTCCATACACGTGTATGGAGGATGGTTTTTGTGCCCTCCAGTTGTGACAGCTGGAGAGAAAATATCTCCAGGAAGCTGGTGAAAAGCTGTCGACCACTTGAAGTGGTCGGCCAGCTACTTGTAGTGGTCGGCCGACCACCCCAAAAAGCAAACCGGTCGGCCAGGGGCAGGAGAGGTCTACACACTGAAAGCACGTCAAAGGTGTGGTGGCCGACCAGAAAAGGTGGTCCAAAGACCAAGAAAACCAGTTGGCAGACCAAAAAACTGGCTGGAAGGAAGGAAAGTGGTCTCCAAGGGGAAGAACTGGTCTCCCACCCTTGTACCACCTTCCAAACAAGGAAAACAAGGTTTGTACCAAAAACAAACCAAAAAGGATGCAAGACGAAAGTCTGGGAGGCAAGGCGCGCAACCGGGAGCCTCAAAAACTAGTCTACAAGCACCAAAAGTGGTTTACGACCACAAAAGTGGTCTCCCGGACCACAGTGTCCCTCTAGGCAGAGGCAACAAGGTGTGATTCAAAAACCACTCCAAACGGAGAACGTTAAGCGGTCCCGAGTCAAGGTGCGCGACCGAAGGCTCCGAAAACCAGAAACTAGTCTCCAAGTGGGAAAAGTGGTCTACGACCACAAAAGGGTAGTCTATAGACCTCTCCCTCCCTCCAGGGAAGGGAAACCTAGCTTGGTCTCCAAATTGAGCCGAAACACAAAGAATTCAGAGGCCCGGAGGTAAGGTACTCAGCCGAAAACTCTGAAAACTCGAAACGAGCACAACATGCACAATCACCGAGCACTCAATCGATGACGTCTGAGTCTTAAGGTCGGTCAAAAATGGGATGTCTACAGTTGCCCCTGTTTGACAAAATTTAGAAGTCAAGAAGTGACGTGAGTGAATGTCAAAGCCCATAGATGACCCATTTTTGACAAAACCGAAGACTTAGACAAACAGGCAAGATAACAAAGAGATGTGCCCACAGGCTGGGGCAAGATACAAATGGCATGCACAATGTCGAACATAACTTATTGTCATAAAAAGAAAGCTATAATGAAGCATTTATGCAAAATAAATACAATAGTTTAAGCAAGCGAATAAGAAATAACAACTTCACACATTCCAACAGAAATGATGTAAGAAAATTATGCAATCTTAGCGGGCATGTGTAATAGATACACTACGTGAGCATGTGTGATAGATACACAAAACGAGCGTGTGATAGATACACAAAGTGAGAGTAGTGTGATAGATACACTAAGCGAGCGTGTGACAGATACACAAAATGAGCGTGTGATAGATACACAAGGTGAGCATGTGATAGATACACAAAGTGAGCATAGTGTGACAGATACATAAGGTGAGCGTGTGATAGATACACAAAGTGAGCATAGTGTGATAGATACACAAAGTGAGCATGGTGTGATAGATGCACTAAGCGACCAAAGTGTGATAGATACACTAAGTGAACACAAAGTGTAATAGATGCACTAAGTGAACAAAGTGTGATAGATACACAAAAGGTGAACAGAAAGTGTGATAGATGCACTAAGTGAACAAAGTAAGATAGATACACTAAAGGTGAACAAAAAGTGTGACAGATGCACTAAGTGAACAAAGTATGAAAGATACAATAAGGGTGAACACAAAGTGTGATAGATGCAATAAGTGAACAAAGGATGATAGATACACTAAAGGTGAACACAAAGTGTGATAGATGCACTAAGTGAACAAAGCATGATAGATACACTAAAGGTGAACACAAAGTGTGATAGATGAACTAAGTGAACAAAGAATGATAGATACACTGAAGGTGAACACAAAGTGTGATAGATGCACTAAGTGAACAAAGCATAATAGATACACTAAAGGTGAACACAAAGTGTGATAGATGCACTAAGTGAACAAAGCATGACAGATACACTAAAGGTGAACACAAAGTGTGATAAATGCACTAAGTGAACAAAATATGATAGATACACTAAAGGTGAACACAAAGTGTGATAGATTCACTAAGTGAACAAAGCATGATAGATACACTAAAGGTGAACACAAAGTGTGATAGACGCACTAAGTGAACAAAATATGATAGATACACCAAAGGTGAACACAAAGTGTGATACATGCACTAAGTGAACAAAGTATGATAGATACACTAAAGGTGAACACAAAGTGTGATAGATGCACTAAGTGAAAAAAGTATGATGGATACACTAAAGGAAATGAAGTGTGATGGATACACTAAAGGAAATGTAGTGTGATGGATACACTAAAGTAAATGTAGTGTGATGGATACACTAAAGGAAATGAAGTGTGATGGATACACTAAAGGAAATGAAGTGTGATGGATACACTAAGTGAATGAAGTGTGATTGATACACTAAGTGAATGAGGTGTGATTGATACACTAAGTGAATGAGGTGTGATTGATACACTAAGTAAATGAAGTGTGATTGATACACTAAGTGAATGAAGTGTGATAAATACACTAAATAAGCAAAGTGTGATAGATACACTAAGTGAATGAAGTGTGATTGATACACTAAGCGAATGAAGTGTGATTGATACACTAAGTGAATGATCTTAAACGGAACTTCTTTGAATGAATCGTACATACAATATGGTGCATGAATGAGAAAGAAATTTGATAGGTACAACGCAATACAATGCATGATGTTTAGGGAATGCAATAAATAAACATAGCGGCGCTTTAGAAATCACCTCATGGGGTGAGTGGTTATGAACCGCTCTACTCTGATGGGGACCTCCCCTTGTGTTTCTCGAGCTATTACCTTCAACTCACAGTTCAAAGGTCCTAAAATGCTGACAAAGGAGGGTAACTTCTGCATGTAGAAACCACAAATGCCATTTCCCTTCCTGATTATATTCACAACTTTCCCTTATAGCAAACATAGCCAAGATAACTCTGACGGGGAATGGTACTCAAGGAGAGCACTTCTGATTGCCATTCTGGCTTTGAAGCAAGCTTGATCTAGTGCTTGAGGTAGAGGCACACTCATACTTCGGAGCATTGACAAGATCAGAAAAGGTACCTCCGGAATACAATCATGGAATTTGCTGAAGTCGAAACACACTAAGATGCTCTGATTTTCCTTCTTTTCTTTTGCTTTGCAGTCTGGAACCCATATAGCTTCAGATAGGTCCTGGTTTTACTGTTTTCACATGACCTGGGTTGAACCCTGCAGTTTTATGAAAGAACAAATCCTGTTTTGCACATGTGTGGAGAATGACACTGCACTCTGAGCACAAAACGATTTTTTTTTTTTTTTTTTTTGAAATTAAGAAATGAGTTCTTGACCAAGTATTGAGCCTACGACTGAACACAGCGCACCACGACTCAACAAATGAAAACAAAGGTAAACAATCTAAACACATCGAGAAACACTCGAGATGACTCAAAACAAGAATTGAGACAAACAAAAACACACACACAACACTCAGATGTGTTCCAAAGGCGAGAGACCTCTCGGTTGACGGGGAGCCCAGTTTCTTTGGGTATTATTTCCCACCCCTTTCTCATTTGTGATTCTCACATCACTCTAGCACTCAACCTCTATTTTTCTGAAAAATCCCTTTTCTCACTTTTTCTCTCAGCGCACATCTCTCTAATCTTCAATCTCTCATTTTTTATCCCTCCCCTGGGTGGTTGATAGATAAACAGGAAGTTGCCGGCTCTTGCCCCTAGCATTCTGCTAGACTCTCATTCTTCTGCTCACAACAGTGAACTTTCCCATAAAGGGGTTGCGACAGGATGTGCAGTAGATCAGCGACTGACATCGGTTGACGACACCCTTGGCCAGCTCGGATGTGATCAGACATTTCTAGATAGGGGGGTGAAATATCTTGATCCATTCTAGTTTGTGCTTCGCACTTGGCTTGATACCTCGCTGCTTGGAGGATGTTGGGAGCTTTCAGCCCTTTGTTGTTAGCTTCAGTTTTGCCCTTTCTGGTGAATACAATGCCCTTTCCGGCAAGCATGTTGATAATGAGGAAAAGACAAAACACCTGACTCAACTGTGCCCCTAGTTCATCATTTTGACTATTTTTTGCTTTTTCTTCCTACTAAAACAATTTTGACCAATATGAAAGTTAGATTAACTTACTTGTTCAACTTTTTGATTTGAAATCATGCTAGTTAGGCTATAAGCACTGAAAATTTTCCTTTTTTGGGTCCAAGAAATGGTCCAGTTTTGGAAAAATGGAATGATTTTCGAGAGAATTAGTCAACCTCACTAAAAAAATTCTCAAAAATGGAATGATCAAGCTAGGATCCTTCTCAGTACTCACACTAACAAGCATGATCTCATTCATTAAGGGCTTAGTATGCCTTTCTTTCTCTCAGTTGATCAAATTTTTGCAAATCCAGAGGAATTCCTCTCTCTTTGTTTTCATCACAGTGTTCAAAAAGTTTTGAAAAACATAGGTCAATGCAATGACTTCAAGGCACAGAAAAGTAAGTGAAAAGCACTGCCGTTTCATTTGAAAATTCTAGCACAACTGGCTCAAAGAAAAAACAAGCACAAAAGCATGAAAAACCACTGCTGTTTCATTCAGATCTTCTTGTGTAACTGGCTCCACAGCAAAAACAAACTCAAAAGAAAGTGAAAAGACAAACACAAAACAAGCAAGTGATGTCCGAAGTAACACCCTGAAATCACCCGACTCTAACAAAACAGGACATACTCGATACAACAAGACAAACCCCAATCTAAAAGACAGACTCAAAACAATGAGACAAACTCAAAACAAAACAACAGAACTGACTTAATACCCAAGTCATAAAGTAAAATAGCTAGCATTTGCAAATGCTCAAAACAGTGCATGCCATATGCCACATCTGGAGTAAACTGAGTGCCGCCCACAGGTGGTTCATCCCCCGATCACATCACATTATCCCCCAAGTTCACTGATCCAGTGACAGTAGACTTTGCTGAGCTTGGTGGGATGATGACCTTGTTGTCAAACAAATCCTGTACTTCGTGGCGAAGATGGAAGCAATTGTCGGTGTTATGACCGGTTTGTTGATCGTAGGCACAGCACTGGGTAGCATCATGGCCGGGTGGAAGACGACCAGGGAGAGGTCGAGGCTCGAGGGGTTTGAGATGGCCTTTTTCAACGAGGATTTGAAGGGCCTTGGACAAAGACATATAGAGGGCATGGAAGACCCTGCGACCTCGGGGTTAATACTTCAAGGTTTGCAGATTTTTGCTAGATACACTAGCAAAGGGGTTGGTAGGTGCTGGTTTGGTTTGCCGATCTCTCCTGAGTACAGGATTAGAGCTAAAAGGATCGTTTCTGGTACGACGGCCCTTCTCCCGGTTCTCCCCTTGATTCGAACTGCTCTCATTCTGAGTGACGAAAGTGTCGTCCACAGTTTTTGCAACAACTGCGAGCACTTGCTGTTCGTTCAATCCTTCGGCTTTCAAAGCCTCAACAACCCACAGAAGGTGTTCATAGGGATCAATGTCTGCCCCTACCTTGTTCTTTCCACTCGCCTCAGCATGGTCGAAGGTTTGGGTTGCTACATCAGAGCATAGGACTGTTGCTGTTAACATGTCATTGTCCAAACTTAGGGTGGCTTCAGGTTGGCCAATTTTAATTACAATTTGCCCCAGGAGTGGGGAGTCTTCTGGTGTGAAATTTCTAACATGTGATGTGGTCGATGGCGGAGCCGATAGTCCAAAGGCTAGATCAGCTACAGTTCTTTAAAGATCATCGATCATTCCCATCAGCTCAAAAGTAGTGGGCTCACGGGTTTGAGATGATTGGGGTTCCAAGCCTGAATGTGTGGTAGGTGCTCCAGATGGGTGTTGCATTTCAGCATTGGTCTCACCCTGCTAGGCGATTTCTTGGTTTAATGCTGCAACCACGGCCACAGCCTCTTCCGAACTCTGCGTCATCATGAGTCTACTGAATTGAACAGAGGTGATTTGACTGGTGACTAAAGGATCAGATGAACTCGTGAGCCTTGACAGGCCTTTCTCTACCTTGTCTTAGTGAAGGAAAACACTGGCTGCATTGAACTGAATCTCTGACCTGACAAAGTCTATTAGCATAAGTCCAATGTATCCGGGGGATATTGGAGCCTTCTGAAGCTACGGTTCCAAGACCACCTAGCAAAAGAGAAAACATGCAGCATTTTAGCCCAAATTCACCAGAACAAATATAAGCATAGCTGAATGACTGTGCTCTCTACTGAATTCTGCCCAAAATTCTGCCAGTAAACTGATACTCTCAGGTAAAAACTGATTCCCAAATACTGATGCCCTCAGGCTTGATACCAGACTTGCAAACTAATACACACAACCTGTAGAGACACACTCTGACAGCAAATATCATGTAAGTAAGAGCCAAAACACCTTATGTTGGGGTAGGGTTTCCCTGTTCTATTTTGTCAGGAGCTAGGGTTTCACTACGCACGCTGCGGTTCCAAACAACCTACAACCGGATAAGCAACCTATCCTAGTTTGGAATGGTCACTATGGATTCCGATATGCACTAGGTCAAATGGTCAAAAAGGGTGCCTCAGTGACAACCGAGGTGTGTGTTCCCATCGTGGCAGAGCCCGTAACCGGTCAACCTTATGGCACGCAGCCTCAGGCAAACCATTCAGGAATAGTAGACGGCGAACACAGTGTCTTAGGTGCACCAATGCAAATTCAATGCAAAGAAAAACATAAGTGTAAGCAAAACATGATATCATGAGTTCGAGTCAAGTTCTCTAAATCCCCAGCAAAGTCACCAGAAACTGTAGACCGCCCGGAGAACTCCCGGCTCCCCACGCGCGGGTGCAAATTCGTTTTGTTCTGAGCTAGTACAGTTCGGACTCTTGTCACGGTTCTGAATCTAATCTCACAAAGTGCAATGTGAGATTGATAAATCACCAAAGAGTCCAAATCCAGAAAATCATTTTGGAAAACTAATTTTTAATAAAGAAGTGCCAAACATGGACTGCTTTGCCAGATACAGAGTCGCCACCTAAATATTTTATTTTGAAAAATTTAGGAAACCTTGATTCGTGCCTAAGGCCACGTGTCTGTCATCACCAAAGTTGCCTCGGCTCGGGAACTTGGGTACGAAAGGAGAAGGTCATGCAATGAGCACCCCCGCTTGCCCAATCAAAGATCGGTATGTACTAAGCATGATATTTTGTTTTTGAAAACACATGTATTCTTATTTCAGTTAGTAACTTAGAATTACTATGTGATGCGCACAAGATACAAGTATAGACTAGATCGCCTAAGTTGGTACAAAACATTTCATGTTCGTTTGTTTGAAAATGGTTTAGAATTGCTACTCGCAAGTAGGCTAAGTTGTGGTTTTTCCACCCTCAAGTGGGCTCAAAACTCACATTTCGATGAATTGTTCCAATTCAAGCAATCCAATCTTCATCCACAGGCATTCAAGCAGTTAATCACTTAAGCAGTTAGCCTGATGGCAAGCATGCTAACATGGCAACATACACATCTCATGCAGTATGCTAAAGCGTAAACACTCACAGTGTACTCCGAACCAAAATCGAGAACTAGTTAGAAATCATGCATGATCCTAGTTCACGTTAAGATGGCTAATGCAACACATGCAAAATGCAACTAAAATAGGCTCGGCTATTCTAAGATGTTATGTGAATGCAACTTGATAACATGTATTCAATTTGGAATTGAAATACAATGCAGTTTGTATGATGCACTGAGCCCGGTGCATGTAAAACAGATGAATGATGCACGCATGCAAGCATAAGGTATGCTAATTGAAATATGCCTTAAAACTAACCACTGAAAGCGGATAAGTAAAAGGGAGAAAGAAATGGGGGTTGGTAGACATGCATCACACACACGCACACTTATTACAATAGTTGTGCCCTCTCGACGGAGGGTCTGAACAAGAAGCTAACTAGCTAATCTAAGCTAATTAAACTAATTATTACATCACAAAACTAATTAACTAACAAGCTAACTAATTAAGTACAAAACGAAGCTAATTAACTAACAAGTTAACTAATTAGTTATCACAACACAAATAAGCAGCTAAACGCATTAACTACTTAAGTACAGAACCAAAGCATAAACTAGCTAAGGAAAAGAAGCTAAGTAAAGCGGTAAAGCAATGTCCTCAGAGGGAGAAGAATGCATGCATGCTCGGTCGCCTCGTTCGGAAATCCAACGCGATGCCCCGATTTGCCTCTGTTTGCAACTGTTCTCAGAACCTTTCACCAAGCTCCAGAAAGCTTCCAACTCACCTTGGTGACCCTCAAGAGGGCTGCCGACCACCTAGGGGTATTGCCAGCCACTGGCCGACCACTTGCCATTACTGCAGACCAGAAAAAGTGGTCGGCCAGCTTGCTTTTCTGGTTGGCCGACCACTTTTTGCTGCACTCTTCTAGCTTGCTGCAACAGAGAGCAAGAAAGGGCATGGCAATGTATTTGCAAGATATCTGTGCACAACCACCGTCCCTATCATTTCATAAGCTCAAGGGAGTGTGGTTCTCAACCCTCAGGCCACCAATCACGCATCTCGATGCATGATGGTCCAGAAGCCGAATTGCACAATTCAATGTAAAATGAATGCACAAATAAACACTTAAAGCCTTGACCTCTATCATGTATGATCAAGAGGGTCGGCGACAGAGAATTGAGGCACGTTTCATCACTTTAAGTATGAAACGTCCCTCGTTTCTCGTGCTCAGATTAACACTTAATCCAAACACAATGCAAGGTAACTAACATGCTAAACAAAATGCCAACAACAAGCATGCACAATGTAATGTAAGATGGCACACACAATGTGAAGAACATGGCATACACAATGCAATGAACAACATGGCATACTCAATGCAATGTGACATGATCATCTTAACAAAGCTAATGACATGCAAACAATGCTAATGCATGCATACTCAATGCAAGGAAACAAAAGCATGCAACAACATGATGCAATGTAACAACATTTACATAACATGCTGGATGGACTTAAACTAAAATGGACAGACCTCAGCCATGCCCAAAACAGTGGCCATAACACTAAGAGACGAAGGCACAAAAGCATATACAAGCATGCACATGCATTAGCCTATTAACTAGGCCTAAGAGCGCAACCCACGAGAGTGCTCAAAGAGTGACAAGTGTGGAAGTGTAACAACACTATAAGCTCTGAAATTAAGCAAGAAATGATGCCAAATCATTCAAACAACATAAGCATGGCATGCTAGGGTCCTTAAGGCATAAGGCTAGCAAAGAGGACTATAAAAAGGGACATGCAACGCGTGGCACAAATGCATGAACCGACCATGGATGGAGCTTAATTAGGTCTAAACAAAGACCAAAACATGCTAAGATATGGGCTCAAGGACCTAGGCAAGATGGCATACGTGCTAGGCCACAAACAAGGCAACAATGCATAACACTCAAAGGCACTTAAAGAGTGAATGAAGTGGGAACATGGTGATGCTACATGCTCTGAAATAACATATGAAATGATGCCAAATCATGTACATGATACAAATGAAGCATACTATGGTACCAAAAGCTTGAAACTAGCAAGGCACTTGCGCTACAACTATGCAATACATGAAGCATATGGCAAAGGCAACCCAAAATAGTCCTAGAACATGTCAAAATGAGCCTAAAATATGCGTGGAAGGAAGCCAAGATAAGCTAGCATAGTAAGCATGAAGCATGAAATATGCAAGGCCAAAAGGGAAGATTACACTACACCTACCAAGACCAAGCATGAGATGGCTTCGCCAACAAAAAATTAGAGTTATATCATGGCAAAATAACCCCAAAAACACACCAAAATGATAGCTCGCAAGCTTAGGCATGAAGGCATACACAATGACTCGTGTTTAAGGCATAAAGGACCAACCGTTCAAAGCATGGAATAAGTTGTGGGGAAATGATTTTGGAAATACTCTTCAGATCCTGGTAGACTCTCTTGATACTCAGCTAGTCACCTGCAAAGACAAATACTCTGGTCGGGGGTGCCGGGATTAGCACTCCGACGGGCAAGTCAGTTCTTATGCTCAAGAAAGCTTGTTTACTAAGTTTTGTGAAGTGTTTTCTACGTACCATTCCAAGAACGCTGCTTCTTTATTTATATCTGTTCCTTCTGAGGCCTCGGGGCCTGGGCCTAGTTTTTAATCATTACCCGTTCTTATATTCGGCCCCCAACGATCTTTTTTAAATTGGCTTAATCGGCTTACGTATTGTATTCGGCCCATCCTAATCTAGCAGGATGGTGCCGATTAATATTTGTTGGACACAGCCGGTTAATATCAGTACTAAAATATGCCCCTTCCGATTTAGCCATATATTCGGCTCCCACAATTGCCCCCCGAACTCCCTATTGACGGTAGTTAATCGGCGTGTTTGGTGTAGAATTCGAAAAGCCTAACATAGGTCAGGCGGCTTCGCGTATCCCAAGGCATCAGAAAATGTCAGAAGGCGCACGCTTTTTCGTTTATCACTACAGTTTCCAGCTCCATTCATGCGTCTCTCGCATTTATTGCGATTAGAAACTTCAGTCTTTTTTGGTGCACATTTCGTCGATCATCTGATACGTTTGGACCACCAGCGTGCATCCTTTCTCTCACTCGCATTTTCTACAAGTTTCGTTCGTCTACCTTTGCCTCATCTGCTCTTCGTAAGTTTTCTTCCCTTTTCTTTGTAGCCCCATTCTCTATTTATTATTTTTACTTTCGGTGAATCCTTGGATCCCCGTCGAAATGGCTAAACACTTGAAGGACCTCGTTTCTGAGAGTCGCATTTCTGGATTCCGGCGACATTTTTCCATTTCCGATGACGTCCATCTAACTCTCGTAATGGACAGTACTCTAGATATGGAGAGGAAGGATCAGAATACAATCGTATTCCCCCTCTTGTCCATAGTGGAAGGCGGAGTCCGTTTCCCCCAACATCCACTGCTTAGGACCGTCCTTCGTTATTGGAGTCTAATTCCCTCTCAACCCAATGAAAATTTCTTTCGAATCATTATGGGTGTTATAGAATTAAATCAACGCCTTAGGATCGATCTCGGAATTTCGGCCATTTGGCACTACTATGCTTTAGCCAAATCCTCTGGTCGGCTAGGTCGGTACTTCCTTAGGGCCAAGGATACTGACCATCATTTGGTGACTATGCTTGCCAGTTCTGGTAAGAGGGTTGACGATGTAATGGTCAATGTCCGAGGTAATTGGGAGTTCGCTAAAGGCGAAGATCGCCTAGACCCCATTCCCAAACATAAGGGTGACCCAGGTTGCCACGTAGTATCTTATGTTTGATGATCTATCTTTTATTCGGCTCTCTTTCCTTAATCACTCATTTTTTGCAGGTAATAAATTGAAGAAGATTCTGACTTCCTTTGATGACGCGGTCCTTAGGGATATTAAGATTGCACTTGACTACTTTGGCCATCCAAACGTGCAAAAACAGGGGAGAGCCGCCCACATTTTACTTCGGTACAAGCCCACTTACACCACGTTCTCGGCTGCGGACAACATTTCGATTCCATCCGGCGATCAGCACCTCTCGGCTCTTATCTTCCCCAGCTACAAGAACCTTGGGCAAATTGGTCTCGAAGATTCTGATCCGGGGCAAGACGCAGAGCCGGTAATAGAAGTAGTTGCCGATCCGGCCGGAGAATTCACTGAGGAGGCCGAAGAAGTTGACGAGGCCGTGCACTCGGCGTTTGAGGCTGCCGGACTCGATTAGCCTTCCTCACCATCCGCTTCGGATTGGGCAGAAGTCTCTCCCGGAGATATTTTCGTGAATTTGGGAGACCTACCCGGGGATTTCTTTGAAGGTATGGCGAAGGAAAGCCTTACGCAAATGCCGCGTAGGAGAAACGCCGAGCGAATGGCTGCTCGACAAAAGGCCGAGGCCGGCGAATCTGATCCCAGTTTGCGTAAGGCCTCTGTACCCATTGTTGAAGGGATGGTTTAGGTTACGCCGGTTGAAATCGAAAAAGGGCGTGAACAGCAGGCCAGTGAAGAACGGCAAATTTCGGAAGAGCGCGGTCAAAATCGCAGCGCCGAGGGGGAAGCGAGTTCAGAAATTAGTCCTTCTGACAAACGGCCTCGCCTCGAAGAATCGGACGTGGTTGCTCCTTTTGTTATTTAGCCAAAGATCAGAGATACGCCGATTTCTTTCAATGCTTTTGTCATTGAGGATCCGGCCGTTGTGTTGAGCTTGGCGGCTTCGATTTCCTTGCCGGCTGACAATGCAGCCTTTTGCGCCGTGCCGGATATTATGGCCGTAGCCCTATCTGCGCAGTCGGCACTTCTGGTAAGAATCTTAAATCTATTTCTAAATTTATTTTTATAAAGGTATCTAATGATCCCTTATTCTTGCAAACCGTCGGCAGGATCGCCGACTTGGGCCGTCGCCTACATGATGCTCTTGGCAGAATTGGCCGTTTGAAAGCCGAAGTGGAAGGTTAGAAGAATAGAGAGGAATTTGAAAAAATGAGGGCCGCAATGGAGAGCGCACGAGTCGAAGCGGAGAAGGAGAGAGCTCGCACTGCTGAACAGCTTCGTTTTGATGCTGAGGCTAGAGTGAATGCGAGTGAGGAATCGCTCAAGCTCTCAAAGGACGAACTTGCCAAGGCGGAGACTCAGCTAGAGGAGTTGACGGCGGCCAAGGGGAAAGCCGAATCTGAGGCTTTTGAGGCGGGAAAAAGCGCCGCTTACGCGGAATATGTTGATAAAGTTCCCAAATTTGAGAATCGGGGGTTCAAACATGGGTGGCTCAAAGCCCTTGCTGCCGCTGGGGTTACATTGGCTTTGCCAATTCCTTACGAGCAAGTGGATGTTGAGCCACTCGAATCCAACACCGAGGAGTGATTTGGGAGGCGTTTCCTAATTTATTAAGTTTTTTGTGTAAGTTTTTTGTTTGGTAGGGTTTTGTTGGTTCAGGGTAGTTTTCATGTATAAATTGGTTACTATCTTGTACGCAATTTATTAATGAACATTTCCTTGTAATGTCACTACTACTTGTGCACAATTTGTGTGATTATGTTAATGAAACATTTTGCTGAGTTTGGCTCAAAGCCTTTCGCTACTTTGTGTAAAATTGTTGCTAGGTTTCAGCTTTTAGGGATTGAATATCCTGTGTCAATATTGATTGAATGTCCTGTGTCAATATTGATTCGTCTTTCTCATGCCGACTGGATTCAAATTATGAACTATCAATTTGTGAGCCGGCTGGAGTACCTGAGCCGAGTCGATTGATGATTAGCTGGCTGGGGTACTTGAGCCGGATAGATTGATGATTCTGCCCTTGCCCCAGGCGGTTCCTGTAGAGTCGGGAGCCGGCTGGGGTACTTGAGCTGGATAGATTGATGATTCTGCCCTTGCCCCAGGCGGTTCCTGCAGAGTCAGGAGCCGGCTGGGGTACCTGAGCCGGATAGATTGATGAATCTGCCCTTGTCCTTGGTGGTTCGCGATTATGGTAAAATCGTGCCCCTGCCGTCGACTCAGCCGGCATCGGGCGATTCAAGATCTCCAATTAATGAGATTGCCTCGAAAGTGTTACCTCTGTGAAGGATAAATGAACAAAGGTACATCCTTTATGAGCTTGGTAGACAACTGACTCGAGCTCCTGGGGGAAGACTGATTGCGCGAATGTCGAACCGACTCTTCTTTAACAGTAAAGGGGAAGCGAAGACCCCAGTTGAGCTTGGCGGAGATATGAATCGAGGTGGTGAACCCTCGCGGGTAGGAAGTAGGAGTTCCAGGGGTCGAGAGAGGCGTCAGTCTCCCCGACGTCGCAGTAGATTGCCTAGGCGAGAAAAGCAGTCGCAGGGTAAGTCTCCACAGTCCCGAGTCGACAGAAGGTCCGAAGCAAACCCGTGCCCATTAAGCCTTGCGGTATTTGTGAAGAATAAACCCATGACGGAGGCGGACTCGATCGTTCGAGACCCAGACGTAGCGGTCGACTTTGCTTGACAAATATTTCCTCCTGAGGTTCAGAAATCAATGCTGGGTCGACAGGACTACAAGGTGTTTCGCAAGGGCATTCACGGCGCGGTGAAGGGGCTTTACACTGCTTACGAAGTCGGCATGCGACTGCGCGCTGCCCGTCAAGAGATGGAGAAGAAGGACGAACATATTCGGAGTTTGGAGGCCCGTGTGGAGGCGGCCGAGCGGGAACTAGGGAAGACCAAGGCGGCTCAGGCACAATCCACTACGCACGCGAACCCAATTATGGAAGAGAGGGTTACTAGTCAGCTTATCAGCTCCGCACTTGCCGATCGAGAGACGGCAAGTATGTTCGCAATAGAGTGCGCGAAGGGGAGGGCCTATGAGAAAGGTTTCCATGAGGTCCGAAAGGTGGGAATCGAGAAAACCAGGGAAACACTGGCCGAAGAAGTATGCCGATGTGAAAACCGCGGGTTTAGGCACGGTTGGATCAAGACATCTCAAGCCGCAGAAGCTCTTCGAGCGTCGGGAATTGATTTGCATCACCACGCTACAGGAGTAAAGATTTTCCATTTTCTGCCTTTGAGATTGAGAAAAGTGAGGATGAGGGTGACACCGTATGAGTTTTATAGTTGTAAGATTGGAATGCAGGGCGCGTTTGAAACTATGTAACTTATTGTTTTATTGAATAAAGATTGTTTCATTATAAATGTTTCATTGTCATTCATATTCGGCATATGTGTATTTCGTGTTGCTTAAATGTCTAAATATTGTCCAACCCAGATAACCGTTAACTGTCCGGCAATACACGGGCTTATCGGTAGGATCTGCACATGGGCAGGATCGACACGTCCGCGGCGACCGTTAAGGTTTTATTGAGGCTATTTCAACGGCCATTTATTTTTGACTTGGGTCAGTGCATTGATGCTTGACCAGTTGGATTAATGGGCTGGTCGAGGGTGATCGGCATGTGAAGGTTTGGTTGACCGGTTTAATAAATCTATTTCGCTTTGACCCAGCCAGCGCACGTTTCGACTAGCCATCGGGATGGCAGTCGTGGCGAATGTCAATCGACGCTTGTCTTATTCAACCAATGCGTTTTTGGGCATTAATAAAATTTTCTTGGGATTGGGAGATCGCAGTCATTGCTGAGAATAAAAGGAGTAGGCGCTTCGCACCAATAATCCCACTTGACTCATCATTCTTTGTCTGGGATGGTGATTTTGGTTACAGAGGCTCAAACTTCGGTTAAGTTTGGTGTTGAGATGGTTTGCAGCAGAAAACCTATCCGTGAGGGAGTTAGGTCATCCAAAGAGCTTGAGATCTGTGAGTCTCCAAGTCGTCGAAGCAGATCACCCCGAAAAGAGAGTCAACAACTGTCAACTTCATTCTTCCTTGTCCTGGATCTTTGCCTTGATATTGTCAATGGTGTCAAGGGAAGTTTGGCGCTATGCAAGTCGTGCGCTTAAGCATAACTGGTTCAAGGTAGTGCATGCCGTGGAGGGGTTTAGGGCGACGGTCGTCGATCCGGCGATGCTGCTTTACAGGCACGTCTTGTTCCTTTTTTGCTTTCAATATTGTAATGTTCGAATGCGGGTTGTATTTATGTAACAACTGTTTAATCAAATAAATGGTTTTATTTTAAATCTATTTACGTGTTATTCTGAATTTTGCTGGTGTATAAAGCACATTACTTCGAATGTATGATCTGTTCTAGTATGTTACATAGGATCAATTATCAGTATCTTTTGTTCGTGCCAACATTTGCTCCGGATTCGGGGACGCGATTAGCACTTAGCACTGTATGATCTGTTCTTGAACCCAGGGCCCATTCAGCCTTAAGGAAATTAATCGGCTCGAATCCAAAATCGCAATCAGCCCTAAGGCATCATGCGCCAAAGGGGGGCCCTGAATCCGGAGACTTGATTCGGCCGATCGTGATATCCACGAAGGGCGCTCCGAATCAGGAGACTTAATCGGCCCTAAGGCGTCATACGCCAAAGGGGGCTTTGAATCTGGAGACTTAATTTGGCCAATCATGACATCCACGAAGGGTGCTCCGAATCGGGAGACTTAATCGACCTTAAGGCGTCATGCACCAAAGGGGGCTCCAAATCGGGAGACTTAATCGGCCCTAAGACGTCATGCGCCAAAGGGGGCTCCGAATCAGGAGACTTAATTTGGCGAATCGTGACATCCACGAAGGGCGCTTCGAATCCGGAGACTTAATCGGCCCTAAGGCGTCATGCGCCAAAAGGGGCTCCGAATCGGGAGACTTAATTAGCCCTAAGGCGTCATGCGCCAAAGGGGGCTCCAAATCCATAGACTTAATTTGGCCAATCGTGATACCTACGAAGGGCGCTCCGAATCCAGAGACTTAATCGGCCCTAAGGCGTCATGCGCCAAAGCGCGCTCCGAATCCGGAGACTTAATTTGGCCAATCGTGATATCCACGAAGAGCGCTCCGAATCCGGAGACTTAATCGGCCCTAAGGCGTCATGCGCCAAAAGGGGCTCCGAATTCGGAGACTTAATCGGCCCTAAGGCGTTATGCGCCAAAGGGGGCTCCGAATTCGGAGACTTAATTTGGCCAATCGTGATATCCACGAAGGGCGCTCTGAATCTGGAGACTTAATCGGCCCTAAGGCGTCATGTGCCAAAGTGGGCTCCAAATCCAGAGACTTAATCGGCCCTAAGGCGTCATGCGCCAAAGGGGGCTCCGAATCCGGAGACTTAATCGGCCCTAAGGCGTCATGCGCCAAAGGGGGCTCCGAATCCAGAGACTTAATTTGGCCAATCGTGATATCCACGAAGGGCGCTCTAAATCCGGAGACTTAATCGGCCCTAAGGCGTCATGCGCCAAAGGGGGCTCTGAATCCGGAGACTTAATTTGGCCAATCGTGACATCCACGAAAGGCGCTCCGAATCCGGAGACTTCATGTGGCCAATCCTGGCAAGTGCCCCACTGGGAATTGACATATGATTTTGAGCGATGAGGAAAAATAGTTCGTATTACAGAGGCGAAATATATTTACAGGTATCAGAGCCCATAGATCTGGTCAGTGATAGGTTTTCATCAGAACTCTGCTTGTGCTGATTGGGGGGAACCACATATTTCTTCAATGCAGTGGGTTGTTGGGAAACGCAAGATCTGATGGTAGGTGCTTGGGACGGCCTTCATGATATGTAGCCAGGATCTTCCCATTATGGCATTATACGGCAAGTGGAGCTTCACGACCAGGAATTCCGCTTCGACCGTTCTGGAACCCGCTCGAACGGGTAATGTGACCTTGCCCAATGGATATTCGGGGTTCGCATTAAAGTTGAACAATGGGTGAGGCGCCGGAGATAGATCCAACTCGTTGAGGCCGAGCTTGATGAAAGTTTGATAGTACATGACCTTTGAACTACTCCCTGGATCTATGAGGATTCGTTCAATGATGAACCGGTTTATGCGTAATCCAATGACCAACGGATCAATGTGGGAAGCCGTTGTGTCATTGAGGTCGGAGTCGTTGAAGGCAATTGTTGGAGCTTCTTCGGACCGGTCAGTCGAAATACGGCACCCCTGTAGAGTTGGATGCGATCGAATCGTGTGCATGGCTGGAAGTGTGGGCAAGCTACAAATTACGTGGATCACGCCAAGTGGGGGAGAGTCCTGCCTCAATGCTAATGCCTTGGTTGGCTTTCCCTGTTGCACATACTGCTGCAGCCGGCCGTCTTGCACCAGTTCTTCCAGGTGATCTTTTAATGCGTAGCAACTCTCTGTTTCGTGGCCGTGATCTTTTTGATATTCGCACCTCCAGTCCCTTCGTCGTGTATCGGGTGGCCCCACCATCTTTGATGGCCATTTGAAGAATGGGAGGTGTTGGATTTTGGTCATTAGCGCGGTGATTGGCTCCAACAGTTCCGTGTACTTTTTGTCGGCGCGCCTCGAGCGCCTACTGTCGACTTGCAATTGCTCATTCGTCGGGTGGGAGCATTGATCATTCGATCGGCGAGAGTCCCGCCTTTTGTCTCGTTTAGCATGTTGTCGTGGCTCGGGGCTCAGAGGTGGCACGGAACTTATCGGCTGAGCAATATCAG
The DNA here is from genome assembly GCA_022316695.1 of Camellia oleifera. Classification (NCBI taxonomy): domain Eukaryota; kingdom Viridiplantae; phylum Streptophyta; class Magnoliopsida; order Ericales; family Theaceae; genus Camellia; species Camellia oleifera. The sequence goes on along the minus strand of CM039307.1, from coordinate 89,179,728 downwards.
GGGGTGCCGGTTTGGTTGACACTTGTCTGGCTTTAATCCTCAGGCATCGTCTTCCACTTTGCAATATTCTTCGACTTTCTTCATCAACGCCCAAACTGTTTTGGGGGGTCTTCTGGTCAGGGAGTTGCGAAGGGCACTGTCAGGTTGTAGTCCCATTTTGAAGGCGGTGACGGCCATGGAGTCATTGCAAGCGTCGTCAACGAGATTGAAGCACTCCCAATATCGCGCCGAATATGCTCTCAGCGTTTCTCCTGGTTGGATTTGCATAGCCCAGAGAGAGTCAGCCTGCTTCGACTATACCTCGTTGGTGATGAACCTGGCCCTGAAGGATTTTTGTACTTGATGGAAACTTCTAATCGAAGCCGGCTCCAACTTGTAATACCATCTGACAGCTAGCGGCCCCAAGCTGCTGGGGAATATTCGGCACATGAGGGCTTCATTGTCTGCATGCAATGTCATGGCCTGCTTGTAGTGACGTATATGATCAGTGGGGTCTGATTTTCCGTCGTAGAGAGTAAATGATGGAGCTTTGAACTTCTTGGGCAGGGCCGCCCTCGCAATTCGTCGGATAAAAGGATCGTGCCGGTCCTCTTCGTCTGAACTGCTTCTTTTGCGCTTGTTCCTTGTGTGCGGGCTTTTTTCAGTGGAGCTGGAAGTGTCTGAGTGTCCCTTGTTATGCTCCGTGGATAATGAGTTAGAGTCGCTATCAGTTTCCCTTGGTCGGGCTCGAGGTCGTTGTTTACCTACCCTCAGGGGTCGTTCGGGGTCTTGGCGCGCGGCTTCTTTGGATTTTGCTACTTCCAGGGCCAAATCTTGACGGAGGCGTTCATTTTCTGCAAGCATATTTTCCAGCCTTTGCTCATTCTGTTTAGCTTGTTCGATGATGGCTTGCATCGTCTCCTGCGTTGAAGTCGTTGGCGAGTCAAAATTCAAGGCGCGTCTCGCAGCGATGGTTTCCTTCCCGAGCATATTTGCCGGAGTGATGTCGTCTCTCTGTGTAGTCTCGTTGGTGGCTATCGGAGGATCTTGCATCATGCCTTCCATGGATGTACTTGAGTATTCCCACAGACAGCGCCAATTGTGGGGAAATGATTTTGGAAATACTCTTCAGATCCTGGTAGACTCTCTTGATACTCAGCTAGTAACCTGCAAAGACAAATACTCCGGTTGGGGGTGCCGGGATTAGCACTCCGACGGGCAAGTCAGTTCTTATACTCAAGAAAGCTTGTTTACTAAGTTTTGTGAAGTGTTTTCTACGTACCATTCCAAGAACGCTGCTTCTTTATTTATATCTGTTCCTTCTGAGGCCTCGGGGCCTGGGCCTAGTTTTCAATCATTACCCGTTCTTATATTCGGCCCCCAACGATCTTTTTTAAATTGGCATAATGGGCTTACGTATTGTATTCGGCCCATCCTAATCTAGCAGGATAGGGCCGATTAATATTTGCTGGACACAGCCAGTTAATATCAATACTAAAATATGACCCTTCCGATTTAACCATATATTCGGCTCCCACATAAGTGATACATGCAAGTTTATGACCACACTATATGGACTGAAATAACATTTCAAATGATTCCAAATCATGAAAATAGTCCATGTAATGCATGCTAGTGGACTTGATACACAAAACTAACAAGCTAGAATGCACTATAGCTATACAAAGCATGGCATGCATGGTCAAAACAACACAAATCAGAGCTAGAGCATGCTAAAACATGGACAAAAGCTTCTTAGAGTTAAGCCAAAATCATGCTAGAATGACAGTCTAAAGCATGATACACATTAGGCTAATTCATGGAATTACACTACAAGTGCATGGAGCATGCAAGGGGCTATCAAACCAAACCTTAAAAGAGGTATATCATGGCAAACCAACACCAAGAACATGCTGAAATGGACTCAAAAAAAGCTAGAAAGACATGTTACTTCGTGAAGCATACAAAGCTAATTTGCAAGATTTACACTACAAGTGTATAAGGCATGCATAAGGTGACAAAACCAAGTAAAAAAAGTGGTATGCCATGCTGAAATAAGGCCTAAAAAAGTGGTTTGTAAGTTTTTGGTACAAACTTTTTTTTCCTTGTTTGGAAGGTGGTACAAGGGTGGGAGACCAGTTCTTCCCCTTGGAGACCACTTTCCTTCCTGCCAGCTAGTTTTCTGGTCGGCCAACTGATTTTCTTGGTCTTTGGACCACCTTTTATGGTCGGCCACCACACCTTTGACTTGCTTGCAGTGTGCAGACCTCTCCTGCCCCTGGTCGACCAGTTTGCTTTTTGGGAGACTGCCTGTGGTCGTCAGCCGACCACTACAAGTAGCTGGCCGACCACTTCAAGTGGTCGACAGCTTTTCACCAGTTTCCTGGAGATATTTTCTCTCCAACTGTCACAGCTGGAGGGCACAAAAACCATCCTCCATACACGTGCATGGAAGGATGGATTTGAGCCCTTGGCTTCCATAACATGCTTGAGGCTTGGTTCTCTATGTAAAAGAACCTCCCCCGTCCTCCTCCAGGTTCATATTTTGGGGCTTAAGAGTTATACATACATTTTTGTATTTATCTTGCATATTCTCTTCATTTTTGTGTTAAAAAATGCCTTTTTATCACACTATTGTACACAAACACACACTCAAACACCATTCTTTTGTTGCTGAGGCTCTTTGAGGTTGGTTTTGGAGTTTTTGGATTGGTTTGAGCTCAAAGAAGTTGCTGGAGTTGCAGCTTTGAAGGTGTTCTTCAAGGGTGAGCTTCTAACCCTTAAAACCCTTGTTTTGGTTTAAGCTTTTGGACCTATTTGCATGCTTATTTTGGCTTGACTTTAAACTACAAAAAGTTCTAATTTTGTATGCTTAACATGTTTGTTTAAGGTCTCTTTTGTGTTAGGGGTAGTCTACCCCCACTTAGGCGTTGTTAGGCCTTGTTTTGAGCCATCCCTTGAGGCTCTTGTTTTAGTCTTTGCATGACCTTTCTACCACTAAATTCCAGAGGAATTTTAGTGGTGGAAATATTGTTTTGAGGTCCCAAATAGGAGAGGGTCATCCCATCTCCTTGTGTTCTTGAATGCTTGCTTCATTTGCCTCATGTTTAAGCATGTTTGTTAAGCTTGTGTTGGCCACATCTCAGCCTATTTTGGGCCTTATTTCAGCATGGCATACCACTTTTTTGACTTGGTTTTGTCACCTCATGCATGCCTTATACACTTGTAGTGTAAATCTTGCAAACTAGCTTTGTATGCTTCACGAAGTAACATGTCTTTCTAGCTTGTTTTGAGTCCATTTCAGCATGTTCTCGGTGTTGTTTTGCCGTGATATACCTCTTTTAAGGTTTGGTTTGATAGCCCCTTGCACGCTCCATGCACTTGTAGTGTAATTCCATGAATTAGCCTAATGTGTATCATGCTTTAGACCGTCATTCTAGCATGATTTTGGCTTAACTCTAAGAAGCTTTTGTCCATGTTTTAGCATGCTCTAGCTCTCATTTGTGTTGTTTTGATCATGCATGCCATGCTTTGTATAGCTATAGTGCATTCTAGCTTGTTAGTTTTGTGTATCAAGTCCACTAGCATGCATTACTTGGACTATTTTCATGATTTGGAATCATTTAAAATGTTATTTCAGTCCATATAGTGTGGTCATACACTTGCATGTATTACTTATTCCATGCTTTGAACGGTTGGTCCTTTATGCCTTAAACATGAGTCATTATGTATGCCTTCATGCCTAAGTTTGCGAGCTATCATTTCAGTGTGTTTTTGGGGTTATTTTTCCATGATATAACTCTAATTTTTGTTGGTGAACCCATCCCATGCTTGGTCTTGGCAGGTGTAGTGTAATCCTCCCTTTTGGCCTTGTAGATTTCTTGCTACATGCTTGCCATGCTAGCTTATCTTGGCTTCCTTCCATGTATGTTTTAGACTCATTTTCACATGTTCTAGGACTGTTTTAGGTTGCCTTTGCCATATGCTTCATGTATTGTATAGTTATAGTGCAAGTGCCTTGCAGTTTCAAGCTTTGGGTACCATAGCATGCTTCATTTGTATCATGTACATGATTTGGCATCATTTCATATGTTATTTCAGAGCATGTAGCATCACCATGTTCCCACTTCATTCACTCTTTAAATGCCTTTGAGTGTTATGCATTGTTGCCTTGTTTGTGGCCAAGCATGTATGTCATCTTGCCTAGGTCCTTGAGCCCTTATCTTAGCATGTTTTGGTCTTTGTTTAGACCTAATTAAGCTCTGTCCATGGTTGGTTCATGCATTTGTGCCATGTGTTGCATGTCCCTTTGTATAGTCCTCTTTGCTAGCCTTATGCCTTAAGGACCCTAGCATGCCATGCTTATGTTGTTTGAATGATTTGGCATCATTTCTTGCTTAATTTCAGAGCTTATAGTGTTGTTACACTTCCACATTTGTCACTCTTTGAGCACTCTTGAGGGTTGTGCTCTTAGGCCTAGTTAATAGGCTAATGCATGTGCATGCGTGTATATGCTTTTGTGCCTTCATTTCTTAGCATTGTGGCCACTGTTTTGGGCATGGCTGAGGTCTGTCCATTTCAGTTTAAGTTCATCGAGCATGTTATGTGAATGTTGTTACATTGCATCATGTTGTTGCATGCTTTTGTTTCCTTGCATTGAGTATGCATGCATTAGCATTGTTTGCATGTCATTAGATTTGTTAAGATGATCATGTCACATTGCATTGAGTATGCCATGTTGTTCATTGCATTGTGTATGCCATGTTCTTCACATTGTGTATGCCATCTTACATTACATTGTGCATGCTTGTTGTTGGCATTTTGTTTAGCATGCTAGTTGCCTTGCATTGTGTTTCGATTTAGTGTTAATCCGAGCACGAGAAACGAGGGACGTTTCATACTTAAAGTGCTGAAACGTGCCTCAATTCTCAGTCGCCGACCCTCTTGATCATACATGATAGAGGTCAAGGCTTTATGTGTTTATTTGTGCATTCATTTTACATTGAATTGTGCGATTTGGCTTCTGGACCATCACGCATCGAGATGCGTGATTAGTGGCCTAAGGGTTGAGAAAGGTTCTGAGAACAGTTGCAAACAGAGGCGACCGAGCATGCATGCATTCTTCTCCCTCTGAGGACATTGCTTTCCTTAGCTAGTTTATGCTTTGGTTCTGTACTTAAGTAGTTAATGCGTTTAGCTGCTTATTTGTGTTGTAATAACTAATTAGTTAACATGTTAGTTAATTAGCTTCGTTTTGTACTTAATTAGTTACCTTGTTAGTTAATTAGTTTTGTGATGTAATAATTAGTTTAATTAGCTTAGATTAGCTAGTTAGCTTCTTGTTCGGACCCTCCGTCGAGAGGGCATAACTATTGTAATAAGCGTGCGTGTGTGTGATGTATGTCTTCCAACCCTCATTTCTTTCTCTCTTTTACTTATCCGCTTTCAATGGTTAGTTTTAGGGCATATTTCAATTAGCATACCTTATGCTTGCATGCGTGCATCATTCATCTGTTTTGCCTGCACCGGGCTCGGCGCATCATACAAACTGCATTGTATTTCAATTCCAAATTGAATACATGTTATCAAGTTGCATTCACGTAACATCTTAGAATAGCCGAGCCTATTTTAGTTGCATTTTGCATGTGTTGCATTAGCCATCTTAACATGAACTAGGATCATGCATGATTTCTAACTAGTTCTCTATTTTTGCTTGGAGTACACTGTGAGTGTTTACGCTTTAGCATACTGCATGAGATGTGTATGTTGCCATGTTAGCATGCTTGCGATAAGGCTAACTGCTTAAGTGATTAACTACTTGAATGCCTGTGGGTGAAGGTTGGATTGCTTTAATTGGAACAATTCATCGAAATACCAGTTTTGAGCCCACTTGAGGGTGGAAAAACCACGACTTAGCTTACTTGCGAGTAGCAATTCTAAACCATTTTCAAACAAACGAACATGAAATGTTTTATTCCAACTTAGGCGATCTAGTCTATACTTGTATGTTGTGCGCATCACATAGTAATTCTAGGTTAATAACCGAAATAAGAACACATGTGTTTTCAAAAAAAAAATATCATGCTTAGTACATACCGATCTTTGATCGGGCAAGTGGGGGTGCTCATTGCATGACCTTCCCCTCTCGTACCCAAGTTCCCGAGCCGAGGCAACTTTGGTGATGACGGACACGTGGCCTTAGGCACGAGTCAGGGTTTCCTAAATTTCCCAAAATAAAATATTTAGGTGGCGACTCTGTATCTGGCAAAGGAGACCATGTTTGGCACTTCTTTATTGAAAATCAGTTTTCCAAAATGATTTGCCGGATTTGGACTCTTTGGTGATTTATCAATCTCACATTGCACTTTGTGAGATTCAGAACCGTGACATGAGTCCGAACTGTACTAGCTCAAAACAAAACGAATTCGCGCCCGCGCGTGCGGAGCCGGGAGTTCTCCGGGCAGTCTACAGTTTCTGGTGACTTTGCTGGGGATTTAAAGAACTTGACTCGAACTCATTATGTCTTGTTTTGCTTACACTTATGTGTTTCTTTGCATTGCATTTGCATTGGTGTGCCTAAGACACTGTGTTCGCCGTCTGCTATTCCTGAACGGTTTGTCTGAGGCTGCGTGCCATAAGGTTGACCGGTTACGGGCTCTGCCACAATGGGAACACAAACCTCAGTTGTCACCGAGGCACCCTTTTTGACCATTTGACCTAGTGCATATCAGAATCCATAGTGACCATTCCAAACTAGGACATGTTGCTTATCCGGTTGTAGGTTGTTTGGAACCGTTGCGTGCGTAGTGAAACCCTAGCTCCTGACAAAATAGGACAGGGAAACCCTACCCCAACATAGGGTGTTTTGGCTCTTACTCACATGATATTTGCTGTCAGAGTGTGTCTCTACAGGTTGTGTGTATCAGTTTGCAAGTTTGGGTATCAAGCCTGAGGGCATCAGTATTTGGGAATCAGTTTTTATCTGAGAGTATCAGTTTACTGGCAGAATTTTGGGCAGAATTCAGTAGAGAGCACAGTCATTCAACCATGCTTATATCTGTTCTGGTGAAATTGGGCTGAAATGCTGCATGTTTTCTCTTTTGCTAGGTGGTCTTGGAACCGTAGCTTCAGAGGGCTCCAATATCTCCCGGGTACATTGGACTTGTGCTGATAGACTTTGTCAGGTCAGAGATTCAGTTCAGACCAGCCAGTGTTTTCCTTCGCTGAGGCAAGGTAGAGAAAGGCCAGTCAAGGCTCACAGGTTCATTTGATCCGTTAGTCACCAGTCACATCACCTCTGTTCAATTCAGTAGACTCATGATGACGCAGAGTTCGGAAAAGGTTATTGCCATAGTAGCAGCATTAAACCAAGAAATTGCCTTGCAGGGTGAGACCAATGCTGAAATGCAGCGCCCATCTGGGGCACCTACCACACATTCAGTCTTGGAACCCCAATCATCTCAAACCCATGAGCCCACTACTTTTGAGCTGATGGGAATGATCGACGATCTTCAGAGAACTGTGGCTGATCTAGCCTTTGGACTATCGGCTCCGCCATCGACCACATCACATGTCAGAAATTTCACACCAGAAGACTCCCTACTCTTGGGGTGAATTCTAAATGAAATTGGCCAACCTGAAGCCACCCTAAGTTTGGACAATGACATATCAACAACAACAGTCCTCCGCTCTGATGTAGCGACCCAAACCTTCGACCATGCTGAGGTGAGTGGAAAGAACAAGGTAGGGGCAGACATTGATCCCTATGAACACCTTCTGTGGGTTGTTGAGGCTTTGAAAGCCGAAGGATTGAACGAACAGCAAGTGCTCGCAGTTGTTGCAAAAACTGTGGACGACACTTTCGTCACTCAGAATGAGAGCAGTTCGAATCAAGGGGAGAACCGGGAGAAGGGCCGTCGTACCAGAAACGATCCTTTTAGCTCTAATCCTGTACTCAGGAGAGATCGGCAAACCAAACCAGCACCTACCAACCCCTTTGCTAGTGCATCTAGCAAAAATCTGCAAACCTCGAAGTATTAACCCCGAGCTCGCAGGGTCTTCCATGCCCTCTATATGTCTTTGTCCAAGGCCCTTCAAATCCTCGTTGAAAAAGGCCATCTCAAACCCCTCGAGCCTCGACCTCTCCCTGGTCGTCTTCCACCCGCTCATGATGCTACCCAGTACTGTGCCTACCATCAACAAACCGGTCATAACACCGACAATTGCTTCTGTCTTCGCCACGAAGTACAGAATTTGTTTGACAACAAGGTCGTCATCCCACCAAGCTTAGCAAAGTCTATTGTCACTGGATCAGTGAACTTGGGGGATAATGTGATGTGATCGGGGGATGAACCACCTGCGGGCAGCGCTCAGTTTACTCCAGATGTGGCATATGGCATGCACTGTTTTGAGCATTTGCGAATGCTGGCTATTTTACTTTCTGACTTGGGTATTGAGTCAGTTCTGTTGTTTTGTTTTGAGTCTGTCTCATTATTTTGAGTTTCTCTTTTAGATTGGGGTTTGTCTTGTTGTATCGAGTATGTCCTATTTTGTTAGAGTCGGGTGATTTCAGGGTGTTACCTCGGACATCACTTTCTTGTTTTGTGTTTGTCTTTTCACTTTCTTTTGAGTTTGTTTCTACCGTGGAGCCAGTTACACAAGAAGATCTGAATGAAACAGCAGTGGTTTTTCATGCTTTTGTGCTTGTTTTTGCTTTGAGCCAGTTGTGCTAGAAAATTCAAATGAAACGGCAGTGCTTTTCACTTACTTTTCTGTGCCTTGAAGTCATTGCATTGACCTAAGTTTTTCAAAACTTTTTCAACACTGTGATGAAAACAAAGAGAGAGGAATTCCTCTGGACTTGCAAAAATTTGATCAACTGAGAGAAAGAAAGGCATGCTAAGCCCTTAATGAATGAGATCATGCTTGTTAGTGTGAGTATTGAGAAGGATCCTGGCTTGATCCAGATTGGTTCTACATTGTCTTCAGTGCGAGCAACTAGTCACTTTCTTAAAAGATTTCAAAAAATGTTTTGCACAGTCTTGCGAAGACCTGTGTGGAATTGCTCTTGAGATTGTGCTGCCTAGGATCGCTCTCGGCCTCGAGACTCTACCTCGTTTTCTTTCAAACCTTCAACTTGGATTCAGAATGTTCCAAGGTCAATCATGATGTGAGGCCTGTGTGGCTAGATTTGAAGCAACCCATGAACTAGGGGCAAGGAAGTCAGGTCAAGAAGATCAGATATTATCAAAGAAAGCTTGTGAAGCTAGATCAGAAGCACCCCTTGAACTAGGGGCAAAAATGTCCAATGTGCTCAAAGAGTAAAAAATTGGGACATTTCTCAAGCTAACGAAGATCGGCAAGAATGCGAAATCCCAGAAGGGAGGAAAGAAGAAAGTTTCGCTGAAGGACAATTAAGTTCCTATCCACAACATTAGGGACAAATTCAGCCCCCTATTGGATGGACTTCTACATCATCAGCGAACAGCAGCCACTCTCCTGGATTCAGATGGCTTCGAGATCTCAAAACCATTTGACATAGACAAAGCTACACTTTTACCCTTGAGAGGCTTGCTAGGCCAAAACCCAGAAGGGCAACCCAGGCAAAAGTTAGAGCAAGAAAAGAAAAAAAAAAAGATGCAAAGAATAAAAAAAAAAAAAAAAAAGAGAAGAAATGAAAAGAAAAGATGAAAAAAGAAGAAAAGAAATGAAAAAAATTGAAAAGAAAAGAAAAGAAAAACTGAGCTCGCAAGGTTGAAAACTCAGAAAGGGCGGCCTTGGCAAAAGTTAGAGCGTAAAAGGAGATGTTAATACCTGAGTGTACTGTAACCCCCAAACTACGTAAGGCTTGATTCCCATGTTTGGGATACGTTGGCAACTTCATTCTGAAGTCCAGCCATAAACACTTCCAAATCGATTGTGTCCATGTAATGGTTCCTATCATCTTTGTCTTCTCTGTATCCAAGAGTTCGATTGCGATCGTCACTTTGAGGACTGATTACAATGCGCTGTGGTGCCATTCAAACAAGGGGCAACTTTCCGTTGCCATGCAGTGTCTTTTAGACAAGGGGCAATTTTCTATTGTTTTGGATCCGAGGTTGTGCATTTCAAGAGTAAATTCTGTGTTGGTCGAGCAGTGGCCATTTGTGAAAATAGTTTTTTGAGAATTTTTTTAGTGAGGCTGACTAATTCTCTCTAAAATCATTCCATTTTTCCAAAACTGGACCATTTCTTAGACCCAAAAAAGGAAAATTTTCAGTGCTTATAGCCTAACTAGCATGATTTCAAATCAAAAAGTTGAACAAGTATGTTAATCTAACTCTCATATTGGTCAAAATTGTTTTAGTAGGAAGCAAAAACAAAAAATGCTCAAAATGATGAAGTAGGGGCATAGTTGAGTCAGGTGTTCTGTCTTATCAACATACTTGCTAAAAAGGACACCGTATTCGCCTGAAAGGGCAAAACTGAAGCTAACAACAAAGGGCTGAAAGCTCCCAACATCCTCCAAGCAGCGAGGTATCAAGCCAAGTGCGAAGCATGAACTGGAATGGATCAAGATATTTCACTCCCTCATCTAGACAGGTCTAATCACATCTTAGCTGGCCAAGGGCGTCGTCAACCGATGTCAGTCGCTGATCTGCTTCATATCCTGTCACAACCCCTCTGTGGGAAAGTTCACTGTTGTGAGCAGAAGAATGAGAGTCTACCAGAATGCTAGGGGCAAGAGCTCGCAACTTCCTATTTATCCATCAACCACCCAGGGAAGGGATAAAAAATGAGAGATTGAAGAATAGAGAGATGTGCGCTGAGAGAAAAAGTGAGAAAAGGGATTTTTCAGAAAAATAGAGGTTGAGTGCCAGAGTGATGTGAGAATCACAAATGAGAAAGAGGTGGGAAACAATACCCGAAGAAACTGGGCTCCTCGTCAACCGAGAGGTCTCTCGCCTTTGGAACACATATGAGTGTTGTGTGTGTGTTTTTGTTTGTCTCAATTCTTGTTTTGAGTCATCTCGAGTGTTTCTCAATGTGCTTAGATTGTTTACCTTTGTTTTCATTTGTTGAGTTATGGTGCGCTGTCTTCAGTCGTAGGCTCAACACCCGGTCAAGAACTCATTTCTCAATTTCAAAACAAAATCGTTTTGTGCTCAAAGTGCAGTGTCATTCTCCACACATGTGCAAAACATGATTAGTTCTTTTATAAAACCGCAGGGTTCAACCCAGGTCATGTGAAAACAGTAAAACCAGGACCTATCTAAAGCTATATGGGTTCCATACTGCAAAGCAAAAGAAAAGAAGGAAAATCAGAGCATCTTAGTGTGTTTCGACTTCAGCAAATTCCGTGATTGTATTCCGGAGGTACCTTTTCAGATCTTGTCAATGCTCCGAAGTATGAGTGTGCCTCTACCTCAAGCGCCAGATCAAGCTTGCTTCAAAGCCAGAATGGCAATCAGAAGTGCTCTCCTTGAGTACCATTCCCCGTCAAAGTTATCTTGGCTATGTTTGCTATGAGGGAAAGTTGTGAATATGATCAGGAAGGGAAATGGCATTTGTGGTTTCTACATGCAGAAGTTACCTCCCTTTGTCACCATTGCAGGACCTTTGAATTGTGAGTTGAAGGTAATAGTTCGAGGAACACAAGGGGAGATCCCCATCAGAGTAGAGCGGTTCATCGCCACTCACCCCATGAGGTGCTTTCTAAAGCGCTGCTATGTTTATTTATTGCATTCCCTAAACATCATGCATTGTACCTATCAAATTTCTTTCTCATTCATGCACGATATTGTATGTACGATTCATTCAAAGAAATTCCGCTTAAGATCATTCACTTAGTGTATCAATCACACTTCATTTGCTTAGTGTATCAATCACAGTTCATTCACTTAGTGTATCAATCACACTTCATTCACGTAGTGTATCTATCACACTTTGCTTATTTAGTGTATCTATCACACTTTATTCACTTAGTGTATCAATCACACTTCATTTACTTTAGTGTATCCATCACACTTCATTTACTTTAGTGTATCCATCACGCTTCATTTCCTTTAGTGTATCCATCACACTTCATTTACTTTAGTGTACCCACCACACTTCATTTCCTTTAGTGTATCCATCACACTTCATTTACTTTAGTGTATCCATCACACTACATTTACTTTAGTGTATCCATCAAACTTCATTTCTTTAGTGTATCCATCACACTTCATTTACTTTAGTGTATCCATCACACTACATTTCCTTTAGTGTATCCATCACACTTCATTTCCTTTAGTGTATCCATCATATTTTGTTCATGTACATAGCATGCTTCATTTGTATCATGTACATGATTTGGCATCATTTCATATGTTATTTTAGAGCATGTAGCATCACCATGTTCCCACTTCATTCACTCTTTAAGTGCCTTTGAGTGTTATGCATTGTTGCCTTGTTTGTGGCCTAGCTTGTATGTCATCTTGCCTAGGTCCTTGAGCCCTTAGCTTAGCATGTTGTGGTCTTTGTTTAGACCTAATTAAGCTCTGTCCATGGTTGGCTCATGCATTTGTGCCAAGTGTTGCATGTTCCTTTGTATAGTCCTCTTTGGTAGCCTTATGCCTTAAGAACCCTAGCATGCCATGTTTATGTTGTTTGAATGATTTGGCATCATTTCTTGCTTAATTTTAGAGCTTATAGTGTTGTTACACTTCCACATTTGTCACTCTTTGAGCACTCTCGAGGGTTGTGCTCTTAGGCCTAGTTAATAGGCTAATGCATGTGCATGCTTGTATATGCTTTTGTGCCTTCATTTCTTAGCGTTATGGCCACTATTTTGGGCATGGCTGAGGTCTGTCCATGTCAGTTTAAGTCCATCGAGCATGTTATGTGAATGTTGTTACATTGCATCATGTTGTTGCATACTTTTGTTTCCTTGCATTGAGTATGCATGTCATTAGCTTTGTTAAGATGATCATGTCACATTGCATTGAGTATGCCATGTTGTTCATTGCATTGTGTATGCCATGTTCTTCACATTGTGTATGCCATCTTACATTGCATTGTGCATGCTTGTTGTTGGCATTTTGTTTAGCATGCTAGTTGCCTTGTATTGTGTTTGGATTAAGTGTTAATCCGAGCACGAGAAATGAGAGACGTTTCATACTTAAAGTGTTGAAACGTGCATCAATTCTCAGTCGCCGAACCTCTTGATCATACATGATAGAGGTCAAGGCTTTATGTGTTTATTTGTGCATTCATTTTATATTGAATTGTGCAATTCGGCTTCTGGACCATCATGCATCGAGATGCGTGATTGGTGGCCTGAGGGTTGAGAACCACACTCCTTTGAGCTTATGAAATGATAGGGAGGGTGGTTGTGCACAGATATCTTGCAAATACATTGCCATGCCCTTTCTTGCTCTCTGTTGCAGCAAGCTAGAAGAGTGCAGCAAAAACTGGTCGGCCAACCAGAAAAACAAGTTGGCCGACCACTTTTTCTGGTCTGCAGTAATGGCAAGTGGTCGGCCAGTGGCTGGCAATACCCCTAGGTGGTCGGCAGCCCTCCTGAGGGTCCCCAAGGTGAGTTAAAAGCTTTCTGGAGCTTGGTGCAAGGTTCTAAGAACAGTTGCAAACAGAGGCAAATCGGGGCATCGCGTTGGATTTCCGAACGAGGCGACCGAGCATGTATGCATTCTTCTCCCTCTGAGGACATTGCTTTACTGCTTTACTTAGCTTCTTTTCCTTAGCTGAAGGCTCCGAAAATCGAAAACTAGTCTCCAAGCGGGAAAAGTGATCTATGACCACAAAAGGTGGTCTACAGACCTCTCCCTCCCTCTAGGGTTGGGAAACCAGGCTTGGTTTGCAAACTGAGCCAAAACACAAAGTGTTCGGAGGCCCGGAGGTAAGGCACTAAACTGAAAACTCGAAACAACAACATGCACAATCACTGAGCGCTCAATCGATGACGTTTGAGTCTTGAGGTTGGTCAAAAATGGGGTGTCTACACCATCTAATCCCAGAAAAAAAAAAACCCACTCAGCAAAGGCCCAGTCCTTCTGATCCCCAAAAGCTAACTCAGAAAAGATCCATTCAATGCCAAAAGACCGTTAAAAAGCCCAATCTAGTCAAGCCCGTCTAGACTAATCCAGTTCAGATACATCAAGTATAACCGGGTCAAAATCCTTGTTAGTTAGCTCTTAGGTTACACCCATCAAACTCAGTAGACCCGTGATGACGTAGAGTCTAGAAGAAGTTGTGGCGATGATAACGGCCCTAAACCAGGGAATTGCCACAGAGGATAAGACCATTGTAGAAATGCAACGCCCATCTAGGGTATCTACCACACATCTAGTGTCGGGCTCCCAACCGAACTTTGATCCACCTCCGCTAACTAAAGATTTGCAAGGTTCAGATCCTCGAGAAGGGTTGGCTCAAGTTAGAGTTTTCAGGCCCTTGGTGCAGCCTAATGAGGGGCTTTATCCCCTTGATATTAATGATCTCGACTCAACCATTTTAAAAATTGCTAACCTTGAGAAGCAATTCAAAAAGGCACAGGGATTTAATTCCATTCCCAACATTGAGGATGGGTACATCGAGGTAGCCGTAAGGCTCCCGGACAAATTCAAAATGCCACACATTGACTGTTTTGACGGGTCTGGAGATCCTATGGTACATTTCTGGCTTTTCTTGGACATCCTGAAATCAATGGGTCTAACTAAGCTTCAGAAACTCTCTCTCTATGGAAGAACCCTGTCGGGTATAGCAGCCACTTGGTATGCCAAGTTGGAGGATAAAGTGAAGTAGACTAGGAAAGATTTGTCTGAGGCATTTGTCAATTAGTATTCTTACAATATCCAAATTGAAATGACCACCCAAGAGCTTAAAGCAACCCACCAAAATGCTGAAGAACCTTCTGTGGAATTTGTTGCAAGATGGAGAGCAAAGGCATCACAAATGATAGATTGACCTTCTAAGAGGGACCAAGTGCGAAGTGGTGCAGAACCTTGAGCCTAATATGTTACAAAAGCTAATAGTCGCTTCACTGTTCACTTTCAAAATTTTGCATGAATTAGGGATTTAGATCAAGAGCGCATTTAACAAAGGGATTATTCCTAAAACAAGTGAACCAATAAGGACGGTGTTTTATGGGAGTACCAATGCTAACAATAGCACTATTCCCAAACCCACTGAAATCAATACCGTTGATGCCATTCCCAAAACTACTGAACCTTTTGCCAATACCAGCCCACAAACAGTCAGCCCAACCTAAGCTCAAGGCAGAACTTTCACCCCCCTCTATATGAGCCTAACCAGCATACTAAATGCCATGATGGAAAGAGGGTATGTCAAACCCCTTTATCCCCAACCTCTTCCTAACCCACTCTCTGTTAGACATAACCCCACCAAATACTGTGCGTACCATCATCAGCGCGGTCATGGTACCAATCATTGCTACTGCCTTCGTCATGAGGTTCAAAATCTCATCGACAACCAGATGATAGCTCCACCCCAAAAACCCAATGTTACCACCAACCCACTTCCCATCCATAACCAAGCACCTTCTCCATACCTTAACCTCATCCACACGCTCCCATCTACCTTCAACCCTAGTATATACATCACCCCAACCCATTTGCCTAAGCCAAAGGTGTTCATTGTTGAAAGTACCAATTTGTGCATGATGGATGCACCCAATCCGGTTCAGCTATGCCAAGAGCACCAAAAGGCCAAACACACTACTATTGAGATGTTGGGAATGATTGAAGACCTTCAAGGAACAATGGTAGATTTAACATTTAGGGTTTTGATCTCGTCAAAAAGCTCCCCAATCTTAGGGCGAGCTGCAGTTGAAAAGGGTGAACCCGAAACTATCTCAAATATGGGTGATAACAGATGACAAGTATTGATCCCTATGCATATCTTTGGTGGGCTATTGAGATTTTGAAGGTCAAATGGTTGAACAAGAAGCAAGTGCTCATAGTTGTTGCAAAAACTATGGACGACACTTTTGTCGCTCAGGTTGAGAGTATTTTGAATCAGGGGGCAAGCTGTGAAAATGGACGTTTTACCAAAAACACCAATCATGATTCCAGTCCCAAGGCCATGAATACCCAACCAACATCCACCAACCCATACTCTAATATTTCCAAAACTAGTGCTCCCTGCTCCTAAAACCAAACCTTCGCCCATCTCTCTATGTGCCTAACCCGTGCATTGAAGGTACTGATGAAGAAAGGGTATCTCAAACTGCTCAATCCTTGACCTCTCCTTAATCCTCTCCCACCTAAACACCACTCTACCCAATATTTCACATTCCATCAGCAGTACAGTCACCATACTGATCATTGCTTTTGCTTTCGCCTTCACCATGAAATTCAAGATTTGATTGACAATAAGGTCATCATTCTAACTGAAAATCTCAAAGCTGTCAATAACTCTCTCCCTGACTGTAATAGATTGCCATTCCATAAAATAAAACCCATCCACAGCTTGCCCACAACCAACCATTACCATAGCCAACACATCATACTCGCCAATGAGCCCAAACCCATTGTGTTCATTCCTAAATCTTCTGATTCTAATTTGAGCAAAAAGAACAAAATCTTAGAAGAGATGGAAAGTTTACTTGATCTTGGTGAGTTCAGGCTTGATGAAGCAGTGGGCTCTCTAGAGATGCTAGCAGTAATGGTTGGAATGATGAACCTCAATCTTAGCTAGGGGAATTGTCAAAAGCATTTGGAAAGGACCTTCTGAACTGGGGGCATGGTGTGAAAAAAACAATTGTTTCGGTCAAGAAGATGCATGGGGACAACGTAATTGGGAGATTCAATCTGTGAGACCCGATTTGAAAGTCGGAAATCAATCCTATTGGGTGTGGATGTTAGTATTGCTGAATTGAAGGCAGATTTGGACCCTCCTATGGGCTACTTGATGTTGTTTTTGAAATCTGCAGGTGGACTTAGAGAGTAAAAACACCTTTTGTTTCAAGGGTATTGATTTTCTTTTGAGTTGTGTCTTGTAAATAGTTTTTGTGAGTTTTATTTTCTTTGTCTTTTCTTGCGTTGTGGCGTCAATTGAGTCTTTTCCTTTGAGTCGCTTGCGTGTACCCTCAGGTCATCATCTTTATAAGAAAGTGGGAGTCAAGTTTTTGATCATTTTGTTGTGCCTACAGGAATGCATGTGTGACCTTTTAAAAAATAGAAAAAGCTTTGAATTTGTTTTTTGAATGAGATTCTGTTAATAAACTCGAGTGTTGAGAAGGATTCCCCCAATGGTTTAAGTGAATTCTGACTTATCGGTACAAAGTCGTTCATGATTTCAAAATTTTAAGCTATTTCTTTTGCAGACTTATAAAGATAGATTCAGAATTGTGAGCGGTATTTTACATTGTCCTGGGGATTCTCTTCGCTGTTAGGTGATCATTGTGGCAAGCACAAGGCAACTTTCAGACCTGCAAGCACAAGACAACTTTCAGACCTCACAATCATAGAATTTCTCTCCCTGGTGTTTTCAGAAAGAAAAGGATAAGCGAAACCAAAAAAGAAGAAAAATAAAAATAAAAAGAAAGAAACCAAGAAAAAAAAGAAAAAAAGAAAAAGGAGTCAACCATCAAGCCAGAGGTATCCATTGGAATGAAATTCAATCAACCATGAGGAAGGAACTTTTGTCTGAATTCGGGGAAGCTGAAGCGAGGAGGTACCACAGTGCAAGAATAGCCAACTTTGCAAATATAGCCAAAGAAAGAACAAAGACATGCATAAGGGAATGGAGAACCAAACTCAACTCAAGGCAAAGCTACTTCCAGTGTTAGGGCGAGAATGACTATTGAACAAATTCACTGCAAATGTTGTAACGCTATCCTTGAGAGGCTCGCTAGGCTGAAAACCCGAAAGGGCGACCTAGGCAAAAGTTAGAACGCAAAGGGAGAGTGTCAACACCTGAGTAAACCTCAGCCATGAACTACGTCGATCTAATTCCCATTCTTGGGATATGTAGGCAACTTCATCCCAAAGTTTGGTCTCAACCATATCCATTTTATTCGTCTCAACCTGATCATCTTGCCCAATTTATGTCGTCAACTTCGCATCAATCCACGAGCTACACTGACTACTGTTCTTATCACATACTTGCATTGGGTAAGAAAGAACTAGCTTGAATCAACAAGTGGAGCAATTTTCCATACTTTAACTTATTAGTAGAATCTCTATCTTAAGCAAAAAAGGAATCGAAACTCGAGTTTCACGAAATTAATTTCTAAAATGAACATAAGTAATATTAGGGGCACTATGAATGATCAGTTACCTTGAGTCTTTTTCTGCTTTTGGGTTAGTTGTGAGTTCTGTGGTGTCGTGCCCAGTGTTTTTCTTAGTCTGCGCTCTTCATTGACTCACCATAACATGTTTGCCGCTCGAAAGCACTCTTCACCAAGTCACTACAGTGTGTATGTCACTCAAAGTCCAATAGAGTGGCATGGTCAAAATTCCATACACGAGTGTTCGCTCTAAACTCGAAAACAAGTCCATATGTGGAATTCATAAACAAACTAAGAGTGCCCATACAAGGGGCAACGTATTCATGATCGGTGTATATGAGGAATCTGTCACTGCTTTGGGAGGGGACTGGAGTAAGTTCTTAACATGTCGAGAAAGAAGAGAAGCATGAGTGTAATTGGTTGGTAACTGTTCTAGGATCTGATGATCCCTATCACACGCGCCTACATAATGTTAGAAAAGATAGCCAGTGACTTGACACTAGGGGCAATTTTCAGTACATCTGATTGGGTCATCATTTGTACAAGTGGCATGGATCCAACATTTCTCTCTGTTCGCCAAAATCCACTTGTTGGGCACTTTCCCTTGGATTAGGGTGGACTCACCCCCATGATGATTCTGATATGATTCAGCTTTCGAAGTTGTCTCCAACCATTTGAAAACTCTCTCGGGATTGCCATCTTCCCTTTGATTAATACATGTATGTTGGATTATGCATGCATGATTATACACTCTGGTTGATTTGAATTGTCTTGTTGGTTGCTCTTACTCTTGACTTTGTTCTGTACTTGTACTAATAGAGTTTCATTGAGTTACCTTCTGTAGTGTTTTTCACTTACATTTTAGTAAGTTATGGCAAGTTACCTTGCACTCATTTCATAAGGTAAATGATGCACTACTCTATGTATTGCCCATTTCACTCTGCATACCATTTATCTTACATCGCACTGTCTTGTGGACTTTCCATCACACTTTTTTGTACATTGAACCTGTATCACACTGTTTTGTGTATCCAACTTACTCGTACTATCTTGTGCACCTGCATTGCGCTATCTTGCATATTCACCCACATTGCATTGTTTTGTGCACCTTGCATCGCACTGTTTTGGGCACCTCGATCGCACAATTTTGTGCATCCAACCTGTATCGCATAGTTCTGTGCATTCACCTTGCATCGCATTGTCTCATGCATCCATATCGCAGTGTCTTGTGCACCCATATAGCACTATTTTGGGCATTCACCCATATCACACTGTCTTGTGCAACTTGTATCGCACTGTCTTGTGCAACTTGCATCGCACTGTCTTGCGCACCCATATAACATTGTTTTGTGCATTCACCCTGCATTGAAATGTCTTGTGCACCCTCACTCGCACTGTCTTGTGCACTCACAGGGTCTAGGAGACCTTAAATCCTCTAAAGGTGCAATTCCTTTGGTATTTGTTGTGCCCGAACGACTTCAAGTGGTCTAGTATAGCCACCTGACTGTGTTTGTAATGAGTTCCTAGAAGATCAACACAAACGGTGGAAACTAGAGTTCGAATGGCTGAGGCCTAGAACACAAAGGTTCGGAAAGTCTAGTTTAAATACCCAGGGATGTATCCTCAGCTTGAAATTTGTATGGCAGCCCCATAGGCTGAGGTAGCTTGTATGCGCCTCAATTCTGGATACTGAACCAACCTAGTCTATGACCCTGTTAGAGAATAGGGAAAGTTGCAAACGTAGCCAGGGAGAAAAGTAGTACCCGTAGTTTGGAAACGCAAGATAAAGGAAGAAGTCTTGAAACCAAGAATAATAAGAAAATCCCCAGCAGGATAAGGTGAGTCCTCGCCAATTACCCCTGTAAGGTGCTTTCTAAAGGTACTTTCACTTCTCAACTGCTACATTTTATTATATATTATCTAGTACTTCTATCACATTGCATATAGCACCTTTTGCATGCATCTACCACATTTTACCTTTTCTAGGTAAAATGTGGTTCGGCTTGCTCCCCTTATTCATTTCATCCATTGCATTCATCGCATCATACTCTATCTTGTTGTATCCATCGTTTTTGTGTAAACGCATTTAGGATCATTATCATCCTATTGCATTGTTATTTCCCAATACATCTTTTCCCCAATAGATCATTTTTTACTTATATCATACCACCTAATCACTTGTATACTTTCTGTGAAAGACATAGTTTTACATGTGCCCGTACCCCTTTCACGTTGAAACATAGTTCTGTTATGTGTAAGCATCCACGTTGTGCTGAAGTCAGTATTGAGTATGTGGGCACTTAGCCTGTGTTAAGGCATCGTTTGGCTCGTGCCCACTTATTTTCTATATAAAACATAGTTTGAATCGTATCTCTATTCCTTTATGCTATTCGTGTGTTTTGTACTGCTTGTGGTTTGATTATTTCATTACATTGTGTATCATTTGTCTCCTGCCCCTGAGCTATGCTGGTTTGATTCCTTGCAAAGGGATACATAGGTAACCCTCGGGTTCAACCAATTATATCTGCATTTTGTTTGTTTGCTCAAGTTTTACGCCCTTGTCAAAATGGGTCGTCTTCGGGCTTTGACATTCACTCACGTCATTTTATGACTTCGAGCTCTATCAAAGAGGGGTAACTGTAGACACTCCATTTTTGACCGCCCTTAAGACTTGGGCACCTCAGGTTGATCATTTGATGATGAAAAGTTATGTTGTACAATTGTCCAAGTTCTTCAGTAAAAGGCTTCGATTTTTAAGCTTCTAATCCCAACCTTACACCCCATTTTGGCAAAAACTATTTTAGACCTTAAAATCCTCTTTTTCAAAATATTTTTTAAAATTTTTCTACGATATTCCGAAGCTTGCATTTCATTTAAAATATTGCACTAAACCGAGTAAAGACAAAGTAGAAATAAATGAAAGGGAGGTAAACTCTTTGAAAAATCTTTTAAAATATCTTATTTATAGGTTTGGAGTTGAAGGAAATAGGAGGGGAGGGAAGAAAACTAGTTGGGAAAAAGGTCGGGTATCAAACCGTGAAGAGAGAAATGAGCAACCTTTACTAAAATAGTCATACCTTTTTGCACACTTATAATTTAGATGTTAGGCCACCACCATTGGAAAGGAGACTTTTGGGGCTTCAATTTAGACTCAAGAGACACATAAAACCAAGTTCGAATGAAGGAGATAAGCCTGCTTGAAGTCGGGCCTGGAAGTAGATTTTTGCAGACGGCCGGCTAGTTGTGAAAAATTAGGCCATTTTGAGTGGATTGGCCAGCCAAGTGTCTGCATGAGCCAAACTAGTGGCCGGATAGCCAGTTATTCTGGTAGAGCAGATTTTTGCAGATATTTGTTGTCAGCTGTTCCCGCAGGTGCATGCACTGCACCAATTGTCTATATACAAATATTTCCGACTGAGTAACATGTTTTTCTATAATAGGGGACCTTCCCTCTTGGTTTTAGGTTAGAAAAAATTCCTAAGTCTCCAATACTTGCATATCACTCTCTCTCTCTCTCTCTCTCTCTCTCTCTCTTGTAACCTACACGCTCTCTCTCTACACTTTCTAAACCAAAAAATTAGCTCTTCTTGTTGAGGTTCTTGAGCTCTAATCTCAGCCCTTGAGAGTGAGAACTTGTTGGTTTGTGAACAAAGGATTTACTTCTCTTCAAGAGGTATAATTTTGGGCATCTCTACACTACTTTTTCCTTATCTTTTCTTATTGTTTTTAGACTATTTTTCAACTGTTTTTATGGGCTGAAACTTATGATTTGAAGCTATTAAAGGTAGAGGGGTTAATCACCCTTCTTTGAACCTTGTCTCCCAAGCTTTTTCCCTTGTGTTTTTTTTCTAACTTTTACCACTGATTTTTAGAGGTTTTCAAAGGCTAAAAATGTGGTTTTGAAGTCCCAAAAATGGAGGGGTTAGCCACCCCTCTTTTGGCTTGTTTGCTAGCTTAATTGCTCCATTATTTTAGTTTATTCTTTTAGCTATTCTTACCTGAATTTCAGCACTATGTTTGCTTACTTTAGGACTATTTTAGGCTGGTTGTGTCATTCATGCTTTGTATAGTATGCTTGTAGTGTAATGGTCCTTATGGGTTTGGTGTTCTAGGCATTAGACACTAACCTATTTGAGTCAATAGCATTTATTTAGTGCTTTCCATACTTGTGTTCACCTCTAATCACCTCTGCAACCTCCATCTTTTCTTGACTTTTTTTTTTTTTTCTTTGAGAGTTGTTTCAAATGAGTATTGTTTAAGCTTGAGATTGAGATCCTTGTGCTTAATGGTTTAATCTCTTCGGAGGTTTATTACCAAAGGTATGACATCTCTCATGCCCAAAACAATCCTTTGTTTGACACTTCCCTCCATTAGTGGACTTAATCTTCATTATTGGACTAAAATGACTAAAGAATGGAAAGGTAATTAAAAGAGGTAAGAAAATTGGACTAAGAGGTAAGCAAGATAATAAAATGGTTTGGGGTTCAATCGGATGTTAATTGAACCCATTGAGTCTTGAGTAGTTTCATACTTGTTGGTGATGTAAATGGTTTAAGAATCAATGTCAATCACTTCCCTTGATCAATATCATAATAGGGAGGAGGTTCATAAGTCTTTCCTTGTCATTTATCGAAATTGTATCCCTGGATTCATAAGCCATCATGCAACGAGTGTGTCTCGATTGACGGCTTGCGAATTGAGCATATTCCTCCTTTGACCTATTAGATGATAAAGAGAGGTAGGGTGGACAAACATTCCCTGAAAATACTCTGTTTGTGATCTGTTTGTGCTTTGTTTTATGTCTATTGCAGCAGGGCAATACCAGACATTAGTGGCTGGTCGGCCACCTTTACTGTACGACCGACCACTTTTTCTAGCAGGCCGGCAACCTTTTTCAGCTAGGTAGTATTATTTTTCCTGTAGAACAGAGCAGAGGATAAGGTAAAATAGTACATTTTTCAGATTGCAAAACAAAAGTATTTTGGCAGCCAAACAAAAAGCATTTCCAGGTAGAAATCCGCGTGCATGCATGAGTCATCCCTCATTTGTCATGGCCCATAATAGTTAGTTAACTTAATTTCGTATTGTGCTTAATTTTCTTAATTCTAATAGCTAGTTGTAATAGCTAGTTAATCTTAATTTGTAATAATCAACTAGTGCAGTTAATTTATTTCATTTGGTTTGTAATAACTAGGTAATTTGTAGTAATTAGCTAGGACATTTATTCGGATCCTCCTGCGTGAGGGCAAATTATAATAATGTGTATGTCTTCCAACCTCCATTTCTTTCTCTCTTTTATTTACTTGCTTATGATGGATAGTATAGAACATCATATTTAGCATTTTCTATGATTTGCATCCACTTGTCTTGCATGGATAAGGTTCGGTTTATCATTCTAATGGCATTGTCATTTATTACTTCCTTGAACACATGCACCACTGCATGTTATCGAAGTGACTTACATGACATATTAGAAAACTGAACCTATTAGTTGCATTTTGGCATGTTTTGGATTAGTCATTTCACATCATTAGGATCATGCATCATTCTTAAGTAGTTTGTTCCTTTTGGTTTTCCTTGGAGTACTTGGTGAGCATTTCTTCGCTTTAGCATATTGCATATGTGTGATTAATGACATGTCAAGCATGATTACCATGAGGCTAAGTGCTTAAGTGATATACTTGTTTGGATGCTTATGGATGAAGGCTAATTGCTCAAATTGGGATGATTTGATCAAATGTACATACGAGGTCACTTTTTCAAGTGGTAAATATTCAAAACAATTTTCAAACAAACATAGAATCAAAGTGTTCCAACTTTTGCAAATTAGTCTATATTTGTGTGCGTCACATAGTAAATTAGCCTAATAATTAGAACAAAAGCATATAATGTAAATAAGAATCACATCATGATTAGTAGAGGCCGATCTTTGATCGGGTGAGTGGCATGCTCAATTCATGACCTTCCCCTCTCATAACTAAGTTCCCGAGCCGAGACACTTTGGTAATGACGGATAAGTCGCATTTGGCACAAGTCACTAGTTTCATAAATTTTCTAAAAACATTTAGGTGACGACTCTGAAATTTGGCATAGTAATCAATTTTTGGCATTTTGATTCAAAATCAATTTTCCAAAAGAATTACTAGATTTGGACTCATTTGTGTTTATGTATTTCACTTTGCACTTGTGGAATCAGATTTAGAACCATGAGAGTCCAAATTGTACGGCTATCGTATTCGAAAGGAGCACGAAAAACAAATGGCTATCATCTTCAAAAGCCGAATCATATTAGAATCATCATAGGGGTGAGCTCACCCTAACCCAGGGGAAAGTGCCCAACAAATGGCTTTGAGCAGACTGAGAGAAAGGTTGGGAAGGTTGGGTTCATGCCCCTTGTTCAATGGACGACCTGATTAGATGTACTAAAAATTGCCCCTAGTGTCTAGTCACTGACCACCAATTGGGTTCGTTTCCCTTGTTCGATGGATGGCTTGGTTAGATGTACTGAAAATTGCCCCTAGTGTCCAGTCATTGGCCACCTTTTTCAATGTTATGTAGGCACTTGTGATGAGGATTATCAAATCCTGGAACGGTTGCCAACCAATTAGACTCATGCATCTCTTCTGTTCCATCCTGTTGAGAACTTACTCCAGTCCCCTCCAAAGTAGTGATGGATTCTTCATATACACTTTGCAATGATCATGAATGCGATGCCCTTTGTATGGGCACTCTCAGTTTGTTTATGAATTCCACACATGGACTTGTTTTTGAGTTTGGAGGAAACACTCGTGTATGGAATTTTGGTGATGCCACGCTGTTGAACTTTGAGCGACAGACATGCCAGGGTGACTCAATGAACAGCTCTTTTGAGCGACATACATGCTATGGTGACTCGATGAAGAGATATTAATTTTTTTTGAAAACTTTTGCTGACTAAAAGATTAGTTGCCAATTTAGCCTATCATTCACTAAAGTTTTTTTTGTCGCCAATACCTTTACGTTTGGTAACTGTGGACTCGCCTTTTTCGTGCCCCCCTTTCAGAAGGTTCGAAAAGAAAAGACGTCGCAGTTCGGACTCCCGCGGTTCTGAATCTAATCTCACAAGTGTAATATGAAACTGATAACCACCAAAGAGTCCAAATCTGGCAAATCGTTTTGGAAAATTGATTTTAAATCAAATAATGCAAAAATTAGACTGTTTTGCCATATACAGAGTCACCATCTAAATATTTTTTGTTTTGGAAAAATTTAGGAAATCCTGACTTGTGTCGAAGGCCACGTGTCCGTTATCACCAAAGTTGCCCCCGCTCGAGAACTTAGGTACGAGAGGGTAAAGTCATGAATTGAGCACCCCCGCTCGCCCAATCAAAGATTGGCCTCTACTAATCATGATATGATATTTTATAAACATTATGTGCTCTTGTTTTGATTATTAGACTAGCTTTACTATGTGATGCGCACAAAGCAAGTATAGACTAGTTTACTCAATTTGGAACAATTCAACTCATGTTTGTTTGCGAAAATGGTTTGAATTTACCACCTCAAGTGGACTTAAAGTGTGCGGATTTGCCACCAAACATAGTGGGCTTAAAACATGATTTGCCACTCAACAAAGTGGGCTTAAAAAGGCACATTCGTTGAATCATTCCAATTCAAATAACAAGCCTTCATCCACAAACATTCAAGCAGTTTAGCATTTAAGCACATAGCCTCATGGCAGGCATGCTAATCATGGCAACATTCACACTTATGCAAGTATGCTAAAGCGTAAAGACTCACCTAGTAATCCAAGCTAGGAAAACATGAGTTAGTGAAATATGCATGATTCCTAACTATGTTAAGTGTCTAATGCAACACATGCAAAGAATGCAATTAATAGGCTCGGTTACTAATATGACATATGGATCGATTTGAACAACATGCGATTAAACATGTATTCAAAGAAGATATTGAAATGGCAATGCAGTTTATATGATGTGTCGAGCCTCAGTACATGCAATGCAAATGAATGAATGCAAGCATACGATATGCGAATTGAAACATGTCCCTAATCTAACTATCAAAAGTGGATAAATAAAAAGGAGAAAGACGTGGGGTTGGAAAACATACACACACGCACGCACACTTATTACAAAATTACGCCCTCGCGAAGGAGGGTCCGAATAAATAAGCTAACCAACTAGCTACGCTAATTAAGCAAACTAATTATTTCAAAACCAAATTAATTAACTATTCTAGTTAACTAATTATAAAATGAAATTGAATAGCTAGTTAAACTAATTATTTACAACACTTAATTAGTTACAACTAATTAATTACAACACGTATTTAAGCCAGATATTTAAGCACTAAATAAGCTTGAAATGCGAGAGAGGCTTATGCACATGCTTGGTTTCCACCCGAAAAGCCGCTGTTTTGCTGCTGCAAGCCTTTGTTTGCACATTTGGTCACTGAAAATGCTGCCCACTTCCAGAACATCTCTGCCCCACCTCACCAACACACTGCTCAATTTTCATTGGTGGTCGATAGGGGCCCGATCGGCTACCAACGGTGGCCAGTCGGCCACTGCTGGTTTGAACTTCCTTGCTGCGAAAGAGAGCAAAACAGAGCAAAACAATGTATTTCTCAAGAGTTGTTTGCACACTTTGCCTCTCCTTTTTATGGGGAAATCAAAACAGGGACAAACTTTGGTTCACAAACCATCAATCAAGCAATTTCATTGCATGATGGCTTATGAAACCAATTGTGCAAGTTCAGTAAATGCACAACAGGACCAAAATGTCCATCACCCTATCATGCATGATCAAGGGCAATGGAGACCAAGGAAAATGGCACAATTCATCACTTTTGAGTATGAAATGTCTCATTTTCCTTGTGTTCAAATTAACGTCTGATTTGAACACATGCAATGCAACACAAAGAATGCTTATCTTGCATCTTTTACTTGCCAATTTTGTTTTACTTAATCCATTAAGTCCATTGGTGAGTGTCCTCTAATGGAAAGAGGGCTCAAACCACAAGTTGCTTTGGGCATGAAAATGGCATTACACTGTTGGTAATGAACCCCCTAAGTTATTAAACCATTAGGTGTATCACCTCCATTTCACACTTAGGCAAACAAGTGGTTTGAAACCACTTTCAAAGCAAAACCAAAAGGTGAAGAAATGAGGGAGATTGTAGAGATTATAAGTGCTGAAATGAAGTAGAAAAAGCAATAAAACATGCAATCAACTTACACCAATGAGGGTTAAAGCCTTAAAACACTAAGCTAGTGAAGGGATTAACACTACAACCATGCCGTACAAGACTCAAATGAAACAAATAACCAAAAATAGAGGCAAAATAGCCCTAAATATGGTGTAAAACATGCTAGACTTAAGTCACGAAAAGACAAAACATTAAGCTAATACACGAGGTTACACTACAACTATACAAAACAAGACTCAAACAAACTAACCAGCCTAAAACAGAGCTAAAACTGGTTATTTTAGAGGCTAAGACATGCTGGACTTAAGTTAAGTTAAGTTAAAAAAAAATGCTAACATGTGAAGCTAACTAGGCATGCAAACAAGACACAAGGAGAGGAGGCTAACCCCTCCAAATTTGGACTTCAAAATGAGTTTTTTGCCACTAAAAAACGTTTGGAATTTAGTGGTTAAAAGGCCCAAAAAAGTTGATTTGAAAGTGATGAATAAAGGCACAAAAGCTTTACAAACTAATAAGTAAGAAGGGTGAACCACTCCCTAACTAAAAAAGTGACCCAAACCAGCACTTTTAGGCCACCAAAATGGAGTTTTTTTTAGTTCAAAACCAGCCCCAAAACATTGAAAAAAGATGGTAAAACAAGCTTGCAAAACAAAGTAAACAAGGCAAGTAAACTACCTCTTGAAGCAAAGGGCAATTCTACGCACAAAACCAAGCTAAAACCACCTTCAAGAGCTCCAAGAAGATCCCAAATAACCTCAGCTCAAAGGTAAGAAGATTTGATTTAGGATGTGTATGCAAAAATGTAGAGAAAACAAGCAATTAGGCACAAAATTGTGAGAGAGAGAGAGAGAGAGAGAGAGAGAGAGAGATTTTTGCTCTAAAATTTCTAACTCTCAAAAATGGGGGAGGAACCCCCCTATATATAGAAAAACATGCCTTTAGCTTAGAAACATCCTACCATACACGTGTAGGGAGATGCAGCTCAATGTGCTAACAACTGGCACAACTATCAACAAATATCAACAAATATCTCGAAAAAGAGACTAGTGGCTGTTGGCCACCACTAGTAGCCGACCGGCCACACCAATGGCCGACAAGCACAAGTCATGGCTGACAGCCTCTGGGGGTGGCCGACAGGTCAGAACAAGGTTCCAGATACCAAGTTTTGATCCAAAACATGGCACAGAAAGGACAAGGTCTAAAGGCTCAAAGACAGGGCGTTCCGTCAAGGACTTCGGGAGCTCAAAACGAACACAAACAAACATAATCATCATATGCAAAAGTGATGACGTCCCAGTCTTGAGGACGGTCAAAAATGGGGTGTCTACAGTTGCCCCTCTTTGACAGAACTTGGAAGTCATGGAATGACGGGAATAAATGTCAAAGCCCAAAGACGATCCATTTTGAAAAGGCCGAAGACTTGGACAAACAAACAAGCAAGACAAAAATGGTTGCGCTTGCAGGCTACCTATGTATCCCTTTGTAAGGAATCAAACCAGCATAGTTCTAGGGCAAGATGCAAGTGATATGCATGATACAGGAACATAACTTATGATCATGCAATGAGGTTGTAATAAAACATTTAAATGCAAACACTATGTAAGGAAAATGCCACATTCAAACCGAAACAAGGTATATCAACCTCAAACACAAAAGTAAGTAAACATGCCACACATAGGAATTACGAACCAAACCACATTTCATGCAGAAATGATGTAAGAAAATTATGCAAGCTTAACTACGCGATGCGCATGAAAGACGAAGAGCAACAAAATCATCGGGCGTACCCGAGATGTCAAACTAGATCCTAACGCATTGCACGCGGAGGAAAACAAGGATGGCATGAACACTAGGACACACCTGAACGTTTTTAACCGAAGGATGGTAACCAAAGGATGGCATGAACATTAGGGCGTACGCAAATGTTTTTAATTGAAGGAAGGTAACCGAAGGATGGTATGAACATCAGGACGAACACAAATGTTTTTAACCGAAGGACGGTAATCGAAGGATGGTATGAACATTAGGACGCACACAAATGTTTTGAATTGAAGGACAGTAACCGAAGGATGGTATGAACATTAGGATGCACATAACTATTTTTAACCGAAGGACGATAATCGAAAAATGGTATGAACATCAAGACGCACACAAATGTTTTTAACTGAAGGATGGTAATCGAAGGATGGTATGAACATCAGGATGCACACAAATGTTTTTAACCAAAGGACGGTAATCGAAGGATGGTATGAACAACACGACGTACACAAATGTTTTGAATCGAAGGAAGGTAACCGAAGGATGGTATGAACATCAAGACGCACACAAATGTTTTTAACTAAAGGAAGGTAACCGAAGGATGGTATGAACATCAGGACGCACACAAATGTTTTTAACTGAGGGACGGTAATCCTAATGCGCCTCATGCGCAAGGAGAAGGAGTAAAAGGATGTGATTCGAAGGACACAAATGACTTCACCCAAAACCCCTCTGAACAGACCGTGCATCCAATATCATTGATTGCGCTAGCTTCGCTGAATGAACCATACATATAATATTGCACCTGCAGAAGAAAAACTCAACAAGTACAACATATTCAGGGTGCATGTTCTACGCAAAGTAAACAATTGAGGCACAATGCTACATGAAGGCGTGTTCTACGCAAAGTATTGAATACATGTTCTATGCTAAGTACAAAATGCATGCTCCATGCGCGATTAACAGCATGTTCCATGCTAAATAACAAAATGCATGTTCTATGCAAAATTGAAAACATCTTCTATGCAAAATACAAAATGCATGCTCCATGTGTGATTAACAGCATGTTCCACGCTAAATAACAAAATGCATGTTCTATGCAAAGGATTGAAATACGTATTCTGTGCAATAGCATATGTAAAATGCACGTACTATATATGTAATGAGGGAATGCATACGTATTCTAACAAAACAAGTTCAATAGCAACTTTCCGATTCACCTCTCGAAAGAGTTGCAAAATGCAAAAAAAAGGATACGCCTCGTTCAACAAATGACAAACAACGATCACAGAAAACACAATTTCGAGCTTTCGTAGAGAGAATTTGAACTTAACAGTGACCTTTCCTTGCACCTCTCAAGAAACACAAACAACCACAGCATCAAGACACAAAATAGGAGCACTGGGCACTGGACGGCCACCAGAAGGGAGTGACGGCCACCTGTCAGCCACCTTTCAAGATTGTCGGCCACCAATGAGGCTTGTCAACCATCAGTAGTGGCAGATCGGGCCAAAAGGGTCTTTTCACACATGGGTATTTAAGTATAGGCCGTGGGGCCTCATTTCCACACACCTCCATATCTGAAATTCTACCATTTCTCTCTCTAGACCTTTCTTCTCTCTAGATCCGAGCTTTATGCCCATTTTCCAACGCCCTACACATATTTTCTTCGCTAAACCCTCTTAGTTTGCTACGTTTTGAACCGATTGAAATTTGATTTTGGCACTTTTTCTTGGAGTTTCATCACTTGAGGCTTGTTCCCCTCGAGTTTCTCTTGAGTTTGGTGACTTATTATGGGCTTTGACTTTTTCTTCCCTTTTCTCTCTCCTAGGGTTTGACTTTTTCAAAGTTTATCCCATTTTCTCCACTTTCTTCACTTTTCATCAACTCTTTATCCATAATCCAGATGGCAGACGACATACCACATGATAGAGCTCCTCCAGAGGCGGAGTTTGATTCTGAGGTGGAACCGGAGCCATTACCACTGGGAGTGAGGTGCTTTGATCCGGCGAGGTATCATCCTCGGATGCATATTTTGCCTGCTGGAGGCATTAGGCACTTCACTAATTTTGCTACTGATGCGCCAGTGGATCTCCTACTAAGAAGCTAGATTCCCATCTTTCAGCCATTGCCGTTGAGGTACAAACTCTATTCACTTGCGCATCTAATGTTCTTTACTTGCATTTCTTGCGTTGTCTCTCATCTGGCTGTACTACTTTCATCACTGCCACCACATTTGTTTTGCACTTCCTTTTTTAGCTAACTGTATTTATACAGGTTCACCTGTCCTCTACCATAGGGTGACTCTCGTGCATACAAGGGCTATGGGGCCACGACGGCCAAAGATTGGTATGACAAGCTCCCCGCAGGAGTGCGCAACATTGTTGACGAGGCCGGCTTCGGCCTATTCTGCTCTAGATTAACATGAGTTATAGCGAGCTGTCCACTTCTTGGAGCTCTAGTGGAGAGATGGTGGGACACCACCAACTCTCTCCACATTTCCATTGCCGGAGGGATGACGATGACTGCTTACGACTTCGCCATGATCACAAACCTAGGCGTAGGGGGTGATCTGATTCCTCTCAATCCTTACATGGAGGAGTGGGAGGCTGCCTAGATTGAGCTACTGACAGTGCGTCTACCTTTGTTCTGGACAGTTATGATCAAATACAGTTCGTTCGAGAAGCAGTTCCGAGGGACTGAGCCAGAGACAGTAAAGGAGATAAAGCAGTATGCTTAGGGTTTTCTGATGTTCCTCCTCGGTACCACCCTGTTTTCGAATAAGGCAAACACCGTAAGGTTGTACTTGCTGAGCGCACTAGTGGTCCTTCCCCGAGTGAGTTTCTATGATTGGGGCAGGGTCAGCCTCGCCACTCTATACGACTATATGAGCTCGACCTCCCGTGGGAGTGAACACTTGATCGAAGGCTATTGGCGAGCCTGTCAGGTACACATCTCAGTTCCCTCTTTACACTTTGCATTTTCTGTTCAGCATTTCTTGCTTTACATCTGTTCAACACATGCACTTTATGGTTTGGATTTTCTATATCTATTCAAACACTGTATGCTTTCTGCTTTGCATTTTATATATCTGTTCAAACACTATATGCTTTCTGCTTTGCGTTTTCTATATCTGTTCAAACATTGTACTGTTCACATATCACTGCACTTTCTCCATAGCTATGGGTGTATGCATACTTCCCAACTCTTGCCTCAGAGCCTACAGTGGAGGTTCTGTTGACAGTCCCCTATTCGCAGGTGTACGATGGTCAGCTTCGCCACAGGACTCGCAAGCCCTTCACTTTCTTTAGACATTACTTTGACACCGTAACTGCCCATGAGTTTACCTAAGACACGACCATCATTTTGCTCTACATATGTTCTGATTCACATATTAGCATCTAATGACGGCTAATAATCTATTTATCTTCTATTTGCAAATCACGTGGTAGCCATGGGCTATGATATCGACAGGGATTCGAGGCTGGAACACTGTGGCCTTGGGCATTTCGCACTATCGTATTCTACTCGAGGGTCCAGTTTGCCGAGCCTGGTACCTAGGCAAGAGAGTCGTACGTCAGTCTCTGGGTATGCTTGCTCCGTTCAGACTGATGACGCTGCTAGAGTCCATGAGGTCAGCAGATAGCCGATCTGTTGATGAGGTTATCTAGTTCAGGGTGGGCTTGGAGGCAGAGTACTTCTGAGTCGAGGGCGATTTTATGGTCTTCATTCAGACACACCTTATGTCACCTCTGACCAGTGTTCGTGAAGGTCAAAGGGCGAAAGCCCCTGCTGCGAGGGTGGGGCTGAGAGTGATTAGGGCAGCCAAGGCCCATGGGAGAGAGGCTCCTCAAGTCAGGCAGAGGACCGGCTGGCCAAAGCTCCCTACTGTACTCACATGTTGGCGGTATACTAGGGAGGCATATCAGATTTTGATTGAGCCTGCCGTAGCAAGGCATAGATATGTCAGACCTCATGACACACCCTCGGTATGTACCACATTTTTAGTTTTCTCATCTCTTTATGATATTTGTTCCTTCTGGACATTGATCATTCCCAATGCATTTGCAGGCACCCCCAAGATACACCGAGGATCTACTGGAGCTATTAGCCTCATTCGAGGCCATGATATTGAGAAGGAAGGCACTGCTCGGCTTCCACGACATTCAAGTAATTCCTTTAGTTTTCTTACATTCCAGTCATCAAATTTCCATTGACACATTGAAACTGACATAAGAACTTCCCCACACTGCACTGATACACTACATTTGAAATATTACAATTCCATACTGCATTCATACTTTGTACCTGACTTCAGCATGTACTCATTTTGCCCCATACTTGCATCTAATACGCATATTGTGGCTGACATATGACAACTGTCTTTTCAGGTCCCAACCATACCAGGTGCGCCAGCAGAAGCAGCAGCAGGACCAGCAATGCCTCCTCCGGCAGCAAGGAGAGAGAGACAGGCTCCAGCACGCAGCCGAAGCCAAGCTAAAGGCACCCGAGCTGAGAGTGGCCCTTCAGAGCCTATTCCGAGCGATAATGATGCTGAGACTAGTGAGACTGAGGAGGCAATGAGTCAGCATGTTGAGTCATCCGAGAGTGGAGACGATGATGTTGGCTCGGATTCTGAGAGTAGGAGTGCTGATGCTAAGGAGGGCTCCGAGGCAGAGAGCGAAGACAGCTCCGGTTCAGACTCAGATTTTGGTTCAGATAGTGGCGCTGATGGAGACAGTATCGCAGAGTTCTCTCCTCTGAGGAAGAGGACGAAGAGGGCTTCTCGAGCCTGAGGCAACCAGCACTAATTCTTTGTAGTTTTTGCTTAGTTTCTTTTTGTTAGTAGTGTTAGCACATTGTACAGCTTCAGACAAGTTTTATTTTCTTTAAAAACTTGTACTACACATTTTGTAAAAACAACTATGATCGGAATGAAAACTAGTTTTTCATTTGAAAAAGTGTTGTATTTTGCATCATGAGCACCGTATCACATCAAAATGAGATTGAATTTGATAATGAAATGTGAACACTTGCATTTGCCACAACAGTCTGAATCAGGTACCAAACTGACCAACATTTGAAATTCTAAGAAAAAAATACAACTAGATAATAGCAACAATAGCAATTTTGATAAACGACACTAGACAACTCGATGAGAAAAACAAGACAAATACAACTCAATAAACAAAACAAAACACACGGACCTCAACAAGCATGCTAAGACCTAAAAAGACTCAAAATTGGACTCCAAAACACATAAAGAACATAACAAGGCTCATGTTACCAACACTTTCCAACACAAAAAAGACAGCAGGCTAGAGTGGGAGGATGTTAGCAATGAATAGAGGCCGTAGGCCATCAGTGGTGGTCTATCGGCTACCAAAGTGGTATGTCGGCCATCACCAATGGCCGGTCGGCCATCAATGCGAGGAACCTCCAGAATGTTGACACCTGGCTTCCACTCACTACCTTATCTTATACAAAAGGTTTGGACCTCGTAGTCTTTTCATTTTAGCTATAAATTCTTCACAAATGGAGCCATTCTTTGCCAAAAAATCTCTTGAATTGGATTGCAACTCTAGATAGCTTGGAAAAGCTGAATTTCTGGGGCTTCGACATAAATGCACTATTCCTGCTGAGTCGTTCTCCACTTTGTTTTCCATTTCTTCACGCTGCGGCTAGATGTTGGAACCCGATTATGCACGTCTTTAACTTTGGAGAACAAGAGATATGTTCGACAATTGAAGAATTTCAAGTGCTAATGGAGTCCCGACATGTTGAGGAAATCTTGCCTCAGCCCCATTTTGGTCACATCCAAGCTTTGGGATGGATGTGTGGGCTTACTCTACACGAGGCCCGATCCTTGGTTCACAATGGAGAGCTGGACATCCCCAGTTTAATTCATCGATTTTCTGACGCCGGTGACCAAAGTGATCTTTTCTGGCGGGGTTTTTGGCAACACACCCTTTGTTTGGGTATGCTAACACATTTTCTTCTTGCCCCTAGTTTCGGCGAGTCTAGCATCCGATTAGTTGAAGTAGCCCAAGGCTTGAAAGAGGGCCAGAGTTGCATTGGTTTGGCGTTGGCCGAGACTTTGATGGGTGTAAATGCCTTTCATCAGCAAAAGACAACCAAATTCACGAGAAATCCATTGCTTCTTCAGGTAATGTTTCCCACCCTTTCTAATATGTGTTTCTACATCACTCGGCACTCATGCTCTGTTTTTCTCTCAAAGCCCTTTTCTCACTCTTTTCCTCAACACACACCTCTCTATTCTTTCGTCCCTGCCCAGATATAGCTCATGGACAGGTTGAAGGTAGTGGATTCTTGCCCTGCATATTTAGCCCGGGGCTATTTCTTTTGTCGAACAAGGGGTGGTGGTGCCATTGATGTGCAATAGGTCTGATGTTGACATTGCTTGGTGTTGCCCCTGGTTTGATTTGCCCGAGATGAGCTACAGCATGACTCGGCAAGCTGGCATTCAGCTGATTGGCTTGACACATTATGTGTTCTACTTTCCGTTCTGGTTCAGGGGTCTGTTTGGACATGATCAAACTTTTCCAAAAAAGGGAGTAGAGTACCCGACTTCATTCCTAATCCAAGGTTCACAATTGACTTGATATCCCACTACGTGAAGGATGAGAGAGCTTCTGGCTCCTGCCCCTAGTTTCAACTGCGCACTTTTTGGCGAGTGCTTGACTTGGCTTGAAGATGAGGCGCAATCCGGGCCCACTTTAGCATCAGAAGCTTCCACAAGCACAAGCGGGGGACGCAAGAACACCTGACTCATCTATGCCCCAAGTTTATTGCTTTGATCTTACTTTTCAAGTTTTCTTTTTGAATATAATAAAAGCAACTTTAATTTGTATCGAGAGTTGGAAAACTTTGTATTGAAATCAATGAAATTGAAGTTGTAGGCACTGAAAATTTTCCTTTTGGTCGAAAAAATGGTCTAAGTTGTAAAAAGATTAATTTGAACAAAATCAACTTTTATTAAAACTTTGTAAAACCATTTTCGATAAGGATCACAACTTGACACACATGGAATCTATCCTTGAGATGTACAAACCCCGAATCCATAAATGAAAAATTGCCCCTTAACTGAATAGCACTGTTCAGCACTATAGTCAGCCATTCTCTCAGAGTAAGGATCACAACCGAACTTTCAAATAACGAACAGACAAAGAAGCCTTGATCAAACAAATGGACACAGTTGATTTGGAGGTGTTTACGACCGAGCTTCAAAATGAAGTTGCCTACATATCCCGAAGATGGGAATCAGGCCTTACGTAGTTCGATTCGGGTTCACTCGAGCATTAACTCTCTTCTTTTACGCTCTAACTTTTGCCAAGGCCGCCTTTTCTAGGTTTTCAACCTTGTGAGCTCAGTTTTTCTTTTTTCCAATTTTTTGTGCTCTAACTTTTACCTAGGTCACCCTTCCGGGTTTTTAGCCTAGCGAGCCTCTTAGGGGTAATATTTCTTCAATTTGTCCATGTTGATTGGTTGGGAAAATTCTAGGTCGTCCAGGTCCATGAGAATAACAGCTCCACCTGACCAAATAGCTTTGATGATGTAAGGACAAGTTCAATTGGGTCTGAACTTGCCCCTAGGGTCATGGAAGGGAGCTCAGTTGTCTTTCAATACCAAATCCCCTTCCTTAAGATTTTGAGACTCAACTTTCTTGTTAAAAGCCCTGGCAATCCTGCATTGATAGCCTTGAACATGGTACAGTGCTTTCAGCCTTCTCTCATTAAATAGCATCAATTCTTCGAACCTGCTCTACTACTGGTCCGCTTCTGCTATCTGACACTCAACCAAAACCTGCAGCAACGGAACCTCTAGTTCCATCGGTAGAACAACTTCCATCCCATAAACAAGAGAGTACAGAGTTGCCCTAGTAGATGTTCGAATTGAAGTTCTGTAGCCCTAGAGAGCAAATGGCAATTTGTCTGTCCAGTTCCTATAGGTCTCAATCATTTTCTACAAAGTGTGCTTGATGTTCTTGTTGGCGGCCTCAACAGCTCCATTGGTTTGCGGCCGATATGTAAATGACTTATGAAAAGCCACATTGTATTTCTCTAACAAGTTGATCAATTCTTTCTTGAAATGGGAGCCATTGTCTGAAATGATCTCATTCGAGACTCCATAACGGCAAATGATGTTGTTTCGAATGAACTTATCTATATGCGTTGCTTTCAACACTGCATAAGGCTGAGCTTCCACCCACTTCGTGAAATAATCAATTGCCACCAGAATGTATTTGTGCCCATTTGACCCTTTCGATGTAACTGCCCCAATGACGTCAATTTCCCAAACCGAGAAAGACCATGGTGAAGTCATGTTGTACAGCTTCGATGGTAGAATATTAATGCAATTTGCATGGATTTGGCATTTGTGGCTTCGTCGACCAAAACCGATACAATCCTCCTCCATGGTAGACCAGTAGTAACCTTGCTTGAGAATCTTCCGGGCTAACATTACTCCGCTCATGTGTGCTCCACACTCTCCTCCATGGATGGCCTCCATTAGGCACTTCAATTCCTCTGTGTCGACACATAATTTGTGCATTCCCAGATGCCTCCTCTTGTACAGTTTACCTTCGCGGATGATAAGTTGAGTGACCATTTGCCATATTGCCCTTTTGTCTTTGGCATTCGCCCCTGGTGGATAAACCTCCTTTTCCAAGAAGTTCCAGATATCATAATAACAGGGGTTTTGATCTTGCACTTCATCTATTGCGGCGATAGTCTCATAGGCCGGCGTATATCTCTGTTCAATGATAATTGGATGCATCCGGACTCCCAACGGGATGTCTATCATAGAAGATAGAGTTGATAAAGCATCAGCGAACCTGTTGTTTTCTCTTAGTAGATGAGTGAAGGTTTGCTTCTCAAACCTAGGAATCAGAACATCCAGGGTTTGGTGATAGATCTTCATCTTTTCTTCTTTGACCTTCTAGTCTCTATTTGCTTGAGACACAACTAGGTTCGAGTTCTCGATGACATCCAACCTTTTTGCCCCTAGTCCCAGGGCGGCTTCCAAACCAGCGATACACACCTTGTATTCTACTTCATTATTGGATACCTTGAACCAGAGTTCAAAGGCTAAAGGTATATGGGAATTGTTGGGTGCTATCAACAATACCCTTATTCCATAATCGTACTGGTTAGACGCTCTGTCAAAGTACATTGTCCAAATCTCATCATCAACTTCAAGAATAGCTTCATCTGGGAATAGGTATTCTACCGCTTCATCCCCTTCCACTGGGTGATCTGCCAAGAACTTAGCTACCGCTCTCCCTTTGACAGACTTTCAAGTGACATACTTCAGATCAAATTCGGAAAGGAGAATCAACCAACGGGCTAGCCTACCCCTAAGCATTGGTTTCTCAAAGAGATATTTGACAGGAACTAATCTCGAAACAAGAATTACGGAGTGAGCTAACAAGTATTGCCTCAACTTCCTGGTAGCCCATACCAAGGCTAAGCAAGCCTTCTTCAGCGAGGTGTAACGGGTCTCATAGTCCAGCATTTTCTTACTCAAATAGTAGATGGCTTGCTCCACCTTATCCTCAGATTCCTAAGTAAGCATGCATCCCATTGTTGTGTCCGTTACTGACAGATATAGAATCAAGGGCTTCCCTGGCTCTGGCAGCAACAACACAGGCGGGTTTTGGAGGTACTGCTTGATCTGCTCAAAAGCAAAATGACATTGGTCATCCCATTAGAATTTCTTTCCTTTCTTCAGGAGACCAAATGGTGGTTCACAGGTCAAGGTTAATTTAAAAATAAATCGTCTTATGAATTACACTTTACCCAAACAGCCGCACACCTCCTTTTCAGTCCTTGGTGGTGGCATTTCTAGGATGGCCTTGATTTTGGAAGGATCTACCTTGATGCCCTCTGTGTTATCAAAAAACCCAGCATTTTTCCTGCTGTTACATCGAAAGTGCATTTCTGTGGATTCAACCTCAAACGGTATTCTCTGATCCATTGAAAGAATTCCTTCAAGGCGGTGTAGTGGCGCTCTCTTTCCTCAGACCTGACAATCATGTCGTCCACGTACACCTCAGCCTCTTTATAGATCATGTCATGTAGAATTGTGGTGGCAGTCGGTTAATAGGTAGCCCCGGCATTCTTCAGCCCAAACAGCATCACCCTATAGCAGTAGGTTCCCCACGGTGTACTGAAGGCGGTTTTCTCTCTGTCTTCGGGTGCTATCAGAATCTGGTTATACTCGCAAAATCCATCCATGAAGGAGAGCAACACATGGCCTGCGGTGAAGTCCACCAACTCGTCGATGTGCAGTAGAGGGAAGTCGTCCTTCGGATTGGTTCTTTTCAGATCTCTAAAGTCCGCACACACCCAAATTCTGCCATCTTGCTTTGGCACTGGAACAATGTTGGCCAACCAAGTTGGATACTCAGATACTAGTAAGAACCCTGCGTCTATCTGCTTTGTGACCTCCTCCTTAATCTTCAAAGCCCAATCCGGGCGTATTCTTCGAAGCTTCTGCTTGATAGCTCGGGCCTCGGGGTCAAGAGGGATCCGATGCTGTACAATCTCAGGATCGATTCCAGGCATGTCTTCGTAGGACCATGCAAAAATATCTTTGAAATCTTTTAATAAAGTGACTAAGCGCTTACGTTCCTCTGAAGACAACGTGGACCTGATCTAGACCAGACGCGGATCCTTCTCAGTACCCACATTAATTGAAATGATTTCATCAACGAGGGGTTTTACAAACCTCTCTTCCTCTCGATTAATCAAATGTTTCAAAACCAAAGGAATTCCTTCCTCATCATTTTTGCTAAAATTTTGAAAGTCATGATCAATGCAATATACAAGTAGCACAGAGAAGTACTCAGAATCTACAGTTGTATTCACATTCAAAAGGTTTAGCTCATCAAATTCCTCGATTACAACCGACTCAAAAAAAAAAAAAAAAGGCGACCTGGACAAAACCTCGGCTTCTGGGTTATCGACCCCAAGAATACCGGACTCTAACTCAGAGGAACTGGAATCTGATTCCAACTCCACAGACTCTGTGGAATCAGATTATGGCTCACTACCCGACTCAGACTGGACAGAAAGCCCTCCTCTAGGTGCCAAGTGAGGAACGGTGTGTCAGATGCATCCAAGATACCATTGGAAGGGTTCGCACCTGGTTGGTCTCCGATCATGGAAACGATCAGCTTATCCCCCAAGCTATCTGAGTTGATCTAAGGATCTGAAAGGAGACATGCCAATGTTGCTCCTACTTCAAGTTCACTGCTATTGGAATCACTTTCTGTGCTCTTCGCAGCCTCAGCAGTTAACTCAGTCTATTCCTCTGTATCACTCTCCTACAGCTGCAAGTCGAAGAAAATCTCAAAGCCAAGAACCCGCTATTTCTCAGAGTTGAACCAAGGCTCAAAGAAACCGCAGAATGGGAAGTCTTCACCCTCCCGAACAAAATAGCCATTCAGGGATCCCCGAATTGGTTAGTGCACAAGTTCATAGCGCTTCCCACTTTGTTTTGCTCTGGCTCTTCCAACCATTTCTTTCCTTTTCCTCACCCAGTCCTCCTTGGTGGGCATATAGCCAAGACCAAAGGCATGTGGGTTATGTGGCACATTAGCCAAGGCAGTAACACCCTTCCGGCCACTTCTTTCTAATCCTCTTCCGGGCATATATTGTAGCTTATTCATGAGATATACAGATTAGGCGCTAACATATAGGCTCTCATCAATAGGCAAGATGTTCTGCACTACTCGGGCCTCAGCCAAGGTAAACCCCTAAAGGAAGACATCCTCTTCGCCATGCACAATTTCCAACACAAGCACAATGACCTTTGGTTAAGGATGTATAGATGAATTCTCGAAGACTATGGCCACCTCTTTCCTATAGAGGTACTTCAACATATGATGGAGAGTGAAAGAAACAGCTTTCACTTGGTGCAGCTAGGGTTGGCCAAGTAGTAGGTTGAAAGTGACCGGAACATCCAAGATGTGGAACTTAATATCCTGTTGAGCCAGGCCCACCTGTACTCTAATCTGCACTGTCCCTATCACCTCTCTACTTGTATTGTCATATGCCGGGATCGCCTGGGTTGTAGGTATGAACCCTGCTGGCTTCAGACCAATAGCATAATCCGTGCGACAAGAACAGACATTGATCGCTAAGCTGGTGTTGACTAACACCACTGGTATCCACTTTTCTCGGCACTCTATGGATATGTATAGAGACTTGTTGTGTGCGGAGCCTTCCGGCGATAATTCCTTGTCAGAAAAGGTCAAAGTCAGCGCAGTGCCTCCCGGGAAGACTAATCCCACCAATTGTTACTAGACAACTTGGCTTTATCCATCGCTGTGAGTACAACCTGCCTGTGCACTCGAGAGAGAGAAATCTAGAGAGAGAGAGATTTTTGCTCTAAATTTTCTAACTCTCAAAAATGGGGGAGGAACCCCCCTGTATATAGAAAAACACCTTGAGCTTAGAAACATCCTACCATACACGTGTAGGGAGATGCAGCTCAATGTGCTAACAGCTGGCACAGTGATCAACAAATATCAACAAATATCTGGAAAAAGAGACTAGTGGCCGACCGGCCGCACCAATGGTCAACAAGCACAAGCCATAGCCGACAGCCTCTGATGGTGGCTGGCAAGTCACCACAAGGTTTCAAGCACCAAGTTTTAATCCAAAACAAGGCACAGAAAGGACAAGGTCTAAAGGCTCAAAGACAGGGCGTTTTGCCGAGGACTTCGGGCACTCAAAATGAACACAAACAAACATAATCATCATATGCACAAGTGATGACGTCCCAATCTTGAGGACAGTCAAAAATGAGGTGTCTACAAGTGACTCATTGTTTAGTCGCCAATTTAGGAGTTTTGGTAACTAAATTTTTTTAGTCGCCAATACCTTCCCCGACAATCTTCTTGCAACCAAGCCGGCGACCAAACTATTTACTCGAAAAAACGTTTCAGCGACTAAAATCCGACTTTTGGAACCTAAAAATTTAGTCGCCAAAAGTGTAATTTCTTGTAGTGGGGGTTGGAGGTTAAACTGATGCTTTTAATGACCTAAGTGTTGTGAATAGTCAACTGTGGTATAGAGAGATACCTTATGTAGGTCAACTATCTGAGTGCGAAGTGGGGCCACTTCTATAAGAATTAACAAGGCTAAATTCTTTAAAAACACTCATTGAACCAGGCTAGTGTTCCAAGGCCAAACCGGACACAATAGTGAGAACAAGGATAATGGTTGGAGTAACTCCTATGTGAGGTCTATTATCTCGATTTGCACAAACGGTAGAATGGTTCAAGACATCACGTTCACTAGTCAGCCAGTAAATTCGATAGGCTTTCACTATAAAAGGTTCAAGGCCAACAACTACCTTTTCTGATGCAGGGTTATTCTATGTGCTCTCTCTCCTAGTCTTTGTTGTTAAGCGTTGTCCGATTTTCTTTATTCATCCAATTTTATTCATGTGGGGGATTGTTAGAAAATAATGATTTTTCAGCAACTTTAATTCGAAATTAAAGTGGGACCCAACCGCTGGTTGAAGTGGGTCTGAGTGGTTTTGTATTATCTTAAGTGAGAAGATTGCAATACAAAAATAATGAACCGAAACCATTGAGTTATGAATAAGAATTGTCTCTTAAAGTGGGCATCAATCAAGTTGGATTTAGATTTGGACTTAGTCTTGGTTTGGACTGGGCCTAGACTTGTACTTGTGCATGTGTTAGGTTTGGTTTTAGACTTGGACTTGGACCTAGTCTTGAGCTTTGGGCTAAGTTGTGCTAGGCTTAGTTTGTGCATGTGTTTGAGATTGGGCTTGGATCGGGTTATAACCCAACACCCGTATCCATTTTGCAGCCCATCTAGTTTAATTCTCAAAACTTATACATTATATACACTTTATGATTTATATAATGATTTTACGAGTTTTGCACCTTTGTAACTTTAGCCCTAATGGCTAGAGTTGATGGCCATTGATGCTAGGTTTTATGGTAGCCTTCATGGCTAAGATCCCTTCCTTACAAGCATAAAAAGGGCCTTTCCCCTCCAATTTAGAAGACGAGTTTTTGAGAAATTTTTGATGGAAAATGGATATGGTGTTTTGAGATAAAAAAAAGTTGGAGATGATTTTTTACACCAAAGAAAAATTCTCCTATCTTCTTTTGTTAGCCCCTTCTTTGGTTCTTGTTAGAGAAAGTGTATCCATTGTCAAGTTCGCCAAAACTATTCAGAAAGTGCTTCTACATTAGTTGGTTTCAACCGTCGTATCCTGGGAGACAGACGCCAGCGTACAGCCAG
The DNA here is from genome assembly GCA_022316695.1 of Camellia oleifera. Classification (NCBI taxonomy): domain Eukaryota; kingdom Viridiplantae; phylum Streptophyta; class Magnoliopsida; order Ericales; family Theaceae; genus Camellia; species Camellia oleifera. Next base: position 89,136,252 of record CM039307.1, on the reverse strand, counting down.
TGTACATCCAGCATCCATCGAGAGGCGGTGAATCTGTTTTAAGGACACTGTATAGTACATGATTTGATTTTCTTTCCTTTGCTATTTTATTTTATTATGAATTTTTATAAATTACATCATGTTCTCGTTCTGAAATTTCAATTATCAATTATGAATCTATTTATTTTTATTTAATTACACGATATATACAACAAACTTAAAATTGACTACTATTTTTATTTTTTTCATGAAATTGGAACAAATAAATTCATATGTAATTGGACTAGTTAATTTTCATTGTGCATTGTTTACAGTTTCATGAATAGGATTTGTGTCTTATGTAATTGGACAAATATGTGGATCATTCATAGAAATTCTAATTGTCCTTATGTCCCATAATTTTGCTTCTATTGCACAGGTGTTTTTTTTTTTTTTTTTTTTTTTAATATAGGATATTGTTTTATATATTAGACATATGCATAGGCTACTGTTTGTATAGTTTAAGTGTTCCATTAACTTGCTATGCATACTTAGGAATTCAGGGAATTAAATTTGTGTATCATACCTTCTCTTAAAAAATTTGTGTGAAACCCATGATTATTAGGAGTTTTTTTTTTTAACCAAAAAAAAAACTGAACAGTACCTGTTTGTTTTCTGTAAAACCGTAATTGTGTCCAAGATTGATAAGCCCACTCTGTCATGTTGTGGTTCCATTGGGTTTTATTTAATTAAATAGGAAGATATATTTGATATTCAACATATTAATAATTTTGGTAATATGCTCATGGGTGTTGTAATTTTTGACATGTTAATTCTATTCTAGATTTTAATTTATTACATACTTAGACTATATTACATGATTTAATTTCTAGAATTATTTGCATGTTAATTGCTAAATGATTATTATTTTGTAACAATTATATGTAACTCTTGTCTATTAAATTTTTTAGTTTAATGAATTTAAAGTTTTAAAAAAAAAATTTGTTTGTAACTTGTTTAAATTTATGTAAATGGTTAATGTATAAATTAAATTATCAATTTAACTTTTGAGTTTTAGTTTTACATGTAACTCTTGCATATTAATTTAATTTATTTATAATTGTAAATTAAATTGCTATGTAACTCATGGCTAGAATTTTAATTATTTAGGAGGTATAAGGCTTTGTAACCTTTGTCATAATTCTTGACTATTATCTTTTAATTTAATTTCTAGAGTTATAGATTAATTTTTGTAACTCATCTAGCATGATTATTCATTAGTTTGTTTGTAATATAAATTGTGTAATTAAATAAAAACAAATAGATTCATATGGAACAAACACTTTGAATTTCAGAATAAGAACATGCTAGAATTTATAAAAATTCATAATAAAATAAAACTAGCGAAAGGAATCAAACCAAAGCCTGCACTAGACAGTGTCCTTAAAACAGATTTGTCTCCTGACCGGTTGGGTGTTGGAGCTTATTCAACGTCTATCTCCTAAGATACGATGGTTAGACCAGCTAGAGCAATGCTCCGACTGAGTAGCTTCGGCGAATAGAACTTTGCAACACTCTCTCACAAGAAAAATATAATATACAAACTAGAGGAAACCTTTTGAAGACAAGAAGAACAAATATTCTTGTTTTTGAAAAGGAATGAGAGGGCCTCCTTTTGTACACATGGAGAGAGAGAGAGAGAGAGAGAGAGAGAGAGAGAGAGAGAGAGAGAGAGAGGGGGGGGAAAAGTCACCTGTCATCAAGGCCCATCACAAATGAAGAAATAAATTATGTATTAAACCTGAATTAATTCTGCAAAATTGATGGGTTTAATTCCGTCTTCAATAGAGGAGACTAGGTTTTGTGAACATATTCCTGCAGCCCACTGTAGCTTGGCTTTTTCACACCCTCATTCAGAAGCTCGGAAAGAAGCCCTACAGTTCGGACTCTCGTGGTTCTGAATCTAATGTCACAAGTGCAATGTGAAATCGATAAACACCAAAGAGTCCAAATTCGGCAAATCATTTTGGAAAATTGATTTTGAATCAAAAAATGCCAAAATTGGACTGCTTTGCTAGATACAGAGTCGCCACCTAAATATTTTATTTTTGAGAAAATTTAGGAAACCCATTACTCGTGCCAAAGGCCACGTGTCTGTCATCACCAAAGTTGCCTCAGCTTGGGAACTTAAATACGAGAGGGAAAAGTCATGAATTGAGCACCCCCGCTTGCCCAATCAAAGATCGACCTCTACTAATCATGATAGGAATTTTTATAAACATTATGTGCTCTTGTTCCGGTTATTAGACTAGCATTACTACATGATGCGCGCAACCAAGTATAGACTAGTTTGCTCAAATTGGAATAATTCAACTCACGTTTGTTTGTGAAAATTGTTTGAATTTGCCACCTCAAGTGGGTTCAAAGTTTGCGGATTTGCCACTAAACATAGTGGGCTTAAAACTGATTTGCCACTCAACAAAGTGGGCTTAAAACGCACATTAGTTGAATCGTTCCAATTCAAACAAGAAGCCGTCATCCACAGGCATTCAAGCAGTTTAGCAAATAAGCATTTAGCCTCATGGCAAGCATGGTAGTCATGGCAATCACTCACACTGATGCAAGTATGCTAAACCATTAAAAGTCACCTAGTACTCCAAGCTAAGAAGATATGAGTTGGAAAAATATGCATGATTCCTAACTATATAAGATGTCTAATGCAACACATGCAAAAATGCAATTAATAGGCTCGGCTACTAATATGGCATATGATTCAATTAAAGACATGCGGTTAAACACGTATTCAAAGAATTATTGAAATAACAATGTAGTTTGAATGATGTGTTGAGCCTCGATGCATGCAATACAAATGAATGAATGCAAGCATAAGGTATGCTAATTGAAATGCTTCCCTAATCTAACCATCAAAAGCGGATCAATAAAAAGAAGAAAGACGTGGGGTTGGAAGACATGCACATTATTACATTTTGCTCTCATAAAGGAGAGTCTGAATGAATAACTAAGCTAACTACTCTAAGCTAATTAAGCTAATTAGACTAATTATTACAAACCAAATGAATAAAAAGTTAAACTAATTAACTAATTATTACAACACTTTTAACTAACTAGTAAGCTAACTAATTAATTTACAACACAAATGCGAGTAAACTAAGCAATTAACATTCCTAACTATGCTACCACTACTCCGCCTCGGGAAGTGGAAGATGCACATGCTCAGTTTTTGGCTGAAAAGACCTCCGCTTTGCTCTCGAAAGCCTCTGTTTGCAGAGTTGAACATTTCCAGAACCTTTCTGCTCCACCTTACCAACAACTTGCTGAGGTTTACATCAGTGGCCAGTCGGCGATGGATGAATGCTACCAGCCAAAAAGGTGGTCTACCGACCATCTATGGTGCACTGCCGGCCAAGGATGGTGGCCTGTCGGTCACTGATGCACTGGATCACCATGCTGCAACAGAGTACAAATAGAGCAAAAATAGGGTTTTTGCAAGAATTGTCTGCACAATTCACCCCTCCTTTTCATGGACAAATCCAAGGAGTTGTGAACTTAAACCAGAAACCACCAATCTAAGCAATTTCATTGCATGATGGCTTGTGCTTCAAGGTGTGCAAGCTCAATCAATGCAAAACAAAACACTCACAAACCATCACCCTATCATGCATGATCAAGGGCAATGGAGACCTAGGAAACTTGAGACATTTCATCACTTTGAGTGTGAAATGTCCCAATTTTCCTTGTGTTCAATTAACGTCCGATTGAACACACAATACACAAGTTATTATATTGCTCAATTTTAGTCCCAAGTTGTTAGTTACTCATTTTAACTTACCAACTATTACTTAGTCAATTAAGTCCAAATGGTGAGTTAGAGTCCTCTAATGGAAAGAAGGCTCAAAACACAAGTTGCTTTAGGTATGAAAGAAGTCTCATACCGTTGGTAATGAACCCCCTAAGGGATTAAACCATTAAGTATAAAACCTCAATTCCACACTTAGGCAAACAAATGACTTGAACAACTTTCAAAGCAAAATGAAAAGCTAAGAAAGGAGGGAGGTTGCAGAGGTGATTAGTGCTGAAATGAAGTGCAAAACAACACCAAAACATGCAATCAACTCAAACAAGAGGTGCCTAATGACCTAAAACACCAAACTTGTGAGGACTATTACACTACAACCATGCAAAACAAGACTAAACTGACCCAAACAGCCCAAAACAAAGCTAAAATAGTCTAAACCAGAGGCAAAAACATGCTGGAACAAAGCTACAAAAAGCTAAAAAAAACATGCTAACACATGGAGTTAACTACGCTAGCAAACAAGACACAAGGAATGGAGGCTAACCCCTCCAATTTTGGACTTCAAAACAAGTTTTTTGCCACTGAAAATACTCTAAAATTTAGTGGTTAATGACCTAAATAAAGATGATTTGAAAATGGGAAACAAAGGTGCAAAAGCCTTAAGAGCAAGGAATAAAAAAAGGTGAGACACCCCCCTAAGCTTAAATGGTTTAAAACACCAATTTCAGTACATGAAAACAGAGTTCTTTACAGCTCAAAAGTAGCCCAAAAATAGTGGGAAAAGAGGGAGAAACAAGTATACTAAAACAAATTACAAGACAAGTGTTATACCTCTTTAAGCCAAACACCACTTTAGGCACATATGCAAGCCAAAACCACCTTCAAGAGCTCAATCAAGACCTCAAGGGACCTCAGCTCAAAGGTGATCAAGTTTGGCTAAGGAAGTGTAGGCAAAAGTGTAGTGTATGTAGGCAAATTTGCACAAATTTGCAAGAGAGAGAAAAATATAGAGAGAGAGACTCCCAAAATTTTTCTAACCTTGAAATATGAGAGATAGGTCTTCTATATATAGAAAAATGTGAGCTTTGGTTGAAAATATCATCAACTGGACAGCTAGAACTTTGTGTAAACAGCTGGAGGTAAATATCTGCAAAAAAAAAAAAAAAAAAATTGATTTTTTACACCAATGGCCGGCAAACTTCATCCATGGCTGGAAAACTTCACCCATGGCTGGAAAAATTCGCCCATGGTAGGCATGAGGCCGGAAAAATCCACCTAAGGCCGGCACGGGCCCGGCAAGCCACATCAATGGTCGGCCACAAAAATCTATTTTTCGGGCCCAACTTCAAATAGGCATATCTTCTTCATCTGGACTCCTTTGTAGGTCAATCTTGAGTCTAAATTGAAGCCCCGGAAGTATAATTTCCAATGGTGGTAGACTCAAATCTAAATTCTAAGTGTTCAAAGAGATATGCCTATTTTAGTGAAGCTTGCTCATTTTTGGCTTAATCGGATTGATACCGAACTTCAAGAAGCCATATCTCCCTCATCCGAAACCGGCTTTAGTAGATTCTTGGGTCCTAAATGAAGCACCGGAAGTCCACTTTCCAATGGTGGTGGCCTCATAACTAAAGTCCAAGTATACAAAAGGATAGGCCAGATTTAGTGAGGCTGCCTAGTTCTCTCTTAACGGTTTCAAGCCCAACTTCTTTCCCAATTAGTTTTCTTCCCTTCACTCTTATTTTGTTCAACTACAAACCTCTAAATAAGTAGTTTTAAAAGATTTTTTCAAAGAGTTCACCACCCTTTCATTTATCTCCACTTTGTCCTTGCTCGGTTTACCGACAAGTGCAATTTTCACCAAAATGTAAGCCTCAGAACATCGTAGAAACATTTTCAAAGAGAGGGTTTTGAGGTCTAAAATATTTTTGGTCAAAATATTTTTGGTCCAAAATGGAATATAAGGTTGGGATTTAGAGCTCTTCTTGCTAAAGAACTCGAACATTTTCATAGCACAACTTTCATCATTGAGTGATTAATCAGTGGCGCCCAAGTCTTAAGGGCGGTTAAAAATAGGGTGTCTACGCCCATAGATCTAACTTGGCCCCAAAAGATTAAGATGGGTGGGCCAAGCCCAAACCCCACACTCAGTCCATTCCAACATGCCCAAGCCCAAGTCCCAAGGTCCAAGGTCTAAGATCCACAACCTATGGACCACAGACCACAGACTCGGACTCGACCTGGTCCGGTCCGGGCAGGCAAGCCCCGCGCGCGTGCTCGCATGGCAATTTTTGCATAACCAACTTGGATCATAGTCTTGGCCCAAGTCTATCCTTGAAACATTCATAACTCCCTTCATTCAGAATATTTGGATGTCCCAAAAGGCTCACATCCTAATGCAAAAAGTGGGTTTTAAATACCCATCAATGCTTTCCTCTACAATCAATGTGGGATACAAGGTTATACACCTTTCCCAACACCTCTTTTATGAGGCCAACTTAATGAGTCAATTTCTCATTCAAACCTTAATGGTTTTTTGTCATTCTTTTTGTGGTGTAAACATTTCATTACAAAGAATCTAAACCAACTTAAATCCACCTCAATTGAGGAGTGGCACCCACTTTAATATTACATTAAAGTCACCAAAAACCATTATTTTTCCAACAATCCCCCACATGAATAAAAATTGACCGAATAATAACAAACGGACAATGCTTAACAACAAAGACTCGAAGAGAGTGCAACGGATTACCCTGCTATCAGAAAGGGTAGCTTTTGGCTTTGAACCCCTTGTCGTGAAGTCTATCGAATTTACTGGTTGTCCAGTGAACACGAAGTCATGAACTGTTCTGTCGTTTACGTAACCCAAGATAACAGACCTCACACAAGAATTACTCTAACCATCGTTTTGTTCTCACTGTTGTGTCTGGATTGGCCCTGGAACAGTAGCCTGGTTCAGTGAGTGGTTTAAAGAATTAGGCCCTGTCAATTCTTATAGAAGCAGCCCCACTTCACACTCACATAGCTAACTTTACTTCAGTATCCTGCTACACTCAACTCAACAGCTCAACACACTAGAGTCATTAAAAGCTCAGCTTAACCTTTACACTTGCAGGTATCACTGATAAAAGGAATGGCTGGAGTTTTAACCTCCTCAGTGACATACCACTGTTACACGCAATTAGGTTGTCCCATTGAACCGAGATATTGGGATCTCCAGTCCACTAGGTTGGGTTTCCATTCCAGTAACAGCTTACACTAAATGCCTTAACCCCATTCTTTCTGACGACTTCTCTACTAACACTCGATTTAACCTTTTGGTTAGTGGATCCACAATGTTGTCCTTAGACTTTACATAGTCTAAAGTGACAACTTTGTTTGAGAGTAGTTGTCATATGGAATTATGTCTACGATGAATATGTCTAAATTTTCCATTATATATCTTACTTTGTGCCCGTCCAATAGCCGATTGGCTATCACAATGAATACAGATGGCTGGTACAGGTTTCGACCAATGTGTAATATCCTCAATGAAATGACAAAGTATAGACGTGCCTGGAGCACACCCGGCACCGCGCACGAGGACGCGAATTCGCTTTGTTCTGGGCTACTACAGTTCGGACTCAAATGTCACAGTTCTGAATCTAATCTTGCAAAGTGCAATGCAAGACCAATAAATCACCAAAGAGTCCAAACTAATTTTTATAAAGAAGTGTCAAACATGGACTGCTTTGCCAGATACAGAGTCGCCACCTAAATATTTTATTTTGGGAGAATTTAGGAAACCCTGACTTGTACCTAAGGCCACGTGTCCGTCATCACCAAAGTTGCCTCGGCTCGGGAACTTGGATACAAGAGGGGAAGGTCATGTAATGAGCACCCCCGCTCACCCAATCAAAGATTGGCCTGTACTAAGAATGATATTTTGTTTTTGAAAACACATGTGTTCTTATCCCGGTTATTAACCTAGAATTACTATGTGATGCACACAGCATACAAGTATAGACTAGATCGCCTAAGTTGGAACAAAACATTGCATATTTGTTTGTGAAAATGGTTTAAAGTTTGCTACTTGCAAGTAGGCTAAGTCGAGGATTTCAATGAATCGTTCCAATTCAAGCAATCCAACCTTCACTCACAGGCATTCAGGCAGTTAATTAAACAAGCAGTTAGCCTCATGGCAAGCATGCTTTCATCGCAATCAATAACACACATACAGTACACTAAAGTGTAAACACTCACAGTGTACTCCAAACCAAAAAAAAGAACTAGTTAGAAATCATGCATGATCCTAGTTCATGTTAAGATGGCTAATGCACCACATGCAAAGATGCAACTAAAATAGGCTCGGCTATTCTAAGATGTCATGTGAGATGCAACTCGATAACATGTTGTTGAACACATATTCAAGTAAATGTATTGAAAATACAATGCAGTTAGTATGATGTGCCGAGCCCGGTGCATGCAATACAGATGAACAGATGCACGCATGCGAAGCATAAGGTATGCTAATTGAAATATTTCGTAGAACTAACCATCGTAAGCGATTAAGTAAAAGGGAGAAAGAAATGGGGGTTGGAAGACATGCATCACACACATGCACGCTTATTACAACAGTTGGCCCTCTCGACGGAGGGTCCGAATAAGAAGCTAACTAGCTAATCTAAGCTAATTAAACTAATTATTACATCTCAAAACTAATTAACTAACAAGCTAATTAATTTAGCTATTACAATACAAATTGAATAGTTAAACGCATTAACTAATTAGGTACAAAAACCAAAGCATAAACTAGCTAAGCAAATTAGCTAAGTAAATCAGTAAAGCAATGTCCTCAAAGGGAGAAGAATGTGTGCACACTCAGTCACCTCGTTCGGAAATCCAACGCGATGCCCCAACTTGCCTCTGTTTGCAATGGTTCTCAGAACCTTGCACCAAGCTCCAGAAAGCTTTAACTCCACCATAGGGACCTGTGGGAGCATGGCCGACCACCTAGGGATGTTTCCAACCACTGGCCGACCACTTTCTATTACTATAAACCAGAAAAAGTGGTCGGCCAGCTAGTTGTTCTAGTCGGCCGACCAGTTTTGCTGCACTTCTCCACTTTGCTGCAACAGAGAGTAAGAAAAGGCATGGCAATGTATTTGGAAGATATGTGTGCATGACTACCCTCCCTATCATTTCATAAGCTCAAGGAAGTGCGGTTCTCGACCCTCGGGCCACCAATCACGCATATCGATGCATGATGGCCGAGAAGCCAAATTGCACAATTCAATGTAAAATGAATGCACACATAAACACATAAAGCCTAAAACTCTATCATGCTAGATCAAGAGCATCGGCGACCAAGAATTGAGACACGTTTCATCACTTTAAGTATGAAACGTCCCTCATTTCTCGTGCTCAGATTAACACTTAATCCAAACAAATGCAATGCAACTCAAGCATGCAAACAATCAAAACAACTACATGGCATGCACAATGCAATGAACAACATGGCATACGCAATGCAATGTAACATGAGCATACACAATGCAAACAACAACATGGCATACTCAATGCAATGTGACATGATCAACTTAACAAAGCTAATGACATGCAAAGAAGGCTAATGCATGTATACACAAAGCAAGGCAACATAAGCATGCAACAACATGGCAATGTAAGCATGCAAATAACATGAAAGCAAACATGCTCAATGGACTTAAACCAAAATGGACAGACCTCAGTCATGCCCAAATCAATGGCCATAATACCAAAACAAAGGCATGAAATGCAAAACAAAGCATGCACATGCATTGGCCTATCAACTAGGCCTAAGAACACAACTCTCAAGCATGATGAAGAAGTGATAAACATGGAAGTGTGACAACACTAAAGGCTCTGAAATCAAGTGTGAAATGATGCCAAATAATTCAAACAACACAAGTAAAGCATGCAAGAGGGTCTAAGGCACAAGGCCATTAAAGGGACTACACAAGAGGCATGCAATACATGGCACAAATGATTGAATCAATCATGGTCAGAGCTAAAATAGGTCTAAACAAAGAGCAAAACATGCTGAGATAGGGGCCCAAAGGTCTAGGCATGCAAGCATACAAGCTAGGCCACAAACATGGCAACAATGCATAACACTCAAAGGCACGTAAAGAGTGAATGAAGCGGGAACATGGCAAGTCTACATGCTCTGAAATGTCATGTTAAAGGATGCCAAATCATGTACACAACACAAATGAAGCATGCTATGGTACCCAAAGCTGGAAGCTAGCATAGGCATTTGTACTAAAACTATGCAAAACATGAAGCATATGGCCAAGGCAACCCAAAATAGTCCTAGAACATGTCAAAATGATACTAAAACATGTAAGAAAGGAAGCCAAATATGCTAGCATGAAAGGCATGAAGCATGGAATATACAAGGCAAATAAAGTGGATTACACTACACCTATCAAGACCAAGCATGAGATGGCCTTGCCAACAAAAATCAGAGTTATATCATGGCAAAATAACTCGAAAAACACATTGAAATGATAGCTCGCAAGCTTAGGCATGAAGGCATACACAATGATTCATGTTTAAGGCATAAAGGGCAAACCCTCCAACGCATTGAATGAGTGATAAATACAAGTGTATGAGCACACTATATGGACTGAAATAACATTTCAAATGATGCCAAATCATAAAAATAGTCCAAGCAAGGCATGTTAATGGACTTGATACACAAAGCTAACAAGCTAGAATGCATTATAGCTATACAAAGCATGGCATGCATGACCAAAACAACACAAATCAGAGCTAGAGCATGCTAAAACATGGACAAAAGCTTCTTAGAATTAAGTCAAAATCATGCTAGAATGACATGTTAAAGCATGATACACATTAGGCTAATTCATGGAAATGCACTACAAGTGCATAGAGCATGCAAGGGGCTATCAAACCAAACCTTAACAGAGGTATGACATGGCAAAAAAAAACACCAAAAACATGCTAAGATGAACTCAAAACAAGCTAGAATGACATGCTACTTCATGAAGCATACAAGACTAGTTTATGAAATTTACACTACAAGTGTATAAAACATGCAAGGGATGACAAAACCAAACCAAAATAGTGGCATGCCATGCTAAAATAATCCCAAATACATGCTAAGATATGGCCAACATAAGCTTAACAAACATGCTCACACATGAGGCATTCAAAGCAAGTATTCAAAACACAAGGAGAGGGGATGACCCTCTCCTATTTGGGACCTCAAAACACCATTTCCACCACTAAAATTCCTCTAAAATTCAGTGGTAGAAAGTTCATGCAAAGGTGGAAACAAGAGCCTAAAGGGATGGCTCAAAACAAGGCCTAACAAGGCCTAAGAGGGGGTAGACTACCCCCAACACAAAAGTAGCCTTAAACAAACATTTTAAGCACTGAAAAATAGAACTTTTTTCAGTAGGAAGTTAAGCTTAAATAAGCATGAAAATAGGTTCAAAACCTAAAGCAAAAACAAGGGTTTTAAGGGTTGAAACTCACCCTTGATGAGCACCTTCAAAGCTGCAACTCCAGCACACTTTTTGAACCAAAACCAGTCCAAAAACTTCAAAAATAGCTTCAAGGGACCTCAGCTCCAAGAGAATGGTGTTTGAGTGTGTGTTTGTGTGTTAAAGTATGATAAAATGACACTTTAAGGCACAAAAATGAAAGAGATGGAGGATTATAGAGACAAGGGTGCATCTATCTCTCAAGCCACTAAAATCTGAACATAAAGGAGGAGGGGGGAGGTTCTCTCTTATAGAGAACCAATGCTCAAGCTTGTTGGACAAGCTTAGGGTTCAAGGCCATCCCTCAAGCTTGTTGGACAAGCTTAGGGTTCATGGCCATTCCTCCATACGTGTATGGAGGATGGTTTTAGTGTCCTCTAGCTGTGACAGCTGGAGAGAAAATATCTCCAAAAATGTGACAAAAAGTAGCCGACCACTGCTACTTGAAGTGGTCGGCCGACCACCACAAGTGGTCTCCCAAGATGAAAACTGGTCGGCCATGGGTAGGAGAAGTCTACACACTAAAAGCAAGCCAATGGTGTGTGGCCGACCAGAAAAGGTGGCCCAAAGACCAAGAAAACTAGTTAGTAGACCAGAAAATTGGCTGGCGGGAAGAAAAGTGGTCTCCAAGGGAAAAAACTGGTCTCCCACCCTTGTACCACATTCCAAACAAGGAAAACAAGGTTTGTACCAAAAATAAACCAAAAAGGATGCAAGACGAAAGTTCGAGAGGCAAAGTGCACAACCGAAAGCCTCGATAACTAGTCTACCGCCACCAAAAGTGGTCTATGACCACAAAAGTGATCTCTTGGACCACAGTGTCCCTCTAGGCAGAGGCAACAAGGTGTGGTTCAAAAACCACACCAAACGGAGAACGTTAAGCGGTCCCAAGTCAAGGCACACAACCAAAGGCTCCGAAAATCAAAAACTGGTCTCCAAACGAGAGAAGTGGTCTACGACCACAAAGAGGTGGTCTACATGACCTCTCCCTCCCTCCAAGGAAGAGAAAACAAGGTTCGGTCCACAAAACGAGCCAAAGAAAAAAGAGTTCAGAGGCCTAGAGGCAAGGCCCTCAGCCAAAAACTCCAAAACCTCGAAATGAGCACGATATACACTATCACAGAGCACTCAATCGATGACGTCTGAATCTTAAGGTTTGTCAAAAATGGGGTGTCTACACAAAGCCATTCAGCTTTTTTAGTTTCTTTATCCAAAGCAATAAACTCAGAAATAATATTTTTGATTTTTATTCAAAAATAATGGGCTCAGTTCCGGGAGTATCGGTTAACGTTTATATGTGGTGCAATTCTGATAGCAATTTTTAATTGCTTATAAGTTTTGTAAACTTAGTTTGTTTTAACCTAGTTTATCCCCTGGAAAACTTAATTCTAAATTTGTTTCTTATGGACTAGGAGTCAACATGCTCTTGAAAGCTTTGTCTAAGGTTAACTCGGTCTTAAGTGGGACCAGTGTGACCCCTCCAGCCTTCTTGGGAACTTTGTTGACCATGTTCGATTCTAGGGTTAGTGGTGAATCAATTTTGAATTAAATTTCAGACTTTGAGATTTTCTAGTGTTAAGTTTAGTTTCTAAAAAACATAATAGTGAAATTCTGTTGTGATTTTTCAGAAATGGCTTCAAGAGGTGACAACAGAAAATGTTGTTCCACTTGACACCCTTAAGTCTTTCGAGGTTCATAAAGGAAGATCTAGAGAGACCAAGTATGATTAGAGGAAATCATAAGATTGCATGATAATATCTCTAAATAAATGAGAGGCAATTTGTATGCTATCCTTATGTCAATTATAGCATGTATTATTGCTATGTGACTTTGCTTGAAAGCAAAGATAAGGCAACCCGTTAGAGTGGGTGAATATATTTTTAAATTTTTTAAATTCCAAATATATGCTTATATTGGTGGCTCCTAGTGAGTACAAGATCAATGATCACAGAGATAGAAAACTAGTGGTTCCTAGGAGGTGTTAGACCACTGGCTACACAGTTATGAGATTGTGGTTCCTAGTAGTGAACAAATTACTAATCACATCTCAAGACATGATGGTTCCAAGTAGTGGAGAGGCTACTAATCATATGTCAAGACATGATGATTCCTAGTAATGTAAAAGTCTATTGATCCTATGTCAAGACATTGTGATTCCTAGTAGTAAAATGACTAGTGATCATAGGTAAAAAAATTTTGATTCCTAGTAGTAAAAAGTCTACTGACCACATGCTGAGAAATTAGTGATTCCTAGTGATAAGACTACTAGCCATGTTATGAAGTTCTGAATAATAGACTATTAAACACTAGATTTATGTTTCCTAATAGTAAAACTATTGGCTTCAGAGTGACATGTTGAACCAAACTTGTATTGGAGCCTGGAATTCGAGAAAGAGAATTCAAGGAAGACCTAATTCGGTTAATGACGGTCTGGGAATATGTTTTTTGTGATATGATTTTGAGAGTTTCATAATCATTGTGACACATGGAATTGTCCTGGAGCCTTCGTATAAATTCTACAAATGTGGGGGTGTCATGCAAAAGGGGGCAATACCTAAACCCAAGATGGTTAGGATAAGCCTTAAAATCGGTTGACTTTGTATTCAACGGTTATGTACAATATAGTAGTACATATTGGTTTTCTTGTGGACGACTCTAATATTCAGATTTACACAAGATTACAATCACGGAATTGAGGAAGCAATTTGCATGAGGAAAGAGATAAGCCTAGAAGATGTAAATAGGCTAGGACTTTAAAGTTCTTTTGTCTAAACTTCTTAAACCTATATGGTGTCTAGTGAGGCTAAAAACTTCTACAAAGAAAATATTAATTTAGCTTTATCTGGCATAGCTAGTAAGCCTTGGGATGCACGCGAATGAAAGCCGATGAGATAGTCTTGTTATCAAAGAATACCGGCAAAGTGAATGCATGGATTACTTTGATACATGATCACTAGTTATGGTGAGTGTGATTGCGATTGTGCGAAGTTTGGAGATACATCAAGATGGATGTTCAGATAGTTTCAGTATATGAAGATTTAGTTGAATAAATCTTTATGGAACAACTTGAAGGGTTTGTTGGTTCCAGGACGAAAGATTGAAAGCTTGGGAATCATTTTATGATTTGAAATAAGTACCGAAATAATGGCATGAGAAATTTGACTACACTATGTTGTCAAGTGGGTATTGACAAATGTGTTTATGTCAAAAACATTGACAATAATATATGTCATATTGTGTCTGTGTGTAGGTGACTGTAGCTCGACTTTTCGTGCCCCCTTTCGGAAGACAAATAAGCTCTACAGTATCAGACTCTTGCGGTTCTGAATCTGATCTCACAAGTGCAATGTGAAATAGATAAACACCAAAGAGTCCAAATCCAGCAAATCTTTTGAAAAATCGATTTTGAAGCAAAAATGCTAAAAAATGGACTGGTTTGCCAGATATACAGTCGCCACCTAAATATTTTTGGAAAATTTAGGAAACCCATGACTCGTGCCAAAGGCCACGTGTTCGTCATCCCGAAGATTGTCTCGGCTCGGGAACTTGGGTACGAAAGGGAAAAGTCGTGAATTGAGCACCCCTGCTCGCCCAATATAGAGTCACCACCTAAATATTTTTGGAAAATTTAGAAAACCCATGACTCATGCCAAAGGCCACGTGTTCGTCATCCCCAAGATTGTCTCGGCTCGGGAACTTGGGTACGAGAGGGGAAAGTCGTGATTTGAGCACCCCTGCTCGCCCAATATAGAGTCGCCACCTAAATATTTTCGGAAAATTTAGAAAACCCATGACTCATGCCAAAGGCCACGTGTTCGACATGCCCAAGATTGTCTCGGCTCGAGAACTTGGGTACAAGAGGGGAAGGTCGTGAATTGAGCACCCCTGCTCGCCCAATCAAAGATCGGCCTCTACTAATAATGATATGAATTTTATTGACATTATATGCTCTTGTTCCGATTATTAGCTAACTTACTATGTGATGCGCACACACACAAGTATAGACCAATTTACAAGAATTGGAATATTTTGTTCATGTTTGTTTTTGAAAATTGTTTTGAATATGCACCACTTGAAAAAGTGATCGTATATAAACATTACTCAAATTATTCCAATCCAAGCAATTACCCATCATCCACAGGCATTCAAACAGTTTATCATCTAAGCACTTAGCCTCATGGTGAATATGCTTTGATATGGCAACAACCACATTCATGCAATATGCTAAAGCAAATAAAAGCTCACCTAGTACTCCAAGCCAAAAAAAGATAAAGGAGCTAGAACAATGCATGATCCTAACTTATGCAATATGACTAATGCAACACATGCGATATGCAATTACTAAGCTCGACTACTAATATAGCATATGAATCAATTAAATAGCATGTGGTCTAAGCACATATTCAAAGAATGTTTAACTAACAATACAAGTTACAATAATGAACCGAGCCTTGGTGCATGCAGTACAAGTGGATGCAAACATGGAGAATGCTAAACAAGACATGATGGCCTAATCTAACCATCATAAGAAGGTAAATAAAAATGAGAAAGACGTGGGGTTGGAAGACATGCACGTTATTACAACATTTGTGCCCTCACGAAGGAGAGCACGAATGAATAAACTAGCTAACTAATAAAAGCTAAGCTAATTAATTAACTATTACAAACCCAAATGAATAATTTAGCTAAACTACTTAACTAATTATTACAAACCGAATAAAATAATTAGTTAACTACTCTAGCTAATTAAATAATTACAATACTAAACAAATTAGTTATTACAAAGCCACTACTTTAACACAACATTAATATTAACATCACTTCACAGATCCCGAGGATCGAGGGAGGGTTCATGCATGAATGCGTTTCTACCCAAAAAGGCCACTGTTCTGCTGCCAGATACCTCTATTGCACAGTAGAACACTTACACTGTTTTCCACCTCAAGACCAATTATGTTCTGCTTTAAAAGTACACTACTGGATTTTGCACAGGTGGCCGGCAACCTAGAAGTGATAGCCTACCATCCACAAAAAGTGGCCTACCGGCCACTGTTGCCTGGTTCTTTCTGCTACAACAGAGAGCAAACAAAGCAAGGGCAGGGTATTCCCAAGGGTTGTTTGCACAACTCACCTCTCCTTATCATCAAACAGCAGCTCAAAGGAGTGACAAAATTTGATTCACAAACCATCAATGGATGCAATTTCATTACATGATGGCTTATGAACCAAAAGTGTGCAAGTTCAATGAATGCAACAAAACAAGACTCTCAAAACCACCTCCCTATCATGAATGATCAAGGGAAGTAGTTGGCAATAAATCTTGAGTCATTTGCATCATTCATGAGTATGAAATAACTCAAAACTCAAGGGTTCAATTAATGTCTGATTGAACCCAAACCAAATTATTATCTTGACTTTTTTTATTACTTCATTTTAGTTTCTTTTCAATTCTTTAATCAATTAAGTCCAAAAGTGAGTTTAAGTTCTCTAAAGAAGAGAAAGGGTTGGCTTAAGGACTGAGAGAGATGTCATGCTGTTGATAATGAACCCCTAAAAGGGATTACACCGTTAAGCATGACAATCTCAATCTCAAGCTTAGAAGAACAAATGGTTTGAAACAACTCTCAAAACAAAGCAAAAGCCAAAAAAGGAGGGAGGTTGCAGAGGTGATTAAAGGTGATCACAAGTAAGGAAAGCATGAAATAAAATGCTATCAACTCAAATAGGATAGTGGCTAAGGCCTAAACTACCAAACCTATGAGGAGAATTGCACTACAAGCATGCAATACAAGACTCAAATGCAATGAACACTTAAAAAAAGTCCTAAAATAGTGCTAAATAAGTCCTAAAACATGCTGGAATTAAGACAAAAATAACTAGAACAATAAGCTAAAACAAAGAACATGCTAGACTAGTAAGCAAGACACAAGGAGGGGAGGCTTGCCCCCAATTTTGGACTTCAAATCAACACTTTAGCCACTAAAATAACTCTGAAAATCAGTGTTTAAAACCTCAAAAAAGAGGTAGTGTAACGGTGGCAAACACAAGGGTAAAGGCCTTGAAAGCAAGGTGTAAAGAAAGGTGAACCACCCATCAACCCTTATTGGCCTTAAACCACAAGTGTTAGCCCAAAAATACAGAGTTTATACAACCCAAAAATAGTGGGAAAATAGTAAGAAAATGAGTGATTAAAGCAAGCAAAGAAGCAAAGCTTTATACCTCTTGAAGAGGAGATCACTTTCAAACAACAAAACCACACTTGCACACCCTCAAGAGCTTAAGATAGGCTCAAAGGTACCTCAGCTTAAAGATGGAGAGGTTTGGTTAAGAGTGTATAGGCAAAGGTGTAAGAAATTTGCAAGAGAGAGATAAAGAGACCTATGGACAGAGAAAATATTTTGCTTCAAAATTTTCTAACCTTGAAAGCAAGAGGGGGGGTCCTCTATTTATAGGAAAACATCACTCTCCCTTAAAAATATCAATACATACATGTGCAAGAAGGTGCATGCATCTGTGCCAACAGCTGGCATAGCTGGCAGAAAAATATCTCCAAAACACACTTGTGGCCGGCAGCCAATAGACGAGGCCGGGAGGCTACAAGAGGTTACAGGCTTGAAAAACTCCGGTTTTGGTCCCAAAAAAATAAAGTAGCAGGTGTGTAGGGTTTGAAGGCTCAAAGTTGTGGCATTCCGCTGAAGACTTCGAGCACTTAACAAGCATATACACTCAACATTGGGTGTGCAAATGGTGATGTCAAAGTTCTAAGGGTAGTCAAAAATGGGGTGTCTACAGTTACCCCTCTTTGACAGAACTCGGACTCATAAAATGACGTGAGTGAATGTCAAAGCCCGAAGATGACCCATTTTGACAAGACTGTAAAACTTGGACAAACAATCAAGATAGAAATAAATGGTTGCGGCTGCAGGCTACCTACATATCTGTAGACACCCCATTTTTGACCGCCCTTAAGACTTTTGCACCACTGTTTGATCACTCGTTGGTGAAGGGTATGTGGTGCAATGGTTCGATTTCTTCGGCAAGGAGAGCTCCAAATCCCAACCTTACACCCCATTTTGGACCAAGCCTATTTTGACCAAAATGATTTTTAGACTTTAAAACCCTCTCTTTCAAAATATTTTTGAAAAAGTTTCCATTATGTTTCGAGGCTCGCATTTTGTTAAATGCTGCGCTTTTCGATAAACCAAGCAAGGACAAAGTGGAAATGAATGAAAGAGAGGTGAAATCTTTGAAAAATATTTCAAAACACCTTATTTAGGGGTTTTGAGTTGAAGAAAAGAGGAGAGGAGGGAAGACACCTAGTTGGGGAAGAAGTTGGGCATAAACCATTAAGAGAGAACCAGGCAACCTTCACTAAATCAGGCACATCCTTTTGTACACTTGGATTTCATCAATGAGGCCACCACCATTAGAAATTGGACTTCTGGGGATTCATTTTACACTCAAGGATGTCCTAAAGCCGAGTCCGGATGAGGGAGATATGGCTGGTTGAAGTTGGGCATCAATGCGGTTAGGACCGAAACTGAGAAGTCCTCACTAAAAGAGGCATATCTTTTTGCACACTTAGAATTTTGATATGAGGATTCCACCATTGGAAAGAAGACTTCCGAGGCTTCAATTTAGAATTAAGAATGACCTACAAAGGACTCCGGATAAAGGAGATATGCCCATTTGAAGTTGGACTTAGAGAGTGGATTTTTCTGGCCAGCCACTGGTGGAGTGTGTCGGCCATGAATGGAGCTTGTCGGCCAGAGGTGCATTTTGTTGGCCACCAGTGATGGCCGACCGGCCATTGGTGCAAAGAAGGCAGCTTTTGTGCAGATATTTTCCCTCCAATTATTCCACACTGCTCCAGCTGTCCTATATTGATATTTTCGACCTGAGCTCTCATTTTTCTATATAGATAGGACCTTCTCTATTGTTTTCAAGGTTGAAAATTTTGGGAGCCTCTCTCTCTCCACAATCCTCTCTCTCTATAATTCTCTCTATCTAGATTTCTCTCTCTCTCTCTTACCCTTTTTTTTGCATACAAGTAGAGATACACTTCTAGTTTGCCAATCAACCCTTAACCAAAGTTTCTTATCTTTGGGCTGAGATTCCTTGAGACCCTCTTTGAGCTGTAAAAGGTGTTTGTGGCTTAGATTGTTGCCTATTTTATGCTTTGGCTCCAAGAGGTATACTACTTGCTTTGCTAGCTTGTTTTGCACACTTGCTTTGCCATCTTTTTCTATTATTTTGGGGCTGATTTTGACATGTAAAAATTTCTATTTTTGAGGCGTAAAAGCGGTGATTTAAGCCCTTTTGAGTTAGGGAGTTGTCCATCCCTTTTGCTTCTTAGCTTGTTAAGCTTTTTGAGCTATTTTTCACCACTTTCAAAATAACTTTTTTGGGCTTTTTAACCACTAAATCTCAGAGGTTTTTCAGTGGTAAAAATCAACTTTTGAAGTCCAAAATTGGAGGGGTTAGCCTCCCCTCCTTGTGTCTTGCTTGCATGCCTAGTTAACTTCACGTTAGCATGTTTTTCTAGCCTAACTTAGCTTTAGTCCAGCATGTTTTTGCCTCTGTTTTGACTTGCTTTAGCTCTATTTTGGGCTATTTGGGTCATTTGAGCTTTGTTTTGTATAGTTGTGGTGTAATTTCCTTCACTAGCTTAGTGTTTCTAGGCTTTGAGCATCATTTGTGTGTCTTGGTTGTATGTTTTAATGATTTTTCATGCCTAATTCCAGCACTTAAAATCTCTACAACCTCCCTCTTTGCTTTACTTTTTCATTTGTTTGAGGGTTGTTTCAACCTTAAGGTTGTTTAAGCTTGAGGTTGAGGCTTATGCTTAATGGTTTAATCCTCTTTTGAGGGTTCATTACCAACGACATGAAGCTTTCCTCATGCCTTGCACTATCCCTTGGTTGACACTTCTTTCGACATGAAGCTTTCCTCATGCCTTGCACTATCCCTTGGTTGACACTTCTTTCGCTTTAGAAGACACTCACCAATGGACTTAATCGATTAAAGAAAGAATCGGTAATGTAAAATGAGTAAACAAAATGAACAAGTAAAAGAGGCAAGATAAGCATCTTTCATGTTGCATTGCATTTGTTCTAATCAAACGTTAATTCGAACACAAGGAAAGTGTCACATTTCATACTCGAAAGTGATGAAATGTGCCACTTTCCTTGGTCACCACCACCCTTGATCATGCATGATAGGGTGGTGGTTGTTTTGGTCTTGTTTGTGCATTCATTAAGCTTGTACAAGCTTGGTTCCTTAGCCATCATGCATGGAAATTGCTTGGTTGATGGTTTAAAGGCCAAGAGTTACACTTCTTTGAGCTTATGTGACGTTAGGTGTGAGAGGTATACTAGGTAGTCATGTTGAGGTACCCTTTTTGACCAATTAGCGTAGTTGCATATCGGAGACCATAGAGACTATTCCAAACTAGGACAGGTTGCTCACCCGAATGCAGGAATTGTATGAAACCACTTATTCTGCGTAGTGAACCCCTAGCTCTTGCTAAAATTAGGATAGGGTAACATTACTCCATCATAGGAGTGTTTTGGTTCTCACTTGCTTGACATGTGCTTTCAGAGTGAAACTCTGTAGGAATGTACATATCAATTGTGAGTTTGGTATTTGATTTTGGGGCAGAATTCAGTAAAAAGTACAGTCACTCAGCTGTGATCGTATCTGTTCTCGTGAAATTAGGGCTGAGATGCTGTCTGTTTTCTCTTTTGCAAGGTAGTCTTGGAACCATAGCTTCAGAAGGCTCCAATATCCCCCAAGTACTCTGGACTTGTGTTGATAGATTTTGTCAGGTCGGAGATTTAGTTCAAGAGCAACTAGTGTTTTCTTCGCCAGTGGCAAGGCAAAAGAACGGCCAAACAGGGCTCACTGGTTTAATTGATCCGACAGCCACCAGTTAGATCACCTATGTTCAACTCAATAGACCTACGATGGCACAGAGTCTAGAAGAAGTTGTGGTCATTATAGCGGTATTAAACCAGGGAATCGCCATGCAGGATGAGACCAACGATGAAATACAATGCCCATCTGGGGCACCTACCACACATCCAGTCTCGGGACCCCAGCCGAACTTTGACCCACTTCCCCTAGCTGAAAATTCGCATGGTCCGGATCCCAGAGAAGGGTTGGCTCAAGCTCAAGTTTTCACACCCCTGGTGCAGCCTAATTAGAGGCTTTATCCCCTTGATACTAATGATCTCGATCCGACCTTGGTGAAAATTGCGAACCTTGAGAAGTAATTCAAAAAGGCATAGGGCATTTACTCCATTTCCAACATTGAGGATGGGTACAACGAGGCTACTGTAAGGCTCCCAGACAGATTCAAAATGCCACACATTGACCGTTTCGATGGGCCTGGACATCCTATGGTACATATCTAGCTTTTCTTGGATGTCCTGAAACTGATCGGTCTGACTAAGCCTCATAAACTCTCTCTGCATAGAAGAACCTTGTCGGGCATAGCAGTCACTTAGTAAGCCAAGTTGGAGGATACAACGAAGCAGAACTAGGAAGAATTGGCTGAGGCATTTGTCGATCAGTATTCTTACAATACCTAAGTTAAAATGACCACGCAAGAGCTTGAAGTAACCCACCAGAATCCTACAAAACCTTTTATGGAATTTGTTGCAAGGTGGAGAGTAAAGGCAGCACAGATGACAAATCGCCTTTTTGAAAGGGACCAAGTGCAGATAGTGGTGCAGAACCTTGAGCCTAATATGTTACAAAAGTTAATAGTCGCTCCACTGTTCACTTTCAAAACTTTTCATGAATTGGGGGTTCACATTGAGAGTGCATTCAACAAAGGGATTATTCCCAGAACAAGTGAACCAACAAGGAAGGTGATTTCCGAGAGTACCAATACTGGTGGTAGCACTATTCCCAAACCCATTGACATCAATACAGTCGCCATAGCTAACCCTTTTGCCAAATCAAGCCTACAAACAGCCAGCCCAACCCGAGCTCAAGGCAGAACTTGCACTCCCCTCTGTATGAGCCTGACCAGCGCACTAAGAGTCCTGATGAAAAGAGGGTATCTCAACCCCCTTGATCCTCAATCTCTACCTGACCCACTCCCTGCCAGATATAACCCCACCGAATACTGCGTATATCATCAACAACATGGTCATGGCACTGATCGTTGCTACTGCCTTCGTCATGATGTCCAAAATCTCATTGACAACCAGTCGATAGCTCCACCTCAAGACCCTAATGACCAAGTACCTCATCCACACCGTCACCTCATCCATACACTACTTCCTACCTACAACCCCAGCATATATATCACCCCGGCCCATCTACCCAAGCCTGAGGTGTTTATTCCAGAAAGCATGGACTTGTGCATGATGGATGCACTCGAACCCCAATCATCTCAAACCCATGAGCCCACTACTTCTGAACTGATGAGCATGATTCAAGATCTTCATAGAACAGCGGCAGATCTAGCCTTTGGGATATTGGCTCCATCATCGGCCACATTACATGCCAAACATTTCACGCCAAAAGGCTCCCCAATCTTGGGGTGAGCTGCAATTGAAAATGGCCAACCTAAACCAATCCCAAGTCTGGGCAATGATATGTCGACAATAACTGGGCTCCACTCTGATGTAACGACCCAATCTCTTGGCAAAATGAAGGCAAATGGAAAGAACAAGGTAGGGGCAGGCATTGGTCCCCATGAACACCTTTTGTGGGCTGTTAAGGCTTTGAAAGTCGAAGGACTGAACAAACAGCAAGTGCTTACAGTTGTTGCAAAGACTGTGAATAGCACTTTTGTCACTCAAGTTCGAGGCATTTCGAATCAAGGGGCAATCCAAGAAAGGGGATGTCATACCAAAAACGCCCTTTTCAGTTCCAATCCTACACTTGGAAGAGATTGTCAAACCCAGTCAGCACCTGCCAACCCCTTTGCCAGTACATCCAACACAACTTCACAAACCTCAAGCCATCAGGCCCGAGGCCAAAGGGCCTTCACCCCACTTTACATGTCCTTATCGAAAAGGGCCATCTCAAATCCCTAGAGCCTCGGCCTCTCTCGGATCCCCTTCCAGCCAAGCACAATGCTGCCAAGTACTGTGCCTTCCATCAACAAATCGGCCATGACATTGACAGTTGTTTTCGTCTTCGCCATGAAATATAAGATCTAATTGACAAAGAAGTCATCGCCGCACCAGGTCCTGCAAAGTCTATCAGTACTGGATCGATGAACTTGGGGGATAATGTGACTATGTGATCGAGGATGAACCACCTACTGATGGCGCCCATTTTTACTCCAGTTGTGGTGGATGGCACGCACTGTTTTGAGCAACTTACAAATGTTGTTTATTGTACTTTATGACTTGGGTATTGAGTCAGTTCTGTTGTGTTGTATTGAGTCTATCTTGTTGTACCGAGTCAGTTTTGTTGTGTTAGAGTCAGGTGATCTTAGGAGTGTTATCTCGGATCTCACTATCTTGTTTTGTGTTTGTCTTTTACACTCTTTCTTTTGAGCCTGTTTCTACCATGAAGCCAGTTGCACCAGCAAATCTGAATGAAACGACAGAGATTTTCACCTACGTTTTCTGTGCCTTTAAATCATTGCATTGACCTAAGTTTTTCAAAACTTTTCGAACACTATGATGAAAACAAAGTGGGAGAAATTCCTCGAGATTTGCAAAAAAAAATTGATCAACTGAGAGGAAAAGAGGCATGCTAAGCCCTTAATGAATGAGATCATGTTTGTTAATGTGAGTATTGAGAAAGATCCTGGCTTGATCCAGATTAGTTCTACATTGTCTTCAGCATGAGTGACTAGTTGCTTTCTTAAACGATTTCAAAAAATGTTTTGTGTGGTCCTGGGAAGACATGCGTAGAATTGATCTTGAGATTGTACAGCATTGGATCGCTCTCAGACTTAAGACTTGACCCCTTTGCTTTCAAACCATGAACTTTGATTCAGAATGTTCAACGATCAATCACAATGGAAGGCTTGCATGGCCGGATTGGAAGCAGCTCTTGAACTAGGGGCAAGAAGGTCAGATGTCATCAAAGGAAGCTTGCGTAGCTGGATTGGAAGAAACCCTTGAACTAGGGGCCAAAATGTCAAGATCAAAGATTAAAAAATGGGTCACTTCTCAAACCAATGGAGATCGGCAAGCAAGCCAAATTTCAGAAGCTGCAAGAAGAAAGTTTTGGTTGAAAGACAACCGAGTTCCTATCCACAACATTAGGGGCAAATTCAGAACCGATTGGATGGACTCCTACATCATCAGCTAATAGCAGCCATTCTCCTGGATTCAGATGGCTTCGAGATCTCAAAACTGATCAACGTGGACAAGTTAAACTTTTCTATCCTTGAGAGGCTCACTGGGCCGAAAACCTGGAAGGGCGACCTAGGCAAAAATTAGAGCAAGAAAAGAAAAGAATAAGAATGAAACAAAGACGAAATGAGGAAAAAGGAAAGGAGAAAAGAAAAGAAAAACAGAGCTCGCAAGGTTGAAAACCCGAAAGGGCGGCTTTGGCAAAAGTTAGAGCAAAAAAAGAGAGTGTCAACACCCGAGTGTACCTTAACCCGGAACTACGTACGGCCCGATTCCCATCTTTGGGATACGTAGGCAACTTCATCCTGAAGTTCGGCCTCAATCATTTTCAGCCTGCTTGGCTCATCCATGTTGATTGGCTTATTCTTGTTCAAACTCGGCTATTTTATCCATGTGCAACTTGACTCTTCTTCGTTCAAATTCGGTTGTCTTATTCCGTTACAAGATTTACTACAAGAAATTTCACTATTCGTGACTAAAATTTTAGTCACCAAAAGCCTTGTTTTTAGTCGCCAATCACTTTTGTCGACTAATATATTTGGTCGCCTATAGTTTGTCAAGGAAACAATCGGCGACTAAAATTTTTTTGGTAGCCAAAAGTGGCCTATTGGCGACTAAAACCTTAGTCGCCATATTTGTTTTTTTAGTCGCCATATATTTTTTAGAAAAAAATTAAATATATAAATATATTTACTGTTAGCGACTAAATTATTTAGTAGCCAATTAAGCATGTATGTTTGGCGACTAATTATTTGGTAGCCAAAAATTTTACTTTTTGAGAATTGGTGACTAAAATTTTAGCAGCCAAAAGTTTCTTTTTTACAATTGGCAACTAACAGTTTAGTAGCCAAAAGTTTCACTTTTTTACAATTGGCGACTAAAGTTTTAGTAGCCAAAAGCCAACCCGTGACATTTGTTTATTCACCAAAATGTCTCATTTAGTTTTTATAATTTATTTTGTAAAATTTTTTGCACCATCTATAACCTATGCATATACAAAATTATTCATCTATTCATTCATTGATTCAATTCTTAACCATTCAATAAAAATATTTCTCCACAACTTGTACCATTCAATTTTCAACCACATACAAAACTTAACTATTAACCGTACATATCAAACAAAATAAAAATCCATAAATATAGTATAATCCAACAAATACAAATACAATCCAAACCAACAAACCCGTGATCGTAACTTGTATTCCCAACGTAAATCTCTCTTTTACTTTGGACAGTTGTGCATTCACAGCATAAATTGGTTCTTCAAGTTACTAGAATTAAACACAGGCAAATTTCATTTTTATCTATCAAGGAATCTTTTCTCCAGAACGGTTCCATCTCAGGGCAAAATTTTCCTGCAACAACAATACTCAACAATGTTATGCTTTGTTTGGAAGGAGAGAAACGAAAAGAGAGAAAAATAATTGAGAAAGTTATTGAATATTATTCCCACGTGTCATTGAACACAAATTTGGAGGGAATTCAATTTAATTTAGCTACAAACAATACTCAAGGAATAACAAAATAAATATATTTTCCCCTCAACTCTTATCTACTTTGTTCTCAACTAAAACAAGGGAAAATTTACTAATTCATTTTCTCCCATCTCTCTTTTCTTAATCTCTTCTCTTCCCTAATCATTCTCTCCAAATGAACATAACTTCACCAAACTAGGGAAAATCAAATTGGAATATCTCATGCAAAGAAGATTGAAAAAACATAAACAAATGGATGACGTGTCAAATATTATTGCATCAAAAATCTAAAAACACAAAACTGATCTATACCATTTCTAATTAAAGATTAGATGCACCGATTTAAATATAACAAAAAAATATAAGAAATTAACAAAAAGCTTTTCAGTTAATAATCAAAATAATAATCCAAGAGTTGTAAATAAGTCGTAATTTATATATTATAGAATTTTTTGTTCTTTTTATTTATATTTTTAAAAAAATATATTTTAATCCAAGTAGAATTCATGTTTTTCTACATATCTTTTCATAAAAAATCAAAAAATACATTTATTTAGATCATCCCAAACAACTCTTTTAAATTTCAATTATTAAAATTTTCTTCATATCTAAATTAGCCCTCTAGTAATTAATTATATGGTACAAACACACACCA
Source organism: Camellia oleifera (assembly GCA_022316695.1). NCBI lineage: Eukaryota > Viridiplantae > Streptophyta > Magnoliopsida > Ericales > Theaceae > Camellia > Camellia oleifera. The sequence goes on along the minus strand of CM039307.1, from coordinate 89,109,481 downwards.
ATAGTCTCTCCCTTGAATTGAAGCCTTCTCACCAGCAAAACTAAAAGACAACCCAATCAAATAAAAAGAACCTACAGAACAGAAATACACTTAAAACTAGAAGCAAATCAATCAACCGCAAAATGGAGTTAACCTCATGGATTCAAAATGGCAGCAACAGATTAATCAATTTCAGCTAATTTCTATTCATTAATAACCTATATAGTGGTTTTCTAAGAAGTATGGATATAGACACGTGACACGACACGGACACGCTGACACGTTAATTTTCAAAAAATGAAGGACACCAAACGTGGGGGACACGCATGAAATATGTAATAATATATATTTATTATATGTTATATATATGAATTTATCATTCAAAGATAATAAAAAATACAATATGACACTAATTCCTATAAATTTATATGATTTTTGTTTTATTATTGTAGCTTAAGTTGTTTTGTTTAAACTTATAATTAGTTTCACATGTGTCCAATCGATAGGCACGTGTTTATGCGATTGACACGTGTGTCCTCCAAGTGTCCAAAGAGTGTCTGGGTCTTTAAAAAAAATTAAAAAATAGGACACGTTGTGAAGAGTGTCGGACACGTGTCTTAAGAATGTCCAAAGAGTGTCGGTGTCTGACACGGACACGACACAGATACCTCACCTTCTTAGAAGTGTCCATGCTTCTTAGGTGGTTTTTCTAGTGGTGAAACTCATCTAGTTCCATTCATCTTTCTGTTTCTGAAATGAAATTCTGTGAAGTGACAGTTATTGAGAATCCTTATTTAATACCAAATGCTCTAAAACATAGTGTTTTCTATTATTGTACTATTTCTAACTTGCAAACAAAAAACAAAGAACAAAATATTACCATTCTATGTTTCCTAAGATTTTGTTTGTTTAATTTAAACTCAGCATTTAGAAAAATGATAACCATATGTGCACTTATTGCATCCAATAGACAAAATTACTAGATGATAACCAGGGCAGAGAATGTAAAAATGTTAATCAATTTTTGATGAGTTCATTGCATAGTTCAAAACCCGAAACTCTTATGAAGCTTTCTGCTGAATGATAGGTTGAGGGCTATTAGATTAGGGACATCAAACCTTGGATTAAGATATCTGAGTTTACATAGGATAGTAAAAGGAACAATTTTCAAACTTCACCTCAAGCAATTTTCAACTTCAACTCATTTACATGTAACCAACATATACATATTTATATATAGATCAATATAAGAGAAAGGCCACAAAAATTGATGAATCAAAACAAAACGATGAACAGATCTGAAAATAAGATAAAGGCCACAAAAATTAATGAATCAAAATAGATCGACGAACAAATCTAAGGGAAAAAAATGTGAACAGAAATCTATATCTATCAAACAGCTCTGAAAAAATAGAGAGAAGCGGCAGATTGGCAAACAATGATATCTAATATAAAACCAGAAAATCATAAACGATAGATCGACGAACAACTAGATCTAAAAAAAATAGAAAATCAAAGAGAGAAGCGAGATCTGAGTTATAATGTTTATAATCTAAAAAAAGGGTGAACAAATTGAAACTCACAAAATCAGGAGAGAGAGAAGCACAGACCTGATAGAACACCTTCAAATCCGTACTTGCGAGCCTCAACAGCCTTCAAAATAAATCTGATGGAGAGAGCATAGTGAAAGAGAATTCAAGCGAGAAATTGAAATGCACATTCGAAAGAGAGATAGAGTTCGAATTCGAATTAGGGTGAGGGCGAGAGTGAATCGGTGCTCCGGTTGCCCACGACTGTGACGAAGAGCAGCTGGTGGAACGGTGGTGAGAGAGGGGGAAAGGAACAGCGGAGAGGGAGAAGGAGAGGGAGAGAGAGAAACGTGAAGAGAGAGACAGAGGCGCTGTTTGTGGTATAAAACCATATATATATAAATATATTTATTACACCATTAGCGACTAAATCTCATTTAGTTGCCAATTAGTTTTATAAAATCCCTCCTAAATTTGAAATAAATTCTCCAAACAATTTAGTTTTTGGCAACTAAAATTTCTTTTTGTAGCTGAAAATATGTTTTTGGCGACCAAAGTTTTAGTCGCCAAAGATAAAAAATAATTTTTTAATTTTACATTCGGCGACTAAATTATTTTAGTAGCCAAAACGCAACATACGGCGACTAAACTAATTTTTTGTCACTGAAAATATTTTTTTGCCGACCAAACCTTTGGTCGCCAAAGATAAAAACTAATTTTTTATTTTACATTCGGCGACTAAATGATTTTGGTAGTCAAAACTCAATATACGGCGACTAAATTTTTTTTTTGTCGCCAATTCTGGTATTTTTAGCGACTAAATTTTTTTTTACTCGCCAATAATCAATATATCCCGACTAAAAAAAATTAGTAGCTAAATATTGTACTTTTGGCGACTAAAAAAAAATTTAGTCGCCAATTCCATAACTTTTGGCGACTAAATTTTTTTAGTCGCCAAAGGTGTATTTTGTTGTAGTGATTCAGCTGTAAGACAAATCAAGTTCAGATATGAGATTGTGCATCTCAAGAGTAGATTCCACGTTGGTTGAGTAATGGCCATCTGCAAAAATAGTTTTGAAGATTTTTAGTGAGGCTGACTAGTTTTCTAGAAAATTATTCCATTTATCCAAAACTGGACCATTTCTTGGACCTAATGAAAGGAAACTTTTCAGTACTTACAACCTGACTTGCATGATTTCAAATCAAAAAATCGAACAAGCATGTTAATCTAACTCTCATGTTGGTCAAAATTGTTTTAGTAGAAAGCCAAAAACAAAAAATGGTCAAACTAGTGAACTAGGGGCACAGTTGAGTCAAGTTTTCTATCTTTTCCCCATTATAAATGTACTCACCAGAAAGGGCACAACTGGAGCTAACAGCAGAGGCCAAAAAATTCTTTCATCCTCCAAGCAGTGAGGTATCAAGCCAAGTGCAAAGCACGAACTAGAAATAGAGCTAGATATTCGACCCCTTTATCTAGACAGGTTCGATCACGTTCAAATTGGCATCTGACTTGGAATAGGGACGTAGAAAACGCAATGTATGAGACCAATCAATTGTATGCCTGGCTGATGGGACATGCTGTAATTCATCTCGGTCAAGCTAAGCTAAGGGCATCATCAACTGATGTCAGTTACAGATCTGCTGTGCATCCAGTCGCATCACAACCCCTCTATGGGAAAGCTCACTAGTTATGAGTGAAAGAAGGAGAATCTAGTAGAATACTAGGGGCAAGAGCCCATAACTTCCTGCTTATCCATAAACCACCTAGGGGAGGGATAAAAAAAAAATAATAAGAGAGATTAAAGAATAGAGAGATGTGCACTGAGAGAAAAAGTAAGGAAAGGGCTTTTTAGAGAAAAGAGATTGAGTGCCAGAGTGATGTGAGAATCACAGATGAGAAAGGGTGGGAAATAATACCCGGAGAAACGAGTTTCCCGTGAACCGAGAGGTCTCTCACTATTGGAACATAGCAGAGTGTTATGTTTGTTGTTTTTTGTTTATTTCAATTCTTGTTTGAGTCGTTTTGAGTCAATAGTTGTGTTGTTTTTACCTTTGTTTTTCCTTTGTTTTTCTTTTGTTGAGTCGTTTTGACTGTGGTCAATCATAGGCTTAATAGCCGGTCAAAAACTCATTCTCAATCTCAATTTCAAAAAAATCGTTTTGTGCTCAGAGTGCTGTGTCATTCCCAACATGGTGTACAAAACAGGATTCTTTCTTTCATAAACTGCAGGGTTCAACTTAAGTCATGTGAGAACAATAGAACAAGGAGCTATCTGAAGCTACATGGGTTCCAGACTACAAAGCAAAAGAAAAGAGAGAAAATTGGAGCATCTGAGTGTGTTTCAACTTCAGCAAATTCTGAGACTGCATTCTAGGTGCACCTTCTTAGGCCTCACCTTTCTCTGGAGTATGAGTGTACCTCAACCCCAAGTTTATGCCTGCTTCAAGTCAGAATGGCAATTAAAGCAGCATGCAAATGTTACCCCTCCCCAATATAAATAGGATGTATCCTTTTGAGTTAAGCATGTTGCAAAGTTCTTCAAGAGGTAAATTGGAGGCACGAAAGTACATATTTGATGCCCTTCTATTGCATAGAATGTGCACTTTCAGATACACTTCTGTTGCATGCGCGTCGCGCATCGTTTATGAATCATGCATAGAATATGCTTTCATTCATGCACAGAATATGCTTTCAATTTCGCATAAAATATTCTTGTCTCTTAGAACATGCCTTCACTTTTGCATAGAATATGCCCCTCTCTCGCATAAAACATGTATGGTCATTATATTGCATTCTAAACCAATCAATCATTATGTGCATCTATCGCACAATAATCTCACTTCTGTGCATCTATCGCACAATAATCTCACTCGGTACATTTATCATACAATCATTCACTTTGCATTGTTCGCACTATTTTGTGCAATTTACACTCGCACTTTCTTGCGCAATTTACACTCGCGCTTTCTTGCGCATCACACTATCTTGTGCATTTCATTACATGCTCTCATCTTGCATAGAAAATGCTCACATCTTTTGCATAGAACATGCTCTCAACTTGCATAGAAAATGCTCGTATCTTTTGCATAGAACATGCTCTCATCTTGCATAGAAAATGCTCGTATCTTTTGTTCCTGACCTTCCCTCCTCATACCTAAGTTCCCGAGCTGAGGCAACTTTGGTGATGACGGACACGTGGCCTTTGGCACAAGTCAGGGTTTCCTAAATTTTTCCAAAAATAAAATGTTTAGGTGGTGACTCTGTATCTGGCAAAGCAGTCTAATTTTGGCATTATTTGATTTAAAATCGATTTTTCAAAAAAGTTTGCCGGATTTGAACTCTTTCGTGTTTATCAGTTTCATATTGCACTTGTGAGACTAGATTCAAAACCGCGGGAGTCCAAACTGTGAGGCCTTTCTTTTCAAATCCTTTCCGAAAGGCAAGGGCGCAAGAAAAAGGTAAGTCCACAGTATCCCTTTGCAAGGAATCAAACCAGTGCAGTTCTAGAGCAAGATGCAAATGATATGCACAAAGAAAACTTTGAAAGCTGGACTCACACACTTCGCGAAGCCGGGTATTTTGAAATCTCACGATCATGCAAGGTGATACACTAAGCAATAACAAATACAACAAGCAATAACAAGATAACAATATGAATAAGCAGCTTCAAGCTTAAAACCAACACAGTTTCCATGCAAAAAGATCTAAAACACACTCTAACCTTGCCAAAACGTGAGACGAGGAAACAAAACACCGCTCAAGGCTGCGTTTCACGCATCCTGAGAAACTGAGAAAAGGAAATCGCTCGAGCTCGCATTTCGTGCGTGCCGACATAAAATCCACCCAAGGTCGAGCCTCACGCGTCTTGAGAAACAAAAAAAAAACCACTCGAGCTTGCATTTCACGCATCCCGAGATCAAACCCGCTCAAGGTCGCGTCTCACGAGTCTTGAGATACAAGCAAAAGAGGAAACCGCTCGAGCTTGCATTTCATGCATCCCAAGATAAAACCTACCTAGGGTCGTGCTTCACGCATCCTGAGATACAAGAGAAATCGCTCGGGCTCGTGCTTCACGCGTCCCGAGATCAAACCCGTTAAAGGTCGCATTTCACGCGTCCTGAGATACAAGTAAAAGAGGAAACCGCTCAGGGTCGCATTTCTGGTGTCTAGAGATAAAAGAGAAACTACTCGGGCTTGCATTTCATGCGTCCCAAGATAAAACCCGCCCAGGGCCACGCCTCACGCATCCTAAGATACAAGAGAAACTGCTCGAGCTCGCGTTTCACGAGTCCTGAGATCAAACCCACTCAAGGTCACGCTTCACACGTCCTAAGATACAGGCAAAAAGGGAAACCACTCGCAGTCACATTGCATGCATCCTGAGATAAAAGAGAAGCCGCTCGAGCTCGCGTTTCACACGTCCCAAGATAAAACCCACCTAGGGCCGCACTTCACACGTCCCGAGATAAAACATGCCCAGGGCCACTCTTCACGCTTCTTGAGATACACAACAAAAGATGCAAAGAGGAAAGAACGTGTATAATAGATGCACAAAGTAAGTAAGTGCGATAGATACACAAAATGAACAAGTACGATAGATGCACAAAGTGAACAAATGCGATAGATGCACAAATTGAACAAGTGCGATAGATGCACAAAGTGAACAAGTGTGATAGATGCACAAAGTGACCAAGTGCGATAGATGCATAAAGTGAACAATATTACAAATCAATACAGTGATAACACATATTCCATGCAAGATAGACAACGAAATATGATGTTAATTAAGGGCATGTTTTATGCAAGAAACAAAAGCATATTCTATGAAAAATTGAAAGCATATTCTATGCACGAATCATAAATGATGCAAGACACACGTGTAGCATACGTATATATGAAAATGCACAATCTATGTAACAAAAGAGAATAAATTTGTAATTCGACAAAACGACTAAAATCGATATTCAGTGACAACCTCCAATTTACCTCTCGGAAGCATTGCAGCATGCTCAAAAGGGATGCACCTCATTCATAGTGGCAAATGGGACACATTCACACACCGGAACGCAACTACAAGCTCCCAAAATAGAACCTTTCATACACTACTCAGGAAGTAGAAGCACAGAATAGCACCAGGACCCAACTGAGAGCCACCAGCCACTTGTGGCAGTTCAGGCAGTTTGGAATTTTTGCTCATGGGTCTTTAAATATACATCAAGACACTTCATTTTCTCACACCCAAACATCCGAAATAGCTCTCCCTCTCTCTCTCTAAGTGCTTCTTCTCTCTAGATTTGTGCTTTACACAAGCTTTCCAATGCCTCACGCAAACTTTTTTTGTAAAACCCTCTTGATTCTCTACATTATGAACCAATCAGATTTTGATTTTGTCGCTTTTTCTTGGACTTTCACCACTTTAGGTTTGTTCGCCTCGAGCTTCTCTCGGGTTTCCTGAACTTTCCAGGGTTTTGACTTTTGCTCCCATTTTCTCTCCCCTAGGGTTATTTTCTCCAAGTTTTCTCTCTTTTCTCCATTTTTCTTCACTTCTCACCTATTTTCCAGATAGCAGATGATATGCCTTACGACGGAGCTCCTCCTAAGGTTCCACCTGTGTTTCCACCTATAGCCAAGGTAGAGGAGCCAACAGTTGCCGAGGCTGATGGGGCGGCAGAGGACATTGAGGCTGACCTTGAGGCAGAGTTCGCACCAGAGTTCAAGCTAGAGTCGTTACCACTGAGAGTGCAGCCTTTCGATCCAGTGACATATCAACCCTGCACACACATATTACCACCTAGAGGCATCAGGCGTTTCAGTGACTTCGCTCGTGCCGTACCAGAGGACCTCTTACTGAGGGAGCCGGACTCCCACCTTTCTTCCAGCGTTACTAAGGTATGAACTCTGTTTTCATGCATTCCTGCCTTTTCTTTAACTACATTTCTCGCACTACCTTTCATCTGATTGCTCTTTTATCACTGCCAGATTCACTCTTTTTCTTTGCCGCACGGAGACCCCGTGCCTATAGGGGGTATAGAGCGACGACGACGAGGGACTAGTATGATAAGCTCCTTGTCAGGGTCCACGATATCATCAATGAGGCTGGCTTCGACCTTTTTTACTTCAGACTGTCACACCTCATCGCCAGCCGGTCACTTCTCAGAGCGCTAGTGGAGAGGTAATGGGACACAACCAACTCCTTCCACCTCTCTACTGCCAGAGAGATGACAATGACTCCCTACGACTTTGCCATGATCACAGGCTTATGAGTAGGGGGTGATTCGATCCCTTTTGACAAAGATATAGGCAAGTGAAAAGCCGTTTGGACCCACCTGCTAAGAGCACACCCACCCTTATATCGATTGGCCATGGTAAGATACAATTGGTCTACCGAGCAGTTCCCTGGGAGCGAGCCTGAGATACTAGAGGAGGTGGAGCAGTACGCCCAGGGTTTCCTGATATTCCTCCTTGGTAGCACCTTGTTTTCAAACAGGTGGAACACCGTAGGTTAATACATGTTGAACGCCTTGGTGACACTGCCCCGGGTTCAATTCTATGACTAGGGCGTAGCTGGCCTCGCCCCCCTTTACGGCTACATGAGCTCCACTTCCCGTATGAGAGGAGAACGGATCGAAGGCTACTGGCGAGCCTGGGAGGTATGCACTTCACTTCCCTCTTTGCACTTGTACTTTCTACTTCACATTTTCTACTTTATATCTATTCAACACCTATGCTTTTTGCTTTGCACTTTTGTATCTGTTCATGCTCTGTGCTTTCTGCTTTGCACTTTCTGTATCTGTTTATGCTCTGTGCTTTCTGCTTTGCACTTTATATATCTATTCATGCTTTGTGCTTTCTGCTTTGCACTTTCTATATCTGTTGACACTGTTGATCACATTGTTGCCCTTTCCTTGCAGTTATGGGTTGATCCTACTTTCCAACTTTAGCTCCGAAGCCTATGGAGGAGATCCCCCATATTGTCCCTTACTTGCTACAGTACGACAGTCAGTGTCTACGCCGAAGTCATAAGACCTTCGCCTTCTTCCGCCATTACTTTGATACAGTGGTCGCTGTCAAGGTAACTCGAAACTCACAGTCATTTTTGCTTTATTACTGTTCTAATTCATACTTTGGCAACTGACGGCAACTAACAATCTGTACATTTGCTGTTTACATATCACATAGCAGCCCTAGGCGACGATACCAGCTAGAGTGAGAGACTAGTATGCGGGAGCTTAGGGCACATCTCCTTCCAGATTCTGCCAGAGGGCCCATTCTGTCAGGTCTGGTTTCTGAGCGAGAGATTTGTACTCTAAACCGTGGGCTCACCTGATCTAGTCATTTTGATGCCACCTCCAGCGTCTATAAGGACAGCGGATAGCCTACCAGTTGATGCGATCATACAGTTCATGGTAGGCCTAGACACTGACTTCTTTAGAGGAGAGGGCAATTACACGACATTCATTCAAACCTACCTTATGCCTCCTCTGACAAGTGTTCACACAGATGAGGGAGCAGAAGCTTCTGTGGCGGGTGAGACAACTCGAGCGACCAGGGCCCATACTAGAGGGGCTCCCCTCGTTGAGCAAACTAACCGTTGGCTGGAGCTTCCTACTATGCTCACATGTTGGCAGCCAACTGGGACTACTTACCAGATTCCAATCGAGCCAGCAGAGGCTGGGCACGAGTATGTCGGAGTTCAAGGCACGTCTCAGGTATGGACCACACTTTACAATTTGCACCCTACATTTCCATTTCTAATATGTTTATTCTAGACATTGATCATCCAAATGCACTTGTAGGCATCCATAAAGTATACAGAAAGCCTCCTCGAGCTGGTAGCTTCTCTGTTTAGCATGGTGCAGAGGGGGGAGATGCTACTTGGTCTTCATGGTATCCAGGTAATTTCCTTTAGTTCAGTGTGCATTTCATTACTAACTCTGTTGTGCATCATGCTATTATATTTCCACTGATACGTCGGCATTTCAACTATAGTCTTTCCCAAACTGCACTGATACACTGCATTGGCACACTATACTCATACTGTATCTGATTTCTACATGACACTTATTCTGCATACTATGCCTATATCTGATACACACACTGTAGCTGATATGTTGACAACTATTTTTTCCAGATTCCATCTACACCGAGGGCATCAGCAGTAATAGCAACACCAGTACCGGTAGTACCTCTTCCAGTAGCCGAGAGAAAAGAGAGGCAAGCCACAGCTCATAGCCGAGATGTGTGCCGCGGTCAAGGTAGGGATAAGGGTACCCAAGGCCAAAGCAGTCCCTTAGAGCCCATTTTGAGTGACGCTGATACTGAGACTAGTGAATCCGAAGAGGCAGTGAGTCGACATTCTAAGTCATCCGAGAGTGGAGATGATGATGCAGGCTCGGGGTCCGAGAGTGGAGGCGACGCCAAGGTAGGCTCTGAGGCTGGGAGCGGAGATGATACCAACTCTGATTCAGAGTTTGATTCTAATAGCGATGCTAATGAAGATAGTGCTCCCGAGTCCCCTCCGAGGAAAAGGACGAAGAGGGCCTCTTGAGCTTGAAATGACCGAGGCTGATGTTTTTGTACTTTTTGCTTAGTTTCTTTTTGTTTGGTAGCATTAGCACATATATAGCTTCAGATAGGTTTTATTTTCACTTTTGAAACTTGTACTCCTCTTTTGTAAAAACCATGATCGGAATAAAACCTTGCAGTTTTTATGAAATGTGTTGTCATTTTTTGCATCATGAGCACCATATTTGCATGAAATGGAAATGGAATTGGATTTGCCAAAAGAGTGCTTGATTGAAACAATGTTCTTAATCGAGTAATGAGCCAACCAAAATACAAAATACAAAATACAACTCGATAAACAGATCAAAAACAACTCGAATACAAATATAAACACTTGCTAAACCAGAAGACTCAAAACAAGACCTCAAAACACAAAGATCGAGACAAAACAAATAACTGCCAACACTACCCAGCACACAGGTGGACGGCAGGCCAGAAAGAAGAGCTGTTGGCCAGAGATGGGAGTTGTCAACCAGAGAAGGTGGCATGCCGCCCACAAGTATGAGGAACCTCTAGATTGTTGACAGTTGGCTTCCACTCATAGCCTTATCTTCTACAAAAAGGTTCTCCTTTGTGATTTCTTCTCTAGAGCCTCATTTTGCTGCTATTTCTTCCACAAATGGAGATATTCCTTACCAAGAAGCTCACAGATTGGATAGCTACTTTAGACAACACAAAAAAAGGTAAATTTTCAGGGTTTTGGCATAAAAGCACTCTTTCCGTTGAGCCATACTCTACTTTGCTTTCAGTTCCTCCATGCCACGGCCCAATGTTGGGACCCAATTACGCATGTATTTCACTTTAGAACACAGGAAATGTGCCCGACTCTTAAAGAATTTCGGGCATTGATAGAAACCCGACATGATGAAGAAATCATACCTCAGCCCCATTTTGGCCACGCCCAAGCTTTGGGACGGATGTATGGACTCACTTTCCACGAGGCTCGATCTTTGGCCCACAACGGAGAGCTAGACATACCCAGCTTGATTCATCAATTTTCTGACATCGGTGACAGATGAGACCTTCTCTAGCGAGGTTTTCAGCAACATGCCCTCTGCTTATGTATGCTTGCTCATTTCCTTCTTGCCCCTAGTTTCAGTGGATCCAGCATTCGATTGATCAAAGTGGCCCTAGATCTGAAAAGAAGGTAAGAGTTGCATTAGTTTAGCACTGGCCAAGACCCTGATGGGCTTAGATGGTTTTCATCGGCAAGAGACTACCAGATTTGCAGGGAGTCCACTACTTCTTAGGTATTGTTTTCCATCCTTCCTCATATGTGTTTCTCACATTACTCAACATCCATGTTCTATTTTTCTCTCAAAGCCCTTTTCTTACTTTTCTCTCAACATACATCTCTCTATTCTTTAATCTCTCTTATTTTTCATCCCTTCCAGGTATGGGTTGTGGATAAGATGTAGATAGTGGACTTTTACCCTGAGTACTCAGCTCAAGCTTATTTCTTTCGCCACCAACTAGTGGATTTTCCTAAGGAGGGATGGTGTTGCTACTGGATGTGTAGCAGGTCTGCAACCAACATAGCTTGGTGTTATCCCTACCTTAATCTGACCAAGATGAGTTACAACATGGCTTAACAACCTGGCATATAGTTGATTAGCCTCACGTATTGCGTGTTCTACTTTTCCTTCCGGTTCAGACGCTAATTCGGACATGATCAGACCCGCCCAGAGGGGGGATATAATACCCAGTTTCATTCCCGATTCATGCTTCACACTTCGCTAGGTACCTCACTGCTTAGAGGATGAGAGAGTTTCTAGCCCCTGCCTTTAGTTTTAGTTATGCTCTTTCTAGCGAGTGATCTGCTTGGCACGAGAATGAGGCACAAGTCGGGCCCACTTTGGCTTCAGAAGTTTCCGCAAGCATAAGAAAATGACACAGGAGCACTGTAGACACCCCATTTTTGACGGCCCTTACGACTTGGATGTCCTTGTAGGTGCACCCGATGATGAGTCTGTTTGCTCACCAAGTGCTCGAAGTCCTCAGCAGAATGCCATAACTTTGAGCCTTTCTCATTCTCCATCATTTTTGTCTCATTTTTGGACCATGCCTTGGCCTTTCAAGCTTGTAACCTCTGGTGGCCTACCAACCATTCCTAGAGGCTATTGGCCATCACTTTTGGTTTGCCAGCCACTGATGTGGCTTGCCGGACACCAGTGATGGCCGGCTGGCCACCAGTGTTTTCTGTAGATATTTTATGCCAGTTGTGCCAGCTGTTTGCACAGATGCATGCATCTGTCCACACGTGAAGGGCTGGATCTCCTTGTAGGAATTTCATGTTTTCTATATATAAAGACCCCCTCTCTCTTGTAGAGGAGTTAGAAAATTTTAGACTCAAAAATTTTCCCCTCTCTTTACAATTCTCTCTCTCTCTCTACAAATTCTCTACACTTTAGCCTTCAATTCCTACACCTTTGCCAATACACCCTTAACCAAATCCTCTCATCTTGGAGCTAAGGTGTTCTTGAGCTTGGTTTGAGCTCTAGTGTGTGTACTTGCTCGATTTTATTACTTGGAGTTACTCTTCTCTTCAAGAAATATAATACTTGCTTTATTAGCTTGCTTTGCATACTTATTTTTCTATCTTTTACCCGCTGTTTTTGGATGTTTTGGGTTATAAAAATTCTCCTTTTTTGTGGGCTGAAATTGGTGTTTTAGGTCATTTAAGGTTAGGGGGTGGTTCGCCCTTCTTTATTCCTTTTTGGTATAGCCTTTTGACCTTTGTTTCCCACCTTCAAACCATCTTTTTTTGGGCCTTTAAACACTGAATTTCAAAGTATTTTCAGTGGTGAAAATTGTGTTTCAAAGTCCAAATTTGGAGGGGTTAGCCTCCCCCCCCCCTTTGTTTCTTCTTTGCTAGACTAGTTGGTGCCATGCTTTAACTTATTTTTCTAGCCATTTGTAGCTTAATTCCAGAATGTTTTAGGCTCTGAATTAGACTGTTTTGCCTCTATTTTTGGCTGTTTGTTGCATGTGAGCTTTATTTTGCATAGTTGTAGTGTAATAGTCCTCATAAGCTTGGTGTTTTAGGCCTTTAGACACCACTTGTGTGAGTTGATTGCATTGTTTTAATGCTTTTCATCCTTAATTTCAACACTAATCACCTCTGCAACCTCCCTTTTTTTCTTGGCTTCTAATTTTGCTTTGAAAGTGGTTTCAAGTCACTTGTTTGCCTAAGTGTGAAATTGAAGTTTCATACTTAATGGTTTAATCCCTTAAGGGGTTCATTACCAATGGTATGATACTTCTTTCATGCCTAAAGCAACTTGTGTTTTGAGCCCTCTTTCCATTAGTGGACTTTAATCTACCCAATGGACTTAATTGAATTAAAGAATGGTTGGTAAAGTTAGAATGAGCAACTAAAACTTGAGACTAAAATTAAGCAACATAATAACTTGGTGGGTTCAATCGGACGTTAATTGAACACATGAAACTTGGACCATTTCATACTTGCTAGTGATGAAATGATCCAAATCTCCAAGGTCAACTTCTTCCCTTGATCTTTTATGAAAGGGAAAAGGTTTGTGTCTTGTTTCGCATTTATTGAGCTTGCACCTCTTGAGTCATAAGCCATCATGCAATGAAATTGCTTGAGTTGGTGGTTTGTGGCTTGAGTTCATAACTTCCTGGATTTGCTCATGAAAATGAGGGGTGAGTTGTGCAAACAACCCTTGAAAATACCCGGTATCTGCTCTATTTGTCCTCTGTTGTAGCAAGATGAACCAATGCATCAGTTGTCGGCAGGCCACTTTCCATGGCCGGCATGCGGCCGGCAAACCACCATCCATGGCTGGTAGGCCACTTTCATGGCCGGTAGGTGGCCGACAATCTTCACCAGTCGCCAGCTGGCCACTGATGAAAATCTCAACAGAGTCTTGGTAAGGTGGAGTAAAATGGTTATGGGAATGTTCAACAGTGCAAACAGAGGCTTTCGAGAGCAAAACGGAGGTCTTTTCGAGTGGAAACCGAGCATGCGCGTGCAAATCTTTCATTTCCCGAGGCGGGATAGTTAATTACCTAATTTCATTATTATTTAAATTAATTAAATATTAGCTAGTTAATTCAAGTGTTGTAATAATTAATTAATTAGTTTAGCTATTTATTTGGTTTGTAATAATTAGCTTAATTAGCTTAGCTTTATTCATTCGAACTCTCCTTCGTGAGAGCATGTTGTAATAATGTGCATGTCTTCCAACCCCACATCTTTCTCCCCTCTATTTATCCACTTTTGATGGTTAGATTAGGGGCATCACTTTTCAATTAGCATACCTTATGCTTGCATCCATTCATCTTGTATTGCATTCACTAAGGCTCGGCGCATCATTCAAACTGCATTGTCATTTCAATACTTCTTTGAATACGTGGTTAGACCGCAAGTTATTTAATTTAATTGATCCATATGCCATGTTAGTAGCCAAGCCTATTCGTTGCATATCACATGTGTTGCATTAGTCATAATTATATAGTTAGAATCATGCATTTTTCTAACTTTGTTTTCTTTTGGCTTGGAGTACTAAGTAAGTTTTTAATGTTTTAGCATACTTGCATGAGTGTAAGTAATTGCCATGTCTAACATGGTTGCCATGAGGCTAGGTGCTTAATTGCTATACCTGCTTGAATGCATGTGAATGAAGGCTTGTTGCTTGAATTGGAATAATTCAGTGAATGTATGTTTAAGCCCACTTTGTTGAGTGGTAAATTCGCAGACCTTAAGCCCACTTGAAGTGGCAAAATCAAACATTTTTCGAAAAACAAACATGAAATCAAATTGTTCCAATTTGAGCAAACTAGTCTATACTTGTGTGTGTGCGCATCACATAGTAATGCTAGGCTAATAACCAAAACAAGACCATATAATGTTGATAAAAATCATATCATGATTAGTAGAGGCCAATCTTTGATCGGGCGAGCGGGGGTGCTCAATTCTTGACCTTTCCCTCTCATACCTAAGTTCCCGAGCCAAGGAAACTTTGGTGACGACGGACACGTGGCCTTTGGCATGAGTCATGGGTTTCCTAAATGTCCCCAAAATAAAATATTTTGGTGGCGACTCTGTATCTGGAAAAGCAGTCCATTTTTGGCAATTTGATTCAAAATCAATTTTCTAAAAGATTTGCCAGATTTGGACTCTTTGATGTTTATCAATTTCACATTGCACTTGTGTGATTAGATTCAAAACCGTAGGAGTCCGAACTATAGGGCTATATTTCGAACTTCCGAAAGGGGGTGCGAAAAAGGCAAGTTGTAGTTTCTAGCAACTCTACTAGGGATTTAGAGAACTTGACTCGAACTCATGATATGAAATTTTATCTACACTTATATGTTTCTTTGCATTTGCATTTGCATTGGTGCGCCTAAGTCACTATGTTTTCAAACTGCTATTCCTGGACGGCTTGCCGAAGGCTTGCTTGGAAAAGCTTTCCAAAAGGCTAACCGGTTGCGGGCTTTGCCACGATGGGAACACAACCCTTGGATCTGGACTACCGCTATAGCGTTTGATCCTCTTTTCACTTCTTGGTGTTAGGTGTGAGAGGTATATTAGGTAATCTTCCTGAGGTACCCCTTTTGACCAATCGACCTAGTTGCATATTGAAAAGCCATAGAGACTGTTCCAAACTAGGACAAGTTGCTCACCTGAATCCAGGATTGTGTGATACACTTTTGTTTGAATAGTGAACCCTAGTTCCTGACGAAACTAGGACAGGGTAACCCTACCCCCTCATGGGGTGTTTTGGTTCTCACTTAACTAGTATGTGCTTTTAGAGTGAAACTCTATAGGCATGTGCGTATCAGTTGCAGTTTGGGTATTAGATTTGAGGGCAGAATTCAGTATTGAGTGCAGTCCTACAGCTTTCATTACAACTGTGTGTTGTTCACATCTAAGCTGAGGTGCTGTACGGTTTTTGATTTTCACTTTCCTTTTGCTTTATTTTATTTTATTTTTTTTTTGCAAGGTAATTTATCACAATTGCTTCGGACAGTTCGGTTACCCCCCAAGCACTCTAGACACATGTAAGGAGGCTTTACAGATCCAGGGATCTTGTTAGGGGATAGCCTGTGTTTGCTTCGCTCCCACTGGTTACCAGACGGAGAAGAGTTAGGCATAATTAACCAATCCAAGAAACATCCTTTACTTCACCTATATTCAATCAAGGGCAATCTTCTACATATAGGCCAGCAAGAGATCACTCGCCTATTCAGATGATTCAGTACCCTGTAGCTACTATGGAGGACTTGATCTATCATCTTCAACAAACATTGGAAACCATGCAGCAAGATGTTGTTCGCCAAGCTGAAGTTACACTCTGCCAAGCGAAAGTGATAAACAAGCTACAGCAACAGCAACCACAGCCAGTAGTGGCTTCTGCTTCCCATGCACCTCCTGCGGGTATCCCAACGCCTGGAATTATTGCTAACACCCAGGCTGAGAATTAGGGCAGCCTAATAGACCCCATCTCACCACAAGCCTCCAAGGCACCAGCGTATCAAATGAGGCGCCATTTGAATTCGAAGTTGACCCTACTGTACTAAAGGTTAACAAGCTAGTGAAGCTTCTCAAGCAGGCATAGAGTGTGAACTCAATCCCCGACATCGAAGATGGCCATACTAACTCTACAGTAGCTCTACCAGACTGATTCAAAATGCCACACATAGATCGGTTTGATGGCTATGGGGATCCCATGGTCCATCTGCGGTTGTTCTCCAATATCCTGCGGCCGATGGCCCTTACTAGACTTCAAAAGCTATTGCTTTGCAGCTGAATCTTGTTAGGAATAGTGACTATCTAGTATGCAAAGCTGGAGGACTCTGTGAAGCGGAACTGGGAGGAAATGGCTCAGGCTTTCATCGCACAATACTCCTACAACATGTAGATCGAGGTCACAACCCGTGATTTTGAGGCAACCTGTCAAGAGCCAAATGAAGGCTTCTCAAATTTTGTAACAAGGTGGAGGGCCAAGGCTTCGATGATGACTACCAGGCCATCCGAGAAAGATCAAATTAGGATGGTGGTCCACAATCTGCAAGGGAAATTATTGCAAAAGATGATAATCTTGTTGTTGTTCACATTCACTGAGCTCCATAAGATAGGGGTTCAGATTGAAAATGCAATGAAATAGGGGATGATAATCGATGAGAAGGAGTAGGTCAAGAGGCCTTTCACACGCAGTTCCAATGCAACCATGAGTGGAAGCACAACTATGCGACCATTTGATGTGAATGTTGTCACCACAACAGCCAAGACTGCCAACCCTTTCGCCAGTACAAATCCACAAACCTCAAACAACCAGGCTCGATCTCAAAGGGTCTTACTCCACTCTACATGCCTTTATCCCAAGCCCTGAGGGTGCTGATCAAAAAGGGGCATCTTAAGCAATTAGAACAATTCCCACTACCTGATCCTCTCCCACCTAAACACAACTCGGCCAAATACTATGTATTTCACCAGCAGTACAATTATGACACCGACCAATGCTACAGGCTGCATCATAAGATTTAAGATCTCATCAATAATAAGGTGATATCACCACGCCAAAAGCCGAATGTGACCACCAACCCTCTTTCAGCCCACAACCAAGTTTCCCCCTGGAACCTAAGCCTAATACACACACTGGCCATTCCATACGACCACAGCGTATATATCACCCCTTCCCACTTACCCAAACTAGCCGTGTTCATTCCCAAAAGCACGAACTTGTGCATGATGGACACATCTATACTTCAACTTGAACCCATGGTGATGACAATGGCAAAAGAAGAGAGGTTGGTCTTGGAAGAGAGTACAAGTCTGCTATCTGAGGGCTCTGAGGATTTTATTGAAGGGGAATATGACCCGTGCTATTACATTGTGCTAGTTGATTAAGACAAGCCTGAAGTGGCATTGCCAACAACAGCAGAGGTCAGTGTGGTTAGAGATGATGGACAAAGCAAAATTGTCTATTGACACCACTCCTAAATAGCTTGTGGGGTTGGTCTTCCCCAGAGGCGCTGTGCCAACTTTAACCTTCTCAAACAAAGAATTACTGCCAGATGGCTCAGCACACAGCAAACCTCTATACATATCTATTGAGTGCAGACAAAAATGGGTACCAGTGATATTGGTCAATACTAGGTCGGCTATTAATGTTTGTCCGTCATGCACTGCCTATGCCATTGGCCTGAAACCAGCAGATTTTGTGCCCACAGCCCAGGTGATTTGGGCGTATAACACCACTAGAAGAGAAGTTATAGGCACGATACAGATCAGAGTTCAAGTGGGCCCAGCTCAACAGGATATTGAGTTCCATGTCCTAGATATGCCGACCACTTTCAATCTACTGCTAAGGAGACCTTGGTTGCACCAAGTGAAAGCTATCTCTTCTACCCTCCACCAAATGCTAAAATATCCCCATAGTAAATGGGTGGCTATCGTGTTCAAGAATTCATCTATACATCCTTCGCCAGAGGTAACTACACTTGTGTTGGAAATTGTTCATGGCAAGGAGGATGTATTCCTTTCTGGGTTTACCCTGGCCGAGGCCCGAGCAGTGCAAACCATCTTGGCAACTGATGTGGATTTGTATGTCAATGCCCAATCAATCTATTCCATGAACAAGCTCCAACACGTGCTAGGAATGGGATTGGGTAGAAGTGGCCAGAAGGGCATCACAGCATTGGCCGATGTGCCACATAATCCATATGCCTTTGGTCTTGGCTATACGCCCACCAAAGAGGATTGGGTTAGGAAAGGAAAAGGGATGGCAGGCAGAGCCAGAGCTAAGCAGACCGGGAAGCGCTATGAGCTTGTGCACAGACCAATCCGAGGAATCGTGAATGGTCATTTTGTTTGGGAGGGTGAAGACTTCCTATTTTTTGGTTTCCCTGAAGCCTGGTTCAACTCTGAGAAGCAGCGGGTTCCTAGCTTTGAAATTTTCTTTGACTTGTAGCTGCAAGACAGTGATACAGAAGAAAATCCTAAACTAACTGCTAAAGTTGATAAGAGCATGGAAAATGACTCGAACAGTAGCGAGCTTGAAGTAGGGGCAGCATTGGCATGTGTAGACACCCCATTTTTGACCGCCCTTAAGACTTGGGCGCTACTGATGGTTTGCTCGATGATAAAAGATGTACAGGGCAAAGGTTCAATTTCTTCGGTAAGGAGAGAGACAAATCTCAACTTCACACCCCATTTTGGACCAAAGCTATTTTGAATGGTTTTTAGACCTTAAAACCCTCTCTTTCAAAACGTTTTTGAAATAAAGTTTCTGCGGTGTTCCGAGGCTCGCATTTTGTCAAACGTTGTGCTTTTCGGTAAACCGAGCAAGGACAAAGTGGAAACAAATGAACGAGAGATGAAATCTTTGAAAAATCTTTCAAAACACCTTGCTTAGGGGTTTGAAGTTGAAGAAAAGAGGAGAAGAGGGGAGAAACCAAGTTGGAGAAGAAGATAGGCAAGAATTGCTAAGAGAGGGACGAGCAGTCCTCGCTAAATCAAGCCTATTTGTCTATACACTTGGATTTAAGCCATGAGGCCACCACCGTTGGAAAGAAGACTTCCAGGGCTTCATTTTTCATTCAAGAATCTCTTAAATTCGAGTCCGGAGGGCGGAGATATGATTGGTTGAAGTTGGGCATCATCCCGGTTGGACCGAAACTGAGCAGTCTTCACCAAAACAAGCATAACTTTTTGCACAGTTGGAATTTTGATGCAAGGTTGGTGCCATTGGAAATCTTACTTCCGGGGCTTCAATTTTGACACAGAAGGACCTGAAAAGGAGTTCATATGAAGACTTTATGCCCATTTGAAGTTGGACCTGCAGAGCAGATTTTTCCTGCCAACCGGCCAACACAAATGGCCGACCGACCAAATAGATAACCGACCAACCAAATAGATGGCCGACCGGCCAGAAAAGATGGCCGACCGACCAATTTTGCTAGCCGATGACCTTCCGGAGTATTCTACAGATTGAATGGATGCGAGCTGTGACAGCTGGAATGCACAGACTCTGCTCCCCATGTACGTGTGTGGCTGTTTTGCACCCTTTGCACCCTTTTTGACCCTCTTTTTGCACCCTTTGCTCAAAGCTTCTTGAGGAAGCTTTGACCCCTTGTCTTGGCTTCCTTAAGAAGCTTGCACCTTTGCATTAGCTTCACTTAGAAGCTTGGTTCCTTTGACCCTTTTGTACAGCTTCTTTGAGAAGCTTTACACCATTTCCATTGTCTATATAAGGAAGCCTCCTCCTCCATTGTTTTGGTTCAGTAAAAACCAGACCTAGGGCATATATATCTGATATATATACACCCTCTCTCTCTATATCTCCCTCTCTCTCTCTCATCCTTTGTGTGTGTTTAAGAGCCTTAAAGTGTGTTTTGACCATAGTATTGCACCAACACACACACCATTACACCACACTTCGACTTGAGAGGCCTTGAGGGTTTGTTCTTGGAGTTTTAAGCTGGTTTTGGCCACAAGAAGAGGTCTGACCTTGCTGTTCATCAAAGGTTCTTCAAGGGTAACTTATTTGCTTTAGTTTCCCCAATCTTGCAGTAGCTTTTGACCTGTCTTGCATGCTGATTTAAGATTTGTGCATAACTGAAAAAAGTCTTGTTTTTAGCTCCTTTTTAAGTTTGTTCAAGAACACTTTTGTGTTTGGGGTTGTCTACCCCCTCTTAGGCCTTGTTTGGCCTCATTTTTGTGCATTTTTAGTGAGCTCTGGGGCCACCTTGTTTGGGCCTCCTCATCACTAAAATCTTGAGGGATTTCAGTGGTGAGGATGGTGGTTTAAGGTCCTAAGAAGGAGAGGGCCATCCCCTCTCCCTGTTGTCTTGTTTGATGCCCTTTTTGGCCTTACAAAGGGGCCTATATTTGCACACTTCTTGAGCTCGGTTCAAGCATTTTTCAGTGGGTTTTAGGACCCCCATAAGCCATTTCCAGAGTTTTTTTGGTCATATTGAGTGTCCCTCTTGCATGTGTATAACAACCCCTTGCATGGCCTTCCAAAGGAGCACCTCATTCTAACATGTGTTGGCTCTATTTCAATGGGTATTTGGTGTTTATTTAACATGTTTTATCTCTGTCCCATGTTGGTTTGTCGACCCTTGGCATGCATCATACACTTGCTTTGTATTCCTCTATTTTGCCTAGAAATGCATCTTGCCTTTGGACCACCATGCTTGCATATTTTGGCTTAAGTTTGTGAAGTTGTTGGTCATGTTTTAACATGATTAAGGTCTGTCTTGGGTCTTTGGAGTCATGTTTTCCATGCTTTGTATAGCTATAGGTCAATACATGTGCCTAGTTTTATGTTTCGGGATTCATCTCATGCATCGGGTGCCATGTTTCCATGCTTCGGGGCTGTTTAGCATCACGATTTAGTACTGAAGTTTGCATGTTTGCATACCATGTTCCATGCCTTGCCATGCTTTAGTAGAGTGGCATTTGATGCCTTAGGTTCAGTCCTCAGTTTGCGTGCACGTGTGCACGCATTCCGAGTGTCTCATTTTCATCTAATGGCCACTGATTTTGGCATGTTTGCGAGCTATCCATGTTAGTTTAAGTCCATCATCGCATGTTATTGCATTCCATGTTTGCTTACATGTTTAGGTTGCGTGCCTAGTATACATTGCTCATTTGAATGTTCATGTTGCATACTTAGCCTCCATGCCTAGGTTGTATTTTATTGAGCATGCATCCCTTGCCTCTTGATCAATCATGATAGGGGTTGGGGCCCTTTGATGTGTTTTGTGCTTGCATTGCATTTGATATCGAAGTTGCAAACTTGACTTTTGGGCCATCATGCATTGAAATGCGTAATTGATGGCCTGAGGGTCGAGGGTCACACTCCCTTGAGTCCATTACATGATAGGGACTGTGTCCGTGCATATATTTGCCTGAAAATTCCATGCCATACACTGCTTGCCCTCTGCTGCTGTCAATTGCAGGTTCTGTAGGAAGCTTTGGCCGGTCAGCTAAATACAGTTGCCGACCGGCCAGGAATCTGTGGCCGATAGATTAAAAGGTGGCCGGTGTGGTTCCTCTCTTTGGCCGGTGGTGTTTGTACTTGGCCGGTGGTATTCCCCAACATCCATAAAGCATACCCTTGGACTTTGGCAGTCCTCAGAGGAGTAGGGCAGTGTTAACAGAGGCAGTAGTGCTATGGCAGCGAGTTTCCGGGCGAGATGGATCGAGCATGCATCATTCCCGCATCCCGAGGCAGGGCTGCGGCCACCTTCTTTTTGCATTTATTTTTGTTAAATAATTAAGGGTCTGTAATAATTAATTAGCTAGGATAGTTGATTTGTTATTTGGCCTGTATATTCTTTCGGACCCTCCGAGCGAGGGCAAATGTATAATAAGTGTGCATGCGTGTATGTATGTCTTCCAACCCCACGTCTTTCTTCCCTTTTATTTACCTGTTTATGATGGTATACTAGGACATATTTAAATTAGCATACCTTATGCTATGCATGTGTGCATCCATACATTTGTCTTACATGCAACGGGCTCGGCACATCATGCTAACTGCACTTGTATTTCAATTCCAAGTTGAGTACTTGTTAGTTGCAGCATTTCACATGCCATCTTTAGGATAGCCAAGCCTATTATAGTTGCATTTTGCATATGTTGCATTAGCCATCTTAACATGAACTAGGATCATGCATATGATTACTAACTAGTTTCTGTTTTGGCTTGGAGTACTAGGTAAGCTTTTATGCTTTAGCATATCGCATGCGTGTGAATGTTGCCATAATAGCATGATTACCATGAGGCTAGCTGCTTATGTGATATAATTGCTTGAATGCCTGTGGATGGAGGTCAAAATTACCTAAATTGGAATAAATGCATTGAAATTGCAAGTTTTAAGCCCACTAGATAGTGGCAAAACCATCTTTTCTAAAGTCCACTCAGGAGTGGCAAAACCTACATTTTAGCCTACTTGTGAGTAGCAAATCATTTTCAAAACAAACATGAAGTGTTTTGTTCCAATTTAGGCGATTTCGTCTATACTTGTTTGCTACGCGCATAACATAATAATTCTAGGCTAATAACCGGAACAAGAGCATATAATGTTTTCAAAACAAGATATCACGGTTAGTAGAGGCCGATCTTTGATCGGGCGAAAAGGGGTGCTCATAGCTGACCTTCCTCAATCGTACCCAAGTTCCCGAGCCGAGGCAACTTTGGTGATGACGGACACTTGGCCTTTGGCACCGAGTCAGGGTTTCCTAAATTTCTCCAAAATAAAAATATTTAGGTGGCGACTCTGTATCTGGCAAAGCAGTCCATGTTTGGCACTTCTTTCAAAAATCTGTTTTCTCAAAACGATTTTCCGGATTTGGACTCTCTGGTTTAGATTAAGAACCGACAACAAAAGGGAGTCTGAACTGTAGAGTGAAGCCCAAGGGCGCATCTACAGCATGTCTCCTTTCAGATCCTCCGATCGACTCAGAGAGCTGAGGGGATAACCTGACTATTTCCATGATTGGGGACCAGCCTAGTGTGAATCCTTCTAGCATTATTTTTAATGCATCTAAAGCACCATCCCTCATTTGGCAACTAGAAGAGAGCTACCTGTCTAGTAGTTCTGAGTCGAGTAGTGAGCTAGAATCTGATTCCACAGAGTCTGTGGTGTCGGAATCAAATTCTAGTGCTTCTGATTCTAAGTCCGGTATTCCTGGAGGTGATAACTCGGATGCCAAGGTCTTGTCCAGGTCGTCCTTTTCTTTTATTTTTGAGTCGGTTGTAATCGAAGAGCTAGATGAGCTTGACCTTGTGAATGAGAATGCCACTGCAGATTCTGAGTATTTCTCTATGCCATTTGTTTATTGCATTGATTAGGACTTTCAAACTTTTAATGAAAACGATGAGGAAGGAATTCCTCTAGTTTTGAAATTTTTGATTAATTGAGAGGAGGAGAGGTTTGCAGAACCCCTCGCTGATGAAATCATTACTTTTAACATGGGTATTGAGAAGGATCCGTGTCTGGTCCAGATTGGGTCCATGTTGTCTTCGAATGAGTGCGAGCGTTTAGTCGCTTTATTAAAAGATTTCAAAGATGTTTTCGGGTGGTCCTACGAAGACATGCCTGGAATCGATCCTGAGATTGTACAGCATCGGATCCCTCTTGACCCCGAGGTCCGACCCGTCAAACAGAAGTTGCAGAGAATACGCCCGGATTGGGGTTTGAAGATTAAGGAGGAGGTCACCAAGCAGATAGACGTAGGGTTTTTGCTAGTATCTGAGTATCCCACTTGGTTGGTTAACATCGTCCCAGTGCCAAAGAAAGACAACAGAATTCGAGTGTGGTGGACTTCAAAGATCTAAACAAAACTAGTCCGAAGAACGACTTTCCTCCGCCGCACATTGATGAATTAGTGGACTTAACCGCTGGTCATGCATTACTCTCATTCATGGATGGATTTTCTGGGTATAACCACATTCTAATGGCGCCCGAGGACAGAGAGAAAACCGCATTCACTACGCCGTGGGGAATCTACTGCTACAGAGTGATGTCGTTTGGGCTGAAGAATGCCAACGCTGCCTATCAAAGGGCTGCAACCACAATTCTTCATGATCTGATCCATAAAGAGGTCAAGGTGTATGTGGACGACATGATTGTCAAGTCTAAGGAAAAGGAGAGCCACTACACCGCCTTGAAGAAATTCTTCCAACGGATCAGAGAATATAGACTGAGGTTGAATCCACAGAAGTGTACTTTCGGCGTGACAGCATGAAAAATAGTGGGTTTCTTGATCACATAGAGGGACATCGAGGTAGATCCTTCCAAAATCAAGGTCATCCTAGAAATGCCACCACCAAGGACTAAAAAGGAGGTGCAATACAATTCATGAGACGGTTTATTTCTAAATTAACCTTGACTTATGAACCACTTTTTGGTCTCCTAAAGAAAGGAAAGAAATTCCGATGGGACGATCGGTGTCAATTTGCTTTTGAGAAGATCAAGTAGTACATTTAGAATCTGCATGTGTTGTTGCCGCCAGAGCTAGGGAAATTGCTGATCTTGTATATGTCAGTAATGGACACAACAATAGGATGCCTGCTTGCTCAAGAATCTGAGGATAGGGTGGAGAAAGCCATCTATTATTTGAGCAAGAAAATGCTGAATTATGAGACCTGCTGCACTCCGTTCGAGAAAGCTTGCCTAGCCTTGGTATGGGCTACCAGGATGTTGAGGCACTACTTGTTAGCTCACTCCATAATTCTGGTTTCAAGATTAGATCCCATCAAATATCTCTTTGAGAAACCAATGCTTACGGATAGGCTAGCTTGTTGGTTGCTTCTCCTTTTCCGAATTTGATCTAAAATATGTCACTTGCAAGTTGGTCAAGGGAAGAGCGGTAGCAGAGTCCCTGGAAGATCACCTAGTAGAAGGGGATGAAGCGGTAGAATACATGTTTCCAAATGAAGCCATTCTGCAAGTCGAAGAAGAGATTTGGACAATGTACTTTGATGGAGTGTCTAATCAATACAGTTATGGGATATCTGTGTTGCTGATAGCACCCGACAATTCCCATATACCTTTAGCCTTCAAACTCCGATTCAAGGTATCCAATAACGAAGTAGAATATAAAGCATGTATCATTGGTATGGAAACCGCCCTAGAACTAGGATTGGACATTATCAGGGACTCGAACCTAGTTGTGTCTCAAGCAAAAGGAGACTGGAAGGTTAAAGAAGAAAAGATGAAGAATTATTACCAAACCTTGGACGTTCTGATTCTTATGTTTGAAAAGTTCACTTTTACACATCTACTAAGAGAGAACAACAGGTTCGCTAAAGCCTTATCAACTCTATCTTCCATGATAAACATCCCGCTTGGAGTCTAGATGCGTCTGATCATCATCGAGCAGAAGTATACACCAGCCTATGAGACTATCGCTGCAATAGATGAAGCACAAGATCAAAACCCTTAGTACTACGACATCTGGAACTTCTTCGAAAATGAGGTTTATCCACCAGGGGAAAATGCCAAAGACAGAAGGGCAATATGGCGAATGGCCGTTCAATTTATCATCTGCGGAGGTAAACTGTAAAAGAGAGGTCATCTGGGAATGCACAAGTTGTGTGTTAAAGCAGAAGAATCAAAGCGCCTAATGGAGGCCATCCATAGGGGAGAGTGCGAAGCGCATATGAACGAAGTAATGTTAGCTTGGAAGATTCTCAGGCAAGGTTACTACTAGTCTACTATGAAGAAGGATTGTATTGGTTTTGTTCGGCGATGCCACAAATGCCAAATTCATGCCAATCACATGAATATCCCATCGTCGAAGCTGTACAACATGACTTCACCATGGCCTTTCTCAGTCTGAGGAATCGACGTCATTGGGGCAATTACACCGAAAAGGTCGAATGGGCATGAGTACATTCTAGTGGCAATTGACTACTTCACGAAATGGGTGGAAGCTCAGTCCTACGTAGTGTTGAAAGCAGCGCATGTGGCTAAGTTCATCCGAAACAACATCATTTGTCGATGTGGAGTCCCAAACGAGATCATTTCAGATAATGGCTCCCATTTCAAGAAAGAAGTGATAGACTTGTTGGAAAAATACAACGTAGCTTTCCATAAGTCATCTACATACCGGTGACAAACCAACAGAGCTATTGAGGCCACCAACAAGAACATCAAGCATATCCTGCTAAAAATGGTTGAGACCTACAAGGACTAGCCAGACAAATTGCTATTCACACTCTGGGGCAATAGAGCTTCAATCCGGACGTCTACAGGGGCAACTCAATATTTTCTTGTCTACGGGATGGAGATTGTTCTGCCAATCGAAATAGAAGTCCCGTCACTGCGGTTATGGCTGAGTGTCAAATAGCAGAGGTGGATTGGCAACAGAGCAGGTTTGAAGAACTGATGTTGTTTGATGAAAGAAGGCTGAAAGCATTGTACCATGTTCAGGGATATCAACGCAGGATTGCCAAGGCTTTTAACAAGAAGGTTAAGTCCCGAAATCTCAAAGAAAGGGATTTGGTGCTGAAAGACAACCAAGCTCCCATCTATGACCCTAGGGGCAAGTTCAAACCCAATTGGATTGGTCCTTACATCATCAAAACTATCTGGTCGGGTGGAGCTGTTATTCTCATGGACCTGGATGGCCTAGAATTTTCCCAATCGATCAACATGGACAAGTTGAAGAAATACTACCCCTGAGAGGCTCGCTAGGCCGAAAACCCGGAAGGGTAACCTAGACAAAAGTTAGAGCATAAAAAAATGCGAAATAAAGAAAAACTGAACTCACAAGGTTGAAAACCCTAAAGGGCAGCCTTGGCAAAAGTTTTAGCACAAAAGGAGAGTGTTAATACTTGGGTGAACCCGAACCGAACTACATAAGGCCTGATTCCCATCTTCGGGATACATAGGCAACTTCATCTTGAAGTCCAACCGTAAACACCTCCAACTCAACTATAATGTCCATGTGTTTGATCAGGTCATCTTTGTCCGTTCTTTACCTGAAAGTTCGGTTGTGATCTCTACTCTGAGAGAAGAACTGGTTACAGTGTTGAGCAGTGTTATTCAGTTAAGGGCCAATTTGTGATCTTTGGGTTCGGGGTTGTACATCTCAAGGATTGATTTCGTGTGTGTCAAGCCCTTCGAAAATGGTTTTGAAAAGTTTTGATAAAGTTTATTTTTGCTCAAATTTTGCCTTTTACAACTTAGACCATTTTTGGACCAAAAGGAAAATTTTTAGTTCTCACAACTTTAATTTCATTGATTTCAATACAAAGTTCTCCAACTCTCAATACAAATCAAACTTGCTTTTATTACATCATAAAACTTGAAAAGTAAAATCAAAGCAATAAACTAGGGGCATAAATGAGTTAGGTGCTCCTATGTCCCCCGCACGTGCTCATGGAAGCTTTTGATGCCAAAGTGGGCCTCGTTTGTGTCTCATCCTCGAGCCAAGCCAGGCACTCACCAAAAAGGGCACAACTGAAACTAGGAGCACGGGCCAGAAGCCCTCTTGTCCTCTAAGCAGTGAGGTACCTAGCCAAGTGTGAACCTCGAATGGGGAATGAAACTGGGTACTCTACCCCCTCTTTTGGGCAGGTCTGGTCATGTCCAAATTGACGTCTGAACTTGAACATGAAATAGAATACACAGTGTGTCAAGCCAATCAACTGAATGTCAGGTTACCGAGTCATTCTGTCGCTCATTTCGGTCATATTAAGCCAAGGGCAACGCCAAGCAATGTCAGTAGCAGACTTGTTGCACATCTAGTGGCACCACCACCCCTCGTTGGAAAAATCCACTAGTTGTTGGTAAAAGAAGTATGCTCGAGCTGAGTATGCAGGACAAGAGTCCACTACCTTCAGCTTGTCCATTAGCCACACCTGGGGAGGGATGAAAGAAAAGAGAGATTAAAGAATAGAGAGATGTACATTGAGAGAGAAGTGAGAAAAGGGCTTTAAGAGAAAAACAGAGCATGAGTGTCGAGCGACATGAGAAAGACATATTAGAAAAGGTGGAAAACATTACTTAAAGTAGTGGACTCCCAGCAACTTAGGTCGTTTCTCGCCGATGGAAGGTATCTAAGCCCATCAAAGTCTTGGCCAGTATTAAGCCAATGCAACTCTTGCCCTCTTTCAAACATTGGGCCACTTCGACTAGTCGAATGCTAGACCCGACGAAATTTGGGGCAAGAAAAATGTGAGCCAGCATATTGTAGACCGCCCGAACTCGGCTCCACACACGAGGGCGCAAATTGTGTTCTAGCTACTACGGTTCAGACTTCTATCACAATTCTGAATCTAATCTCACAAAGTGCAATGTAAGACTGATAAATCACCAAAGAGTCCAAATCTGGCAAATCGTTTTGGAAAACCGATTTTAATCAAAAAGCACCAAACATGGACTGCTTTGCCAGATTTCAAAGTCGCCACCTAAATATTTTATTTTGGAAAATTTAGAAAACCCTGACTCGTGCCTAAGGCCACGTGTCCGTCATCACCAAAGTTGCCTCGGCTAGGGAACTTGGGTACGAGAGGGGAGGGTCCTGAAATGAGCACCCCCGCTCGCCCGATCAATGATCGACCTCTACTAAACATGATATGTTATTTTTGAAAACACATGTGTTCTTATTCTGGTTATTAATCTAGAATTACTATGTGATGCGCACAACATACAAGTATAGACCAAATCGCTTAAGTTAGAACAAAACATCTCATGTTTGTTTTTCAAAAATGGTTTGAAAGTACTACTTGCAAGTAGGTTAAAGCGCGGATTTGCCACCCTCAAATGGGCTTAAAACATGATTTTGCCACCTCAAGTGGGCTTAAAACTCACAATCATCGAGTTGTTCCAATCCAAACAGTGAAGCCTTCATCTACAGGCATTCATGCAGTTAAACACTTATGCAGTTAGCCTCATGGCAAGCATGCTATCATGGCAACACTCACACTCATGCAAGGATGCTAAAGCATAAACTCTCACAGTGTACTCCAAGCCAAAAAAAGAAGCTAGTTAGTAATCAATGCATGATCCTAGCTATGTCAACAATGCCTAATGCAACACATGCAAAAATACAACTAAAATAGGCTCGGCTATCTAGAATGGCATATGAATGCAACACTTGATAACATGTATTCAAGTAAGTATTGAAATACAATGCAGTTTGTATGATGCGCCGAGCCCGGTGCATACAAGACAAATGAATGATGCAAACATGCAAAGCATAAGGTATGCTAATCAAAACGTGCCCTAAACTAACCAGCGAAAGCGGTTAAGTAAAAGGGAGAAAGAAACGGGGGTTGGAAGACATGCACACACGCACGCACCCTTATTACAACAATACGCCCTCTCGCAGGACGGTCCGAATAATAAGCTAAGCTATTCTAAGCTACTTATTACAAACCAACTAATTAACTATTCTAGCTAATTAATTACAAACCGAATTGAAAACTAGCTATGCTAAGCTAAGTTAGAATATTACAACATTTTAAACTAATTAATTACAACACAGGTAATTAACTACATCTAGCTAACAAAGCGATAAATGGCCTCGCGGGCGAGGGAGATATGCATGCTCGGTCGCGTCCTCCCGGAAATCCACCGCCCTGCCTCAAGATGCCTCTGTTTGCACACTTTTGTACTTCTGAAAATTAGGCCAACTTCCAAAATGTTTCTGACCCACCTTAGGAACATGCCGAGGGATGGTCGGCCAAGAGGGTTGGCCATTAGCCAGTACTGGTGGTTGGTTGGCAACCTTGGTGGCCGGTCGGCTGGCTTTGATGGCCGGTCGGCCACTACTTCTTGCAATATCTCTTTTTGCTGCAACAGAGCACAAACAGAGGCATGGCAGTGTATTTGCAAGGAAATGTGTATACAACTACACTCCTTATCATGTCTCAAGCTCAAAGGAGTGTAGTGCTCGGCTCTCAAGCCACCAATCACGCATTTCGATGTATGATGGCCAAAGAGTCAAGCTTACACAATGTCGATGAATGCACAAGTAACACACAAGACTCAAGAGGCCTCCACCCTATCATGCACAATCAAGGGGGACGACGACAAAGAAATAAGGCACGTTTCATCACTTCAAGTATGAAATGTCCCTCATTTCTCGTGTTTGGATTAACGTCCGATCCAAACACATGCAATGTACCCCGAACATGTTATCTTGGCATGTTTTACTTGATTGATTTTTGTTTACTCATTTTAACATTACCAATCCATTCATTAATCAACTTGTCCAAATATGAGAGTCCTCTAATGAGAGAGAGGTCTATCAAAGAGAATGGTTTAAGGCATGGAAGAGACCAATGCCTTTGACTAGGAGTAACCCTCAAAAGAGGGCTGAAGCCATTTAAGCATAGGCCTCAATCCCAAGCATTAAACACAAACTCAAGACTAACCAATCCCCAAAACAAATCAAAAATGAAGAAATGAGGGAGATGGCAGATTTTTCAGTGCTAAAGTGGCATGATAAAAGGGACTCTAACATGCAAACACTTCAAGTACAACATGCTAGTAGGTTTAAACATTGAAACAAGTGAAGAACACAACACTAGAACCATGCAATACAATGCTCAATGGACTAAACCAACCCTAAACAGACATCATGCATGCCAAAGCAGTGGCCAAAATGTGCTGAGATGATGGCTTGAAAGGCAAGAAAATGATGCTCATATAATGGCTCACAAACAAGGCATAAAGGTGCAACTCTCAAGAGCACTTAAAAAGTGAAAAACATGGAAGTGTGACAACACTATATGCTCTGAAATAAGATACCAAATGATGCCAAGACATGCAAATATCTCAAGCCAAGCATGTAAGATACCTCAAAACTCAAAGCTAGTCAAGGTTATTGCACTACAAGCATGCATAACAAGCATCATACGACCAAGAGGGATCAAAACAGAGTTAAAGCATGCCAAAATATGAACAAAAGCATGCTGCAGTATAGCCAAAATGAGCTAGAATAATAGGCTAAGGAGACAAGCATGCAAGGCTAGCTAGCAAGGATTACACTACCAGTGTATAAAGCATGCAAGAGGTGAGTCCACCAATCAAAATCAGAGTTATAACATGCCAAAATAACACCAAAAATGGGCTGAGACTAAGCCAACACATGCTAGAATAACAAGCTAACTCCTTAGGCATGCAAGGCTAGCAAAGAGGATTTACACTACAAGTGTAAGGAGCATGCAACAAGTGATCAAACCAACTAAAAACAGAGTTATAACATGTTAAAAAAGTCACAAAAACATGCTCAAACTAAGCCTCAAGAAGGGAGAAATGCATGCTCATTTGATAGGACAACAATATATGCTAACAAGACAAGAGGAGAGGGGACCACCCTCTCCTATTTTGGACCTCAAAACATGGTTTTTGTCACTGAAAAACCTCTGAGTTTTAGTGGTAAAAAGGCCCAAAAGGTTGGATTTGAAGGTGGTGAGAAGTTACACAAAAGGCCTCACAAGCCAAGAACAAAAAGGGAGAACAACCCCCTAGCCAAACAAGGTACAAACCAACACTTTTAGGACTGAAAAACAGAGGAAAACCAAAGGTTTTTTTAGTTCAATACCACCCCCAAAACAGCCCCAAAGTAGTTGAAAACTATGGCAAAACAATAGTGCACAAAGAGCTTAAAAGGGATAAGAGGTTACCTTTGAAGCACAGCAGCAAATCAGCCTCTTTTCTGAGCCAAACAACCTTCCAACAGCCCAAAAATAGGTTCCAAGGGACCTCAGCCCAATGACATGCAACTTTGATGAAGGGAGTGTATGCAAATATGTAAGGAATTCTCACTTTCAAGCCTAAAACAAGAGCAGAGAGGGAGAATTCTAGAAAGACGGAAGAATTTGCTCACAAAGCTTCGAGAGAGAGAGGATTCTAGAGTGAGAAGCTCTCAAATTTTCTCTAAGCCTTTAAAATGTTCTAACCTCCTTGAATATATGAGATATGGCTTCATATATAGCAAAAAGCAAGAGCTTGGTCGAAATATCTGAGCTAGGACAGGTGGCACAACCTGGAAATAGTTGGAGGACAAAATATCTTCAAAAATTTTGAGTTTGGGTCACTCTTGGCTGGCCGGCCATCTTTTGTGCCGATCTGCTACTTTGTTGGCCGATCGGCCACTTCCAGTGGCCGATTGCAAATTATGCTCTGCAGATTTGACTTCAAATGGACATAACTCCTTCATCTAGACTCCTTTGCAGGTCATTCTTGTGTCTAAAATGAATCCCCGGAAGTAAGCTTTCAAATGGTGGAAGCCTCATCTCAAAATGCCAAGTGTGCTAAGAGATATACCTATTTTAGTGAAGACTGCTCATTTCTAGCTCAATTGGATTGATACCTAACTTCAACCAACCATATCTCCCCCATCCGGACTCGGCTTTAGGAGATTCTTGAGTGTAAAATGAAGCCCCGGAAGTCTTATTTCCAATGGTAGTAACCTCATAGCTTAAATCCAAGTATACAAAAGGATAGGCCCGATTTAGCAAGGACTGCTTGTCTCTCTCTTAACGATTCATACCTAACTTCTTCCTCAACTAGGTTTCTTCCCTCCACTCCTCTTTTCTTCAACTTCAAACCCCTAGATAAGGTGTTTTGAAAGATTTTTCAAAGATTTCACCTCTCCTTCATTCATTTCCACTTTGTCCTTGCTCGGTTTGCCGAAAAACGCAACATTTAACAAAATGCGAGCATCGGAACATCGCAGAAACTTTATTTCAAAAATGTTTTGACAAAGAGGGTTTTAAAGTCTAAAATCTTTGGTCAAAATAGTTTTAGGCCAAAAAATGGGGTGTAAGGTTGGGATTTGACTCTCTCCTTGCTGCAGAAATTGAACCTTTGCACTGCACAACTTTCACCACCAAGTAAACAATCAGTAATGCCCAAGTCTTAAGGACGGTCAAAAATGGGGTGTCTACACATATACAAGCAAAGGGCGTGTTGTCAAAAACCCTGCCAAAGAAGGTCGCCGCGATCACCAACAGCAAAAAATTGATGAATCAGGCTAGGAATATCTAGCTCTCCATTGTGAAGCAAAGATCGAGCCTCATGTAAAGCGAGCCCACACATCCGTCCCAAAGCTTGGATGTGGCTGAAACAGGGCTAAGGTATGATTTCCTCATCGCACCAGGATTCCATTAGCGCTTGAAATAATTGTTGGGCATATCTCTTGTCCCTCGACGCTACAGACATGTGTAATCGGGTTCCAACATCTAGCCGTGGCATGAAGGAACAGAAAACAAAGCGGAGAACGACTCAGTCGAAAAAGTGTATTTATGCCAAAACCCTGGAAATTCACCTTTTCTGAGCCGTCTAAAGTCGCAATCCAATTTGAGAGTTTTTCGGCAAAAAATGGCTCCATTTGTGAAGAATTTACAGCTGAAATGAAGAAACCACGAAGCTTAAACCTTTTATAGAAGATAAGGCAATGAGTGGAAGCTAGGTGTCAGCAATCTGGAGGTCCAGCATATTGATGGCCAGCGGCAGGTAGCCGGCTAGCCCCATTGGTGGCCAGCAAAGTACATAGGTGGCCGGCAGATCACCTATCATGGTCGACATATGGCCAATAACTTCAATTTGTGGCCGGCAACCTTCCTCTCAGGCTTGCTATCCTTCTTTGTGCTGAACAATGCTGAAAGCATATGTTTTGTTTTGATCCTCGAGTGTCTTAAAGTCTTGTTTTGAGTCCTTTTTGGTTTTAGCAAGTTTATTGAGTTGTATTTGTGTTGTTGTGTTTTGTTTATCGAGTTGTATTTGTGTTGTTTTGTTTTGTTTATCGAGTTGTAGTTATGTTGTGTTGTTTTGTTTATCGAGTTGTATATTGCTTTGTTTGTATTTCAACTTTTGGTTGGTTCGTTACCCAATTATGATTTTGTTTCAATCAAGAGTGCCCTTGGCCAATTCGATTCCATGCTCATTTTCATGCAAGTTTGGTGCTCATGACTCAAAATACAATACTTTTTCATAAAAACTGTGGGTTTTTCATTCCGATCATGGTTGTTTTCACAAAAGTGGAGTACAAGTTTTTCAAGAAAAATAAAACTTGTCTGAAGCTATACAATGTGTTAATGCTACCAACAAAAAGAAACTAAGCAAAAGTACAAAAAAACAACACCAGTAGTCTTAGGCTCGAGAGGCCCTCTTCATCCTCTCCATCCTCTTCCTCGGAGGAGAGGCCTCTAGGGCATTGTCTCTGTCAGCGTCGCTGTCTGAATTTGTCCCAGAACCCGAGCCGGTGTCATCATCTCTCTCCGTCTCAGAGCTCGCCTCAGTATCGCCTCTACTCTTAGAACTGGAGCCGGCATTATCATCTCCACTATTAGATGACTCTAAATGCTAACTCGCTCCCTCCTCAAAGTTGCTCGTCTCGGCATCATCATCACTCAGAATGCGCTCTGAAGGACCGCTCTTAACTCGGAACCCCTAGCTCTGCTTCAGTCGCGTGCTAAAGCATGTCTCTCTCTCCTCCCTGCTGCTGGAGGAGGTACTGCTGGTGCAGGTGCTGCAGCTGCCACTAGTGCCATCAGTATGGGTGGAATTGAAAAGACAGTTTTCATATATTAGTTACAATATATGTATTGGATGCAAGCATGATGTGCAAAATGAGTGTATGCAAAAGTAAGATACAGTGTATGAATACAGTGTGTAGGTGCAGTGTGTCAAATGCGGTGTATCGATGTAGTGTATCAATGTAGTTTGGGAAGTTTTCAGTTGAAATGTCAGTGTTAGGGTGTCAATGGAAATTGGATGCCTGAAATGTAAACTGAAGAAATTACCTAAATACCATAGAGGCTGAGCAGCGTCTCTCTTCTATGTACCATCTCTATCAGGGAGGCTATCAACTCGAGAGCACCTCATGGTACTCGATGGAGGCTTGCAAATGCATTTGGATGGTTAGTATCTACAATAAACATATTTGAAATGGAATGTGGGGTGCAAAACGTAAAGTGTGGTTCATACCTAAGTCAGGCCTCAAACCTCAACAAGCTCATGTCCAGTCATGCCAGGCTCAATCAGGACCTGATAAGGCTCCTCAGTATGCCGTCAGTATGTCAACGCGATCGGAAGCTCTAGCCAATCAGTCCTCTGCCCTGTCCGGGAAGCCCCTCTACTACGGTCCCTGCTTACCTGGGTCACTCTAGGCCTCTCTCTCGCGGCAGGCGCTCCCGCCTCCTCACCTCCACGAGCACCAGTCAAAGGTAGCATCAAATGTGTCTGGATGAAGGCTGCATAGTCACCCTCTACTCAGAAGTAGTCGACGTCCAAGCCTACCATAAACTGGATGACCTCCTCAATGGATAGGACATCTGCAGATCGCATGGACTCTAGCGGAGCCATCGGGATGATCGGGTCAAACAGGCCCAAAATCTGGCACACGAAGCACTCACCCAAGAAACCAGGCCCAGCAGACTGGGCCTTCGAGAGGAATGCGGTAGCGAGAGGTGGCCCAAACTCTGGCATACTAGTCCCAAAACCCCATTGGCATCGTGGCCCATGGCTGCCACATGATCTGCAAATAAAAGTTGTACAAATCATTAGTTGCTGTCAGTTGCTAAATATGCTAATCAGAACAGTGTTAAAGCAAAAATGACTATGCTTTCTGATTACCTCATGGGTAGCTATCATGTCAAAGTACTGGCAGAAAAACGTGAAGGGCTCACAGGTCCTACAATGGAGCCAACCGTCATATCTCCACGAGTAGGGGACTACCAATGAAAACTCCTCTATAGGCTCTGGGGCGAGAATCAGAAAGTATGCATACACCCATAGCTGTGAAGAAAATGCAGTGATATGTGATCAGTACAGTATGAGCAGATACAGAAAGCACAAAGCAGAAAGCATACAGTATGAGCAGATACAGAAAGTGCAAAGCAGAACACACATGTGTTGAAACAAATGTAAAGTAGGAAGTGTAGAGCAAAAAATGTAAAGTGCAAAGAGAGAACTGAGATGCATACCTCCCAAGCTCGCTAGTAGCCTCCAATCAAGTCCCCTCTCATATGAGAGGTCAAGCTCATGTATCCGTGTAGTGTGGCGAGGCTAGCTCTACCCCAATCGTAGAAGCGAACCTGAGGAAAGGTCACTAGGGCATTCAGCAAATACAGGCCTATGGTGTTCCACCTGTTCGAAAACAAGGTGGTACTGAAGAAGAACATTAGGAAGCCTTTGGTGTACTGCGTAATCTCCTCTTTCATCTCGAGCTCGATCCCTCTGAATCGCTCAACAAACGAGGTGTATTTGACCATGCCCGTCCAGTACATAAGTGGGTGCATCCACAGTAACTCGAACCAGGCTGCCTCCCACTCCCCCATATATGTATCGAGAGGGATCAGATCGCCCCTACGTCTAAGCCAGTGATCATAGCAAAGTCGTAGGGAGTCATCATCATCTCCCCTATGGTGGAAAAGTGCAAGGAGTTGGTGGTGTCCCACCACGTCTCCACGAGTGCTCTTAGGAGAGGACGGCTCGCGATGACCTGAGTCAGGCCAGAGCAAAAAAGGCCAAAGCCAGCCTCGTCAATGATGTCGCAAACTTCATGTAACAACCCTCACCACTGTTTACCAATTAACCACTGATTACTGCTAAACTGAGACTGATTATGCAAAGTAATTGAATCGACTGAAATACTGAACTGACTGATTGAATGCGCTAGTTTAAATGCATATCTGTCTGTTGGATGTTAAACTTATCTGTCCATGTTTTATGTTTTAAATTGTGAATTGAAGGCCTTATTGACGGCCGAATCTAAAATCGATTGATGTTTTATGATCATTAGAATTTATAAGATTTTATGGCATTTTTATCTGGAATGTGATTTGGTATGATTTAATTAGATTAAATAAGCATAAATTGCAATAGTTGGCTTAATTACCAACATGCCATCCTAGTGGCCCACTACCTAGCACATTTGAGCCTTACACTTGATCACATAACATTGTTCCCTCAGCCATTCTAGAGGCCACAACCAACTAGAGTGAGAGAGTGAGAGGCTAAGAGTGATTTCAACTTGGTTTTGTGAATTGGCTTGAAGAATTGAAGTATAGATTGCAAATTGAGCTCCCTTATCTTGCATTGGAGACCTAAGGTAGTATAATCACCCTCTTGTTTATTAATTGAGCTTGTTCTTGCATGATTCATGTCAAAATTAGGGGACTGAGTCTAGAACTAGCTTAAGTTGTTGAGTTGGAGGTTTGATTTCATGAAAATCTTGCATACATGTTCATGTTTGTGTTAAAGTCCATGAATTCATCTTGTCTTTGAAGATATTGACTCGTTAGAGCATGGAATTGAAGCTTTGAAATTGATTAAACCCATGCATGTTACATTGAAGCCATGTTCATGAAAATTGGTTTGAATTTGGATTTAATTGAACTACCTTTGGACCTTGATTTTACAAATTAAGCTTTAAATCATGTCATACTATGTATTTACAAGTGGTTTCCAGGAAATGGGCCCAAAGGAATCAAATTTGGTACATTCAAACTTGATTTTGAGCTTTAAGTTCAAATCTGGAAATTCCAGATTTTGAACTCACGCTCGAGCGAGGTGACTAGCGCTCGAGCGTGAAAATCGTGCTCCCAACACTTTGCACTATTTTGAAGTTCGCTCAAGCGGAATAATTTATGCTCGAGCGGGACATTGTGTATTGCGCTCGAGTGGGTGTCGAGTGCCCAATCAAGCGTGAATTTCACTTATCTAGCACTTTTGACTGTTTTACAGTACGCTCGAGTGGGTAAGTCTACGCTCGAGCGGAAACCTTTGTCTGCATGCACGCTCGAGCGGGGTAACATACGCTCGAGCGGGACCCCTATTTTCTAAAAATTCTAAAAATGCTTTTAAAGTGCATCTTTGCATCCTCATCCCATCCTAGGCATTCTTAGGCCTAGTTTAAGCGTCTTAATGAGGATATAGATGTAGAACCACACCGAGGCAAATTAGGGATTAAGTTATTATTTTTCCCAACTGTGTAGCTTAGTGTGTGTTCAATCTGTAACTGTGTAGGGTTGGCATCTGAGGACGCGCTCTAGCTTATCTATAGCCCAGAACTCTGTGAGTAACAACTGTGTAAAGATATGTTCAAATACGAATATATTCTGAATGGTTAAACTGTACTGTTAACTGAATGAATGTATGTCCTCTATTCTGAACTGTATTGTGGCATCCTTAGCAACTACTGTTACTGTTACTGTTACTGTTACTGTTACTGTTACTGTTACTGTTACAGAGATCTCTGTCAGTTCCTATCTTGGAACTTCTGTTTACTGTTATGATGGCCATCACTGACTGTTCGGTCTTTTAAGACCTACTGTTTACTATACTGCTATGCTAATGGATGTACCACATATGATTGTTATGATTGAATGACTGAAATACTAAGTTAATGAACTGTTTTCATTACTGTAAGGACATTCATTCTTAACCTCTTTACGCATTATGTTATTCACTGGGCTTTAGCCCACTGCTCATATATATATGTAGGTGTTCAGGCACCAGACCGGAGCTAGGAGCGTGGATTAGACTCCCTTTTGTCAAAGTCAACTACTGTGCCTCACTGCGAGGTTCCAAGCCCATTCAAGCTACGGCTTTGGGGTGTTTTAGTTCCCCCCCCCCTTCTGTTCTATTTTGTATAGACTGTATCGACTGTTACTGTGTTGTTTTAACAGGGATTAAGTCCCTGTCTGAACGATTGTAAATGTTATACATACTGTTTTGCACTGATTGTATATACGTATGAAAATTCTTTTTGCATACAGACTGTCACAGCTCATTGGACATTGTTTAAATTATTGTTTTCGCTTCCGCCAGCCCCTGTACTCTGTTTTACTGTTCTACTGTTAAGCAGGCCTTCGGTAATCAAGGATTACTGGCCGGTTACGGTGCTAAACCCATAGGGACGGGTTTGGGTCGTAACACTCCAGCAAGGAGCTCATCATACCAGTATCGAGCAGTCGTAGCACCGTAGCCTCTGAAGGTGCGAGACTCGCCCTGTGGCTAAGAACAGATGCAACAGATAAAGGACAGGTAAATTATATAAAACAGTGATGATAATAGTCGAGTGAAAGGCAATGCAAGAAATGCAAGTAAAGATAGAGAGGCAGAAATGCATGAAAGCAGAGTTCATACCTCAACAGTAATGGTTGACAAGTGAGAAGCCGGCTCCCTCAGCAAGAGGTCCTCCGGTGCATCGCAAGCAAACTCAGCGAAATGTTTGATGCCTCCAGCAGTAGGCAATATATATGTTTGAGGGTGATATCTCTCCAGATCGAAAGGCCGTACCCTCAGTGCTAGCGGGTCTGGCTCGGCCTCAGGCTCGAACTCTGCCTCCAGGTTGACCTCAAGGTTAGCTGCTGGCTCTACTACCTTAGAAATAGGTGGAACTACTGGGGGAACCTCAGAAGGAGCTCTGTCATGAGGAATCTCATCTGCCATCTGAAAATGGGTGCAAAGTAGGTAAAAAAAAGTGAAGAAAAATGCCGAAAATAGAGTAAACTTGGAAAAAGTCAACCCTAGGAGAGAGAAAATGGAAGAAAAAGTTAAAGCTGGGAATAGTGCACAGAACTCGAGAGAAACTCAAGGAAAACAAGCCTAGAATGGTGAAAGTGAAGGAAAAGGCGCCGAAATCAAATTTCAATCAGTTCAAAGTGAAGGAAACAAAGAGGGTTTAGCGAATCAACTTCGCATGGGACGTTAGAAAATGCGTAAAAAGCGCAAATCTAGAGAGAAGGACTCTTTAGAGAGAGAGGGAGAAGATTTTCGGACATGTAGATGTGAGGAAATGAGCCCTGGTGGCTTATATTTAAAGACCCAAGCCAAAAAGTCCCTTTTGCCCCCAAACTACTATCGTTGGCCGGCAGGTGGCCAGCAAGGCTCACCAGTGGCCGGTACCTGGCCGGCAGCCTCCTCTTGTGATCAGCCGATGGCCGGTGGCCTTCCTTAAGGTCTTGATGCTGTTTTGTGTCCTTGGTTTCCAAGAAGTGTAGGGATAGTTCACTGTTTGGTTCAAATTGTCTCTACGGAAGCTCAAAACTATGTTTTCGGTGCGCGATGTTCGTCACTTGTCAACATGAATGAGGTGTATCCTTTAAACATATTGTAACTCTTTCGAGGGCTAAATCGGAAGTTACCTTGCGTGGAATATGCATTTCCCCATTGGTGCATGAATTTACATTTCCCTACCGTGCATGAATATGCATTTCCCCATTGGTGCATGTATATGCATTTCATGTTGTTGCATGTATATGTATTTCACGTTGTTGCATGAATATGCATTTTGCTTCTTTACGCAGAATATGCATTTCGTATATGTTGTTACATAAGATATGTATTTCACGTATACTGCATGCGCGTCTTGCATTTGTTATAAATCATGCATAGAACATGCTTCTGCTCTTGAATCATGCATAGAGTAAGCTTTTGCTTTTGTTTCTCGCATAAAACATGCCATTAACATTGTATCTCGCTTGTTTGTTTTGAATAGAACATGCATTCGTACTATATTGCACTTGTTAAGTTTCCTTATTATACAGGCAAACGATATTGTATGTACGGTTCATTTAGAGGAGTTCCAGGTAAAATCATTTGTGCCACATTTGGATTGCATCTTCTTTCCAATCGGTTAAAAACATTCGGGTGCGCCTAGCGTTCACACCACCGTTCCTCCTCTTGTGTGAGACGCGTTAGGATTGCAAATCAATTAAAAACATTCGAGTGCGCCCGGTGTTCACACCACCCTTCCTCCTCTCGCGGAAGGCGTGTTAGGATTCCAAATCGGTTAAAAACTTTCAGGTGCACCCTGTGTTCACACCACCCTTCCTCCTCTCGCATGAGACGCATTAGGATTGCCAATTGGTTAAAAACATTCAGGAGTGCCCGATGTTCACACCACCATTCTTTCTCTCGCGTAAGACGTGTGAGGATTGTAAATGCTATAATTGACACAAAGATAACATACAAAATGCCTCTAATTCATTCAGAGATATTATCATGCAATCTTATGATTTTCGCTAATCACACTTGATCTCTCTAGATCTTCCTTTATGAACCTCACAAGGCTTAAGGTTGTCAAGTGGAACAACATTTTATGTTGTCACCTCTTAAAGCCATTTCTGAAAAATCACAACAAAATTTTACTATTCTGTTTTTTCAGAAACTAAACTTAACACTAGAAAATTCCAAAATCTGAAATTTAATTCAAAATTAATCTCACCACTTACCCTAAAATTGAACATGATCAGGAAAGTTTACAAGAAGACTGGAGGGGTCACACCGATCCCACTTAAGACCCAATTAACCTTAGACAAAACTTTCAAGAGCATGTTGACTCCTAATCCATGAGAAACAAATTTAGAATTAAGTTTTCCAAAAGATAAACTAGGTTAAAACAAACCAAGTTTACAAACCATATAAGCAATTAAAAATTGCTATCAGAATTGCACCACTCATAAAAGTTAATCGGTACTCCCGGAACTAAGCCTATTATTTCTAAATAAAAATCAGAAATATTATTTCTAAGTTTATTGCTTTGGATAAAGCAACTAAAGAAGCTTAATGGCTTTGCCAGTTCGTTGAGAATATTCCACGTTGGTCGAAACTTGTGCCAGCCATCTGTACTCATTGTGACAGCCAATCGGCTATTGGATAGGCATAGAGTAAGATGTATAATGGAAAGTTTAGACATATTTCGTCATAGACATAATTCTATACGACAACCACTCTCGAACGAAGTTGTCACTTCAGACTATGTAAAGTCTAAGGACAACATTGCAAATCCACTAACCAAAGGGTTAAATCGAGTGTTTGTAAAAAAGTCGTCAGAAGGAATGGGTTAAGGCCTTTAGTGTTTGGTGTTACTGGAATGGAAACCCAACCTAGTTGACTGGAGATCCCAAGATCTAGGTTCAATGGGACAACCTAATTGCGTGTAATGGTGGTATGTCACTGAGGAGGTTAAAACTCTAGCCATTCATTTTATCAATGATACCTGCAAGTGTAAAGGTTAAGCTAAGCTTTTAATGACTCTAGTGTGTTGAGGTGTTGAGCTGAGTATAGCAAGA
This sequence comes from Camellia oleifera, assembly GCA_022316695.1. Taxonomy (NCBI): domain Eukaryota; kingdom Viridiplantae; phylum Streptophyta; class Magnoliopsida; order Ericales; family Theaceae; genus Camellia; species Camellia oleifera. The sequence goes on along the minus strand of CM039307.1, from coordinate 89,066,880 downwards.
TACTCAAGTAGAGTTACCTATGTGAGTGTGAAGTGGGGCCGCTTTTATAAGAATTGATAGGGCCTAATTCTTTAAACCACTCACTAAACCAGGCAAGTGTTCCAGGGCCAAACCGGACACAATAGTGAGAACAGAACGATGGTTGGAGTAATTCCTGTGTGAAGTCTGTTGTCTTGGTTTACATAAACGGCAAAACAGTTTAAGACTTCGTGTTCACTGGACATCCAGTAAATCCGATAGACTTCACAATGAGGGGTTCAAAGCCAAAAGCTACCCTTTCCGATACCAGGGTTATTCCGTTGTACTCTCTCTGAGTCTTTGTTGTTAAGCATTGTCCGTTTGTTGTTATTCAGTCAATTTCTATTCATGTGAGAGATTGTTGGAAAATGCTTTTTTGGTGACTTTAATGCAATATTAAAGTGGGTGCCAGTCCTCAATTGAGGTAGATTTAAGTGGGTTTAGATTCTTTGTAATGAAATCTTTACAACACAAAACGAATGACCAAAACCATTAAGGTTTGAATGAGAAATTGACTCATTAAGTTGGCTTCATGAAAGAGGTATTGAGAACGGTATAAAACCTTGTATCCCACATTGATTGTAGAGGAGAGCATTGATGGGTATTTAAAACCCATTTTTTGCCTTAAGGTGTGAGCCCTTTGGGCATCCAAATTTTCCAAAGGAAGGGAGTTATGAATGCTTCAAGGATGGACTTGGACCAAGACTATGGTCCAAGTTGGTTATGCAAAAATTGCCACGGGGCCCGCCCGTCCAGACCAGACCAAGCTGGATCCGGGTCTGTGGTTCGTGATCCGTGGGCCGTACATCTTAGACCTTGGACCTTGGGACTTGGTCTTGGGCTTGGGCTTAAGCATGTTGCAGTGGATTAAGTGTAGGGGTTGGGCTTGGCCTATCAATCTTAATCTTTTTGGCCCAAGTCAGATGTGTGGACTGCAGGAATAAGTACACAAAACCTAGTCTCCTCTATTGATGATAGAATTAAACCCATCAGTTTTGCATAATTAATTCAGGTTTAATACAGAATTTATTTCTACATTTGTGATTGGCCTTGATGATAGGTGACTTTTCCTTTCTCCCTCCATGTATATAAAAGGAGGCCCTCTACTTCCTTTTCAAAAACAAGAATATTTGTTCTTCTTGTCTTCAAAAGGTTTCCTCTAGTTTGTATATTATATTCTTTCTATGAGAAAGTGCTACAAAGGTCTGTTTGCCAAAGCTACTCAGTTGATGCATTGTTGTAGCTGGTCTAACCGTTGTATCCTACGAAACAGACGTCGAACAACCTCCAGCACCCAACCAGTGAGACGGCGAATTTGTTTTAAGGATACTTTCTAGCGTAAGCTTTGGTTTGCTTCTTTTTGCTAGTTTTATTTTATTATGAATTTCTATAAATTCCAACATGTTCATATTCTAAAATTCAAAGTGTTTGTTCCATATGAATCTATTTGTTTTATTTAATTACACAATTTACATGACAAACTAACTAATGAATAATCATGCTAGATGAGTTACAAAAATCAACCTATAACTCTAGAAATTAAATTAAATTAAAAGATAATAGCCAAGAATTATGACAAAGGTTACAAAGCCTTATACCACCTAAATAATTAAAATTCTAGCCAGGAGTTACATAGCAATTTAATTCACAATTATAAATAAATTAAATTAATATGCAAGAGTTACATATAAAAACTAAAATTCCAAAATTAAATTGATAATTTAATTTATACATTAACCATGTACATAAATATAAACAAGTTATAAACATTTTTTTTTAACTCTAAATACATTAAACTAAAAAATTTAATAGGCAAAAGTTATATATAGTCTAGAAAATAAAAAGCATGTAACAAATTAAAATCTAGAATAGAATTAACATGTCAAAAATTAAAACACCCATGAGCGTATTACCAAAATTATTAATATGCTGAACATAACATATATCTTCCTATTTAATTAAATAAAACCCAATGGAACCACAAATTACATGACACAGTAGCCTTTCCAATCTTGGACACTGAGTGGGAAAATAATGATCTGATACCGCGCCGGAAAGATTTGGCCGGACAGAGTATGCCGGGCAAGATTGGGGCCGGGCAGGGTACTGGGCCAAGAAGGTGCTCGGTTGGGGCATCGATTGGGCGAACCAAGCTGCGTACTTCCGATGCGAGCAAGCCAGCAGTCTGAGGAATCCAGCGCCCGGAAAGGCGCCAACGACCGAGCTGTTCGGCTCCGCGGTCGTAAGACCGACCGGGCAAGCAGATGGAGCACAGCTCGGTTCTCTCAAGCTTAGCCGGTATTGTGCTCGGGCATGAAGCACAGCCCGGCTAGGGATTGGGCAGCTCGGCTGCCGAGCTCCAGCATAGAAGGCTGGGGGTTGGAGTTAGGTGATGTCCAGCATGGTGTAACCTGACAGGGGCATGGTGTATGTGCTGACAGATGGGATAGCAGAGCCACGTGTTGAGAGATCAATGGGAGTGGATATGGGGCGCAGAGAGGTATATAAACAAGTCTGCGCCACCCCTTATGGGGATGGACAATTTTTGTAAGTAAGACTTACATTCAAACACTCTCCCTTCTCTCTAGCTATCTGTCTCAGGTGTGTGAGGTTCTAACTTGAGCGTCGGAGGTGTTTTCCGGCCACACACCGCCGGGTAGCTCACCGTCGTTGTGTTTTCAGGTGATCGGACAGCTGAGGAACTCGGAAGAAAGGTAGTGCGGGTCGTCGGAATATTTCCTCCCCGTACAATTGGCGCCGTCTGTGGGAACACTTGCAGATAAAACCTTGTCTTCTGGGTTCATCTGATCGCCGTTCATGGCGCACAATGAAGAGTTTCCGTTGTCCGCCGTCGACGGAGCAACTCCGGAGTTTGTCCGGCAGAGAGAAGGACTCACGACCATCCTTCCGATGGCGAACTTGGACGCAGCCACCGGAGGACAGGCGGGAGACGCGCGGGACAAGCGCGCAAGAAGTCATGGCCGTTCTCGGAGTCCAGACGGACACCGGCGGCGGAGAGAGTCACACTCCAGACGACTGGAACACAAGCTGCGGGACCAAGAGGCCGTCATCCGGCGAATGGCAGCAGAGATGGAGGAGCTTAAGCGGCGTCACAAAGGGAAGGGTGTAGCTGGAGTGGGTGACCACAGTGAGCGCACCCCATCCCGCCGATCAGCCCCCTCCCGCCGTTCAGCCAGCCAGAGTCAGAGGCACACTCCGACGATCTCTATCACCAGGAGCTACAGAGATGGTGATCTCGACTTGCGCGCAGAGGAGTCCAGCGCGCAAGATAGTACCTACAGACCCTCACGTCCGGAGACGACGTCGAGGTATTCCTATTCCGCCTGTACAGAGGATTTGCGGGCAGTTTTGAAGGAACGGGCTCGCCGGCGGGAAGCTCAGAGGGTGCCGGCGTTGCAGCGGTTATCCTACGGAGCCCATGCCAGCGAGGAGGTCGGAATGCTTCCACCACGCCAAGCGGTACCACTCCTTCTAGATACAGATTTGGCCAGGTTGAGTGCCACTCCTTTTTCACTTGAGATAGAAGCCACTCCGCTTCCGGTGGGGTTCCACCAGCCAAAGTTTACCCTGTACGATGGGAAGACCGATCCGTACATGCATGTAAGTCATTTCCGACAGGTTATGGCCGGACACCGTCGGAATGATGCCCTTATGTGCCTTATCTTTCCGTCAAGTTTGGGCGAATTGGGATTGAAGTGGTTCGGAAGGCTACCGGAGGGAAGTATTGAAAGGTGGCAACAGCTGGCAGAGGCCTTCGTAACGCGCTTCACGACTAACACCAAAACTCCTAAGGAAGTTGATCACCTACTGAGTATCAAGATGGAACCGAGCGACACACTCAAGGCGTACAACTCCAAGTATTGGGAGACTTTCAATGAGATACTGGACTGCCCGGTCAACCTAGCAATCGTACAGTATAAGCGTGGGCTCCCGGTCGGACATAGACTGCGAGACTCACTTACCATGCAACAGCCTACGACCATGGGACAACTTATGCAGCGCATCAATGAGCACATCCGGGTAGAGGATGATGCCTCGGCCTCAACCGAGAAGGCAGCCCCGGTCGCAGCAGCTAAGAGGTCGGCTGGAAAAGTGCATGCAGTCGGGCAAGAGTCCAGCCGATCTAGTGACCGGGCAGAGGAGTCAGACCGAGGCTCAAACCGCAAGAACCGGGGTCGGGAGCGGCGTAATGACAGGAATGATTACCGCCGGGATGACTACCCCCGAGATGATGCGGCCGATGCAGACAGGAGGCTGAAAGCAAGGACAGGCATCACCACGGTCTTCAAAATCCCAATCTATCGCATACTTAGTGAAATCCGTGACGAGGAGTACGTCCGGTTTCCTGCTAAGTTAGGCGACGGGCAGAAGGGCTTCAATCCCAAGTACCGTTGTACCTTTCACCGGGAGCGTGGCCACCGAACAGAGGACTGTCTGCCTTTGAGGCAGCACTTGGAAGAGCTAGTGGCAGCCGGGCATCTGGACCTCTACATTGATGGAGGAGTCAAGGCAAACCAGGTTCCAGTTGCTCCACGCGGACCGGCTGACCGGGATGCACCTCCGCAAGGGGTTGTGAATGTCATCCACGGCATAGTGGAACCGGCGCGTGTTTGCGAGCTTCGTGGTATGATTAAGAAGGCAGAACACATGAGGGAGGTTTTGTCAGTTCAGCCCGCGCTCAAGAGGGGGAAGACAGAAGTAAAGGATGTGATCAGCTTTTCCTCAAAAGATTTGGAGCGCATACAGACACCGCACAATGACGCCTTGGTGGTGACTCTCCGCGTCAATGATTTTGAAGTTAAAAGGATCTTGATCGATCAGGGAAGCTCGGTTGAGATCATGTACTACGACGCTTTCAAACAGCTCAAGCTCCGAGACACGGATTTGGCCCCAGCAACTTCGCCATTGGTCGGTTTTAACTCACAGCCGGAGTGGCCTTTGGGAAAAATTATCCTGCCGGTTAAAGCGGGATCAGTGGTCAAACAGGTTGAGTTCTGGGTGTTGCAGGTGCCATCTACTTACAATCTGATCCTTGGCAGGGGCTGGCTTCATGCTATGCAAGCCGTGGCATCAACCTTTCACCAAGTGATGAGATTCCCCTCGGCCATGGGGGCAGTTGAGGAGATTTGGGGCGATCAGGTTATGTCAAAACAGTGCTTTGTGGCGGTCAATGGAAGCCGGGCTGCCAAGGGATTCGTTCAAATGATTGAGGGACCGGAGGACCAGGTAGTGCTAGATGATGTGGGCACTAAGGCAGAAGACAAAGCCGTGGAAGGATTGGTGGAAGTGCGAATTGATACCGAGCAGCCGGACAAGTTCTTCTTGCTCGGCTCCACCCTCACAGCACAGGAGAGGACCGAGATGGTGGAATTCCTTATGGCCAACATTGAAGTTTTTGCATGGTCACCTTATGACATGCCCGGCCTCGATCCAAATTTTATCTGCCATCATCTCAATGTCTTCCCCGGTGCCAAGCCGGTCATTCAGCGAACAAGGAGGTCAGCATTGCATCACGCCGAGGTAGTGGCGGAGGAAGTCAAAAATCTGCTTGAGGCACGAGCAATTCAGGAAGTGCACTATCCTCGGTGGATTTCAAATACAGTCGTTGTACCGAAGAAGAATGGGAAGTGGCGAGTTTGTGTTGATTACAAGACCGTCAACCGTGCTTGTCCGAAAGACAGTTTTCCTTTGCCTAGAATTGACCAGCTTGTGGATTTGACGGCTGGCCATGACAGGTTAAGTTTCTTGGACGCGTACCGGGGCTATCATCAGATTGCCATGCACGGCCCCGATCGAGAAATCACTTCATTTACTACACCGAGGGGACTCTTCTGCTACCGAGTTATGCCTTTTGGTTTAAAGAACGCCGGGGCAACTTTTCAGAGGATGGTGACCAAGATGTTTGCTCCTTTACTGGGCCGGACAATGGAAGCTTATATTGATGACATGGTGGTGAAGAGCAAGCATCAAGCAAATCATTTGTCCGACCTGGCCGAGATGTTTGCCATCCTCAAGAAGCATAAGTTACGCCTGAATGCGTCTAAGTGTGCCTTCGGTGTGGGGTCCGGGAAATTTTTAGGATTCTTAGTCACAAACCGAGGTATTGAGGCAGACCCTACACAGATCAGAGCCGTGCAAGAGTTAAAGCAGCCTAGCTCGGTGAAAGACGTGCAGCATTTGGCCGGAATGGCCGCCGCGCTTAATCGATTTATAAGCCGGTCATCAGATCGCTGCCGTCCTTTCTTTCAGTCCTTGAAGTCCAAGTTCTCTTGGGATGAAGAGTGCGACCGAGCGTTGGCCGAGCTCAAAGAATATCTGTCTTCCGCACCATTGTTGGTCACGCCGGTGCCTGGAGAAGAACTTTATCTTTATCTGGCCGTATCTCAGCATGCAGTCAGTGCGGTGCTTGTTCGGGCTGAAGGAATCAAGCACCTCCCCATCTTTTACGTCAGCAAGACTTTGCTACCGGCGGAGACTAGGTACCTGCCTCTTGAAAAACTTGCTTTGGCATTAATGATGGCTTCAAGAAAATTGGCGCACTACTTTCATGCACATACTGTCGTCGTCTTGACCGAGTTCCCCCTCAAAGCTTTATTTGAACGAGCGGATTTTTCTGGCCGAGTTCTTAAATGGGCGGTCGAGCTGGGGCAGTATGATGTAAAGTATCTGCCGCGCACTGCCATCAAAGCCCAGACTTTGGCTGACTTTGTTGCCGAATTCTCACCTGGAACTCATCCGGTTTGCCCGGTCGATATTACCACGGCAGATGATGAGGTGCACGTCAGCTCATCGGAGACGCTGCCACTCAGTGGGGTCCGCGGCGCGGACTTTGCGCCCACCACCGCAGTGGCCTACACTTCTGCAATGCCAACAACCGGTGACGCGATGACAGAGTTGGGTGTTGTTGTCCCACCAACTCTGCCCGGTACCGCATCACCAAGGGGGGAAGTCCTGACACAACTCAGCACGGAGCCTGCGGCCGGCATAATACCGCAGCCTGGTGATTCGCCTACGGACTTAGGCATGGCAGACCAACTTGCTGAGTCCGGTGCCGAATCACCAAGGCGGGCAGGAGTGGGTCCAGTGAACGCAGAACTTGAAACCGGACAGCCAAGCAACCTTGATCATGGCGCCCCATACCACTCACAGGATCCATCAGATTGCTGGAAGCTTTTTGTGGGGGAAATGTGGAAGCTTTTTGTTGACGGGGCGTCCAATCGTCACGGTGCAGGGCTAGGTGTTGTTCTTATCTCCCCAGATGGCCTAACCATTGAACATTCTATCACCCTTGGCTTCCCAGCATCTAATAACGAAGCTGAGTACGAGGCCCTCCTGGCCGGGCTCAAGAGCGCAATCCAAATGAAAGCTGCCGAGCTAATGGTGTACAGTGACTCCCAACTTGTGGTTAACCAAGTTTCTGGGATTTACGAGGCAAAGGATGACCGCATGGCAAAGTACCAAGCTCTGGTCAGGGAACGCATCAAACAGTTTCAGGCAATCAGAGTCCAACAGATCGGCCGGGAAGAAAACAGCCGAGCTGATGAGCTGGCCGGCCTAGCATCCATGGTAGATAATACATCTCCAAATCCCTTGTTAATTGACTTTCTTCCACGACCAAGCATTGAAGAAGCCGGGCAGACGGAAGTACTCTGCGCCGAGCTGGGTCCGTCATGGATGGATCCGATCATTTTGTTTCTCCGAGACCGGGTTCTACCAACCGAAAAGAAGGAAGCACACAAATGCCGGGTGAAATCAGAGCGGTTTTGGCTCTCTCCATCTGGCGCCTTGTATAAGAAATCCTACACTGGTCCTTACTTAAAGTGTGTGCACCCAAGCAGCGTGGATGCATTCCTGCGCGAAATTCATGAAGGCATTTGTGGCAGTCACATTGGGGGCAGGTCCTTGGCCTACCGAGCTATTTCACAAGGCTATTGGTGGCCGTACATGCAAGCTGACGCGCAAAAATATGTCCGGAAATGTGAAAAGTGCCAGAAATTCGCACACCAGATCCACCAACCAGCCAGAGAACTTCTTCCACTCACCAGCCCTTGGCCTTTTGCGATGTGGGGACTAGATATAGTGGGACCCCTCCCAACTGCACCGGGCAACCGCAAGTTCTTTATCGCGGCAACGGACTACTTCACCAAATGGATTGAAGCTGAACCTTTGGCAACTATCAAAGAAAAAGACGTGAAGAAATTTGTCTGGCAGAATGTGGTAACACGGTTTGGCGTCCCCAAAATCTTAATTTCTGACAACGGCACCCAATTTGACGGTCGCTTATTCAGAGGTTTTTGCGAAGATTTAAAGATTGAATTTTACAACTCTACTCCGGCTTACCCCCAGTCCAACGGTCAAGCCGAGGCGTCGAACAAGATTATATTGGATGGGTTAAAGAAAAGGTTGGAAAAGGCGAAGGGAAAGTGGGCCGAGGAACTTCCAAGCGTCCTTTGGGCATACCGGACTACCCCGCGGCGTTCTACCGGGGAAACTCCATTTGCTCTGGCTTATGGCATGGAGGCAGTCATTCCCTTGGAAGTCGGCATGCCCACCCTCAGAAGTGAAAGTTTTGAGCCTGCTCTGAACGCTGAGGCTATTGCTCTGGAATTAGATCTGGCTGAAGAGCGCCGGGAAAAGGCTCTCATCCATGTGGCAGCCTACCAGCAAGAACTCTCCAGGAAGTACAACAAGATGGTGCACCCCAGACCGTTCAAGGTGGGTGATTGGGTCCTGAGGAAAGTTATGGGAAATACCCTGGTGCCAGGAGAAGGCAAGCTAGGGGCAAATTGGGAAGGACCATACAAGATAACCGGTCTGGCGGGCAAGGGGGCATACCACCTGGAGGACTTGGATGGAAGAGCAATACCTCGGCCATGGAATGCGGCCAATCTCAAAGTGTACTATTTCTAGCTTTTGTTTTGTTTGCAAAGAAGGAGCTTTTTGCACTACACTTCAGAATGTAATTCTTTTTGTCAATATATACAAGTGTTCTTGGCCTTCGCAATTTGATGTTTTGTTCGAATTAAGCATTCCCAACCGAGATGGATTTGTCCGGTTGGAAGAGTTGGTGTTTTCCCCAACTTTGGATTCCCAACCGAGATGGATTTGTCCGGTTGGAAGAGTTGGTGTTTTCCCCAACTTTGGATTCCCAACCGAGATGGATTTGTCCGGTTGGAAGAGTTGGTGTTTTCCCCAACTTTGGATTCCCAACCGAGATGGACTTGTCCGGTTGGAAGAGTTGGTGTTTTCCTCAACTTTGGATTCCCAACCGAGATGGATTTGTCCGGTTGGAAGAGTCAGTGTTTTTCCCAACTTTGGATTCCCAACCGAGATGGATTAGCCCGGTTGGAAGAATTGGTGTCTTCACCAACTTTGGATTCCCAACCGAGATGCATTAGTCCGGTTGGCAGAGTTGCTGTTTTGTATAAACTTTGGATCCCCCGCCGGGATGTTAAGTCCGGTCGACGGATTAATGTTTGTGCAAATTAGATATTTCTTGCCGAGATGAATTACCTCGGTTGGAGGTGATATGATGTGGTCTCTCAACCGAGGTGATGTATCCCGGTTCAGTAAGTTGATGTTTTACTGAAGAAAGTTCAAGCAAACCGTGCGAACACTTCATAAAATTAGAGCTTTTTCATTGATAAGAAATAAGTACAAAGGTGGGGTACTAAGCCCGGTTACATTGAAAACAAACAAAAAGCAAGTTCAAAAAGAAACTAAGCAAGGGGGGAGAGGTTGTCATAGTCATCTTCAGTGTTGACCGGTGGAGTCCTCTCTTGACCACCGGGCTCATCCTGAACATTTTGCTCGGGGCTGCTTCCTTCACCGGTGTCTGCAGCCGTTTCTCTAGCAAGCTCTTCCTCGGCCTCCGCTTGCAATGCGGTGAAGACGTCGTTGGCATAAGGCACGAGATAGACCGGCAGAAAGGCTTTGGGTGTGGCGGCAAACACATCGGTTTCAGGGCCCTGACCGAGCTTCGAGCAAGCTTCTTTCCAGCCGGCCTTAAAATAGATGTCCTGGGTTGCAAAGACCTGCTTTTTGTAGCTATCCTCTGCTTCTTTGAAGCCGGCATTGTTGGCAGCCTCACAGTCTTTGTCCCTGGACTCCTTCAGTGCGTTTAGCTCGGCTTGAAGTTCTTCTCGCTTCTTCTCGGCCGCATCCAGTTGCCCGAGCAATCTGGTGTTCTCGGTGCTGGCTCTGTCAAATGATGCTTTTGCCCGGCCCAGCTCGGTTTGGAGGCTTTCGACTTGACTGGCAGTGTCAGAGGCCTTTTGTCGAAGCCGGTGAATGCGCTCCATTACCAGGTGCTGTTTCTGGATGGCCTGCAAGTAGCAAATATGATTAGTGAGGAAACCGGGCAAACACTTGTGAAATTTTAGAAATAAATTAGGGCAGTTACCCTGGTCATTGATTTCACGGACGATTTGACCAGCCGGGTGTCAGGAACGTGGTCACTTCCAACCACGTCGGTCGGCAGCAGGAGCGCCTTGGACAGGTCAAAGGCCAGCAAATGTTCCTTGTCACCCTTCACCGAGGCATTGGCCGGGATGTCGGCTCCTCGGTGCTTCAACTGCGGGCGCCAGGCCGGCACAGTTTTGGCCCTCGCTGGAGGTTGCTCGGTCTCTAGCTCAGCCACCAGCTCGGCTGAGGGATCTGGCCGAGCTCTTTTTCCACCTCGGCGCTGTGCAGGTTCTCGGCGGGGTTGGCCGGTTGCAGGTGTTGCGAGGCCGAGCACCGTGCCGCTGGATTGACCGGCCGCTGTTGCGGGAGTGCTGGCGCCCGGTAGCTCGGCGGAAGTGGCAGTTAGCAAATTCTGGATTCGACTCTGCTTGGCCATTTCCTGTTCCTCGGTCAGCCGGATTAAGGGGATGTCAGGTAAAGTTGGGTCTGGAGGTGGAGTTGGCTCGCGCAAGAAATCAGTGACTCTACCCCGGCGAGGAGCAGAGTAGGTGTAGGTAGCTTTATAACCGAGCAGTTCGTCACAGTCCCGGTGCCTGTATCGAAGCACGGTTCGGATTGACTCGGTGTTGGGGAACTGGTAGTTCGCTTGCAGTGCTTGGATTGCTGCAAAAGAAACAAAGAGAAAAAGTGATTAAGTCCAGAGTAATCAGTAAAAAAGTATTGACCGAGCAAGAAAGCGCGGCTTACATGAAGAACCGAAGTTCTTGCTTATAGACCAGCCCGGTACCTCGGCCATTTCATAGTTGCCAGACACCCAGAAGAAGTCGTCGTCGTGCAAGTCCTTATCTGGGGTGCCGGTCACTATTTTTTCCCTGCCCGGTCTTATTTTCAAGTAATAGGCAAGGCCGCCAGCGGTGTGACCCATTGTGTATTGCCTTAAGATCTCGGCTAGGCCCAGTTGAGTACCAAGCCGGTTATTTAACTCATGAACACCGTTTATAATCCGGTATGTATTTGTTGACACTTGGGTTGGTGCAAGCCCGGTGCGGCGAAGGAATTCTGTGATCAGGGGATTGAGAGGAAAGCGAAGGCCTCCTTCAACTATTGAAAGCACGGTGAAGGGGCACTGCTCGGCTCTTCCCCAAGGGGTTGTTTTCTCGGGCGCAAGTTCGAGGTGGACATCGGCCGGGATGCCGTACTCCTCCCTGAATGCGTCTAAGGCAGCCGGGGTGTCTACCATATAGCGGTACTTCCCCATTTGTGGCAGACCTAGTGTAGCTCGGTTGTGGTTTGGCACTGAATGATTGTTCGGTCTTGGGAGCTTCAGAGAGGTTAATGGTCCCCTTGGACTCTGCAGGAAAAGGATTGCAAGGGTTAAGTGTGAGCGCGGTCTCACAAAACCAAGCTTGACTTTAGCTCGGTCCAGATGTGTGCCAAACCACCCCGGTTTCTAAGGTTGCTAGAAAGCTCGGTCGCCCAAACGGACAGATATTAGCCCGGCTGGACGACCAAGTACTCCCACTATCTCGGTTTTTACGGCATTCACTACAAACATGTTATCTGCTCGGTTCTGTAGTTCTTTTGGATCAAATGGAGACCAGGAGCCCGGTCCGCCCCAGTTCTTCGTTGTTCTTCAGGGGAAATGAAGAACACCAAGAACAATGGAAGGTTTGGGATATTTATTGGTGCCTAAGTCCTATAAGTCGTATTTTAAGGCCCTAATGTATGAAATATGAAAGAAAATGGTGAGAAAATAGAAGGACTTACCAGGAAACGGCGAAGAAGACTTCTTCGAGGCACAAACGCAGCAATGGCAGGAAAGGGAAGGGGCAGGAACTCTGGAACGTCTGGAATGTTGGAATGGCACTAGGAAGGGAAGAAGATGAGGATGGCATGTATATAGGGGAATCGGGGTGGCCAACCGCCAAAAATTTTGAATTTTGGCAGCCGGTTGGCTGCTCGAGGACGTATGAGGGGATGCCACCTGTCGCCATTAATGGCTCCGTCAGAGCTGAAGAGACGTGGGGCAGGTGAGACGTCAACCGGGGAAGATGAGAAGACACCGAGGTCAGATGTAGCATCGACCGGGAAGATTTCCAGGCAAGTTTGAAGGCCAGACCGGGCAAGTTCGAAGACAGTCAACCAGTCTGGTTATCAATTGAAAAGCCGGGGACCGAGGAAATGATAACCCGGTTGGAAACAGTAATCCCTGTCACGCTAGAGCGGACGGAATTAAGGGGCAATTGAGTGGGAAAATAATGATCTGATACCGCGCCGGAAAGATTTGGCCGGACAGAGTATGCCGGGCAAGATTGGGGCCGGGCAGGGTACTGGGCCAAGAAGGTGCTCGGTTGGGGCATCGATTGGGCGAACCAAGCTGCGTACTTCCGATGCGAGCAAGCCAGCAGTCTGAGGAATCCAGCGCCCGGAAAGGTGCCAACGACCGAGCTGTTCGGCTCCGCGGTCGTAAGACCGACCGGGCAAGCAGATGGAGCACAGCTCGGTTCTCTCAAGCTTAGCCGGTATTGTGCTCGGGCATGAAGCACAGCCCGGCTAGGGATTGGGCAGCTCGGCTGCCGAGCTCCAGCATAGAAGGCTGGGGGTTGGAGTTAGGTGATGTCCAGCATGGTGTAACCTGACAGGGGCATGGTGTATGTGCTGACAGATGGGATAGCAGAGCCACGTGTTGAGAGATCAATGGGAGTGGATATGGGGCGCAGAGAGGTATATAAACAAGTCTGCGCCACCCCTTATGGGGATGGACAATTTTTGTAAGTAAGACTTACATTCAAACACTCTCCCTTCTCTCTAGCTATCTGTCTCAGGTGTGTGAGGTTCTAACTTGAGCGTCGGAGGTGTTTTCCGGCCACACACCGCCGGGTAGCTCACCGTCGTTGTGTTTTCAGGTGATCGGACAGCTGAGGAACTCGGAAGAAAGGTAGTGCGGGTCGTCGGAATATTTCCTCCCCGTACAGACACAATTACGATTTCACAGAATACAAACAGGTACTGTTTAGTTTTTTTTTTTTTTTAACAACAAAAAAAAGCTCTTAATAATGGGTTTCACATACATGAATCAGTGGGCTAGACAAATTTTTTAAGAGGAGGTATGATGCCCAAATTTAATTCCCTGAATTCTTAATTATGCATAGCAAGTCAATGGAACGCTTAAACTATACAAACAGTAGCCTATGCATATGTCTAATATATAAAACAATATCCTATATTAAAAAAAACCTGTGCAATAGAAGCAAAATTATGGGACATAAGGATGATTAGAATTTCTATGAATGATCCACATATTTGTCTAATTACATAAGATACAAATCCTATTCATGAAGCTGTAAACAATGTATAATGAAAATTAACTAATCCAATTACATATGAATTTATTTGTTTCAATTTCATGAAGAAAAAAAAAATACTAGTATGTTTTAAGTTTGTTGTATATATTGTGTAATTAAATAAAAACAAATGGATTCATAATTGATAATTGAAATTTCAAAACAAGAACATGCTAGAATTTATAGAAATTCATAATAAAATAAAATAGCAAAGGAAAGCAAACCGAAATCTGCACTAAACAGTATCCGTAAAACAGATTCACCGCCTCCTCATTGATACGAGAGGCACGCCAACGTCAGTCTCCCAAGATACGACGGTCGAAACCAGCTAATGTGAAACACATTTTTAATAGTTTCGGCGAACTTAACAATGGATGCACTCTTTCTAATAACAAGAACCAAAGAATGGGCTAACAAAAGAAGATAAGAAAATTTTTCTTTAGTGTAAAAAATCATCTCCAACTTCTTTTATTTCAAAACACCATCTCTATTTTCCATTAAAAATTTATCAAAAACTCTTCTTCTAAGATGGAGGGGAAATGCCCTTTTTATATTTGTAGGGAAGAGATCTTAGCCATGAAGGCTACCATAAAATCTAACATCAATGGTCATCAATTCTAGCCATTAGGGCTAAAGTTACAAATGTGCAAAACTCCCAAAACTATTATATAAATCATAATATGTATATAATGTATAAGTTTTGATAATTAAACTAGATGGGTTGTTAAATGGATACGGATGTTGGGTCACAACCCGATCCAAGTCCAATCTCAAACACATGCACAAACTAAGCCCAGCATAGCTCAGCCCAAAACTCAAGACTAGGTCCAAGTCTAAGACCAAACCCAACACATACAAGTTTAGGCTCAGTCCAAAGCAAGACTAAGTCTAAATCTAAACCTAACTTTATTGATGCCCACTTTATGAGACAATTCTCATTTACAATTCAATGGTTTCGGCTCATTATTTTTGTATTGCAATCTTCTCATGTAAGATAATACAAAATCACTCAGACCCACCTCAACAGGCGATTGGGTCCCACTTTAATTTCGAATTAAAGTTACCGAAAAATCATTATTTTCCAACATACCATACACCCCGCTGCTGGTCTTGCTGCAATTCTTGTTTTTTTTTTTTTTAATTATTTAGCATAATTTTAATTTTGTAATTGTTGTTGCCACAATAAAATATTTGTTCGATGGAAGTTTTATACTTGCAACATGTTAAACAATATATTTATTTACTAGATATTATGTTTGTTTGGGTTATATTTTGAAAAATCATGAACAGAATAATATTGAACAATTTTATGATAGGTTGAATTTTTTTGAAAATGATATATGATTTTTCTTGTAAACAAATCATGTGAAATTGTAGTTCTAAACAGAGCCAAACTATATTTAAATGCTTTTATTCTGATTAGTTCCATGATTTAAATGAATTAGTTTAATTCTAATTTTAATAAAACTGTAAACAACAAATTAATCTTAATTTTATCCTAAACTTAACCAATCCGAGTTATGATCATCCCTAGTTTTAATTCACTAAAGCTACATCTTAGGGCCATTGTTTAGCAAAGGAGATTCTCAAGGTTCTTGCAACATAGAAACTCAAGCCCTCATCCTTGAAAAAAATAGGATGACGGTGCTGACTCGACGATAATAAGTTATTTGTGTTTTTAATTTTAGTGAAATTATTTTAATTTTATGTAAAAAGTTGAGAAATTTTTTTTATCCAATTCCCTCCTTACTAAGTGTTTACTAAGTATAAAAACACAAAAATATAGCTTATTAGTATAAGTTATCCAAGAGTACGTTGCATTTATGTTGGCAAAAATACCTCTTTTTGAATCTCAACACTTGAAAGAGGTAACATATACAGTACCCACGTTGTTTGCAAAAAGAATGGTTTTCAAAATTTAAAAATTTAATAACTTTTGATTTAAATTTTCAACTTTCATGAAATTTATATTTTTTGAATTCTATTATCGAGATTTATCAAATAAGATTTATGATGAATATAAAATTTTAAAAATAAAAAAAAAAAATTAGCAAAATTTCATTGAGTTAACTATCTTCTGTCAGTTGAATTTTATTACTTAGAAAAATTTTATTGACTTGTAGTATTGACAGAATTTTCTTTGACAAAGTCAGCAAAATTTTTATGTTTTCAAAACAATGAAATTAAGATGGAAGGCCAACTGCAAAATTTTGGTACGTAATTTCGAATTTAAGACAAATTTTCAAACTAATGGCTCTAAAATTATAAAATTTTAAATTTTTAAGTTCTAAAAATTTTAAAATATATATATATTTATTTAAAAACATAGAGAAATTTAAAATTCCATTGAGGTAGCTAGAGAATTAAGGTTACACCTTAGTTGAGGCACAAATGGAAGCAACAAATTTAGAGGTTGTTGTGCCTATATAGTGCAGCTTAAAAACTGTTTATTTCAGCTTTCAGCTTAATTTAAGCTATTTTGATATGTTTGGTTTAGCTTATAGCTTATACCTTATAACTTTTTAGAAGTCAAAAATCAGCTTATTCTTTAAGTGGGGCAGGAGATGCTTAATTTATAAGTCAGAAATCAGCTTATGTTCATAGTTATAAGCTATAAGCTGTTTATGTATAAGCTATAAGCACTTTCCCATAACTTTACCAAACAGGACTGTTGACAACTCATCCCATCAAATTTAATAATGATTTGTTATTGTGGTTTTTACAAATAATACATATCTATTAATTTGATATTTATGAAACCACTCTATGTATAGAAAAATATTTAAATTTTACTGTTTTCAAATAAAGAAATTTTGTAAATTATTGCTTAAAATTACAAAATTACAGACAACAAAAAACAATCATACTCTACTATGACCACCATTATTGAGAGGGCAATTTATACGCAAATTGGGCCAAGCTGGGTATTGGGCCGTTATGGGCCATAATAAAAGAGGCCAAGTACAATGGCCCTATGAGTTACTTCGGTTTGGAGAAATAGCCTTGAAGTTACTCCGGTTTGGAGACCGTAATAGTCAGTTCGGTCCACCAAGGTCTTAATTTTACTTCGGTTGGTAAAGCATTGTTGGTAGTTCGGTCTTCGTTGAATAAGACCGGTCGTGCATTGACACCGGTTCGTCCGTGTTAGTCCGGTTTGGGCACGCTGTAGTTCGGCTCGATTCTCTTATGGTTAGCTCGGTCGTAGCATGGGAAAGCCAAGGTAAGAGATAGGAAGGTAATGGTCGAACTATAGGTTACTCCGGTTGTATAGGAGTTCGGCCATAGTAGAACCATCTCACTTGGTTTGTGCAGTGAGGGGGGTGTTGGAGGATAAGCATTATCTTCCAGGAGTATGAATCCTAGGAGGACTCTACGCAAGGAGGAGTAATCCTAGAAGGACTCTACACTTGGAGGAGTAAGAGTCCTACCAGGATTGTGCCACGCGAAACCTATATAAGCTCGCCAATATCACCTTTGGAGAGGTAATGCAACTTTTGCTCCCTGAATACATAGAGCTTTTGCCCTCTTGTCTTGCTTACTGATTTAGGCATCGGAGAGGTTTCCGGCACACACCCGCCGGCTAGCTCACGTTTGTATTTTCAGGTGGTGGAACGACGACGTACGAGGAACGCAGACTTGATCAACAGGATTATACGAGAAGGTGTATTTCTTTCCCGTACAATTGGCGCCGTCTGTGGAAAGCATCAGACAATAACAACCTCTTGATCAAGCTTTCTCTCGAAGATCAATGGCGAACAACGAAGAGCTACCCCAGTCCGCCATCGACGGACAAACTCCAGAGGGGGGTGCAAGGCGCGAGGGCCTACCCTTGGTCGCTCCCATGGCGAACCTGGAGCAACGACAAACCCCTAGGAGGGATGCCAGGGGCAGGAGGAGGAATAAAAGCCCTCATCCCTCTCGTTCGCAAAGCCCAGAAAGACAAAGGCGCAGGGTAGATCCTCAAGCTCTAGAGGATCGCGTCAGAGAACAAGACGAATTAATACGGCGGATGGCAGCGGACATGGAATCCTTAAAGCGCCAGATGAAGGGTAAAGAAGTGGCGACAGGAGAGGGGCGCAACAATAAAACGCCCCCTCGCCACTCAGAGGGTCGTAGTAGGAATTCTACACCATCTCGACCAGAGTACAGAAGTCTCAGGACAGGCGACACGCGATCCGTATCTTCCAGGACCCGTCACTCCAGGTCTGAGAGGGCGAGACCTGAGAGGTCCTATACGGAAGGGAGCACTTATTGGCCTTCGCATACACACCAGACAAGGTCTAGACAGACGGAATTACCCAGATCATCCGACCTGTGATCCATGCTAGAAGAGAAAGCAAGATGGAAGGAGGACGCCAGAGCGCGCGATCCACACAGGGTTCCTGCCTTGCAGCGGTTGGCTCCTCGGACGCATGGAAGCGTCGAGGTTGGAATGCCAATGCCGCGCCCGGCATACGAACCAGTGGACAAGGCTTTGGTGAGGCTGCAGACCTCACCATTCGTCCCAGCAATAGAGAACCCGCCCCTTCCGTCAGGCTTCCTACAGCCTAAATTCAATACATATGAGGGGAAGACGGACCCCTATACGCACTTGAGCCACTTTCGCCAGGTCATGGCTGTATACCGGCGGAATGAGGCCTTGATGTGCATCCTATTTCCCTCAAGCCTTGGGGACCTTGGCCTGACTTGGTTTGAAAAACTACCAGAGGGCAGCATAGCCTCCTGGGCGCAACTGGCGGAGGCGTTTGTAACGCGGTTCAGAACAAACACAAAAACCCCGGTGGAGATCGACCAGTTACTCTCCATCGACATGGGCGACAAGGAGACCTTGAGGTCATACAACAGTCGCTACTGGGAGACATTCAACCAGATTGGGGACTGCCCGACTAACCTCGCCATTGCGCAATACAAAAGAGGCCTTCCAGTCGGAAACAGACTGAGGGACTCTATCACCATGACGCCACCCCTTACCATGGAGGCCCTGATGGAGAGAGTGCATCAGCACATCAGGGTAGAAGAGGATGGCGCTCGTGCCAAAGCAAAATCTGGCGCGACCCCTGCCCTAGAGAAGAAGACCTCGGCAAAGGTCAATACGGTAGATCACCAAAACCGAAACGGACGAGGCAGGCGAGACAATGGCGAGGACCAGGACAAGAGATGGTTAAGAGTCCGCACCGCCATAACCACGGTATTCAAGAAGCCGATCTACCGTATACTTAGTGAGATTCGACACGAGCCTTTCGTCAAGTGGCCAGCCAAGCTAGGCGAAGCTCAGAAGGACTATGATGACAGATCTAGGTGCACCTTCCATAAAGAAAAAGGGCATCGCACTGAGAACTGCACCCCATTGAGGCAGCACTTAGAGGAGTTGGTGGCGGCAGGCCACTTAGACAAATACATAGAGGGAGGGGCACAGCCAGCCCCCCAGGACCACAACAACCACAATGGGATGCCAATCGACGCCCCGCCCCAAGGCGTCATCAATGTAATACATGGAGTCTTTGAACCTGAGCGTGTATGCGAGCTCAGAGGTTCAATCAAAAAGGCTGAGCACATAAGAGAGGTGCTAAGTGCCCAACCTGCTATTAAGAAGAGTAAGACAGAGGCAACAAATGTCATGTCTTTTTCGGACAAAGACTTGGACAGAATATATTGCCCTCATAACGATGCCTTGGTCGTCACTCTCCGAGTCAAGGATTTTGACGTCAAACGAATTCTTATTGACCAGGGTAGTTCATGTGAAATCATGTACTATGAGACGTTCAAACAATTGAAGCTGCAAGACAAAGACTTAGCGCCAGCAGTGTCACCCCTGATTGGATTTAACTCAATGCTAGAGTGGCCAGTCAGCAAAATCATCCTTCTAGTCAGGGCGGGAAGTGTGACGAAACAAGTGGAGTTCTGGGTACTGAAGGTCCCCTCCACCTACAACATCATCTTAGGCAGAACATGGCTGCATGCCATGCGCTCGGTGGCATCCTCCTACCACCAAGTGATGAGGTTCCCCAACGACACCGGAGTAATAGAGGAGGTTTATGGGGATCAGATCATGTCGAAACAATGCTTTGTGACAGTGAACGGCAGCCGAGCTGCCAAAGGATATGTTCATTCGGTGGAGGAACCCGAAAGTAATGAACTATTCGCGGATGCTGGCAAAGCGGCTAGTCAGAAAGCTGTGGAGGACTTGGTGGAAGTCAGGATAGATGAGAAGAACCCGGATAAGTTCTTCTTACTTGGCTCGTCGTTGTCCAACACTGAGAGATTGGAAGTCTTGGGATTCCTGACCTCCAACATCGAAGTGTTCGCCTGGACCCCATACGACATGCCAGGCATCGATCCCAACTTTATCTGCCACCAACTCAATGTCCACCCTTCTGCCAGGCCAGTCATTCAGCGCACCCGCAGATCGGCACTCCACCACGCCGAAATAGTGGCAGAAGAAGTGGGAAACTTGTTAGAGGCAGGGGCAATCAGAGAGGTACACTACCCCAGGTGGATCTCCAACACTGTTGTGGTGCCAAAGAAGAACGGCAAGTGGCGTGTATGCGTCGACTACAAAACGGTCAATAAGGCGTGCCCGAAGGATAGCTTTCCTCTACCAAGGATAGATCAACTGGTAGACCTGACGGTAGGACACAACCGGCTAAGCTTCCTTGACGCATACAGAGGCTACCATCAGATAGCCATGCACGAACCAGATCAGGAAGTAACATCCTTCACCACTCCAAGAGGACTGTACTGCTACAAGGTCATGCCCTTTGGCCTGAAGAATGCAGGGGCGACGTTTCAAAGAATGGTCACCAAGATGTTTGAGCCATTGTTAGGCAGAACAATGGAGGCTTACATCGACGATATGGTGGTCAAAAGCAAGGAAGCGGATGACCATCTAAAGGACCTAGATGAGATGTTCCAAATCCTGAAGAAACACAACCTGCGACTTAACGCCTCCAAGTGCGCATTCGGTGTAGGGTCTGGCAAGTTTCTGGGTTTCCTGGTGACCAACCGGGGTATTGAGGCAGACCCCTCCCAAATCAAAGCAATTCAGGAGTTAGAGAGGCCTAACTCAGTAAAGGAAGTACAGCATCTCACCGGCATGGCAGCGGCACTTAACCGATTCATCAGCCGGTCTTCAGACAGATTGCGACCATTCTTTCAGTCATTAAAAGCTAAGTTCGAGTGGGACGAAGAATGCGACCGAGCTCTGGAAAGCTTGAAGGAATACATGTCTACTCCACCACTACTTGTCACTCCAATACCTGGAGAAGAATTATTCCTGTACTTGGCAGTATCGCAGCATGCAATTAGTGCAGTGTTGGTCCGCGCAGAAGGGGTCCAACACTTGCCCATCTATTATGTCAGTAAGACGTTACTCGGCGCCGAAACAAGGTACTTGCCACTGGAGAAACTGGCATTGGCTTTGATGATGGCTTCAAGAAAATTGTCACATTACTTTCACGCCCACACCATAGTTGTTCTCACAGCCTTCCCACTCAAGGCTTTATTTGAAAGGGCGAACTTTTCTGGGCGAATTTTGAAATGGGCAGTAGAATTGGGACAGTACGACATTAAGTTCCAACCCAGAACCGCAATAAAGGCTCAAGCACTAGCAGATTTTGTCACAGAGTTCACCCCTGGGAGTCATCACATCTGCCCAGTCGACCTGACTGAAACAGCCGAACTAGGGATGGAGGTTGACGTCGGAATAACGCAACATTTAGTGCTGGTTGCTCAGTCAGGCCCCAAGACGGACCAGAGTAAAAAAAAGGGAGGAAGAAGTGAACCATGCTACACCAAGTCAGGACTCACCAACAAACAAAAACTTGGTGCAAACAGAGAACAAGGGGCAGACAGCAAGCATCGACTCTGAAGAGGCCACCATCAATGTGGAAGATCCCAAGACATCATCTGATCCCTCCACTTGCTGGAAGTTGTTCGTGGGAGAGATGTGGAAGCTCTTCGTGGATGGAGCATCCAATAGGCATGGAGCAGGACTAGGCATAGTCCTCATCTCTCCAGACGGCCTAGTAGTGGAGCAGGCAATCAACCTGGGCTTCCCGGCATCAAATAATGAAGCAGAGTATGAAGCGCTTTTAGCCGGTGTCAAGTCAGCATCCTACATGAAGGTCACCGAACTAATGGTTTACAACGACTCGCAGCTGGTGGTAAACCAAATATCTGGCGACTATGAGGCAAAGGATGATAGGATGGCCAAATACCAAGACTTGGTCAGAACAGAGATAAAGAAGTTCGAAGTAGTGAGAATAGAACAGATCGGCCGAGAGGAAAACAGCAGAGCAGACGAACTCGCAGGCTTTGCCTCAATGGCAGACACCTCCATTCCCCATCCGCTACTAATCGACTATCTGCCCAGACCAAGCATTGAAGACCCAGAAGCTGAAGAAGTATGTTGTGCAAAGTTAGGCCCTTCTTGGATGGATCCCAACATACTATTCCTAAAGGACGGCACCCTCCCAGAAGAGAAGAAAGAAGCCAACAGAATAAGAGCAAAATCGCAGCGGTTTTGGCTCTCTCCATCTTTGGCATTATACAAGAAGTCGTTCACAGGACCTTACTTAAAGTGCGTTCACCCCAGCAAAGTGGAGGCATTCCTGTTCGAAATACATGAAGGGGTTTGTGGCAGCCATCAAGGAGGACGATCATTGGCATACCGAGCTATTTCACAAGGATACTGGTGGCCATACATGCAAGCAGATTCAGAAAAGTATGTCAAAAAATGTGAGAAGTGTCAAAAGTTTGCGCACCAAATACACCAACCTGCTAGAGAACTCCTACCTTTAACTAGTCCATGGCCTTTCGCAATGTGGGGCTTAGACATAGTAGGTCCACTTCCAACAGCGCCGGGCAACAGGAAGTTCTTTCTTGCGGCAACGGACTACTTCACAAAATGGGTGGAAGCAGAACCCTTGGCGTCAATCAAGGAAAAAGATGTGAAGAAGTTTGTTTGGCAGAACATCATTACTCGCTTTGGCATACCAAAAGCACTGATCTCAGACAACGGCACTCAGTTTGACGGTAAGATTTTCAGAGGCTTTTGCGAAGAATACAAGATAGAGTTCTACAATTCTACACCGGCGTATCCCCAAGCAAACGGTCAAGCCGAGGCGTCAAACAAGGTAGTTTTAGACGGATTGAAGAAAATGTTGGAGAAAGCCAAAGGCAAGTGGGCAGAACAGCTCCCTCATGTTTTATGGGCTTATTGCACCACACCACGGCGGTCAACAGGAGAAACTCCATTCTCCTTAGCCTATGGCATGGAAGCAGTCATCCCATTAGAAGTCGGACTCCCCACAATCCGGAGCGAAAATTTTGATCCAGACCTAAACGGGGAAGCCATCGCACTAGAACTTGACTTGGCAGAAGAAAGAAGAGAAAGAGCATTGGTTCACATCGCCTCCTACCAACAAGAACTATCTAGGAAATATAACAAAACTGTGCATCCAAGGCAGTTCAAGATCGGCGATTGGGTACTTCGCAAGGTGATGGGAAACACATTGGTCCCAGGAGATGGCAAGTTAGGGCCTAACTGGGAAGGTCCTTACAAAGTGGTCGGATTAGCAGGCAAAGGGGCATACCACTTGGAAGATGAGGACGGCAAAGCCATTCCTAGGCCATAGAACACTGCCAATCTTAAGTTATTTTACTTTTAGCTTTTTTCTTTTTAAGTATGTGTAATTTTCTACTTCTTCAATAAAACAAGTCTATTCTTCTTCAGTATATTTGTTTTCCGTAGAAAGTAGCTTTAGTACGTTAGTAGCATTGTAAACATAGTTGGCCGGAATAACCAACTATTACCCCTCCTAAGCCCAGGATAAGGATCCAGGCTGCAGGATGTTTGGTCGAAATAACCAAACGCTGTATTCTAGGTTGGCTGGAAAAACCAACCTAGAGGTTGGCTGGATTAAACCAACTCTTTGTACTCTTCAGCCGAAGTAAGTGTATGGCTGAAGAGTGGTTGGCTGGATTAAACCAACTCTTTGTACTCTTCAGCCGAAGTAAGTGTATGGCTGAAGAATGGTTGGCTGGATTAAACCAACTCTGTGTACTCCTCAGCCGAAGTAAGTGTATGGCTGAAGAGTGGTTGGCTGGATTGAACCAACTCTGTGTACTCTTCAGCCGAAGTAAGTGTATGGCTGAAGAGTGGTTGGCTGGATTGAACCAACTCTTGGTACTCTGCAGCCGAAATAGGTTATCTCGGCTGAAGAGTGGTTGGCTAGTGAGTTAGATAGCTAGAACCAAGATCAAAGTTAGCACATGATTACATGGAAAATTCATTTCACATGCGAGCATACACACACAACCGGAATAAGAGTTGAAGGAAATTTTTTCATTAAAAAACAGAGAAGTACAAGTGGAGGGGCTGCAGCCCGGTTACAAAAAAAAAAAAAAAAAAAAAGTTCAAATACAACAAAAAAGAAAGAAAACAATCATTGAAGAAGTGCGTCTAGTTCGGCATCGAATTCTGCGTCAGCAGTCGCCTGAAGTCCGGTATCAGAAGGGAGCACGGTTTGAAGTGGGACTTCGGTGTCAGTATGAACTTCAGTGTCAGTCGGCTGCAGCTCAAGAGTTGGATCCTCAATAACTGGCTCAGACCGAACTGCCTTATCGTTCTGCTGCTCGTTGACAACCGGAGTGTGAGATTGCTCCTCATCTTCATCATCATCTTCATCATCATCATCACCGGACCCCTCAAGGAAGGCCTTTTGGAGATCGGCCGCGTATTGCAAGAGTGAGGCTGGAATGGAGTACGGTGGAGCGTTGTAGACCTCGGTGTCAGGCGTACAACCAAGCTTCTCCACCCAGCCCTCCAGCCACATTTGAAAAAGAGGTCTTTTGCTGCGTTGCATTGCTGGGTGTAGGCTACTTCGGCCTCATTGAAGCCCCGCTTCTTAGCCTCCTTCACCTCCTTCTTCAAATGCTTTATTTTGGCATCCTTTTTCTTTTCAATTGCGGCCAGGATACGTAAGTATCCATCTTTTGCCTCGGTGGCAACTCTTTTCTTCTCGGCCTCGACCGAATTGGCAACCTCGGTAAGACAACCGTTCTCTGCCCTGAGCTCGGCCAGTTGCTTCTTCGCCTCCTCCAGCTCGGCCGTTTTCAGTTCGGCCTCAGCCATGGCCTCTCTTGTACTCCTCCTAAGCTCCATGACCCTCCTGTGAGTGACTTGGTTCTTCTGGATGGCCTGCCAAGGAGAAGCAACATTAGCCGGACTCCAAATTGAAAACAAAAGAGAAGAAGGAATCTTGCATGGAAAGGAGTACTGCTTACCAGGATCATGGACTTAGTGGAGGACCGGATTGATTTTAGCTCGGTGTTGAGCTGTTTGTAGTGGTGCTCCATGTCTTTGGGGAGGCACACACTTTTGGCCAAGTTGAAGGCCATCTGATGATCCTTCTCTGAGACCACCGAATCAGATGCGGTGATGTCTCGGTCATTGAAGGTGAGTACAGGAGTCCACTTGGGAGAAACGGTTCGATCGGTAGGCTCCGGTTGGAGGTTCGGTTGAGGGCTTGGTGGAGGACTTGCTGGCAGGACGGTCTCGTCTTCATCAGCAAGACGTGGCTCGGTTTGGTTAGTCCGGGCACGTTTGCTTGGTCGTGATGAAGATGGCCGTTGAGATGGGAGTGCCACCACGGTCTCGGTGGCACGGCCGATTCCTTGCACCTCACCTGGAGTTGTTTCGGTTAGGAGGGCCTTCAATCTGTTCTTCTTGGCCATTTCTTGCTCAGTTGGTGAGTGGAACAAGGTTGATCTGAGGCAAGTTTGGGTCCGGTTCTGGCGCGTCTTCAAGCAGGAAGTCGGTTACCCTTGCTTTGCGGCGACCGGAGTAACGGTAGGTCGGTTCGAAGTCTAGGAGGTTTGCCCAACTTCTCTCCTTTACTCGTAGTGCGGCGCGCAGAAGATCGAGGTTGGGGTAACCGTAGTTTGAAAGAAGATGGGCTTTATCTGCAAAAGGAAGCCAAGTGTTAGTTCGGTTCAAAAAAGAAAGCCGAAGTACAGAAAAGAGGAAAAATATGAAGCGCAAACCGAAGTATGAATACCGGGCTCTCCCATCTTCCAGTTTATTCTCCGGCCTGGAATCTGGGCTTCATGGTCTTCGAAGTTCCCAGAGACCCAAAAGAAGTCATCATCGTTTAGGTCTTTGTCCGGTGTGTGTTTTATTATTTTCTCTCGACCACGGCGTACTCTCAAGTAGTAACACCAGCCTTCATTTTTTGATCCTATGGAGTATTGGTGTAGTATCTCGGCCAAACCTAGGTTTAGACCGGTTTGTTGGTTTAGTGCGGCTATACCCATGATTATTCGGTATGTGTTAGTAGACAGCTGGGTGGGGCATAGTCTGGTTTGTCTTAAAAATTCACATATTAGGGGTTGGACTGGAACCTGAGTCCGGTTTCTATAATGGATTGAAGGGTAAAGGGGACAAAGCCTTCATTGCCCCATGGGTCTACATCTGGTTCGGCTAAAGTGAGATTTACATCGGCTGGAATATTATAATCCTTCCTAAATTCGGCCAAGCCGCCTGGGGTATCTACTAAGAATCTGTACTTCCCCATTTATCGGATAAATAAGAAATAATTTACTTCGGCTGGAGAAGTTGTGCTCAGTAGCTCGGTTGAGCCTTCAAGGAGAATGGCCTGGGCAACCTAAAGTCTGCAAAGTGGAAGAACAAAGTGGTCAAGCACAGATCATTGACCGTGCTACAAGAACAAAGCAAGAAAGGATGCCTTATTTCGGTTACGTACGGTACTACAGAATCTACTTCGGTTTCAACAAGGTGCTTGTTATCTCGGTTTGGTATGGTGTTTGGTTATCTCGGTTCCGCCTATGGTTTTTGTTACTTCGGCTAAGCATCAAGGGGCAGCCTTCTGAGTTCGGTTTAGGAACTGAGAACGCTGGCCTAGCCCCGAGGCTTAGTTCGGTTGAGAACTAAGATTTTCTAGTGCGGTGCGTTCTTATTTCGGCTAGTGTGGATCAGATGGTGACCTATTGAAACTACTGAGATATATGCAAGTACTAGTCCGGTTCCAGTTTGCCTAAATCTCTACATAAGTAAAACCAGCTTCCTAGTTCTGTTGGATGCGTTTTAAAGATCAAAATGGTGTTCTAATGGCTATTCCTTGAAATTCATAAGGTTCTTATGAAGTTTTTCCAGAAAAACAACAGAAAACTAAGCATAAAGCATGTTTTTCAGAAACAGAGGAAACAAAGAACAGATTCGTGTGCTTACCTGGAGAGGAAGAGATTGAGAGTGGAAATGGAAGCAACGGCAACAATAGCACGAGCTCAGAAGTTGGAAGAAGTTGAAGAGAGCAAAAGCACAGAAAGAAGAGCGAGTGAATAGTTGGTGGGTGATTTGAAAAGTGAAGAGATTTACTTGTTTTGGTGATAAGACTTCTGGCGGGAACTGTTCAAATTTTTCGGAGTACGAGGACGGCGCAACAGCTGTGTATGGCCAATGGGGGCTTGCCACGTGTCATTGGAATGTGGAACGCTTCAGTTGCTGTGATTGAAGAGACGTTTGACCGGACGTGTTTTAGCTCGGCTTAAGATTAGCTCGGCTAGAGAAGCTAAAAAGGTTTTCAGCTTGGCCGGAGTAGCTAAAGGATTGTAGCTCAGCTGGGTAAGCTAAAATTTTAGTTCGGTTCGTAGACACGTAATCCCAATCATGCTTTGCAGATGGAATTAAGGGGCAATTGAGAGGGCAATTTATACGCAAATTGGGCCAAGCTGGGTATTGGGCCGTTATAGGCCATAATAAAAGAGGCCAAGTACAATGGCCCTATGAGTTACTTCGGTTTGGAGAAATAGCCTTGAAGTTACTCCGGTTTGGAGACCGTAATAGTCAGTTCGGTCCACCAAGGTCTTAATTTTACTTCGGTTGGTAAAGCATTGTTGGTAGTTCGGTCTTCGTTGAATAAGACCGGTCGTGCATTGACACCGGTTCGTCCGTGTTAGTCCGGTTTGGGCACGCTGTAGTTCGGCTCGATTCTCTTATGGTTAGCTCGGTCGTAACATGGGAAAGCCGAGGTAAGAGATAAGAAGGTAATGGTCGAACTATAGGTTACTCCGGTTGTATAGGAGTTCGGCCATAGTAGAACCATCTCACTTGGTTTGTGCAGTGAGGGGGGTGTTGGAGGATAAACATTATCTTCCAGGAGTATGAATCCTAGGAGGACTCTACGCAAGGAGGAGTAATCCTAGAAGGACTCTACACTTTGAGGAGTAAGAGTCCTACCAGGATTGTGCCACGCGAAACCTATATAAGCTCGCCAATATCACCTTTGGAGAGGTAATGCAACTTTTGCTCCCTGAATACATAGAGCTTTTGCCCTCTTGTCTTGCTTACTGATTTAGGCATCGGAGAGGTTTCCGGCACACACCCGCCGGCTAGCTCACGTTTGTATTTTCAGGTGGTGGAACGACGACGTACGAGGAACGCAGAGTTGATCAACAGGATTATACGAGAAGGTGTATTTCTTTCCCGTACAATTATGAAGATCAAAACACAAGATTTTAGTACCAACTATTAGGATAGCCACGGGACAAGTTTGTAATCTCCCGCTTCGTATTATATTGAGGATGGGGCAAATTGGATTGATGTCGGAAGCGGGATGAGTTAATTTTATAACTTTAAAATAAAAATATTAATATTATTTAAAGATAATATAGTATAATATAAATAATAATTTATAATTATTGAAAGTTAAAATATATAAGATGAAAAATAAATTAGGAAAAATGAATGACGAGTGTTTTATGTTAGCGGTTTAATGTTATTATATTAAAAAATTTTAAAAATTAGACTCTATAAATATATTTAATAAATATGATCTGGGCATGACGGATATAATGGGATTGGAAAAGCAAAATTTGTTCTCGCGCCACTAATTCAACAAGGCTCCACGTGGAGTGGGGCAGAGATAGGGGTGGGCGCGGGTCGGTTGCGGCCACGGAACCTCCAATCCGTCATCCGTCCGCCAGATTGGCGGATTGGAGAAAATCAATCCGCATCCGTCCACCAATCCGGCGGATGTGGATTGAGCGGATTGGTGGTTTGGCGGATGGATACGAATTGGTTTGGCGGTTTAAAATTTTATAAATTTTCAACATAATTCAACTTGTGCACTTTCTCAAAAAAAAAAAAAAAAAAAAAAAAAAAAAAAAAAAAAAAAAAAAAGTATTACAGTCAATGACTTAAAAAAGTATTACAATCACTGTATACCTTATCTAAAGAAAGAAAGTTTAAGTTTTTAGAATATCACGATCACTGCATGCATCATCTACATATTACAATCACAGCATGATTCATCCACAATAAGTATTACAATCTGTGGTTCTTAAAATATAATAATAATTCAAACCACCAAAACCATGAACAGAGCAGTAGTAGAGATTGTATATCTCTGTATTGTTACATCTATATATGTTTTTGAAAACAAAAACCAACCAGCATATATCATATTTTCTATTTATTATTTTTAGAGTTAGATCTAAAAATAAAAAAATATAGATAAATAATACGTTTATTTTTTTCAATTTAAAAAATATATTCAAGCTGAAAACTTTTTTTCAATAAAATATTTAAACTCTTTTTCAATTAAAAACACAAACATAATATTTAAACAAATTGAAAACACAAAGTTTTATAAATTACTAGTGGTGCTCACGGTTTGGCGGTTTGGCGGTTCGGTTGCGGCCAAAGAAATCTCAAATCCGCCATCCGTCCGCCAAATTGGCGGATTGGAGAAAATCAATCCGCAACCGTCCGCTCGCCATCACGCATTCGTCCAAAATGCGGTGGATCGGTTCAGTTCGGTCAGTTTTAGCTGATCGGTAAATCCGCTGCTCACCCCTAGGCAGAGAATATGGGGGTGAAGCGGGTTGAAAAACAATGGCCATCCTACCAACAACCAATCACCACTACTACCAATTAGCACGAATCATTGATTTAATTTGTATATATATACCAACACTATTGTATTATTTCCTGCCATTGTAAAGGTGTTTGTTTACTTTTTGATAACCTGAACTACCACTCTTAGGCCTGGTTTGGCATGAACTATATAATTCATCTTTTTATCTTTTTATCTTTTTTCCATCACATCACCTCTCTGCTTTTCTGCACATCTTTTCGTAAAAAGATAAAAAGTACACTTTTTTAGGACACCCCAAACCAACCCTTATAATATACTATACATTAGTGGTTGAATTGTCCAATATACATGTTTTTTTTTTTTTTAAATATTTGATAGAAGAATATGTGTTATAAAAGTATTATTTTTATTTTTATTTTAAAATTAAAATTAAAGTACAATTTTAATTATTTATGTTGATAATATTGATGCTATTGTTTTACAAAATTATTACTTGAATACATACTGTTAGATATATATTATTTTTTTATACTTATCTATCTGTATTTTAGGTGTATCTCATCTCTTTTTCTATACTTATCTCTGATATATCTCTATCTCATTTTCTATACTTATCTAGGTTTCTTCTCAGTCTATAAATACAGGCTTTTAATTCAATATAGAGTTTCTATTTTCTCTTCTCTCTCTACTTTCATAACATGGTATCAGAGTCTAGGATTCTCTTCTAGCCTCGTTTTCTTTTTCCTCACTTTTTTTTCTGTCCCTTGCTAGTTTCTTCTGTTTTTTGCTGGTTTCTATGTATCTAGTCCATCCCTATTTCAACGTTTAGACTATACCAACCTCTTGTCTCTTCAAGACGAAGCCAACGCCACCAGACTCACCTCCATCGGACTTGCCACGCGCTCTCACGTGCCTCCTAAAGATCGGTGCACCGGTTGACCTCGGTCCCACTCTCGCCATGCTCTCGCACGCGTCCTCTTAGCCGGCTTCCTTCAACTTCGGCTCCTCGGCTTCAGCCTCAGCCGATTCGACCTCGGCTTGCCCATCGGCTTCCGCATCAGCTGATTCCCATTCGATTTTCGCATTAGCCGATTCCCATTCGGTTTCCGCCCGATTCGCCCAACCATTGGCCTTGTTCTTCAGCCGCTGACATCAGCCTTACTCAGCCATTGCCTAAGCTGCTGACGTCATCACTGCACAGTGCTGACGTTAGCCCTACCTGTCCCTAGGGTTTTTCAACCTTCTAAATCTGTTGGTGACCTCCGTTTTGGCAATTATGGATCGTACTGAGAACATCCAATTTGTTTCTATTATACTTGATGGGTCCAATTATGTTAGTTGGGCCCAAGCTCTCTCTAGCTTCATAAAAGAGAAACGCCTTTGACAGATCATTACTGGTGCTTTTTCCAAACCCAACCAGAATGAGGATGAGACTAACTCTGCATTTGATGACCGTCTTGATGAATGGAAAAGTAAGAATTGTCAAATTATCACATGGTTCCGGACTACGTCAGTTCCTTTCATCAACCTTCAGTTTGGATGCTTTCAGGATGATGATTCGCTTACCTCTCCTGCCAAAGCAATTTAGGATTTCTTAAAGGAATGTTATCTAACCACTGGACATGCTCATCAATATCAACTGTTGGAAACTCTTCATCACATGCGCCACCCACCCAGTCAGCCTCTCAAAGATCGGTGCACTGGTTGACCTTAGTCCCACGCTCGCCACGCTCCCGCACATGTCCTCTTAGCCAGCTTCCTTCGACTTCGGCTCATCGGCTTCAGCCTCAGCCGATTCGACCTCGGCTTGCCCATCGGCTTCCGCATCAGTTGATTCCCATTCGACTTTCACATTAGCCGATTCCCATTCGGTTTCCGCCCGGTTCACCTAACCATTTGCCTTGTTCTTCAGCCGCTGACGTCAACCTTACTCAGCCACTGCCTAAGCTACTGACATCATCACAGCACAGTGCTGACGTTAGCCCTACCTGTTCCTAGGGTTTTTCAGCCTTCTAAATCAGTTGGTGACCTCCGTTTTGGCAATTATGGATCATACTGAGAACATCCAATTTGTTTCTATTATACTTGATGGGTCCAATTATGTTAGTTGGGCCCAAGCTCTCTCTAGCTTCGTAAAAGACAAACGCCTTTGACGGATCATTACTGGTGCTTTTTCCAAACCCAACCAGAATGAGGATGAGACTAACTCTACATTTGATGGCCATCTTGACAAATGGGAAAGTAAGAATTTTCAAATTATCACATGGTTCCGGATTACGTCAGTTCCTTTCATTAACCTTCAGTTTGGATGCTTTCAGGATGATGATTTTCTTACCTCTCCTGCCAAAGCAATTTGGGATTTCTTAAAGGAATGTTATCTAACCACTGGACATGCTCATCAATATCAAATGTTGGAAACTCTTCATCATATGCGCCACCCACCCAGTCAGCCTCTCAAAGATCGGTGCGCTGGTTGGCCTCAGTCCCACTCTCGCCACGCTCCCGCACGTGTCCTCTTAGCCGACTTCCTTCGACTTCGGCTCATCGGCTTCAACCTCAGCCGATTCGACCTCGGCTTGCCCATCAGCTTCCGCATCAACTGATTCCCATTCGACTTTTACATTAGCCGATTCCCATTCGGTTTCCGCCCGGTTCACCCAACCATTTGCCTTGTTCTTCAGCCGCTGACGTCAGCCTTACTCAGCCACTGCCTAAGCTGCTGACGTCATCACAGCATAGTGCTGACGTTAGCCCTACCTATCCCTAGGGTTTTTCAACCTTCTAAATCTGTTGGTGACCTCCATTTTGGCAATTATGGATTGTACTGAGAACATCCAATTTTTTTCTATTATACTTGATGGGTCCAATTATGTTAGTTGTGTCCAAGCTCTCTCTAGCTTCATAAAAGAGAAACGCCTTTGACGGATCATTACTGGTGCTTTTTCCAAACCCAACTAGAATGAGGATGAGACTAACTCTGCATTCGAGGACCATCTTGACGAATGGAAAAGTAAGAATTGTCAAATTATCACATGGTTCCGAGCTACGTCAGTTCCTTTCGTCAACCTTCAGTTTGGATGCTTTCAGGATGATGATTTTCTTACCTCTCCTGCCAAAGCAATTTGGGATTTCTTAAGGAATGTTATATGACCACTGGACATGCTTATCAATATCAACTATTGCAGACTCTTCATCACATGCGACA
The DNA here is from genome assembly GCA_022316695.1 of Camellia oleifera. Classification (NCBI taxonomy): domain Eukaryota; kingdom Viridiplantae; phylum Streptophyta; class Magnoliopsida; order Ericales; family Theaceae; genus Camellia; species Camellia oleifera. The sequence continues at coordinate 89,033,992 of CM039307.1, read as the reverse complement.
GGCACCCAGTCAGTCTCTCAATGACTTATTATCCCAAATGTCGTCTGTTTGGGACTATCTCGCTCTTTCTGAACCTTCATGGGCCCATTCTAAGGATGCACAGCTATGTATTACTTATCGGAATCATCAACAACTTTTATAGCTTCTTATGGCTCTTCAAAGCACTTTTGAGCCCGTGCGTGCTTCTTTGCTCCATCGTTTGCCCTTGCCTACTTTAGAGCAAGCCATTACTAAGCTCTTATCAGAGGAGACTCGTTTTGGGATTCTCAAATCTCAAAACATGGATTCTGTTCTTGCTACGGCATCTTCTCAGAGTTTCTCATCTTCACAGCCAATCATTTTGCAGTTATTGTCGCAACCTAGGCCTACCAGCCAATCATTCTTTTGTTCACTACCAACACTACTACAAAAACAGATAAATATCACACTTTTTTTGTGTGATGTTTGTTATTTAATCACACCTTTTTAGTTTTATTAAAGTGTGATCTTTGGGAGTGTGATTAAAAAGGGTCATTTTTAATCACACCTTTTAAGTGTAATTGATAAGATTTAGATCACACCTTTTAAGTGTGATTAAAAATATTTAGATCACACCTTTTAAGTGTGATCTTTGAAAGTGTGATTAAAAATGATCATTTTTAATCACACTTTTTAAGTGTGATTAATAACATTTAAATCACACCTTTTAAGTGTGATCTTTGAAAATGTGATTAAAAAGGGTCATTTTTAATCACACTTTTTAAGTGTGATCAATAACATTTAGATCACACCTTTTAAGTGTGATTAATAACTAATAAAATCTGTAAAAAAAAAAAAAAGGGTTCAACATAGTTAAAAAATAATTAATATTATTTTTATATGCACATTTAAAGAATGTAATACACACTATATACTATGTTTTGAATCATAACCACATATTGAATAGAATAACGTCATATATTTCATAAATAAAAATTAAATATTTAAAAGTATATACAAAGGAATTAAATAAAAAAAAATTAACTGTGCTTACATATATTAAAAAATGAAAAAACTTAAAAAACTAAATTCTTTAATTCTTGGACCATATTTTGCATCTCTCCAAAAAAAATTTGACCTGAAAAATAAAAACACAAATTAATCCAGAAACCGCTGATGCATATGAATAAACTAAAAAGTTAATTCAGCAAAACCAAAATAGAAACATTAATCATTTCTGCTTGATCTTAATGCCATAGCAGCTCAGTGTCAATGACATTGTAATTAGGTCACTAATGAGCACAGTATTTAAAAATGATAAATCTCAATACAGCTTATGTACGATCTTTTTGTGAATGTATATTATTATTACTGTTGAACCATAATTCTAGGTACCTATAAATAAATAAATAAAAACTCAAGAATTTACTCCATTTTTTTTTGGGGGGGGAGGGGGGAGAGTACATACATTGCAGTTACTATCACCAGCAGCAGCAGGTTTTGGAAAAACAGAGGTTGCATTTATGAAAAGAATTCATCGGAGCTTCTAAATACACTCGCTTATTTTCTCTCTACACTCACTATATGCATTGTATATCTTGTATGTTACGAAGAAAAATTTGTGGATATAGGTGTAAAGATGAACATAGCGGGTGTGTGGTGGGTTTAGAAACTCCCAATTGCATCATTTAAAACGAGGATTATGTGTATATATGTTGTTTTACAGCATTATCCAAATGAAATTGTTTCTTTTGAAGTTGCAACATTTTTTCCATTTTGTTTTCCATAGCATTTAAAACAAGTACTCTGTTTTATGTAAAAAAATCATTTACAGCATTGTATGAGAATATTACCAATTATATTTATTTTCGAAAATGGATCCATTCTGTTTTACAATCATCCAAGTCTGATTGGAGCTTTCTTTGCAATGACACTATACTAATGATGCATTTGGTTCTCTAGATGCCATGGAAATAGAAAAATCCATGGTATTTAATAATGCAATAAGAAGCTGAAATATAAAGCTGACCTGTGTAACCCACTGTTCTCTCTAAGTCATATATCTTAAAGTCATTTCCTCCCTGCTCAAACAAACACGCAAGCCCTTCATTTAGTCCTAAAAGAGTACTAAAAAAAAAAGTTAACAAAAAAAGGGCAAAATTTACTTTACCCCATATGGTTTACTCCATGTGTTGTTTACGCTCAGATGTTTAAAACAAGCATATAATTTACTTCATGTGTTTTCTCATTATCTAGGTGATTTGCTGATGATTTGTACAACCTGTGGCCCTAGATATGGCATAGTGGGTAAAGAAAACTCTTGAGAAGTTGGGATGAAAACATACCCATGACCCTGTGTAGACTTGACTCCCTTGGGGTTGGCAATAATTACATTGAAGCTAATAGCCAGTGGTCACTATATTCCAGGGCCCAAGCTCTATAAAAATCAAAGTAGTATGATTTTATAGTGGATAGTTATTGGCATAAGCCATAGAAAGTAAATACCTTCAAGATCCTTCCACTACAACAAAAAATGCCTTTAGTGACATACTGCTTTTGTCTCCAAACAACAAAATTTCGTCACTAAAGTGATCTGTGACGAAAAAAGGAAGAAAAAAGGCCAATTTCACCGTCATCATGAATGATCGAAATATCAAATTTGAGGACCATAATTTCAATAGTTGGAAGATGGTCCTAGTGAAAACATAAATGATCGGTATTCAAACTAGTGTCATAACTCTCATACACTCCAGCTTAAATCGAAGGCTAGTAAAGGTGCTAACGCACTAAAAGATGTTTAAAAAAAATGCTACACAGCATGTTTCCTCAATAACTGCCTGAAAATTTATGAAAATGGAAAATAAAGAATAAAGATATATCAAAACCTTACAACATCATCCGCAGAACTTATGTTCTTAATAACAGCAACTAACAAGCTCTCACGATAGTTGAAGTGGGGAACTGAATCTAGCAAAGTACAGATACAACGAATAGCCACACGCTGAAATGAGGCCTGCTGTTCTAAGGCTATCAACCTCTGCAAGTATCCATGCACATGTACATACGGAAAAAACTTCAAAACAAGGAAGAAAATACCATAGCTAGAGTCCAAAGCTTAAATTAACATCAACACTCCATTTCCATTAGCCATTCACAAAGTGCCAAGCCGAACCTTCTATGTAGATAGGAGGGTGGATTCATAGTACCGCATTTTCTTAACAACCTTTGAGACAACCATTTCCTGCACCTTCTCAGTGGGCAGCCTAATTCGATAGCTGTAACACACATTCAAAAAATAGCAAAAGACTTGAATGGTAATGAAAACAGAAAAAAAATAAAAAAATAAAAAATAATAATAATAAGTTCATAGAACACTGCACACAGAGCACTATGGAAGGAAACTAAAATGTTTTACCCAGGTATAATGTCTTTGAAAACAGCCAATAAAGACTTTAGCCCAAGGACTACTATAGCATGATCTCCATCTTTAGAGATTTACAGCATTTCTTTAAGAGATTTGATGTTGGATTCTGGATCTGTAAGCAGTGCAGTTCCAAGTTCTACCAGTTTATACTTCTTTCTTTCATTCGCTTCTAAAGCTGTGAGCTATTTTTCCACCTCAGCCTATACAAAGGAAACAACCACTTCCATGCAATACACATTAATGGGAAAGAAAAAATAATTGAAGAGAACTTCTTTGGCTGCAGACAAAGAAACACTATACAAAAAGAAAAACATACAGCCAACAGAGTTGTTAAAAATAATAATAATAACAAATATAAATATAAGTAAAAAAAAAAAAGCTATTACAAAACAAATATTCCAACAAATTCCTTATCATCAATGTTAGTCTCCAAGCGGCAAGATCACCAACATATCAGAACTTTGTATTTTGGAATCATAATCTTGATCACTAAAAAGCAAGACCATGCTTTCAAAGGCAATTATCAACAAAGCATGAGCTTTAAAGACTTTAAAATGCTGTTAGATCCTTCAAGTTCAAAAATAGAACGAAATCTGGAAAAGGAAAGTAAATGACAAATAATTCAAGCATATCAACACTAACACAATGACTTTATAGGAAAGTAAACTTAAGAATGAGTTGATCCTAATAAAACCTCTGGAGCTCTGTACGAAAGAGTAACAATCTGTGGAACAAAAAAAATAACAGATGCAACAAACAAAAAAATTAAAGAGCGTAAATGCATAGGGAATGAAACTGAGATTCATCCACCGGACAATTGACATGTACAAATTGATAAATCAGATTTTATAATTATCCAATCCTGCTGCTCAACAAAAATAAAATAAAAAAATAAACAAAACAATGAAGAAAAAATTAGCCATTGTGGCATTTTATCAAACACCTAGTAGACCCATAATCAGAAGCATGAGACTTTACTGTGTGTAGAATCACCAATAATTCATTCACTTCAATGATTATATTGGGTAGAATATAAACATCATAATTAGAATACATAACATGCTAATCATTCTATTTTCTATATTTTTTTCCCAAATTAAAATCATTCAAGTTGTTCATAGAACCATTTAAAGTAGAGAAGTTTTGGAGATGTTAGAAGTAACGAATGGAATGACTTTAATCTCAACTTAACAATGAATTCCATTTACGCAAACATGTCCGAAGACAGAGTGAGGGTAGAGAATGAGAAACCCAGAGACTTGAACAGAGAGAGGGGTAGAGAAAGAGACAACAAACTGACCTGGAACTCATGGTGGTGCTGTAGCTTGATGTCGGTACAAGATGAACTCACGGTGTGGAGGACGAACCGTCCTAACGATGGAGGATAAACTCACGGTGGTGGATGAACCGTCCTCACGGTGGAGTATGAACTCACGATGGAGTATGAACTCACGATGGTTCTCTGTTACAGCTTTGTGAAGGAACTATAGATAGATTAGGGCAAAAAGTTCTAATCAAGGAGATGAAAAGATTTTTTGGATTGAAATTTTGATATTATTCAATTTAGGCGCTAAATCAAAAAAAAAATGGCGCTGTAATTTTGGGTGCATGTAAAGACATAGAAAAATATGAAACAAAATTAAAATAAATCATAATTGGGTAGTAATGTGAAAGTATTTCCACTAAAAAATAAATCTAGGTATTTTATGAAATTTTTTAGTTACCAAATTTGCAATTTGTTGTAGTGAGAGAGATATATAAAAGGAAAATTGATAAACACACACACACACACACACACACAAAAAGGAGGAAAAAATTAGTAGTCTATTTTTTTTCATTACAATCCAATTTGTCAAAATTTTCCATCCAAAATTAGTGACAAAAAAATTTCCTCACTAAAAGGTCTCAAAATATTAAAAATTATTAGTAACGGAAATATATTTCTCACCAAATAATCTTAAAATATTTAAAATCAAGTTTTTTTTTTAAAAAAAATGTAAAATTAATGGTGACGAAAATATATTCCTCACTAATAATTTTATAATTAATGGCAAATTTTTTTCTCACCAAAAGTTTTAAAATTTTGACGCCACTCGGAGGTTGGAAAAGTGAGAAGAGAGAAGAGGGAGCTCAGAAAAGCGAGAAGAGGGCAGGGAAGAGAGAGTGGGCGAAAATAGGGCACGCGAGAGAGAGAGAGAGAGCGCCGGCTGGTGACGTGCGGGTTGACCGATGCGATAAAGATGAACGGACGATGTGAAGGAGATATATGGGTGAGGGAGTGACAGAGAGAGATATCTATGGTTTAATTTTATTTTTTATTGATTTTAAGCATTTGGAGACGAAATTTGGTTTCCTCTCTAAAAATAATACATTTGGAGACTAAATTATTTTTTCTCTAAAATTTTTTACAGTGGTGGGCGATGATGGCAGGTGGGTGGCGGATGACGGGTGGGTGGGTGGGCGACGGTGGTAGTGGGTGGGTAGATGACTGTGGCGGGTGGTAGCGAGTGGGTGGGGGTGGTGGTGGTGGTGACAGGTGTGTAGCGGGTGGGTGGTGGTAGCGGGTGGTGATGGTGGGTAGGTGGGTGACGGTGGCGGGTGGTGGGTGGTAGCGAGGGTATGGTGGTAGTGGTGGTAACGGGTGGTGAATGGTAGTGACGGGTGGTGGGTGGTTGCGGCAGGTGGGTGGCGAATAGCAGGTGGTGGTGGGTGTGGGTGGGTGAAGGAAGCAGGTGGTAGCGAGTGGGTGGTAGTGGATGGTGGGTGGTGATGGCAGGTGGGTGGCGGGTGGGTGGTAGATAGTGATGGGTGGTGAGTGGTGGTGGCGAGTGGCTAGTGGTGGTAGATGGTGGTAGTAGATGGGTGCTGAGTGGTGGTAGCGGGTAGGTGGTGGGCGGTGGATAGTAGTGGCGTGTGACGGGTGGATGGCTAGTGGGTGGTGGGTGATAGTGGCTGGTAGGTGGGTGTTGGTGGCGGGTGGCGGGTGATGGTGGCAGGTGGGTGGTGAGTGGTGGCGGCAGGTGGTGGTGGGGGATGGGTGGTGGGTGGTGGTGGCAGAAGAAGGTGGTGGAAAATGGTGGAGGGTGGTGGTTAGTGTTGGGTGGTAAAAAAAAAAAAAAAAACAACTAAAAACTCAAAACAGAAACACATTTTTTGAGTTTACATTTATTGGCCAAATTTATAAACTAAGACTACTGATTTATAAATCAAAAATTTTCCAAACAAGTTTTTATTTGAGTTTTTAAAATTTTGTAAATATAAATAGAAAACTGAAAACGTAGGTGTTACCAAATGACACCTTAGCAAACAGGCTTTAGATGGTAAAAATGTTGTAAAATTAACAAATAATTAAATAAGTTACCAACGTAAGAAATGACTTATCAAAAGATTCTTAGGCCATATATGGTTTGATTTTTAGAAAAAAAATTTAAAAATTAAAAATTAATTTGGTTAAGAAATAAAAACTAAAAAATAATTATCATTTAAAGGTAAAAAATAATTATCATTTTAACTTTTGGATAGGTTATATACATATGTATGGCTGTTTCAATTTAATTTGTAAAAAATTATTTCTAACCACTCGAAAGATACAAATTATATAAAAATGATAATTATTTTTTATTTTTTCTTTCTTAACCAAATTAATTTTTAATTTTTTTTTCTAAAAATCAAACCATACATAGCCTAAGAATCTTTTGATAAGTCATTTCTTATGTTGGTAACTTATTTAATTATTTGTTAATTTTACGACATTTTTACCATCTGAAGCCTGTTTGGTAACCATTTCGTTTTCAGTTTTCAATTTATATTTACAAAAATTTTAAAAATTGTCATAAAAACTTATTTGATAATTTTTTTGATTTATACATGGTTGTCTCAGTTTGTAAATTTGAGGAAAAAAACGTAAATTCAAAAAATAAGTTTATGTTAGTTTTTAAACATAAATTTAAAAATTTTACTAACAATTTTTTTTTTCAAATAATTTTTTTTCCAATTAATTTTTTTTCAATGAATTTTTTTTCCAACTAATACTAACCGAGAGGGCAATTGGTAATGCTAATTTAAACCTTAGGGAGGGGATTGTAATTTCTAAAATGTAAGGGGTGTCAATGTAATTTACCCAGTAAGGACAAAATTAGTATTTAAAAAAATTAAATTGCTAAGGGGGGAATCTGTAATGAAACTTTAAACCTCAGGGAGGGAGATGTAATTTCCAAAACGTGAAAGGGGAATTGTAATAAACATAAACCTTAGGGGGTGCCAGTGTAATTTACCCTATACATACACATAATCACACTTAATTAGAAAGTGACATAAAAAATAAATATTATCACACTCAATCAGATTAAGTGTAATTAAAAATTTGAAAATTGTATATTTTATATAAAAATCAATTTGAAATATTTTATACAATCACACCTATTTAGGAAGTGTGATTATATATATATATATATTTAATCACACTTATTTAAAAAGTGTGATTAAAAAGTAGTAATGTATAAATAATCACATTTTAATTACATTGTGTGATTAAAAAATATATAAATAATCATACTTATTTAAAAAGTGTGATTAAAAAGTAATAGTGTATATATAATCACACTTTAATTAGAATGTGTGATTAAAATATATATATATATATATATATAATCACACTTATTTAAAAAGTGTGATTAAAAAGTAGTAGTGTATATATAATCACACTTTAATTAGAAAGTGTGATTAAAAAATATATAAATAATCACACTTTAATTAGAATGTGTGATTAAAAAATATATATATATAATCACACTTATTTAAAAAGTGTGATTAAAAAGTAGTAGTGTATATATAATCACACTTTAATTAGAAAGTGTGATTAAAAAATATATAAATAATCACACTTTAATTAGAATGTGTGATTAAAATATATATATATATATATAATCACACTTATTTAAAAAGTGTGATTAAAAAGTAGTAGTGTATATATAATCACACTTTAATTAGAATGTGTGATTAAAAAATATATAAATAATCACACTTTAATTATAATGTGTAATTAAAAAATATATATATAATCACACTTGTTTAAAAAGTGTGATTAAAAAGTAGTAGTGTATATTTAATCACACTTTAATTAGAAGGTGTGATTGAAAAATATATAAATAATCACCTTTAATTAGAATGTGTGATTAAAAAATATATATACAATCACACTTGTTTAAAAAGTGTGATTAAAAAATAGTAGTGTATATATAATCACACTTTAATTAGAAGGTGTGATTAAAAATATATATATATAATCACACTTAATTGAAAAGTGACATAAAAAATAAATATTATCACACTCAATCAAATTAAGTGTGATTAAAATATCAATCTAATTTTTTTTTTTATCACACTTCTAATAAAAGTGAGATCTTTTTTTTTTGTCGAAGTGTGATCTTTAACTATTTTTGTAGTAGTGCAAGTTCGCGAATGCTTGACTTGTCACAAGATTGCTCTAGGTCATCTCTAAAGCAATTGTCCTCAAGTTCCCTCCACTACTTCATCCAAGAAAGGGGCTTCTCGTTCTGGGTATCAGTCCAAACTAGCCACGGTTCTCGCCCTGCTATTGTTGCCTCTGACAGTTCTTCTGTTCTTTCTTTCTCTATAGATGATGTTGAGTCCATTATCCACCAAGTGCTCGCCAAATCTGGTACTCCTCCCTCTACTACTCTTTCAATAACCTTAGGTAACTCTTCATGGTATTTTGATTCTGCATGCTATAATTACATGACTTCTGACTCCACTCTATTTTCTTCTTTATCATCATCATCTTCTGCTCCCACTACACACACTGCTAATGGTTCTCATATGCCTATTAGTCACATTGGCCAAATCTCTACTTCCACTGTGTCTCTTTCTGATACTTAACATATTTATGCTCTTCAATTGAACCTTATCTCTGTTGATCAGTTATGTGTACTTGGTCTAACTATTACCTTTTCTGCTAATGGTTGTTTGGTGTAGAACCCTCAGACGAGACAGATCCTTGGGATAGGCCGTAAGCATGGACGTCTATTCGAGCTTAACCATCTTCGCAGTTCACACAAATCATCTACTACTGCTACTGTATCTACTATGTCTTCTTTTCATCTTTGGCATTGTCGTTTAGGACATGTCTCTTTTAGTTGTTTGAAAACTTTAGCTTCTAGTGGTCAATTAGGTCGTGTTCGTCTTGAAGATATCGATTGTTTATCTTGTCAAATCACTAAATAGCCTGTCTTACTCTTTAATAAAAGTAATTTCATTTTTACTTCTCCTTTTGATCTTATGCATTCAGATATTTGAGGACTTTCCCCCATACCAACCATGGGGGGGTCCAGATATTTTTTGATTTTTGTTGATGATTTTTCTCGCTATACTTAGCTTTTTCTTTTCAAAAATTGCTCTGAACTTAAACAGATTTACTATGATTTCTCTGTTATGGTCCGCACTTTGTTTTCTCATACTATTAAGCTTTTTCGTTCTGATAATGCTAAGGAGTACTTGGATTCTGATTTTCCTTCTTTTCTTCAGGCTCATGGTACCCTATCTCATTGATCTTGTACAGGCACCTCCTAACAAAATGAACGAGCCAAAAGAAAGCGCTGTCATATTCTCAACACTACCCGGGCTCTTCTCATCTTTTCTTCTTGTCCTGAAAAATTTTAGAAGGAAAGATGCCCTCACTGCCATCCACACCATAAATCGTATCCCTACACCTGTAATAGCTAACACTTCTCCTTACGAGCGCTTGTATGGTTCACCTCCTAACTATACCACTATTAAAGTTTTTGGTTCTGCTTGTTTTGTTCTACTTCAGCCTCATGAACACACTGAACTATAACCTCGTTCTCGTCTTTGTTGTTTTCTAGGGTATGGTATAGAATATAAAGGGTATCATTATTGATATCCTATCTCCAAGCGTGTTCATATTTCCCGTCATGTGGTCTTTTAGGAACACAAAATGTCCTCCACTCTTTCTAAGTTTCACATACCACAGTCCACCCACTCACTAGTCTTTACTGATATTTCTATAGACCTGCTTTCTAATGACTTTGATGCAATTTCTAGCCCCATGCTTCCACAACCGCCTAATCCTATCGTCCATCTTGAGGATCCTGTGTCTACTGACGGCCCTACGCCTTCTTTAACTCTGGTGGAGGTTCCTCCATATCCACCTCCCATTGAGGTTCCTCCTCCACTTGAGCGTCATTCTACATGGGTAAGGCAACCTTCTGTTCTTCTCCATGATTATATTGTTAGTTCCACTACCTTTTGCTCTCATGAACCTACTTCTTATCGAGAAGCTTCTTCTAACCCTCTTTGGCAACAAGCTATAATTGATGAATTGCAGGCTTTCGATCAAACTCATACTTAGGATGTGGTTGATCTTCCTCCTAGAAAACATACAGTTAGTTGCAAATGGGTTTACAAGATCAAAACTCATTCTGATGGTTCCATTGAGCGTTACAAAGCTCGCCTTGTCGCTTGGGGATTTACTCAAGAATATGGGATTGACTATGAGGAAACATTTGCTTCTGTTGCCCATCTTACTTCAGTTCACAACTTACTTGCCGTTGCACCTATCAAGCTAGCCGCCTAGATATTGGGCTAATAAATTAGACACTTCCACCACCACTCATTCGACCATAGGTGATTAGTTTGACTTATGTGAGGGAATGCACCTATCGAGCTAGCCACTTGAATATTGGGCTAGTGAAGTAGACACTTCCTCCATCACCCATTCGACCATAGGTGATTAGCTTGACTCATATGAGAGAATATGCCTATTGAGCTAGCCGCCTAGATATTAGGCTAGTGAAGTAAACACATCCACCACCATATTTGACCATAGGTGATTAGTTTGACTTATGTGAGGGAATGAGCCTATCAAGCTAGCCAGTTGGATATTAGGCTAGTGAAGTAGCCACTTCCACCACCACCAATTCGTCTATATTAGCTTGACCCATGTGGGAGAATGTGCCTATTGAGCTAGCCGCCTGAATATTGGGATAATGAAGTAGACACTTCCACCACCATCCATTCGACCATAGGTGATTAGTTGGACTTATGTGAGGAAACACATTTATCGAGCTAACCGCTTGGACATTTAACTAGTGACGTAGATGCTTCTACCACCACCCATTCGACCATAGGTAATTAGCTTGACTTATGTAGGAGAATGCACCTATTGAGCTAGCCGCTTGGATATTGGGCTAGTGAAGTAGACCCTTCTACCACTACTCATTCAACCATAGGTGATTATTTTAACTTATGTGGGGAAATGTGTTCATCGAGCTAGCCGCTTGGATATTGGGCTAGTAAAGTAGACATTTCCACCACCACCCATTTAACCATAGGTGATTAGTTTAACTTATATGGGGAAATGCACCTATCGAGCTAGCCGTTTGGATATTGGGTTAGTGAAGTAGACACTTCCACCGCCACCCATTTGACTATAGGTGATTAGTTTGACTTATATGGGGTAATGTGCATATCGAGCTAGCCGTTTGAATATTGGGCTAGTGAAGTAGACACTTCCACCACCATCCATTCAACCATAGGTGATTAGTTTGACTCAGGTGGGGGAGTGTGTCTATCGAGCTTTCTGCCTGGATATTAGACTAGTGAAGTAAACACTTCCACCACCACCTGTTCGACCATAAGTGATTAGTTTGACTCATGCGGGGGAATGCGCCTATTGAGCTAGCCGCCTAGATATTGGGCTAGTAAAGTAGACACTTCTACCACCACCTGTTCGACCATAGGTGCTTATTTTGACTTACGTCATAATTAGACATTATATACGTCTCTCCTCAACACATGCATTTTTTTTTTTTAATTTATTTTGTTTTTATTTATTTATTTATTTATAATTGTTTGTTTTGTCACTTAGTGATGGTGTACTTCAAAGACTTTCAAGAAGGGATACTTGACCATTCTCGACAACTCTAGTGACACTATTGAGAAGGGGACTACTATTCCAATTCGCCCTCTTTTCCTTGGTGCTTGGGGTTTGAAGTTTGAGCCACTTGATGGTTCTTTTGATTTGGCACAATGTGCTCATGAGACTTCATGTCAATTAGTTGAAGGTTTGTCACACTTTAGGGTTTTATTATTAAAGTCATCTAATCATGAGGAAATTGAGGATCTTAGCTCATTTCCTATCCTTGGGTGTGCAGTCCAAGTCCAAAAGGTGGCATAGGGCGTTATTTTCAAGGCCATAACAAAACCTTCTCTTTGTGAAGGATATTGGGAGTGGTTGGAGGATGTATTGGGGCAACATCGTGAGGTGCTATAGCAAGCTGGAATTTACGATGCAATTTATGCCTCATTGTTTTCGTATGACCAACTACATAGTGTTATGTGTACATTTTGTGAGCTTTGGTGTCCATCAACTAATACTCTTCACACTTTCATAGGCAAAATGTCTATCTTGCTATGGGATTTGCGTTAGCTTGGTGGATTTCCCATTAGGGGTGCAATATATGATGAAGTGGTGCCAAATGTCCAAGAGTTGGCCAGCAATATGAGGGACAAGAATTTCCTTTTCCCTATCAGTTGCGATTATTTATTCCTTATTTACCATCAGCTTTGTAAGGAGTCAAAGAAGAATGTGGTGAGGATTACTAGCTAGATAAAATTTTGGTTTAAAGGGGAAGTCAAGTACCAAAAATCAACCAAGAGGGCATCAAGGAACAAGACTCAATGTTCTAAGGATACTAGCAACCCTTCTGGTATTATTAACATAACTCGGTCTCGAACTATGCAAGGGGACAAAGTCTTCAGTGACTTGGGGATTGCTGGTGTGACAAGGGTGAAACTTATCTGTCAGCTTTCGTTGTTTGTTAGTTCTACAAATTTATTATACCCCGTGGGGATGGTGACTTGATTAGACCTGAGGTGTTTAAGGTTGCTAGTATGATGGCTCATGGTGGTTCATTCAACCTTGTCATTCCTACACTTGCTAGCATCTACAAAGGGCTTAATAGAATTGCTTCTTCTTCTAACCCTGGAAAGTGTGACGCCATCTTTCCTATCCATTATGTTTATGCTTGGTTAGCAGAGTATTTCAACACACACTTTAGTATTGATTCTACTCTAATAGCCCCAAATGATGAGATATGCTGGTGAAAGGATGGCCAAACATTTTAAGGAGTCAGAGACCTATGCCTTATTTAAATCATGCAAAGATATGACCTTGCACCGTTTGGCATATAGCGAGGGCAATCCCAAGGAATTGGTCGATGATGGTCATCTTTCTAACTCAAATTTTGAGTACTTCATCAGCATCTATTCAAACTATTTGACTTTGCAAAGTTCGTCCACTATGGTCATTGAGCCATATAATCTCTATAGGTTTAGTAGACAATTTGGTTTTATTCAAGCCATCTCGAGCGAACTTAAGGTTGATCTTCGGAATGGTAGTTTACAAAACATTGTTCAGCATTATGATTCTTGTGTTCGTGATGATACTCATTTTGTATTGAGGCTACCAGCGTATTTTGATTTCCCATCTCGTTCCACTACCAAGGCTTATTTGGAGTAGTGGTCCCAGCTTTATGTAGGCTATTGTAGCTTGACTTTTTCATGCCTCCTCTCAGAAAACGAATAAGCCCTACAGTATCGAACTCCCGCGGTTTTGAATCTGATTCCACAAGTGCAATGTGAAATAGATAATCACCAAAGAGTCCCAATCTGACATATCTTTTTGGAAAACTGATTTTGAATCAAAAATGCCAAAAATAGACTACTTTGCCAGATAGAGAGTTGCCACCTAAATATTTTTGGAGAAATTTAGGAAACCCATGACTCGTGCCAAAGGCCACATGTCCGTTATCACCAAGATTGTCTCAGCTAAGGAACTTAGGTACCAGAGGGGAAGGTCATGAATTGAGCACCCCCGCTCACCCGATCAAAGATCGGCCTCTACTAATCATGATATGAATCTTATTTATATTATATGCTCTTATTCTGGTTTATTAGGCTAGCATTACTATGTGATGCACACACACAAGTATAGACTAATTTGCAAGAATTGGAACACTTGATTCATGTTTGTTTTAGAAAATTATTTCGAAATATGTACCACTTAAAAAAAGTGATCGCATATGAACATTACTCGAATTATTCCAATTCAAGTAATTAGCCTTTATCCGCAAGCATTCAAACAGTTTATCATGTAAGCATTTAGCCTCATGACAAGCATGCTAGACATGGCAACAATCACACTCATGCAATTATGCTAAAGCGAGTAAAGGCTCACCTAGTACTCCAAGCCAAAAAAAGGAATAAGTTAGAAAAATGCATGATTCCTAACTATGCGATATGCAACACATGCGATATGCAATCTAAATAGACTCGGCTACTTAACATGGCATATAAAACAACTTGACAAAATGCGGTCCAAGCACGTATTTAAAGAAGTATTTAAACTAACAATGCGAGTTAAAATGATGAACCGAGCCTCGGTGCATGCAATATAAGTGGATGCAAACATGAGAATGCTAAACAAAACATGATGTTCCTAAACTAACCATCATAAGCTAGTAAATAAAAGGGAGAAAGACGTGAGATTGGAAGACATACACATTATTATAACTCTCACGAAGGAGAATCCGAATAAACTAACTAGCTAACTAATTGAAGCTAAGCTAATTAAATAATTACAAAATGAATAAATAGCTAAACTACTAAACTAATTATTACAAACCGAATTAATTAACTATTCTAGCTAATCAAATTACAACACTTTACCAAATTCAAGTAGCTACAACTAATTAATTACAACAAATATTTAAGCAAAATATTTAAACTAAACACGCTCGATATGCGAGGAATGCTCATGCACGTGCTCGGTTTCCACCTGAAAAGGCCAATGTTTTGCTTCTAGAAGGTCTCGGTTGCATAGTAGAACACTTACACTTTTGTCCACTTCCATAATAGCTCTGCTCTGATCAAAAAACACACTACTGGATTTTGCATTTGTGGCCGACCGGCCAGAAGTGTGGGTCTGCCAGCCACCAGTGATGGCCTACCGACCACTGTTGCAAGGTTCATCTTGCTACAACAAAGAACAAATAGAGCATGCACAGGGTACTCTCAAGGGTTTTCTGCACAACTCACCCCTCTTTATTATGAACAAATCAAAGGAGGGACAAAACTTGGTCCACAAACCACCAACTCAAGCAATTTCATTACATGATGGCTTATAAACCAAAATGTACAAGTTCAATAAATGCAACAAAACAAGACTCAAACCTCCTCCCTTTCATGAACTGATCAAGTGAAATGGTGACCTTGGAAACTTGAACCATTTCATCACTAATGAGTATGAAATGCCACAAGCTTCCATGTGTTCAATTAATGTCTGATTGAACACAAAACCAAATTCTTATCATGCATCATTTTAGTCCCATTTAATTACTTCATTTTAAATTACCAACCATCCTTTAATTCATTAAGTCCAAAGGGTGAAGTTTAAGTCCTCTAATGGAAAGAGGGCTCAAACCAAGAGTTGCTTTGGGCATGAAAGAGCTATCATACCGTTGGTAATAAACCCCCAAAGGGATTAAACCATTAAGCATGACATCTCAATCTCATGCTTAAACACACAAGTAGTTTGAAACCACTTTCAAAGCAAAATAAAAGCCAAGAAAGGAGGGAGGTTGCAAAGGTGATTAAGAGTGATTACAAGTATGGAAAGCCATAAATAAATGTAATCAACTCAAATAAGGTGATATCTAAGGCCTAAAACACCAAACTCATGAGGACAATTACACTATAAGCATGCAAAACAAAACTCAAAGACAACTATCAACCAAAAAATAGTGCTAAAATAGTCTAAAAATAGTCCTAAAACATACTATAATTAAGACAAAAATAGTTAGATTAATATGCTAAAACATGAAGCATGCTAGGCTAGTAAGCAAAACACAAGGAAGGAAGGCTAACCCCTCCAATTTTGGACTTCAAACCATGATTTTAGCTACTGAAATAGCTCTAAAAATCAGTGTTTAAAAGCTCAAAAAAAGATAATGCAAAGGTGGGAAACACAAGGGAAAAGGCCTTGAGAGCAAGGTGTAAAGAAGGGTGAACCTATTGAAAAATGGTTTTAAACCATTAATATTTTGAGCTTTAATTAATGTAGGACCCGCGCATTATTTTAGATTGGTCAATGTAGCAATTTTATTTCTTGTTATGTAGTGAACAAGAGTATGTTGTATGGTTGTTAAAACCATTAATAAGTGAATGAGAAATCGACTCATGAACATAAACTTTGTAAGGAGGGGAGTTATGGACCGAGGTAGGCTCAATCCAAAACACACACATGCAGGTGTGGGTTGGGCTTGGTTGGCACTTATAATTTTTGGAGAAACTAGTTTTGGAAAATATATATATATATAATAAATTGAATTTCAGTTTTTCAAATCTTAGTCCAACGGTTACCTTCCTTGATCGGAAAAACTGAAAAAACTGAATTTCAGTTTTTCCAAATCTTGGTCCAACGATCATTTACCTTGACTGAACAGTCACATATGCGACTGTTGCTTGCTACGGTTTGTGAAGTATATAAAGGCATTGCAATCTGTCATTTTAGACGTAGAAAAACCATTGATAAGATCCTAGTTTTTTGTCTTCTTGTGGCAGTGGACAAAACCATCTTCATCTTCATTTATTTAGTGTTTTTTTTTTTTTTTTGTTGAGAGAGTTCTTACCACATATTTGGTTCGCAGTACACATAGATTGTAGTGCTACTTCTGTGTGTAGGCGATTATTGTATCCTGGAGACAGGACGTCCGTAAATCTCAAGCACCAGTGGAGAGGGCGAATTTCTATCTTTAAGACACAGTGTCCAAACACTGGCCTCAATCACACAACTGTTATTTATTTTGTTTTTAGTTACAGTACTGTAAGGACTTTCTGTTACTTGGTTTTTTATTTATTGAATATTGAATTTCATTTTTGATATTTAATTTAATTAATTAATTTACTGGGAGTATTTTTTTCAACAAGTTTAAGACAGAAAGTCATTTTTCCTGGTTAAATTAATTGTTTTGTGACTGTTATTTCAATTTTTTTTTTTCATTCTGGTTTATGTTCTGGATATAAAAAAATAAAATAAAAAAAATAAAAAATAAAAAAACTGGTTTGTTCTAATTTAATTAATACAGATTTGATACGTCTCTAAGTTGTAAATCTGTGTTCCCATGTTTGTCAGTGTGTGTCTACTAATCTGGTACTAGTTTCCTTTTTATCAAACATAGTTTTGGTTTGGTGTTCATCAATTTATTTTTTAATTGTTTTCCATTTGTGGTCAAAACTTGTACTAGTTTGGTGAGTGTATTATGTGACTTTCAAATTTCATAGATCATAATATCTGTTTGGAGTTTGTTTATTTGGTTACTGTGTTCGTGGGTTCAAGGTTTAAATAAATAAAGATTGAAAGTCTTTTTGTGTTTAGTTTGAACTTTGTAATTAAATAAAATGAAATTAGTTTTCTAGTTTTATTTATTTATTTGTTTATTTGTTTTTGTTCTTACCATTTTTATATATACACATTTATTGTGAGATATTTTCTATTTTAATAAATTTATTTATTAACCAGAAATGGCTATTGAAAGTGGTGTTACAGGGAGTGGTATTCTTCTGCATGTTGTTCCCACACCGGTTGCTCCTATACCAATTGTCTCTCACGGTCCTATTTCTGGAACTGTTCTAGTTAATCATAGAGAGAAACCTGAAAAATTCAGTGGTGTCGATTTCAAGAGATGGCAACAAAAAAATGTTGTTTTATCTTACTACACTGAATTTGGCAAGTTTTTAAGAGAGGATGTGCCTACGCTAAAAGAGGATGAAAGCGATGCTCAGGTTATTACCGCAATGGATACATGGAAACATGCAGATTTCCTTTGTAGGGATTATATACTGAATGGATTGGACAACACATTATAGAATGTATATAGTCCAATCAAGACTGCAAAAGAGTTGTGGGATTCCTTGGACCGTAAATATAAGACAGAAGACGCCGGAACAAAGAAATTTGTTGTCGGTCGTTTTCTTAATTATAAGATGACGAATTCCAAGACAGTGATCAATCAAGTCAAAGATCTTCAACTTAGTCTACATGAAATACATGCAGAAGGAATGTCTCTGAGCGAATCTTTCTAAGTGGCAGCAATAATTGAAAAATTACCATTTTCTTGGAGGAATTTTAAAAATTATTTGAAACGCAAATGCAAAGAGATGTTATTTGAGGATTTGATTGTTCGCTTGAGGATTGAGGAAGACAACCGTGGGGCTTAAAAGAAAAATGGACGTCATCCTATGGTGGCTAAAGCAAATGTGGTGGAACAAAAGGTGCCAAAGAACAACAGTAAGAAAAAGAAGCATCCTGGAGAAAGTTCAAAACAAGGGTTCAACAAGGGTCAAAATTTGCAAGGCAAATACTATGTATGTGACAAGCCGGAGCATCGTGCCAAGGATTGTAGCAAGCGACGAACTTAAGGAGGGAACATGAAGAAAAAACCCACTCAGGCCAACATAACAAAAGAAGAGAGACTTTGTGCAATGGTTTTAGATTTAAATTTTTTTGGAATGGTTTCTGAAGTCAATTTGGTGAGTACTCCCAAAACATGGTGGGTGGATACCGGCACTACTCGCCACATCCGTTCAGAAAAAAGGTTGTTCTCATCATATCAAGTGGTAGATAATGGAGAACAACTTTACATGGGTAATTCTTTGACTTCTAAAGTTGAAAGAAAAGGAAAGGTGGTACTGAAAATGACCTCAGGAAAGATGCTAACTCTCAATGAAGTGTTGCATGTGCTAGAAATTCGCAAAATTTTAGTTTCTGGATTGTTGCTAAGCAAGAATGGTTTTAAACTATTTTGAGTCTGATAAATTTGTACTGACAAAGAATGGGATGTATGTAGGAAAGGGCTACATGTGTGATGGGCTCTTCAAACTGGAATATAATGACTGTTGTTCCAACTATTAATTAGATTAACACATCTTCTGCTTATTTGCAAGAGTCTTTATGTATGTGGCATGGCAGATTAGGACATGTTAATTATGATACTTTGCATAGATTAATTAACTTAGAATATTTGCCTAAGTTTCAAATAGATCCAAATCACAAATGTTAAGTATGTGTTGAGGCAAAGTTAACTAAATCACCATTTCAATTAGTGGAGAGAAATACCGAGCCACTAGATTTAATACATAATGACATTTGTGATTTGAAATTTGTTCAAACTCGAGGTGGGAAAAAATATTTTATCACTTTTATTGACGATAGCACTAAGTATTGCTATGTATATTTGTTGCGAAGCAAGGATGAAGCCTTAGAAAAATTCATTCAATATAAGAATAAGGTTGAGAATCAACTTGGTAGAAAAATTAAGGCAATAAAGAGTGATAGAGGTGGTGAATATGACACACCTATTGGTAATTTTTGTACACAAGTTGGAATCATTCATCAAACCACTGTGCCTTATATACCTCAGCAAAATGGGGTTGCTGAGCGTAAAAATCAAACCTTAAAAGAAATGATGAATGCTATGTTAATAAGTTCGGGATTACCCCAAAACTTGTAGGGGGAAGCAATTCTCTCTGCTAACTATATTCTCAATAAAATATCCCATAAGAAAACATTGAAAACTCCTTATGCATTATGGAGAGGTCAATAGCCTTCTTACAAATATTTGAAAGTGTGGGGGTGTTTGGCTAAGATAGCTATTCCTGACCCAAAAAAGGTCAAAATAGGACCTAAAACTATTGATTGTATATTTATTAGGTATGCAGAAAATAGCAGTGCCTATCGATTTTTAGTACATAAAAGTGATAATTATGAGATCCATGTTAATACAATCATTGAGTCAAGGAATGCATCATTTTTTGAACATATATTTCCTTGTAAAATAACACAAGAGTCTCATTCTCCTAAAAGGTCTTATGATGATGCATTTGAAAATAATCAAGGACAATTTGGGGAACATCAAGAAGAGGAAAACTTGGAAGGACCTAGGCAAAGTAAGAGAGCTAGGAAAATTAAATCTTTTGGTCTTGACTTCTTGACGTATTTAATGGAAAATAAGCCTCAAACTTATAAAGAAGCAATGTCTACTCCAGAAGCTCCTCTATGGAAAGAACCAATCAGTAGTGAAATTGAATCAATCTTACAAAACCATACTTGGGAACTAGTGAATCTTTCACCAGGTTGTAAACCTCTCGAATACAAGTGGATATTCAAGAGGAAAATGATACCTGATGGTTCAATTGATAAATACAAGGCTAGACTTGTAATTAAAGGCCATAGACAAACTAAAGGAGTAGACTATTTCGACACTCTCCTGTCACAAGAATAACATCCATTAGAATACTGATTGCTATTGTAGCTTTACATGATCTAGAAATACATCAAATGGATGTCAAGACTGCATTTTTGAATGGAGATTTGAATAAGGAAATTTATATGGAACAACGAGAAGGATTTATTGTTCCGGGACAGAAGAAGAAAGTGTGTAAACTTGTGAAATCTTTGTATGGGTTAAAACAAGCACCTAAACAATGGCATGAAAAATTTGACAATGTAATGATGTCAAATGGTTTTAAAATAAATGAGTGTGATAAATGTGTTTATGTGAAAAACACTGAAAAAGGATATGTCATTGTTTACTTCTATGTGGATGATATGCTCATTATTGGCAGCAATAATGAGATAATAAAGACTACAAAGAAAATGTTAAACACTAAGTTTGACATGAAAGATATGGGAGTAGCAGATGTTATACTTGGTATGAAAATCACAAAAACATCTGTCGGATATGCCTTGTCTCAAGGTCATTATGTTGATAAAAATACTTGAAAATTTTAATAAACATGACGACCGTTTTGATAAGACTCCTATCGATGCTAATCTTCATTTAATGAAGAACTTAGGGGAAGGTATATCACAATTAGAGTACTCTCGGATAATTGGAAGCTTGATGTATCTCATGAACTGCACACGTCCTCGTATTGCTTATGCAATTAGCAAATTGATACACGAGCAATCCAAGAAAAGACCACTGGACAGCAATAATGAGGTACTTTGATATCTAAGATATACCCGTGACTATGGTCTAAGCTATCATAGATATCCAACAGTATTAGAAGGATACAGTGACGCAAATTGGATATCTGACACTATAGATTCTAAGTCTACTAGTGACTATGTCTTTACCTTGAGAGATGCATCAATTTCTTGGAAATTGTCCAAGCAAACATGCATTGCAAGATCCATAATGGAATCTGAGTTTATCGCTTTAGATAAAGCAGGAGAAGAAGCAGAATGGCTTCGTCACTTCCTAAAAGACATTCCAAACCTGTGTTAGCTATCTATATTCATTGTGATAGTCAAGCAATTATGGCTAGGGCACAGAATAATATGTACAACGGTAAGTCTCGACATATTCAACGTAGACACAATACGATTAGGCAACTGCTCTCAAATGGAGTTATACCCATTGACCACATAAGGTCAAAAGATAATATTGCGGATCCGTTAACAAAAGGTTTCACTAAAGAGCAAGTTATGAGATCATCAAGGGGAATGAGACTAAAGCCTATTACTTAAAAGTCACCTTAATGGCAACCCAACCTAACTGATTGGAGATCTCAAGATCTAGGTTCAAAGGGACAACCAAATTAAAAATGACTCAAGAAGATCGCTAAGAAGACAATCTCCTACCTATTTCTATGATGACATAGTGATGCATGCAGCGATAATTAGGGTAATTTTTTACTTTTAATGATTATCATAACTTGGAAATCCAAGTTGGGTATAGCAGAATACTCTTAATGAGAATCACCTTTATGAGTGTAAACTGGGCCGATTTTATGAGAATTGAAAAGGTTGAATTCTCTAAAGCACTCATGAAAACCAGGAATTGTCCAGGGCCAAAATGGGCACAACCGATAGAACCAAGTTGTTTATGGAAATAAAACTGTGTGAAAGGTTGTTGTCTTGGTTTACACCAAAGACAGAACAGTTCAAGGCATCATGTCCATTGATTTGTCAGTAAATTCGATAATCTTTTACAAGGAAAGGTTCAAGGCCAAAAGCTACCTCTCCTTTGCAGGATATTTCCAGTTTAGTACTCTTTGTGTCTGCATATTGTTGCACGTTCTTTTCATCAATTTCATTCATGTGAGGGATTGTTGGAAAATGGTTTTAAACCATCAATATTTTGAGCTTTAATTAATGTAGGACCCACGCATTATTATAGGTGGGTCAACGTAGCAATTTTATTTCTTGTTATGTAGTGAACAAGAGTATGTTGTATGGTTATTAAAACCATTACTGAGTGAATGAGAAATTGACTCATGAACATAAACTTTATAAGGAGGGGAGTTATGGACTGAGGTAGGCTCAATCCAAAACAGACACATGCGGGTGTGGGTTGGGTTTGGTTGGCACTTGTAATTTTTGGAGAAACCAGTTTTGGAAAAAATATATATATTTATACAAATAAAAAAATTAAAATAAAATAAAATAAAAACTGAATTTCAATTTTTCAAATCTTGGTCCAACGGTCACCTTCCTTGATTGAAAAAAATGAATTTCAGTTTTTCCAAATCTTGGTCCAACGTTACCTTGACCGAACAGTCACATATGTGACTGTTGCTTGCTACGGTTTGTGAAGTATATAAAGGCATTGCAATCTGTCATTTTAGAGGTAGAAAAACCATTGATAAGATCCTAGTTTTTTTGTCTTCTTGTGGCAGTGGACAAAACCATCTTCATCTTCATTTATTTAGTGTTTTTTTTTTTTTTTGTTGTTGAGAGAGTTCTTACCACATATTTGGTTCGCAGTACACATAGATTGTAGTGCTACTTCTGTGTGTGGGTGATTGATGTATCCTAGAGACAGGACGTCCGTAAATCTCAAGCACTAGTGGAGAGGGCGAATTTCTATCTTAAAGACATAGTGTCCAAACACTGGCCTCAATCACACAACTGTTATTTATTTTGTTTTTTGTTACAGTACTGTAAGTATTTTCTGTTACTTGGTTTTTTATTTATTAAATATTGAATTTCTTTTTTGATATTTAATTTAATTAATTAATTTACTGGGAGTATTTTTTCAACAGAACCACTCCTCAACCTTTGTTGGCCTTAAAACCCAATATTTAGCCCAAAAATATAGAGTTTTTATAGCCTAAAAACAGTTGGAGAACAGCAAAAAAATGAATGGATAAAGCAAGTAAAGAGACAAAGCTTTATACCTTTGAAGAGGAAAACCAATTCCCAACAATAAACCAAGGCAAGCACACCATCAAGAGCTCAAACAAGGCTCTAACATACCTCAGCTCAAAGACGAAGAGGTTTGGTCAAGAATGTATAGGCAAAGATGAAGGATATATAGGCAAAGGTGTAGAAATTTGTAAGAGAGAGAGAGAGAGAGAGAGAGAGAGAATTGTAAAGAGAGAGAAAAAATTTTGCTCCAAATTTTTTCTAACCTTGAAAGCAAGAGGGGAGGTCCTCTATATATAGAAAACATGAATTTCCCTCAAAAACATCCAGCCATACACATGGAAGCAAATGCAAGCATCTGTGCAAACAGCTGGCACAGCTGTCACAAAATATCTGCAAAAGACATTGGTGGCCGGCCAGCCATCACTGGTGGCCAGCAGGCCATATCAGTGGCCAACAACCAAGAGTGATGGCCGGCAGGCCACCAGAGGTTACAGGCTTCAATAACTCTGAGTTTGGTCCAAGAATGAGGCAATGGGTGTGGGGTTTGAAAGGCTCAAAGCTATGGCATTTCGCTGAGGACTTCGAGCACTTGACAAGCATATACACTCATCATCAGGTGTGCAAGCGATGACGTCCAAGTCGTAAGGGCCGTCAAAAATGGGGTGTCTACAGCTATTTTTCCAACAACGAAAATTCTATCCCAATGAGTAAACGCTCAGCTTCACCGAATCAAGAGATAGTTAAAGTGAAGAAAAATTCAATTGCTAAGCAAAATTCTAATCTCAAGACCAAGGAAATGGCTTGAGGAAGTGTTAATAGGACTCTTGCTGGAGTAGTAGAAGGGGACCATAGTAACGGTGATTGTAATTGGTGTCACTTAAGGAGAAAATCTGGTACTGGCACCATTGGAAGGAACACTACTACTTTTAATGATGAGGAGTCATTTTTTATCGGCATTCCTAGTACTTCTAAACCATTGGCTACCAGTGTTGTAACGGTAATGACAGAATCTATTATTTGTCATTTCAATTTATTGTGCCTCTTTTTTTTTTCTTTTTTCTTTTTTTGTTTTTTGACTCCTCATTAATTCGTTTTGACAGTTGCCAAATGATGACTTTGATTTGGCGTCTAACATTGAGGACATGAGACTTCTTAATGAGTTCTCAAATAATGAAGAATCAGTTTATGGACCGTCAACCTTTGATTAGTGATTGGTCGTAAGAGTTGTCTTTCAGTTAACCCAACTCCAATTATTCAAACCCCTTTATTGCCTACTGCTCCTATATTGAGTTTTACCATTGATACAAGAAGTATGATCCTTAATGCTCGCCGCTCAACAACTTCAATACTTAATAACCATATTAAAGGCTTATGGAGAAAAACTCCAATTCAAAAAGTTCCAACATTGGGCCCAAAGCTCCAGGAGCTTTATGATGAGCTCTCAAAGCTTCAAGTAGACTATTCTCTGTTGCAAAGATAGATTAAGAAGTACGTACAAAATGACACTACATACATCTCTATGAAATCAGTGTTTGCTTAAATGATGACTTCAGGGCTACAAGATCAACATTTGGCAGATGTCAATCAATGTGTTTCTCGTGCTCTAGCTTTTGAGAATGAAGGAATTGAGCAGGTTCACTCGCTAAAGTTCGATTTAGGTAGCCTTACAGCAAAGAAGGCAAAATTGTCAAAGGTGTTGGAACATTTAGATGAACAATCACAACAACTAGAGACTTCAGTTAGTGTTGTTGAAGCTGAAGTAGTTCAAAGGCGAGCCATTGTTTCCATTTTAAGAAAAGAACAAGCTACAATAGAAGCAACTAAGGTGATGAGAAGCGAGGATATCAAAGTCGCCAACAAATTAGAGCAGCTTTTGAAAGTTGAGCAAGGCGAGATCCAGAGTTTATCATGGTTGCCATGATTTATTTTATTTTATTTTATTATTACTTTTTTATTTTACCTTTCTAACAAAATGTAGCTCAAAAGCAAATACTTCATTATAAAATAATTGCTCTAGCGAGCACTTTATTTATGAATTGCAAAATACTCTTATTGTAAAACTCATTTAGTTTATTGATTTATTAGTCGTTCACAGTTTATATTCATGTAGGCCAGGAGTAGGACAAACTTTTTTTTTTTTTTTTGGTTAACAAATTTATTTCATATGGGCCAAGAGCATCATGCAGTTTATGTTCATGCAATTAGGAGCATTACATTCTCATAGATAGTAGCGCTTTAGAAACTTGCCATTGATTAGGCCAACTCTCATACATTCTTCATCAACAATCTTGTATGCTTCATTGGTGTAGACTTCAGTCACCACGTATGGACCATCCCACTTGGACAAGAACTTGTTGTCAGTTAGGTGGGTAGTGATGATAGGTCTTCGAACAACCAACACCAATTCTCCAACTTGAAAAGACTAGGGTCTAACCTTTTTATTGAAAGCTCTGGAGAGTCAAGCTTGGTAACACAAGTTTTTGTTATGCTTCCGATCTCTTCTCATCCAATGCTTCTAACTCAGTAAGGCATAGTTTTGCATTCTCATCATCAATGAGACCTTCCTGTATAGCTATCTTTAATGAAGGAATTTGTTGTTCCAAGTGAAGAACTGCTTCAACACCATACACAAAGGAGTATGGGGTGGCTTGTGTTGGGATATGATGTGTCGTATGGTATGCCTAGAGAGCTTCTCCCATTCTTTCATGTCAATCCCGCTTTGATTTAGCACCTACCTTTTTTAATAGGTTGTCCAAAGTTTTGTTAAATGCCTCTTCCAGTCCGTTGGTAGGTGCATTGTACATTGAAGAATTGCATTTCTTAAATCCAAACCTTTCACAAAGTTTTTCCATTAGACTGTTGTAGAAAGGCTTACCGTTATCGGTGATGATAGAGCGAGGCACATCATACCAATAAATAATGTGGGACTTGATGAAGTCAACAATAGTTTCTTTTTTGACTTCTTTAAGTGGGACGGCTTCAACCCACTTGAAGAAGTAATCTGTGGCAGCCAAGATGTGTAAGTGGCCTGCAGAAGACTTGGTCAATAGGCCAACTACATCTAGACCCCATGCATCGAATGGCCAAGAAGCAATTGTCCGGTGTAAAGGTTCTAGTGGTTGATGGATAAGGTTTGCATGAAACTAGCAAGGTTGACACTTTCTTGAGTAGTCTAAGTAATCTTTAACCATCATAGGCCAATAATAACCCATCCTTTTTACTCGAAATTGAAGTTTATGACCAGACTCATGCTCTCCACATATCCCAAAATGGGCTTTTTTATGGCTTGTTGAGTTTCGTCATCTCCTAGACAACAAAGAAAAATTCCTTCAAATGATCGTCGAAATAAAGTTCCCTTGTAATAGATAAATTGAGGAGCTCGACGTCTTATTTCAGTTCTATAGCGAGGATTATCAGGGAGTTTCCCATGTTTAAGGTAGTCTATAACTGGCATTCTCTAATCGTCAACTTCAATGGCTAGTATTGAGATTACGTTTGTCTCTACAAGGCGACATTCCAAAAATTGTGGCAATACCCATCGTTAGCATATGGGGACACTAACTTGTTCACCTTCTAGCAATGCCAAAGTAGTTGCTAGATTGGCAAGTGCATCAGCCATGCGTTTCTTTTTCCTTGGAACATGTTCAAGTACCACCCCTACAAATTTTTTAATAAGATGAGTTGCATACTGGAAATATGGGGCAAAGTTGTCTTTCTTGACTTCATAATCCCTCCAGAGCTAATTAATTATTAACTTAGAATCCCCATAGACATCTAGGTCAACAATTTTTAGCTCTGTTGCCATTCATAAACCAATAATTGAGGCCTGATACTCAGCAACATTATTTGAGCACTTTTCACCAAGAATAAATGAATAAGGCAAAATGTGCCTCTTTTGTGAAACAAAAATGACACTTGCTCTTGCCCCTTTATTCCTTACAACCCCATCAAAGGACATCATCCAATGTTGTAGGATTTCTATGAACAATACATCTTCATTAGGGAATTTCTCAAAAATTTCTCAATCAGCAGGGATGGGATGGCCAGCCAAGAACTCTGCAAGGGCTTACCCTTTCACTTTTTTTTTGGCATGTAAATGATCTCAAATTCATTAAAAATAAAAGACCATCTCGCTAAGCATCTTGAGAGGATGGGTTTAGACAAGACTTCCTTTATTGGGTCGACTCTTACAATGAGATGCACTGTATGAGCTTGGAAATAATGTCTCAATTTTTGAGAGGCAAAAACAAACCCCAAACACATCTTTTTAGTGGGTGAGTACTTGAGCTCATTTTCAATTAATCTACGACTAAAGTAATAGAGTGCTTGCTGTTTATTTTCTTTGTTATTTTGGGTAAGCATCGTTACAAGAGACTCTTCTTGAGTAGCAATGTAATCAATGGTTTCCCTTAAATAAGAGCTCCAAATACTGGTGGATAAAGCAAGTATCTCTTAATATTGTCAACAACACTTTGACATGCATGATCCCAAGCAAATGGAGCCTCATTTTTCATCAGTCGACTGAAAGGTTGACAATGACCTACCAAATTTGAAAAAAATCTACAGATATATGCCAAGTGACCTTGGAGGCTTCTAAGTTCCTTTAGGTTTTTTAGTGGTGGCATCTTTTGTACATCATCGATTTTGGAGTGATCAACCTCAATGCCTCTATGTCGAACAATAAAGCAAAGGAACTTTCCAGACGGGACTCCAGAAGCGCATTTGAGTGTATTCATCTTCAAGTCATTCTTTTTCACCCGGTTGCAGACTGTACGAAGGTTCTCTAGGTGATCTTCCATTTTCTTAGTTTTGACCACAAATCATCAACGTAGCACTCAACAAATTTATAGAGCATGTCATCGAAGATCTTTTGCATGGCACATTGATAGGTAGCACTAGCATTCTTGAGTCCGAAAGGCATCACTTTATAACAATAGATTCCTTTTGTGATACGAATTGCAGTTAACTCTTCATTCTCAGGTGCTAGCCGTATTTGGTTGTATCCTGAACACCCGTCCATGAAGGATAACACCTCGTGTCTAGTAGTAGTGTTTATCATTCTGTAATGGGAAGTGGAAAGTCATCCTTGGGACATGCTTCATTCAAATTTTGAAAGTCGACATAGATTCTAATTTGTCCATTCTTCTTGACTACCAGGACCATGCTTCACATCCATGTCGGATATTTTACTTCACGTATGAACCCAGTTTCGATCAACTTGTTGACTTCTTCTTTCACTTTGAGGATGCCCTCATGTCTGATGTATCGATAAGCCTGCTTTACTGGTCGCATACCATGTTTGATCCCAAGGTGATGGACAACAACTTTTGGACTTAAACCAGGCATCTCCTTGTACGTCCATGCGAAGACATCTTTATATTCGAAGAGTAGTTCAAAAAATGTCTTTTTTTCATCTGGTGTTAAGAGTGTTCCCACAAGGATTGGTTGAGGTTCATCAAGAGTTCCCAAGTTGAGTTCTTTCAAATTGTCAACAGTTGATTGGCCCCCATCTTCAAGTTCTGGAGGAGCTTCTTGGAGATCATCATCCTCCAAATCTGAGTTAGAATCTTCTTTAACTGTTACATGGTGAGAAGCAACATACTCACTTTCTTCTTCTCTTTTTTGCTTGAGTCTTAATTTCTCCAATTAGTATCATGGTGTGCCTTTTGGTCTTAAGCGAACCTTCAATACTAACTTCAAGTGACGTCATGCATTTCAGGCGAGAATAAATCAAACTTCAAGTCTCATCATCCTCCTTTGTAGAATTCAATTCAACTGTTGATGTGTTTTTCTTGTTCTTGCATTTTCTAGATGATGTATTCATATCACCAAGTCGAGAAAAAATGGACTTTTGAACTAGGAAGTTTTTTTTTCATCTCTTCCTTAGTAGTGCCCAATCTGTTAAAAACTGAAAGTTGAGAAGTTGTACCTTCATCTATCTTATCAACGGTGCCTAACTTATTAAAAACTGAGGTTCGAGATGTCGGGCTTCAATGCAATCAAACACTGAGACTCAAGGAGTTGGGCTTGGACTTTTGTCTTCATTCACTTCTTCCACAGTGATATGTTGTACGTCTTCCTTCTTCCATTTTCTCTTGGCAGAGATACGAATAGGTTCAGTTGGCATGAATCCGACTATAGTCTTTAGAGGGCTCACCCTGTACCACTGTTGCTTCAACTTTTTTCTGAGTTTCATTGAGACCATGAACTTTCTCACCTGTAAGTTCAGGATTTAACTCTCCAAGTGATGAGGGATTAGCAAAGTCATAACCTGACTTGGCTAGAAGCTTGAAAGCTTATGGATGAAACCCTTCCATTAGTCTTTCAGGTAAGGAGCCGCGTTCGGTAGAATTTTGCGTAGGCCTAACAAATCCATTTAGTGGAGGTTTAATTAGGATTGACAATCCCACCTATGGAATTGGTATTGTTGCATATGTTTTTAGTATCTACAAATCTTCTTTTATTACAGGGTGAGCAAGGTCTCCTCTAACTTTTGCGAACACTACGACTTTTTTAAATGGCGACTGCCCTTCTTTTCATTGAGACTTTGACACATACTTGTAGCTTGGCTTTTCGCGCTCCCTTTCGAAAGAATGAATAGCCCTTACAGTTCGGACTCCACTTGTGTTGGTCCTAATTCTGATTTCACAAGTGCAATGTGAAACAGTGATAACACAAAAAGAGTCCAAATCCGGCAATTTCTTTTGGAAAATCGATGTTTGAATCAAATGCCAAAAATGGACTGCTTTGCCAGATTTCAAAGTCGACACCTAAATATTTATTTTTGAAAAATTTAGGAAACCCATGACTCGTGCCAAAGGCCATTGGTCCGTCGTTACCAAAGTGTCTTGGTTCGGGAACTTAGGTATGAGAAGGGAAGGTCAATAATTGAACACCCCACTCACCCGATCAAAGATCGGCCTCTACTAATCATGATGTGGTTTTTATGTACAGTATATGCTCTTGTTCTATATGTAACATACAAGTATAGACTAATTTCACGAAAAGTTGGAACGTTTGATTTCATGTTTATTTTGAAAAAAATGTTTTGAATATGTATCACTGAAAATGGTGATCTCATATATACATGAATCAAAGTATCCCAATTCAAGTGATTAGCCTTCATCCACAGGCATTCAAACAGGTATATCAAATAAGCAATTAGCCCCATGGTAGTATGTTTGATATGACAGCCTTCACACTTATGCAATATGCTAAAGCAAAAATGCTTACCTTAATGTCCGAAGGCGAGTCCAAAACGAAAACAAATAGTTAGAAAAAAATGCATTATCCTAATTTAATGACTAATGCAACACATGAAGCGTGCAATTAAGGTTCGGCTACTAGTATGGCATGTGAGTTAATTCAAGGCATGTGATAGCGCATGTATGCAAGTAAGGAGTTCGAATTTTTCATTTGAATAATATGATAAACGAATGAATGCAAATCATGGAAAATTCTAATTAAACATGATGTCCCTAATCTAACCATCATAAGCAGCGAAATAAAAGAGAGAAAGAATGGGGGTTGGAAGACATACAACTTATTACATATTTGTCCTCACGAAGGAAGGTCTGAATGTCTAAGTGTCTGAATAAATAATTATTACAAAGCCAAATGACTAATAAATGAAAAAGGGTTGTCTAATTTATTACAATAATAATAAGCAATGATTGCTCGACGCACCTCAGGAATTATTCTGTCTGCCTTGTTGGGATTTGTTCTGTTTCACCCTTAGTTACTGCTTTCAAAAAGTGTATTCTTTTGCAATTTATTGGAGCCTTGTGGACCCCGAAACGTGACTCAGTCGAGCCCCAAATAAATCCAATACTTTGTTTTCTTGTGGAAATCTATTTTTTGTACCTGAGGTGAAACAATGTAGACAGGGTATTCCTAGCCATGTTTGTCCTTTTTTTTTTACCCTTCTCTATCATAAAAATACTTAAGAGAGGGTTGGAATCATCTCCAAAACCATCAATTAGCAAGTTGATTGCTTGATGATCTCGGATACAATTTGGACAATGATCAATAAATGCAATGAATAAACAACCACCCCTCCCTCCTATCATGAAGTGAATTCAAGAAGGGAAGTAGAGACGCTTCAAGGTTCATCAAAATATCATGAATTGATGTAAGACAAGCCTTGACATAATAGACTCGGTATAACGTCCGACCGAGTCCAATTAATCTTGTTAATTCTTGATGTCGATTGTAATCCAATTTTAACCAATTGTTTTAGCCTTTTTTCTTACCTTTCCATTTCTTTATCTTTTCTCTTGTTTGTGCAAAAGTGATATTTACGTCCACTAAGTCCAAAACTCAATAAAGAGAAACAAGCATCAACTTAACCCGAGAAACAAATCTTATTTTCTTCGGAGGAAATTACAAAGGAAGAGTCAAACTTATTTACAAGCGATAAGGAATTCCAAGTCAAACTCAAGATATGCAACAAGGACTAGTCAAACTCAAAAGAGTGATAATGACTTAAAAAAACCCAAACTTGAGTGATAATGACTTGAAATCCAAACTTGATAATAAGTGATAATGACACTTTCATTGATCATTTTCAAGGGTCAATTAGTCCCTTAAAAGTAAACACACTGAAGAATAAAGAGAAATGAAAAATAAAAATTGTGCTTTAGTATAAGAACATGTATACATTTGGGGTAGTGAACCTCCAAAGCATTTAAACCGTTAAGTATAGAACGTTTTATGCTTTTGGTAGTAAATCCCCTAAGAGATTAAATCAGTAAGCATAGAACATTGTATACTTTTGGTAATGAATCCCCTAAACATAAAACGTTTTATGCCTTTGGTAGTGAATCTCCAAACAGATTAAACCATTAAGCATAGAGCGTTTTATACCTTTGGTAATGAACCTCCTAAACATAAAACATTTTATGCCTTTAGTAGTGAATCTCCAAAGATATTAAACCATTAAGCATAGAGCATTTTATACCTTTGGTAATGAACCTCCTAAGCATAAAACGTTTTATGCCTGTGGTAATGAATCTCCAAAGAGATTAAACCATTAAGTATAGAGCGTTTTATACCTTTGGTAATGAACCTCCGAAGAGATTAAACCATTAAGTATGGAAGAGTTCCTTTTTTATACTTGAACCACAATTTTAATTTTTCATAACTTTTTAATTGAAATAAGCAAAGAATAGAGGGAGATTGCAGAGATGATTATGCGAAGTTGATTAATTGGTTAGTACAAACAAACTTGATATTTAAAACATAAATCGTTGAAATAAATTAAACAGCCCCCTAAATAGCATACAATAGTGCTGAAATTAAGCTATAGAAAGCAAGCAAAATTAAATAGGATCAAGTTAGTAAACAAGTAAAAGGAAGGGTGGCTAACCCCTCCACTTTTACAACTTCAAATCACATAGTTTAGATGTTGAAAAATAACCCCAAAAAAATTTGAGAGAAACTTGCCACTTTTACTATTCACCGCCGGAGGTTACTATTCACTGTCGGAGGTACTATTCATCGTCGGGGTTACTATTCACCGCCGGAGGTTACTATTCATCCGGTGGGATAAATTATTTAAAGTAATAAATTACAACAGTTTATATACAATATTTAAATTACAGCAGATATGTGCGTGGTGTAGCCTTCCCATTAAAGCGATAAAAAAAATAGTTATGAAAAGAAGTAAATGAAGTATTTAAACAAATTATATGACATTTTTAAAATAAATGAAAATTTGCGAAAACTCACCTTCTGGGGAAATGATGAATTTTCTGAGTCACAAACTTTCTTTTGATTACTCTCAAGTCTGTGGAATGTGTTCTCAATTCTCAGTCCAAAATTTGGAATTACAGCTTTAGTGGTTGGTTTTTGAATAGTGTATTGATGAAATGGAAATAAAAATATCAAAAAAAATATTTTATTTTCCCTCTCTCAAAAAAAAACTAATTTTCTTTCTTTCTGATTCTTTTTCTCTCAAACTCTCTCGCACCACTTCATTTTTCTCTCTCTGATTAGCCCCCCCTCTCCTCCTCTCCCTTTGATTGCTTTATATAAGCAACAACTAGAAAGACACAAACAAACAAAGTATAATATAATAATATAAATATTATATATTATATATCTATATGCAATTGAGTCCAGCAGGCCAACCAAACTCTCTCCACAAACAAACTATATACATATAATATAATAAATATCTAATCGAATATATATATGCATTATGTGCTTGGATTTGGATGTCGGCAACCAAGGGCTGACCGACATAAATTTTTTATTATTTTTCTTTTATAATATATATATAATATAATATATAATAACAAAAATATATAATTTATACCAATTTATATATAAAAAAAACAAAAAATATGAACAAATACATAAAATTAGGCAAAATTACAAAATACTAAACTAATAAAATATTTAGCAGTTTAAAACAATTGGGCCATAATGGTGAAGGTTGGGATTAAAGTTCAAATTACATCTCTCTTACTGAGAATTCTGTGAGAAACACATTCTAATTGTCATAATCGGGTAATTAAAAGAAAGCACCCAAGTCTTAGGGCCAGTCAAAATTGGGGTATCTACAATACCTAAAGACTTTTGTCATTACATGGCCTTCTGAGGATGAAGACTGTTTTTGTGGTGATTGGACCGCAGTCCTTTTTTTGCTGCTTTATGCATCTTTCCTTGAGAAATCAAACACATCCTGATTTTCTTCATTCATTTTCTCTTTTCTTGCAGAAGGGATTTCAGTTGGGATAACTTCAGGTATCCCATTGGAATCTAGATAAAATTTTGCATTAGTGAAGTGAGGCTCAGTTTCTATAAATGGCTTGTCATCTGCTAGCACTATCACATAGGTCAAATTTAAAACATTGATGGAGAGTTAATACAACTACACCATTTCCATGGACCCAAGGTCGCCCAAGCAGCAAATTATAGGACGTTCTTGCATCGATAACGTGAAACAAAGTATTTGTCGTAAGTTCTCCAATGGTGAGGTTCAAACGAATCATACCAATCGCGCGTTACCCCCCTTGGTTGAAACCTTGAATAACCAAACGACTTCGAGCTAACTCGTCAACTGGGATTTCAAGTTTCTTCATGGTGAACGTTGGCATGATTTTTACCACTGAGCCTCCATCAATAAGGATGCGGTTAACTTTTTGTTCACTAATAAAACCATAGACAAACAATAGGTGATTGTGTGGCTTTAAACCTAGTTAAAGGTCTTCATCAGTGAAGGTAATTGTTGTGCAACAAGGAACAAAAGTGATGAGTTCACCTTGGAATAGTCTAGTTCATTAATGACAAACTCATATTTTCCAGGATTTTCCAACACTTGAACAAGCGCAAGTTGTATAGATCGAAGGAGTCGAGACACTTCACGTAAACTAAAGCGTGGAGGCAGTTCTTTTCAGGTTGTCAGGACATCAATTTTCTCCTTATCTGGTGTCACCTTGACAGCTTGAACTTGTTCCACATCTGCTTCATTGGTTGAAACCACGCCTCGACCAAGTCATCTCCAAAATACCCGATGGGGAAAACATCTTGCAGGATGATTGGGGTACACGAGTTTTCTTTAGGCAATTTGTCTACTTGTTGCATCTTCTTTTCATCATTCTTTTTGTCCATCACCTCTTTCTTGGAATTTCGATGGAAGCTCTTCTTTCCTTATACTTTCTTGAGTGAAAAATGTTGAGTCTTGGACTTACTTCTTCATGACTTCCTTCGTGTCATGAGAGTCCAACGTTCATCTTCCCCAATAGTTAAGACTTCTTCAAAACCATCATGGACATGTCTGTCTTGGTTTGGAACTTGAATAATGATAGGTTCAAGTGAACCAAACTGGATGAGTTTGGGAATTGCTTTCATTGTTGGGATTGAAGATTATGACATTTCTGTCTTGGATTTTGAGGATAGAGAATTTGGAGGTCCTATAATAACCGTCGCATGGTTGGATTCTGCTGATTCATCAAGGTCCAAAAGGATTTTGCTCTTTCTAGCGAAGTCCACGAGCAATTCCTTTAACACGAAGCATTTTTTAGTAGGATGACTAACTATCCAATGATAGTGGCAGTACTTCAAATCCTTCACACGACATACTTTTTCAGGGCATTTGCACTTAGGGAGTTGAATGACTTTCTTTCCAAGTAAATCTTCTAACATCCCTGGTACATCAGAGTTAGGAAAGGGATACTTCTTTTCTTGTAGTTCTTTCAAAGATGGGCATATTTCCTTCCAATTGAAATTCGATTCGGAAGGGAATAATTATAATAAAATAAGTATAAGGGATTAGCCTAATCAAGAATGAATTAAATCCACTAATTAAACATATATAAAGCCACTATAGCTTCTAGAACCCTTGAACACATTACAATTTATCATTTTTTTGAGTTCCAAACCGTTAAAGAGAAAGAGAGAGAGAAAGAGAGAGAGAGAGAGAAAAGGAATTAGGAACAAATGTTGGAGAATCGGAAACAATAAAGGAGAATTGCTATATAATTTGGAGAATCACTCAAGCTTGCTAGAGTTCAAGGAAACTGAGAGTTGTAGGTAAGAATTCAACTTATATTTTGTAACTTTAAGCTCATTTACATGTGAAATTCAAAGGAAATTTAAGATTAATGCCAGAATTAAGCTTAAAAAGGGAGAAAAAAAGAACATTCATGCATGCATGTACATATCATGGTATTTTGAAGATGTTTACTTAAGAATTCTCTCATGCATGCATTGATCCTAGCTTGGTTTTGGCATTTCATTAAGTTTCATACCATTTTACCTTGTTTGATCATGTTTTGAAAGCTTTGAAGTCAAGAAATCACATGCATGTTATGTTTTAACATTTTAAGCTTAACTTTGCACAATTGGCACCCTTTTGGGTTTTGATTTTGCGAAATAATTTTGAATTCATCATGTTTTACAAGTTTACATATGTTTCCTCAAGTTTTGGGCCCAAAAGGATGGGTTTTGTTGGTTTGAATTTAAGCTTTGAACTTAAATCTGCAATTTGGAAATTCCATAATTTGCACCCTCCGCTCGAGTGGTGGAGTTTGTGCTTGAGTGGAGAATGCGAGCTCCTAGTACATTTGCAAAGTTTGGGGGTTGGCTCGAGCGTCAAAATCTGCGCTTGAGCGACCACCCTTGTTTTTGACCCACCGCTCGAGCGACAGAAGTTGCGCTCAAGCGTAAAATGAGAGGTCCTAGAAGTTTTACAGACTTTGCAGACTGCTCGAGTAACAGAAGTTACGCTCGAGTGGGGAGCAACCGTCAAGCGTTTGTTTAGCTGAAAAATCATGCAACCAGTACTTTTGCAGACTTTACAAACCGCTCGAGCGGACTGCCTTGTTTTAAAAATTTTGCTAAGTGTTTTAAAGTGTATTTTGGCATTCTCATTGCATCTTAGACATTCATAAGCCCTAATTAAGACATTATAATGGGAATAAAGGCTAGAAACACACTAAGAACGAAACAAAATAAGTTAAGTACTATCCGAGTGTGTGTTTCAATATGTGTATCTGCTATGCGTTTGTGTAGGTCACGCGCCTTAGCCGTTTGGTTTGTTTGATTCGTCTGATCTGTTATTGGAGCCATCTGTGAGTAGTAACTCTGCAAAGTTATGTTTAACTTTAATTATTTTCTAATGATATGAAATGATCAGTTTTCTGAAATGTTATGTTTTGTATAAATGAATGATTGTCCAAGTTTTTGAAATGTATTCATGGCATCCTTAGCATCATATGATATGCGTCCATTTATAGGTCATCGGAATGCCTTCATGGTTGTCCTTTTATGGGTCATCGAAATGCCTTTATGGTCGTCCCTTTATGGGTCATCGGAAACATCTCTATGTACATGAGTCATCGGAATGCCTTTATGGTTGTCCCATCAAGGGTCATCGGATTTGTTAATACTAATGGATGTACCACGTATGATCTTGTGAAATATATGAACTTTGAACATGAATATGAATATGTATCTACTTCTGAATAAGAATCTGAATTCTGAATCTGTTATAGACATCATTTATTAAAACCTTTACTCTGTTATTATTCACTGAGCTCTAGCTCACCGTATTATTTATGTATGTAGGTGATCAAGCGCGTGACCAAGCCTAAGCTATTGCATGGGAGTCAGTTTTGCCCAGCCAACCGCAATGCCTCTCGCGGAGGTTCCGAAACTTACTTATGGTCAATGTTCTGTGATCTAGAATTCCATCTAAGTTTTCTTTGTAGTCCAATTTCGGTTATCTGTAAGTGAACTGATGTAAAACTGTTGCTCATATGACATCACCTTTATGTATATAAAGTTTAATATGTTTTGTCCTATGTATGTCTACACAGCTCTATAGAGTATGTATGTTTTATATATTTGCTTCTGCAGCACCTTATTATGTGTAAATCTGTTCTGTGGCCTTTGGTAATCCAAGGATTGCTAGCCAATTACGATACTAAACCTATAAAGGTGGGTTTGGGTCATGATAGGCTTGTCTTTCCATTGCTTGGTACTAGTTAATTCCATCAGGCTTACAATACAGCAGGTGCTATAAAAATAATTAAGGAATTCAGGTTCCATTTGCTCCCAATTGTCGATTGACTCAACCTCTAAATTAGTGTACCAAGCAAAGGCATTTCTTTGAGTAACCGAACAAATTGTTTGGCAAGTAGATCTCCATCTGTCCCGACATTGTTGCAAGTTTCAGCAAAGTAAGCAACATGTTGTTTAGGATTACCTTTTCTGTCGAACTGCTGGAACTTGAGAGGTTGGTATCTACTCAGCATTTTAAGAATGTCTACCCTCTTTATGTAAGGCTTGGAGTACACGAAAGCGCTTTGAGGGGGCCCATTGTATTGTACTCAGATAGTATTTACAATCATTTCTTGGAGTTGTTGAACAGACAAGGAAGCAATAGATGTTGGTTGAGTACTTGTGCCAATTGCTTGTCATGCAATAGATGTATAGCAAGTTTCCTCACCAACGACTTGCTTGGACTTAGATATAGGGTTCACCTTCTCAACAAACATGGTTTGTGGTGTAAAGCCAGGTGGATGAGAATTGTCTTGAGTTGTTTCGTCAACATTTCGCGCTTCTAACTTGTTCATCAATGTGGTAATCTAAAGATCTTTCTCTTCTACAGTTTTGGTGAGCTTGTCAATGACACGAGTCATGGTCACTAATTGTTCTTCTACGGAAGTAGTGTCAATGGTCATGACTTGCCCTATAATAACCCGACCCTCGTACATGATTCTGGTATCTTTTCAGCCCTCTATTCTGTGCTTTTGAATGCTCATTGTGAAACTCTATGTGAAATTACGTTGAATTAAGTGAAACCTGGAAATATGAATTCCTATCTGTTGAATAAGGAAATTATCTGTCGCACTTAAACTATTTGAATCTGAAATTGGACGCCTTAGAGACTTAATTTTCTGAAATTGATTTGATATTTGAAATCTGCATGATTTTTAAGCTCTAATGGGATTTTCTGTGTAATTTCAATTTGAGATGATTAAACGATTAAATTTTGTCTTATTCCCTTTTTATATAAATAAATATATCTATATCAAGCTTTGAGATATCTTTGACTTAGAAATATCTCCTGTGTGCAACCTAGAAGAGGGACATTCGTGAGAGTTGGAGAGAAGTCCTTCAAGTGAAGGATTTGGGAGATTTTGTGAAGATTGTCTAAATTGAACTTAAGGTATGGGAAAAATTACTTTATCTAGACTCTCTCTTGATCATGGTTGGAAATTCTCCTTTGTTTGGAAAAGTTATAGTAGATGTTGAAGGTTCTATGTGATGATTATATGTTTAAGAACCAAATTGAGTTAGAGAAGGGACATCTACATCTTGCTCCTTGTTATCCATGAAAATACTCAACTATGTGTTTGAAATATAAGCTTAGATGGCTCTATATGTATGTGTTTATGTAAACCCAAAATAATGAGAACTTTGGAAAGGTTATGGTTGGTTTTGTGTATGGATTCAAATGATTGAGAATTTAAGGAGTGTTGTGATTAATTGTTGTGTGATTTAGCACTTTATTTTGATGTTAAATCTATCCATTTTGAGACCTTGTTTTGTGTTTTCAAAGATGGAGTTTTGTATGGAATTGAGCTGCCAAACAGGGGCCAGGCCGCACGTGCAAAGGTTGTGGCCGCACGTGCGGAGAAAAGGAAAAAAATTGGGTTTGGCTACTGCTTTCGGCCGCTCGAGCGGGGAGAAGGGACCGCACGTGCGGTGCATGTGCACACGAGCAGAGGGGATGGCCGCACGTGCGGCCCAGGTCAGAAATCCCGTTCGCTCCATTTTATGTGCTTAACCCTCAACTCTTTTCGAAATTTGTGTTTGATACCTGTTTATGATTGTACATGCAATTGAAATGTAAAAATGCAAGAAATGGTTAAAAGAAGAAAGAAACTAATATGTGTTATCTATGTGTGTAGGACACACCACAGAAGGAACCACCACTTCGCAACAACACTATGAGTAATAGTATACGGAATGTACATTTATTTACCGCTAATATATGTTATGACCATTCTATTTTCTGTTAAACACAACATTAACATATGTATTGATCGGAATTTGGTGACAATGTACAGTTGACTACATTCTGGGCCGAAAGGCTGTTCAGTATATTTCTGGGCCGAAAGGCTGTTCTGTACATTCTGGGCCGAAAGGTTGTTTAGTATATTTCTGAGCTGAAAGGCTGTTCTGTACATTCTGGGCCGAAAGGCTGTTCTGTATTTCTGGGCTAGTAGGCCGTTCTGTTATAACTGTAATACTAGGCCCAAGGCCATTCTGAAAGTCAAACAATATCAGACTCACTATTTGGATTTCATTTTTGTGAATGCACTGTTATGCATTGTGGTTAAAGTTGGTTATTAAACTGCTTAAGAACTATTATTCACTGAGCTTGTCTCACCCTGTAATTTTGTCTGATTCTGTAGGTAATCAACTTGGAGGTCAGTCCTAGCATCATTATCATCTCTCTTTTGTCAACCTAAGGACAACCAGGCACTTGGAGGAGCCCTTTGCATGCTAGTGCAGTTTTGCTAGACTTTGTCATTTTGTACTAATGTTTTGTGGGCTGAAGTCGATTTGTATCTAATGTTTGTTATATGCCCAACCTCTGGGCTGGACTTGTAAATGTGTATGTAACTTAATCTCAGATGCATGTTCACTAGATGTTTAATTCCGAGTCGTGGTCCTGGCATATTTGTAGTAGCTCAATGGATGTGTCTGCATGTTATTCTATTATATTAACGCTTCCGTTCAGGCCCCGGATATTTTTATATAGCAGGATAAGTGTCTGTTTCTGAGTAGGTCATGCCCAAAATTTTAGGGGCAAGTTTGGGGTGTGACATGCCCACCGACCGAGACAAATCTGAGTGATTCAATGAAATTGAACGTTGAGGACTACTAGGAGATGATCTTGAGTGTGAGCCTGCACTTGAGTTTGCATCAAAACCTACGAGCGTTGGGTGTGAGGAGAAATCTTCTAGAAGAGAATCCTTTAAGACAGAAGTGGGCTTCTTCCATTCCTTCACTTCCTTTTGCTTAGCCTAGACGTAGATACCATGATAGATTTATGAGACTTGCCTTGCACTTGCTTTATTGAATTGGTGGTCGGCATGACCCTATGAATGGCAAGAGCAATGGTAGCCTTGGTCTTGCTATGGGTGATCGGACCTGTAGAAGTGTTGTTGTTGCTGGTCATAACAGCGGCATTCTTGATGGCGTTCTTATTGATCGAAGCAATTTGAACTTCCTTTGAAGCCATTATGCTTGATCAAACAAGGCTTTGGGAAGATGCTTTAGGAGAAAGAGATGAGAGGCAGAAAGAACCCACTGGGCGTGCCAAAATTTGTAAACACGAATTTTGTATCCTGCAATTAAGACACAAAATAAATGCACAAATAATTAATTTTATTTGATTATGATAAATGGGTACAATCCTCTGTAGTTTGCGCTACTACAACAGAACAGATTCTCTTATTCGATCTCCAAAATAATTGCAATCCAACGGGTGTAAAAGCTTGTTGTTGAATTAGACAAGTTGATGAATGTCTTCAAGTTTTCGAATCGAGAAACTTGAAGAAAAAAGGCTTGATCGAGGGCTTGAACAACTGATCTTGAACGAATCTTGAAATAATCTCTTTGAAATGAGGGACCAAATTTATATTTGTAACTTCAAAGGATTGGCACAAGTTTGAAATGGTTGATAATCCTCTCTTTTAAGTTTGAAGAACTTTAGAGAGAATTTTAAGAAGAAAATTTAGCAGAACCTTGAGATTGCATAGGAGCTTGCAAGACCATTAGCCAAAAAATGTGTGTCCTCATTGTTAGGGAAAATCGATGATTGCCACAAGTAAATCAATCAATGGGAATAAAAACTAATGCGGAAAAATTAAATTAAAGGCAACACAAGAATTTTACGTGGTTCCCTCAATGTGAGGTACGTCCACGGGATCGAAATCCGATTCCACTATCAACCA
This sequence comes from Camellia oleifera, assembly GCA_022316695.1. Classification (NCBI taxonomy): domain Eukaryota; kingdom Viridiplantae; phylum Streptophyta; class Magnoliopsida; order Ericales; family Theaceae; genus Camellia; species Camellia oleifera. Next base: position 88,991,880 of record CM039307.1, on the reverse strand, counting down.
AATGAGTTCCAAACGATTACAAACGAGACACTAATGGTCTCACAAAAATCACCCTTAGGTGAATTCCAAATAATCACAAATAAACAAGAGGAAAGACCTCACCAAATAGATGAACCAAAATCTTCAGAACCAAAGTTGAAGAAGACCCAAAATAACGAACCAAATTAATTTCAGAACAGAGGCAACATGAACAAATCAAGCACCTTGACCAACATTAACCAATCGGCACTATTACCAAAGCTCTACAGCAGTCGCCACTTTTCTTTTTGTGTTGAACAAAAACAATGCCTCCAATATAAACATAATATATTGAATCTAGGGTTTTGTAATCAAACCCTAATTTTAACCAAATTGGATTGGGCCTCCACAGATTAAATATAATATATAAAAATATATTATAATTAATACTAAACCAAATTAAATTCTTTTTCCAAAACCAATTGGGTCCCACACTCCAATAAGGAGGTATACCCAACAATTCTCCCCCTACCGACTTAGGTGGAGAGATCAACCATACCCGCCAAAGTTTGACACTTTAAATGTTTATCCCTCGACAAAGTCTTTCTCAACATATCCGAGATATTATCATCTGTGTTAACCTTTTCGAGTTGTAACAATTTCGAGTCTAACACATCATGAATCCAATGGTATCTCACATCAATGTGTTTCGATCTCGAATGAAAGGTAGAATTTTTACTCAAGTGAATAGCACTTTGACTATCACAATAAAGCACATACCTTTCTTGCTTCAAACCCAACTCTTGCAAAAATTTCTTCAACCATAACTCTTCTTTGCAAGCTTCTGTGATGGCAATAAATTCAGCTTCGGTAGTTGAGAGAGCAACACATTTTTGTAATTTAGATTGCCATGCTACAGCTCCCCCTGCAAAAGTCATCAAATACCCAGAAGTAGATTTCCTAGAATCAACATCACCAGCCATGTCAGAATCTGTGAACCCATCAAGCATCGGCTTACCATCCCCAAAACACAAACACACCTTCGAAGTCCCTCGAAGATATCTTAGAATCCATTTTACCGCTGCCCAATGTTCTTTACCCGGATTAGAGAGAAAACGACTCACCACACCAACTGCGTGAGCAATATCCGGCCTTGTACAAACCATGGCGTACATCAAAGAACCAACTACTGAAGCATAAGGAACTTTCAACATCTCTTCTTTGTCTTTCTCACTTGTAGGACATTGATTCGAACTAAGTTTGAAGTGACCCGCAAGTGGACAACCAACCGGCTTTGCTTTATCCATGTTGAATCTCTCAAGAACTTTCTCAATGTAGCTCTCTTGAGAGAACCAAATCAGTCCCTCTTTGCGATCACGAACAATTTTCATACCAAGTATTTGTTTTGCCGGTTCCAAATCTTTCATAGCAAAAGATTTACTCAACTCTACCTTCAACTTGTTAATCATGGTAGAATCTTGACCCACAATTAACATGTCATCAACATAAAGCAAAAGAAAAATAAATTTACCATCCGGAAAAATTTTCACAAACACACAATGGTCCGAAGTGGTTTTAGAAAAACCATTATTCATCATGAAAGAGTCAAATTTTTTGTACCATTGCCGCAGAGCTTGCTTGAGGCCATACAAACTTTTCTTCAATTTGCAAACAAATTTCTCTTTCCCTTTCTCTACAAAACCTTCCGGTTGCTCCATATAAATTTCTTCTTCAAGATCACCATGAAGAAATGCGGTCTTCACATCAAGTTGCTCAACTTCAAGGTTCATACTTGCAACCATGCTAAGTACAACCCGAATAGAAGACATCTTTACAACTGGTGAGAAAATCTCGTCAAAGTTAATACCCTTCTTTTGCCCAAAGCCTTTCACAACAAGACGTGCCTTGTACCTCAGATTCTTGCCATCATTCTTCAATTTGAAAACCCACTTATTTTTCAGAATTTTCCTCCCCTTAGGCAACTTCACTAAGTCATAGGTGTGATTTTCAAGTAAGGAGTTCATCTCCTCTTCCATGGCCTTTTTCCAATCACCTTTCTTTGCATGCTCAATTGCTTCTTGGTAGCTCTCTGGCTCCCCTTGATCAGAAATCAACACAAACTCATTGGGAGGATACTTTCTTGAAGGTTGTCGGTCCCTTGTAGATTTCCTCAACTCAAGTTGTGGTGGCGGTTCTTGAGTTGGATGCTCTTCCTCAATTTCTGGGTCAACTTCATTAGGATTAGCATCATCTTCTACATCTTCAATAGGTGGATGCACATCTCCCCCATTTTCGTCATCAACTGGAGATGAAGGAGATGGATCCATGTCAATGAGATCACTAGTTTTTGGCTCCGGTTGATCACTTTTGCCAAAGTCTTTAATTGTTTGGTCTTCAAGAAACACAACATCATGGCTTCGAATAACTTTCTTGTCGATCGGATCCCACTATCTATACCCGAATTCATCACGCCTATAGCCAAGAAAAATACATTGTCTTGACTTACTATCAAGCTTGGACCTCTCATCCTTTGGAATGTGAACAAAATCTCGGCAACCAAACACTCTCAAGTGCTCATAAGACACATCTTTGCCAGTCCAAATTCTTTCAGGAACATCACCATTCAAAAGATAGCAATGTGACAAATTGATCACGTCAACCGCTGTACTCATTACCTCATCCCAAAAGGATCTTGACAATTTAGCTTGTGAAAACAAACACCTTGTTCTTTCTACAATGGTGCGGTTCATCCTCTCGGCAACGCCATTTTGTTGAGGAGTCTTCTTAACTGTCTTTTGGTACCGAATACCTTGGCTGCGACAATACTCATCAAATGGCCCAATGTATTCACCACCATTATCTGATCGGATGCACTTCAATTTCTGCCCTGTTTCTCTTTCAACCATGGCCTGAAAATGCTTAAATACTTCTAGAACTTGATCTTTAGATTTTAGTAGAAAAGCCCAAACTTTCCTTAAATAATCATCAATGAAAGTAACAAAATAAAGTGCACCACAATGTGTTCTAACTTTTAAAGGACCACAAACATTCGAATGAATCAACTCCAAAACTTTTTCTTTTCTAGAAACAACATTTTTATGAAAAGAAACTCTATGTTGTTTACCTGCCAAACAATGAACACAAGTTTTAAGATATGTACCTTTCAAACCGGGTAGAAACTCTTTCTTGAACAAAACTTGTAGCCCCTTTTCACTCATATGACCAACCCACTTGTGCCACAATTCAGTAGAAGTATCATCTTCAAGTGCATTGATAACACCTTCACAAATTTTTCCTTGCATCGAATAAAGTGTATGAGTCTTCTTGCACTTAGCCACCACCAAAGAACCCTTTGTGAGCTTCCATATTCCATCACCAAATTTGTTGTTGAAGCCTTCATCATCTAACTTCCCAGTAGAGATCAAATTGAGGCGAATGTCAGGAACATGCCTCACATCTTTAAGCAACAACTTGTAGCCCAAATTTATTTCCAAGCAAACATCACCCATGCCGATAATCTTGGACAAACCTTCATTACCCATTCGAACAGAACCATAATCTCCTGCAGTGTAGGTAGTGAAGAAATCAACTCGAGAAGTCACATGAAAAGAAGCACCGAAATCAATCACCCAACTGCTCTCTTGGCCCACAAAATTGATACAATCATCCTCACAAACGACCATGAGATCATCGGTAGTAACTGCCATTGTGTCTTCTTGCTTCTTATCCACACTTTTGTCACGTCTTTTCTCCTTATTCTTGAGCTTTCGGCATTCCCGCTTCATGTGCCCTTTCTCATGGCAATAATAACACTCAACGTCTTTCTTTGAAAAAAAACCATCTCTTGACTTGTCACAGCTTTGATCACGACCATGAGGAGTCTTACTCCTCCTTATTTTGCTTCGGCCTCTCACAACAAATGCTTCCGAACGAGAGGAACCGGCTGATTTTCTTCTAGTTTCTTCATTCAACAAGCTACTAGTGACTTAGCCCATTGTGACAACTCCATCGGGTGCCGAATTACTAACTGTCACAACTAAAGTCTCCCAACTTTCGGACAAGGAACTAAGTAGCATCAAAGCCTACAACTCATCATCAAAAACAATTTTCATAGAAGCAAGTTGGTTAACAATACTCTTTATTTCATTCAGATGTTCTGGAATAGGGCTGCCCTCTTTATATTTTAAATTAACCAACTTACGAAACAGAAAGGCTTTATTTGTGGCTGATTTTCTATCATAAAAACTCTCTAATTTTTTCCATAAATCATGTGCCGAAGTTTCAGTAGCAACATGATGAAACACACTGTCATCAATCCATTGACGAAAAACACCAACGGCTTTTCGATTAAGCCTCTTCCGCTCATCATCTTTCATGCCTTCGGGTTTGCCACTATCACCCTTAATAAGTCCATACAAATCTTTACAAAATAATAGGTCTTCCATTTTAGTTTTCCAAGTTACCCAATTACTTCCATTAAAGCTAGACATATGACCCACATTCCCCTCCATTTATTTACACAAATAAATAGATCCAAATAAACCGTAAGCTCTTATACTAGTTGTTAGGGAAAATCGATGATTCCCACAAGTAAATCAATCAATGGGAATAAAAACTAATGCGGAAAAATTAAATCAAAGGCAACACAAGAATTTTACGTGGTTCTCTCAATGTGAGGTACGTCCACGGGATCGAAATCCGATTCCACTATTAACCAAATAAGTTCCAAACGATTACAAACGAGACACTAATGGTCTCACAAAAATAACCCTTAGGTGAATTCCAAATAATCACAAATAAATAAGAGGAAAGATCTCACCAAATAGATGAACCAAAATCTTCAAAACCAAAGTTGAAGAAGACCCAAAATAATGAACCAAATTAATTTCAGAACGGAGGCAACATGAACAAATCAAGCACCTTGACCAACCTTAACCAATCGGCATTATTACCAAAGCTCTATAGCAGCCGCCACTTTTCTTTTTGTGTTGAACAAAAACAATGCCTCCAATATAAACATAATATATTGAATCTAGGGTTTTGTAATCAAATCCTAATTTTAACCAAATTGGATTGGGCCTCCACAGATTAAATATAATATATAAAAATATATTATAATTAATACTAAACCACATTAAATTCTTTTTCCAAAACCAATTGGGTCCCACACTCCAATAAGGAGGTATACCCAACACTCATCTCCATAGTGAGAGCCTCTATTTATAGGCTTAGGAGAGAAAAGGTTAATTTTGGAAACTCTGAAATTGATTTTAATTTCAAAGAAAATATCAATTTATTTCTTACTTTATGGAAATGATTTGTATTGAAATTTAGAATTATTCCACCAAATTTTGACAAAATATCATTATGGGTCCCACACTTTTGGGTTGACCCAATTGTCAAAATATATTCACTTTTCTTTTGATATGACCCATAACTTAAAACAGGTTGAGGTCCATAATTGTGGTACGACCCACATCCATTTGAAAACTTTGATCATTTTAATTTTGAGTAATCAAGAAAAGCTTTTTTATCTTAACTAATCATATAGTAATCAAGATATGTGAAAATTTAAATGTCTATAGCGACATTTCTATAAAAAAAAATAAAAAACAAAAATTTACTAAAACCCAATAAAAGTAACAAAATAACTACTAAAAAACAAGGAGTTTTCTTAGGTGTGCAACCCACAAAAGGTGTAAGTGGGTTACACACCATGTGCCACTCACACAAAAGGTGTAAGTGTAAGGTGTAAGTGTAAGGTATAAATGAAATGTACAAGTTGCACACCATGTGCCACTTACACAAAAGGTGTAAGTGCAAGGTAAAAAAAGATGTAAGTGTAAGGTGTAAGTGAACACAAAAAGGTGTAAAGTGTAAGTTGCACACTATAGCATTACCCAAAAAATAATTGTCAAACCAGTCCTGAGAGATAACTCCAACGTCAGTATTTTCAGATTTAGATACGCGTTAGGTCATGCGTCTGTTGTACCCTCAATAACTCAGGGTACACATTGGCTTTTTAATTAATCTTATTAGTAATTTATCCACGTTATATATGGGGATAAATACATAATTAAAAAAAATTAAATTAAATAATAATATAAAATTGTCTAAAATATGTAATAAAATTATTTATAATCAATTAAATACATGTCATAATTTAATTAATAAAAATTAAATAATAAATTACAAAAGTTATATTTATGATAAAATATAAATACCTTTCGTTTTATAAGTTTTGTAATTTTATCGTATGATAATAGTAAAAAACATTTGTTAAGATACTAATGTTTTAGTATTTTCATTATTAAAAATATTAACATTAAAATTAAAAAATTAATTGAAAGTTTGAACCTTAAAGAAATCCTATTGAATTGTAATTATATATAATATAGATAAAGATTATATAAAATTGAAAAATATAAATAGGAATTACTCAATCATAATATATGTAAATCTCTACAAATACACACACATATATAGGTTTAGTGTGTATGAAAATAATAAGTTTTGATATGTGAGAGGGCAATTTATACGTAAATTGGGCCGAGTTGGGTATTGGGCCGTTGTGGGCCGCAGTACAAAAGGCCGAGTAGAAAGGGCAAATAAGTTTAGTTCGGTCTGGAGAAATAGCCTCTGAGTTGGACCGGTCGCGACCATGGTGGTTAGTTCGGTCGCGTAAGGTTTGTTTCTACTTCGGTTAGAAAATGTGTTGTGAAGAATTCGGTCCTCAGTAGTGAGTTCGGCTCCACTCTTATGGACAGCTCGGTCTTAGCATGGGAACACCGAGATAAGAGAAAGAAAGGTAGGAGCCAGACTAGAGGTTACTTCGGCCATGTTAGTTCAGTCGAACCCTCATATGGATAGTCCGGTTTTGGCACGTGAAATCGGAGTAGAAGCGAGGAATGGGAGAGCTGAACTAGGAGTTAGTTCGGCCAGACTTGCCTATTCAGTACGGCAATGTTACTCCGGTCGTGTGGTAGTTCGGCCGTGGAAGAACCATCTCACTTGGTTTAAACAGTGAGGGAGGGTGTTGGAGGATAAGCATTGTCTTCCAGGAGTATGAATCCTAGGAGGACTCTACGCAAGGAGGTGTAATCCTAGAAGGACTCTACACTGGGAGGAGTAAGAGTCCCACCAGGATTGTGCCACGCGAAACCTATATAAGCTCACCAATATCACCTTTGGAGAGGTAATGCAACCTTTGCTCCCTGAATACATAGAGCTTTTGCCTTCCTGTCTTGCTTACTGACTTAGGCATCGGAGAGGTTTCCGGCACACACCCGCCGGCTAGCTCACGTTTGTATTTTCAGGTGGTAGAACGACGTCGTACGAGGAACGCAGACTTGATCAACAGGATTATACGAGAAGGTGTATTTCTTTCCCGTACAATATGTCTGATAAATAATAATGACTGGTGAGGGAAAAAAAATATGCTACGGAATTTTAATTATATAAATCATTTTTTGGTTTATGGTGAAAATTTTAAAATATTTTAACAGAAAATATTTTACGGAAAAATATTTTTTGAGTGTGTGATCTATTAATTATTACTTTTTACTTGAAAAACTCCTTGGGTGTATGATTTATTAATTATTATTTTTTAATTAGAAAACTCCTTGTTTGTTTCATTGTAAGGAAAGAATGATTTTGGGAATGAAAACTGGATTCTTTGTTTAAAAAAGAAAGTTTTTGAGTGTGTAATTTATTAATTATTTTTTTAAATTAAAAAATTAAGAAATTTAAATTAAACACTTGGAACTCTCATATTTTTTCTTACTAAAAATTCTCTTTTACTTATATAATATATATGGTGATGAGTAGTTTGCAAATTTGGTAACTGGACCATGCCTTAGTTTTTAATTTTTATTTATTTTTCTTTTCATTTTAGGACAATAATAATAGACTGGACCAGGTATCTTTCTTGTGTACAAGGTTTAATTAAATAGTTGTTCATTATAATTTGTTTCTAATATTAATTTAGTTTCGTCATTGTAATTTTAATTGCACAAAAGTAACCTTAACTTTTAAGATTTGATTTCTATAGTTAAGATTTGATTTCTAATAAACCTAGCTGTTAACTTCCGTTGGCGTCTTGAATAATGGAAAAGTAACGCATAATAACACACATGACTATCTACTTACCTCCGACTCCTCTCATATTTTGTGTTTGAAACTGAGGAATTAATGTTGTGTTTGATTGAAGAATTTAAGAAAAGATTTGAAAAGAAAAAAGTAAAAATGTATAAAATTATGTAAAATGTAAATATATTTTATTCATATTCTATATATCTTTTGTTGTTTCCTTTCTAAATCTCTTCCCAAATCTTCTAACTAACCACGACGCATGTCTCTATTTATAGTTGTAAATTAAATGGTTGAGTGTGCTGTTGGAACAATCCTCGTATTGTACGCCATACGTAAATAATTTTGCTAAAGATATTAGTAAATTATATAAAAAATATATAAATCGACAACAACGTAATTTGTTTGGATAAAACCAAATCAAACCATATACAGAGAAGGATTTAGATTCTCTCAAGTTATAATCTTAACTTCAAAGGGCATTTAAACTTGGTAGGCCTATTTCGGGGTCGGTTTTGGTGATCTGAACCGTTCACTTTTTAGGACTAGTTGAATGGAATATTCATGCAAAAAATTAAGATAATTGGACATCTATAGCGATATGTTTGAATCATATTTGTTTTTAAAAAATGAACGACAAATATCATTTCAAAAATAGCTATTCATTTTTTATAATATAAATCTAATTCAAACATATAGCTACCGATATCCAATCATATTAATTTTTTGCATTAATATTCTACTTAACAAGTCTTAAAAATGAACGATTCAAATCACTGAAATCAGTCTTAAAATGGACTTACCAAGCACAAACACTTTCTCAAATTGAGATGACCAATTTGAGAGAAAGCAAATTTGACAAAGAACCAAAAATATTTACAAACAAATTGTATAAATCTAGAAATGAAAACAATTTGATTGAGGATTATATTGGATACAATGTTCTTAAGACAAATTCATCCCCCGCTACTGTGTTCACAGGTTTTTATTGTATGTTTGTATCCCAAGATACAACGATCAAATTATAGAAGTATCACTACCACCACAAGTCTGCCGAACCTTGATGTGCAAAATTCTTTTACAAAAATAAGAGTGTCGAAAGAAAGAAATACAAGATGAATTTGAATCCAAATGAATGCAATGGAAGCATATTTATAAAGGTGAATCGGTGACTCTTTAAATGGTTATAGTGACTTTTCGATGAAAGACATAACTCTTCTATTGAACAAGTGCAATAGAACAGACAGGATTATTCTCACAAATGGATTCAAATTTTGTATAGAATCTGGCATAATTTTGACTCAAAAATGACGAATTTATTTAAATAAAAATCAAATTTTACATTAAATAAATTTTGTTATAAAACCATACTCAAATTGTGCACTGTGGAGTCAATTTATCATTCACCTATTAATGGTTTCCAAACTATTTTTCCAATATGTACTAATATAGGTTTAGTTGAAGCCCTTATCTACAAATAATATAAATACCAAAATTCTACAATTTCGACTGAAAATCACTTGCATTTCTTTTTTTCTTTTTTTTAACAGATGAAATAATAAGTGTAATGCCCCAAAATCAAGATAATAAACCACCCACAATATTAATTACATAATAACATGCGAGGAAATAGTTATCTTCCATTAATCCCAATTACTTGTACAAAAGGGTAACATATGCGGATATACATTCACAAGTCTAATTCTGAATCTATAGCATATGTTACAACAAGAGATAAGACATAAAAATAAAACAAACAACAAATGCCCTAAAGACTTACAACTTTCCAAGACAATACTTGGTTACATCAAAAGTGGATTAAGTCCAATACAATTAAAAGCCTTTGGCCTGTACAAAACATAAAAAAAAAAATCAACAAAATGAAGCCCTGGCTCCAAGTGCTCCCAAGCTATTGTCTTGGCGAAGGCATATCATCAACACCTGAAATGTTTTTCCCACATAGGGTGAGCCAAAACCCAGTAAAAATAATCCAACACAGTAAATGAATCTTAACAAAGCTATAAGGTGGATGCATATGCAATACTTGTGTCAAAAGCATTTTTATATCTTTTCAAAACCATACAATGCTAGGGTAATATCATAATTCATGAACCACTTCCTTTACAATAGAAGACAGGATAATGAATCACATTTTAAAAATCTCAAAACCAAAACAGCCTTTCACGGAAATTTCGTCCGCGAGAAACCGTGAACTGATACCCATGTAAACATAGGCTATACAAACAATATTATTGCCATTTTACGGATATTTCGTCTGAAGGATCGGTACTCATGTATATGCGCGGTTTTCGAGACTTTCACCCTGGACACATAGACCAACTTATTTTATATAGCAACAACTCCTTTCCAGATTCACCAATTTTCTCAAAACAGTAACATTTCCAATGTTTAAGTGTGAGATAATGCTCAATACAAATGAATGACAAAAATAGTTTCAATTCTCCTAATTCACAAGTAATTTCTACAACAATCATAACTATCCTCCACCGATAACCCAAAACAGATATTTCTAAACAGATAAACAATTTTCAATAAAGATAAACTCTCCAAATTTTCAAAAGGTGAGTGATAATATCCAATTCCACCATCCTCATCAACATCAACCCAATGTCACAATTTCAATATCAATCTCATTATTAATATAAAATCAACATTTGAGGCATTTGGAAAAAAATTCCTTTTTCTTTCCAACATCAATCCCAAGCATCAAAATCAACCATTTCTTCTCAACTCAACTTTATTTTCAACATCACAATCATTTTCAAGAATCCATTTGAAAAAAAAAAAAAAAAAAAAACCCTCTTTTGATTCTTACCCAAAACCTTAGATTTGTTCCAATTATTTCCAAATTTGCAATATTGTTTAGAAATAAAAAATAACTAAGTTAAAACTCATAAAAAGTGTGAAGATATCCCTACCTCAAGTTTAGAAGATGAAAGAAAGAATGGAGATACTTCAAAGACGTCGAAATCTAACTTTGTTCATATCAAAAAGAAGCCCATAGCATGCTCTACCTTTTTAATAAAGGGACACATGTAAGAAGATCGATGAATCTAGGCGTATTCGAAGGAAATAGGTGAGTTTTAGAGAGAGTGTGAGAGATATTTGGATTTTGAAATGTTTAGAGAGAGAGAGAGAGAGAAACAGAGAGAGAGAGAAAGATGAAAAAGTGACTCAAAAATAGCAATTTACAAACTAATATACACACAGCTCGCTCGAGCGCAAGATGTGTTGCTTGAGCAACTAAACACAATAAGTTGCACCACTCAAGCTCGGGAAGCTTCGCTCGAGAGTAGAATACAAACTCCCAAAAGTTTTACAGACAACCAACCATCGCTCGAACGCGAGAAACTTCGCTCGAGCGAAGAATACAACCTCCCAGTAGTTTTGCAGACCTATAAAAGTACTAAGAGTTCACAGAGACCGCTTGAGCGCAAAAAATGTCACTCGAGCAAAGAAGCAAAATTCTAAGCAACAGCTATTTGAAAAAGACAAGCTACCAAACGCAATCAACATATCCTAAAAGCCAAACTCAAAGAGAAATAAGGAAAAGTAAGACAAGAACAACCATATACAACAATAAAACCTAGATCCATAACATCAAATGGGTTGGGTCTAAACCAGAATCGCTATAATAAGAGAGCCAAAAGGCCTAACAAACACAACTTAAGACAACCTTAACAAATCCGCTAGAGCTAGAGGAGGAAAAGAAATCCAATAAGGGGAAGAGCATCCCTGAGAAAAGCTTAGGCCACCAAATAGACTACCTTGTTTGTTACTCTGGAAATCCAAGAGAAAGACAGATTAACTCGAAAAGCTAGCTATTTGATGTCAAAAAAGATAGCTCTACAGTCCTAAGGAGGATCACTTTTTGGATACAATCAGAAGTATAATAGACTTGTTATCTCCCTTAATCTCCACCTCCAAAAGATTGAAAGCATGGGCTAACTAACAAGCTAGCCGACAAGCGAGAGCTTCTCCTTGGAGTGAGAAAGTGCAAATAGTCTTTTTTAACAAGGCATTCAGCGGTTTGTATTTTGAATCTTGGAGACTAACGACAATCAAAGTTAGATCAATGCCCTTTTGAATAGCAACATCACAATTAATCTTGAACTACCCAGCTGCTGGAGGTTCCTACCTATCTCCCCTCTGTTGGTTACCACTTGAGCACTAAACCTAATTTGCACCATTCAAAATGGCACTTGAAACAATTTCCTTCCTAGCCTTCCTAACTTGAAACAACATCAAGGCTGAATCAACTGGTTTCTGATTGAAAACAAACTCATTGCATTGTTTCCAAATAAAAAAACCAATCTATACAATGGAGCTAAAGAAAAAATTACAGCCTTTGTCGTCTTTAAAAAAATCTATCATCTTACAGGACCAAAGTCATCTGAATCATTGAATTAGAAACTCTATAACCAAAATAACTTCCTAATCACAATGCTCAAACCCAGTCGCACTCAAACAATAAATGCTCTACCGATTCCACATTCTTGTGACAAATAGGGCAAAGGCCTGACATAGCGCATTTTCACTTGAGAAGATTTTCCTTTATAGTTAGCACATTCTTACGAACTCTCCACCAAAAGTGACGGATTTTTGGAGAGACGTTTAAGGACCAAATAAGTTTCTAGAAATTCTTTGGAAGTTGGAAAGATGAAGATGGCCTCATAGCTAAACCATTTTCTTTCTCTTTAACGCAACAGAATAACCCAACTTGACAAAATAAGAGCCCTTTGACTCAAAATGCCAAATCAAGGAGTCTGCTTTGTCCTCCACCAAGACTGGAGTAGAGCAAATAGCTGCAACCTCCTCCGAAACAATGCATTTAAGGGAGTCAGATGTGTCATTTTACACACCAAAAATAAACACTAAACTGTACCAAATTCCTTAGAATAATGGTAAGTCTAGGTATCGATCCACAGGGACAAATGTGAAATTAAACTAATTTAATTGTTAAATTCCTAAATTAATTTTGATCAAAGAGATGATTGTTCATAAACTAATAATAATTAAAATACTAAGAGATCAAACTCGCAATTAAAAGTAAAATTGGAATTATTAATTTGGGAAAAACCTAGGATAATGAATTCACCACTAGTTACATAAATAAGGTCTCAAATTGAAAATCAATTATGTTACGGTACAAATCAAATAATCCTTCGCAACTACAAGTTCGAAGCATTGATCAAAAAAATTATCACGTTCAATGTATAGGCACGAACCGTCTCAACTAGCACGAGTCGTTCACTCTAAACTAGGGTAACAAAACAACTCGTCCCTCATAGTATGACTCGTCTCATACCTTAAATATGATAGAATAGAAAAACATTGCATAAAAAGCATTCAATAATCATAGAAAAAAGAATACTTGAAGAAATAATGGAGAATATAATTAAAAACTTCTTGAATACCATACAACTTGTTCAAACCATTACATAATCAAAAATCAAAAAGAAAACCCTATTTACTTGGCTAGGGTTTCATTAAAACCCTAGAAATAGAAGCCTAGCCACTCATGGAGGAGTGGGAAGAGGTAGAATAAGAAGAAACCATCATGAAAGATGTTCTTGAAGCTTGAGAACCCTCATTTCCAAACCCTAGCCCCTTCTCTCTTTTGAAAAATTTTGACACCCTAATCCAGCCTTTTTCTGTCTTTTTATACCTTCAGCTCTTTGAAACAATTCCAAACAAAGGACACATTTTTTGGGTTACGGCCGCATGTTCCGGAAATGCCACCGTACGTACAGCAAGGGTTCCGCATGTGCAGGAATGGGCCTCTGCACGTGCGATTTTTTTGGGCCCTATTTGGTCGCGATAGATGGGCCGCACATGCGAGAATGGTCCTCCACACATACGGGAAGTATTTTTTGCTAAAAATACTCATTTTTGTTCATTTTATGCTCCTACTACATCCATCCTAATTGGCATTAAATAGACATAAAATATACAATTTGACTGGCAAGTAAGGTTACGAGATCCTAGTTACTAGCCTTAATGCTATACAATTCAGCCTCAATCACATCCCCCAACTTACAAATTGCTAGTCCTCAAGCAAGGAATAAAGAAAGAAAAACAAATTAAACAAAATCTAGCTACCTCTTCTTTTGTGGGAAGAACGATTGTATTTAGCATATGCAACAAGCCTTTCAACCACAAAGTTACCCCAAGTGAACAAGTATAGTCTCGTAAAGGTTTCCAAAAACGATACCCACAAACATTAACATAGTCACATCTGCCCAACAACGATTAACCACACTACTCCACTCAAGAATTAACTTATGTGCCAGTACAATGAAATATTAAGACATGATAAGTCATTAAAGGCACAGTGGACAAGAATAAAGAAATCTATTGAGCAAAAACCACAATTCAGTATTACAAAAGTTAAGTTCCCTGTACTTGTGAATGCTAGTAAAACACATCATCAGTACCCTCAGTGTAAAGTGCAATCCCCATAACTAGTTAACTGTCCACTACAATAACCCAGTGTAACTCACAATAACATCCAATATATACAGAAAAAATAAACTTTTACAACCAAGATTCTCAAAATTTTTTTTTTTTAAAAGACTGTGCAATGTCATGATCCATTAAGCTTTCTGATCACCCATGTAACAAGCATTGGGCCAATGACTCCCAAACCAGACGGTTATAGGGCACTAGGTGTGCAGACACCCTTGCAAACTTAATAACTCGAGCTGAAAATGCTACGGATCCGAACAAGTCATTTTCCATATTTTTCCTTAACTGTGTAATGTCTAGGTCCCTTAAGCTTTCTAATTAACCCATGTAGCAAGTATTGGGCCAATGACTCCCAGACAGTTTTAGGGCACTAGGGGCTTAATAACTTGAGTTTATGAACTCAAACAAGTCAAGTTTTTTCTTCTTCCTTTTTGTTTTTTTTTTTTTTTTTTTTGGTGAGAATCAAGGCCACTCATTTATTCTTTTTCTGCAACACTGGCAATAATTAATGATGTACACCAGGAATTATAATAGAGAGGTCATCGCTATGATAGTATGTTCATGTAAATCAAGGAATACTTGTGACAAGTCAACTATTACCACAAACACAAACAACTGTCCTATGCAAACAACACATGCAAGTATTTACCTAATAAACCATTTTCATACAAGTTTACTATGTTTCCCAATTAACATATGCTTATATCACCACCTTACTAGCAACAAGTCAACACCAAGTGAAGTGGTGCAATCAAGTAAAGCAAGTATAAACATGAATTATGAATTATGAGCCAAGTAGAAGTACACAAAAGAAAATACCCTCATCTCCCAACTTAAATATGACATTGTCCTCAATGGAAACAAATGCGAAGTAAATAATAAAGAGAGAGAACATTACCAGACATTGTAGGTGCACATCTAGCTAAGTAGATACGAACAAAACACACGTACGTCCCCTTCTCTTTCTTTCTTTTTTTGTAAAGAAAGAGAAATAAAAATAAATAAAGAAAATAAAGAAAAAGATAGTTTGTTACTAATGAGAATCCAGAACTAGCGGTGGTGGAAAATACTGCTCCAACAAGGTGTGTATCAATGTTCAAGTCTCAAACACTTCGTCATGAACCCGAGTGCCAAGATGGTCAAAACGCTGCTGGCTCAACTCCCGATATGCATAAAAGTCAGTTTGCATGGATGCAACCGATAGCTGATAGTCGAGTTGTCGGGCGTTGATTTGGTCAAATGCCGCCTATGAATGATCTCGATATGCCTAATAATCCATGCGCAATCCCATGAGAAGTTGGTGGTGATTGTGAAGAGTATTGTGCACCTGATCCACAAAGTGCTGAAGATGCAAGTACTCCTTTCGATTCATGTACATGGGCTCTCATTGGGGAGGCACGGGAAAGGTAGGAGAAAGTAGGCCATGCATGGGATCATCTGCCTCAACACCAGGACACCGCCTTGAAGTGGTATCTAGGATAAGCTATGCTACCATTCTCGCTGGTCGAAAGTTGGGTAGGCAAGGTTGGTCTCCTCAACCGAATCAATCAGAAGGCGGTTCAGCTGGAAGAAAAGCGTGAACAGATTGGCAAAAGGCAGGGGCCAAGTTGTGTTCTGCAAGGGTTGAGGTTGAACAGCTTCCCGCATAAATTTTTGCATGTGCACCCAAATCACGTGTTGAAGGTTTACCCGGTAACCATGTTGGTAACAATGTAGAACCCGTACAAACTCCTTTCAACACTCAACTTTGTGCCCAAGTAGAAGGGCATTCTTATACAACACTGAGTCGAGGAATAATAAGCGAGCAGACAGCTTGCTCCAACGCAAGCACGTGAAGTTAGGATCACCATAGGCCCCCAGAAAGAATTCTTAGATAATATAGGGTATGGGTTGATTATCTGCAACTTCGGGAAATGGATGGCCCTCACGCACGTTAGAGAGACCTAACACCCTAGCAATCATGGATTGCGTGATGCTGATGAGGTGACCATCTATAGTGAACAAAAGGTGGGGAGATGACACCATGGGCACCCCGTACATGCTCTGGTAGAAAAGTCGAACCAAACGAGGATAGGTTAGTGCAGTAACAGTGCAAATGTCCAATTGTTGCCGGAGTTGAAGCTGTTGAACGGCCTAAAAGGTGGCTGGGTCATTCTAAAAATATGGGATGTTGAACTGAGTGAGCTTGTGAAGCGAGCGAGAAACCCACTCTGGTCTTAGCGACTTAACCAGTGGTGGTGGCGAGGATAGTGGTGATGGTGATAGCGGTAGTGCTAAAGAGGATGAACCTCTGGCGTTTTTGGCAGCCCAAGTGGATATCTGTCTACTCATGTCCTGCACACACCAAAAACATAAATACGTATGCCCGTAGAACTAGTATAAGAATAAAATAGAATATCAAAGCACAAGTCTGCCCATTTATTTCACCACAAGCAATTCTCATCATATTTTTTTTCATTATGTTAAACAAACAAATAAATAAATAAATAAAATATATTAAAATAAATAAATAAACAGCACTAACAAGTATGGAACTAAATTAAGTATACCACAACTAAACATATACATGTAAATTAAACTAACTAGCCAGCTATGCTATGGTGTAATTAAACACGTTAATATTTTATTTAAATAACTAATGACTAAATAAATAAAAACTAACTGAACTAAACAAGTAATGAACTAAACTATTTTAATCAATCAAATAATAAAATATAACAAAAGAAGCAACCTAGTAAATAATAAATAAAGAATTAGATATGCTAAACAATAAACAATTTTTTTTTTTTTTTTTTGAAAAAAATGAACAATGATAGGAAAAAGAAACTCTATTAAACTATAATAAACTCAACTACAAGTGAAGATTGAAAGAAGAAAAACACAAATCTAAACAAAAATAAAGATTTACCTTGAAAAAGTGAAGAAAGAGAGAAAACGAATGGAGATCCGCCGAAAAAAAATAAAAAAATAAAAATAACTAAAAATTTGGTGGTCGCCGGAGATTCGCCGGACAGAGAGAAGGTAGGGCGCCGGTGGTGAGGCTCCGATGGTAAGGTGGTAGTGAGAAGAGATTGGGTGAAGGTTGAAGGAAGAAGGGTTAGTGATGGTGGGGTTTGAGTGAGAGAGAAGGAGGAAGAAGATGATAAGGTAGAGAGAGAGAGAGATGCATTAAAAGTTTGCAATAAAGAAATCAATTTTTTTTTTTTTTTTTTTTTGGAAATTCTGACGTGCCATACGTGTGGGAGAACACGCTGCATGTGCGGTAACACGCGCGCACCAACCCCTGCTCATGCATATAAAGTAGTACCCAAACTTGTTTCAAAAAATTCTACAACACGTACAAGACCCATGCCGAACATATGGCTACTGTGCTGCACCGATTCTCGCACTTGCAATAAAAGCAGTAGCTAAATAGAGGACCTGAATTTGTGTTGCACGTGCATAGGGGTGTAAAAATGGCCCGCGACCCGTGGGCTACCCGAAGCTCGCCCGCGAGCCGAGGTGGCCCAGCCCGTTTAGGTCCCCTTGGGCCTAGGCCCGAGCCCTGCCCGAGCTCCTAGGCTAGGGCCTGAGCCATTGTTTTGAAGCCCGGCCCGTTTGGCCCAGTCCATCGACCCACTTAGGGCACGGCCCGCCCAAGGCCCAATGTATTTTTTAATGAAAAATAATAAAATTTTGGTAGAAAAAAAATTTTTTTAAAAATGGTTAGGCCCGCCTAAGGCTCAAATACCCCTAGGATTGGGCCTGGGCTTAATTTTTTGGCCTGTGGGTCGGCCCAACCTGAATTTTGGCAGAAGCCTGCAAGGCCCGACATGGGCCCGGCCCGACCAGATTTACACCCCTACACGTGCAGTAGGTTGTGCCACACTTGCAGGAATTTTTTTTTTTTTTTTTTTTAAAAGAGATTACACCCTTTCTTAACCCAAGTACATCCCAAAAACATTTCAAACTATTTCTACTTTCATTTCACATCTAAAATAAGTATAGCACTTCGAAAACAACTAAATTCTCAACAAAGGTATAATCTTCATGCGAAAATCACGGGCACTACTTTTCTCCCAAACCATGTTTGTAACTTTCTCCATTCTCCAACAGGGTGACAAACTAGGTTGGTTTGGTATCCAGAATCAAGACACCTAAAGCTAACTCAACCTATGAGGTTGCCATACAGAGTTCAGGCCGAGGTGGTTTTGAAGCAATCACCACACCCCTAGGTATTTAAACTAGACTTTAGTCTCGAAAATTCCAAACCTTTGCGTTTTAGGTTTTGCCATTCAAACTCTAGTTTCCACCGTTTCAATTGGTCTCTTAGGAACTCACTACAAATACAGTTAGGTGGCTATACCAGACCGTCAGATATCGTTCGGACATAGCTAACACCAAAGAAATTATACCTTTAGAGGATTTAAAGTCTCCTAGACATCAAGTACAAAATAGCAAGAATAAAGATCATAATAGAAATGAACGAAAAGAGAATAGGAAATCCATGTCTCAATCAGGATAAAATGGGTCCATCAAAGCAATGGACTCAACCATATCACCATTCTCAATCCCCTCTATATACGGTTTCAATCTTTGGTCATTCACTTTGAAAGTGTGGCCATTCCGTGGATCTTGCACCTTAACGGCGCTATGAATAAATGCCTCAACGACACCAAAGGGACCATCCCATCTTGATCTAAGCTTACCCGAAAAGAGTCTCAATTTTGAATTAAATAGCCAAACTTTTTGGCCAGGCTCAAATGATTTTCGATTGTTTTGCTTATCATGAAATTCCTTAGTCCGAGCCTTAAAAACTTTGAACTCTCATATGCATCATTCCTAATCTCCTCCAACCCATTAAGTTGCAATTTCCAATTAAGTCAAGCTTGAAGTTAAACTTCTTTAACGCGCAGTGGTCAAGTTCAACCTGGATGTGACAAGCTTTGCTAAACACCACCCTATATGGTAACATCCCAATGAGTGTCTTATAAGCAGTGCGGTGGGCCCATAAAGTATCAATCAAACATTTTGACCAATCTTTTCTATCTGGCCTAACTGTTTTCTTTATAATGTATTTCACCTCCCTATTGGATGCCTCTACTTGGCCACTAGTTTAAGGGTGGTATGGAGTACCAACTTTAGGAGTGATGGAAAAAATTTTGACTACCGGCTCAAAGAGCTGATTACAAAAGTGTGTGCCCTGATCACTTATTATGGCCCTAGAAAACCCATAATGACTAAAGATGTTTTCATGCAAAAACTTTATCACTACTTTATGGTCATTTGTTCGAGTAGCTATAGCCTCCACCCATTTAAAAACATAATCTACAGCCAAGAGAATGTACTCAAACCTGAACGATAACTGGAAAGGGCCGCTGAAATCAATACCCCATACACCAAAAATCTTTACTACTAGAATAGGGGGCATTGGCATAATATCACAACGAGACACTGAACCCGTTTGCTGACAGCGTAAACAAGTTCTACACAATTAATGGGCATTTTTAAAAATGGTGGGCCAATAAACCCGCTTTGCAAAACCTTGGCGGTTGTTTTACACCCACTAAAATGACCGCCATATGCAGAAGAATGATAAAATGTAAGAATGCTATGCACCTCACTCTCTGGCACACACCTTAGATCACTTGATCGAGATAATATTTAAACAACTCCAGATCCTCCCAAAAATAATACTTGACTTGTGAAAAGAATGGGTCTTTTTCTTGCTTAAACTGATTTTTAGGAATTTGCCCAATGGACAAGTAATTAACAATATAATCAAACTACGGGGGGGTTAGCTCGTGACACCACAAGAAGATTTTCGTCCTAGAATGAATCATGTAAAGTTAAAGGGTCACCGGTGTGCTTAACAAGGACTTGGGAGAAGTGATCCGCCACCACATACTCAGATCCCTTCTTGTCTCAATTCTCTAGATCAAATTCTTGAAGAAATAAAATCCATCTAATCAACCTAGGTTTGGTCTCTTTCTTTGATAATAGGTACCGCAAAGCGGTGTGATCAGTGAAAACTATGACCTTGGAACCTAGGAGATATAACCGGAATTTATCTAAGGCAACCACCACGGCTAGCAATTCTTTCTCGGTGGTAGTGTAGTTCAATTGTGTATTCGAGAGAGTGCAACTAGCATAATAGCATAGGGTGCTCTATTTACCCTTTGGCCCAAAACTACCCCGACAGCATAGTTGAGGCAGCACACATGATTTCAAAAGAAAGCAACCAATCCGGCGATTTCATGATTGGGGCGGAAGTAAGGGCTGCTCGAAATGTTTCAAAAGCTTTCAAACATGCATCATCAAAGATAAAAGGTGCATCCTTAGCAAGTAAACTACGCAAAGGATAGGATAGGATATTTGCTAAAGTCTTTGATAAACCAACGGTAAAAACCCGCATACCCTAGGAAAAAACGGACTTGATGCACAGAAGTAGGGGGAGAAGAGCTTGCAATGAAGTCAACCTTAACTTTATCTACCCCTATACCTCAAGGGGACACAATGTGTCCCTGCACTATACCTTCATGAACCATAAAATGGCTCTTCTCCCAACTCAAAACCAAGTTTACCTCAGTACATCGCTCTAACACTCTAGTCAAATTTCTAAGGCATTCCTCAAAAGATGGTCCAAACACCAAGAAATCATCCATTAAAACCTCTAAAAATTTATCCACCATATTAGAGAAAATGGCCATCATATACCGTTGAAAAGTCCCCGATGCATTGCATAGCCTGAAAGGCATGCGCCTATAAGCAAAAGTGCCAAAAGGACAAGTGAATGTGGTCTTTTCTTGGTCAACGGGTATACCAGAACTTGATTATACCCCAAGTAACCATCAAGAAAACAATAGAAACCTTTTCCCGTTAACCTCTCAAGGATTTGATCAATAAATGGCAATGGAATATGGTCCTTTCTAGTCATGAAATTCAATCTCCTATAATCAATGCACACTCGCCACCTAGTGGTGGTTCGTGTAGGGACTAATTCTCCTTGCTCATTCTTAACAACAATGATGCCCGACATCTTGGGCACCACTTGTGTGGGACTTACCCACTTGCTATCTGAGATGGGGTATATAATACCTACATCCAACAATTTCAAAACCTCCTTTTTTTTTTTTTACTACATTTTCATGTTAGGATTAAGCCACCGTTGCATTTCATGAGAAGGTTTGGCGTCCTCCGCTAAATGTATATGATGCATGCACACGGAGGGATCTATCCCTCTCAAATCGGCCACTAACCACCCTATAGTACTCCGATGTGCCACGAGAACACCCATTAATTGACTCTCATGCTCTGTAGTTAAATGATGACTGGTAAAGTATCTTGAGGACCTAAAAATGCGTACTTAAGTGTGGCTAAGAGCGGCTTCAACTCAAGTGTAGGTGGTGTGACTAAGGATGGTATGGCAGGCTCTTTAGACAAAGGAGGAATGGACTCAAATCAGGCTTTCCACGGAGGAAAATCTAGTGTAGAAAAAAAATTAAGTAAAGCATTCACTTCCTCAACTAACCTGTTAATATCAAAATCTTCAAACCCAAAATGAGCTAAACAAGCCTCTAAAGGGTCCTCTACGAGAATGGAGGGTAAAGCCTCCTCTACTATCCCACCCGCAACATCTATAAATAAGCACTCCTCTCTTTCAGGGGATTGTTGTGATGCTTGGAAAACATTGAGTTTCATTTGCATATTCCCAAATGAAATATCCATAACCCCAGTACGACAATTTATACATGCATTAGCCGTAGCCAAGAAAAGTCAACCTAAGATCACTGGGATTTGTTTCCTAAAGCTGGCTACCGATTCCATATCTAAAACCACAAAATCAACAGGAAAATAAAACTTATCAACATTTACTAGCGCATCCTCAATCATGCCACATGGCACTTTGAAGGACCAGTCAGCCAACTGGAGTATGATAGTAGTGGGCTTCAACTCGTCAAGCCCGAATTCCTTATACATAGAGTACGGCAACAAATTTACACTTGCCCCTAAATCTAACAAGGCCGTATCATTGAAATGATCCCCTATAATGCATACAATGGTTGGGGCACCTAGGTCTTTAAGCTTGGGGTGTGTGTCACTCAATAAAATGGAGCTTACTTGCTCCGTAAGTATGACCTTTTGGGACACGTGTGTCCTAGATTTACGCTTTTGCGTAAATAGGTCCTCAAAAAAATTGCATAGGAGGGTACTTGTTTAATCGCCTTCAATAGGGGAAGGTTGATTTTAACCTTTTTAAAGACCTCCATCATCATTTACATGGATGTCGCCTTCTTATTAAAAGGAGGCAATGTGTCAAGGCATTGGGTAAAGAGTGCCTTAGGCACATATGGTGCCTTAGGCTCACGTGAAGTATTAGGGACAAAGTCATCCCCTTATGTGTTTCTCTCTCACCCTTGCTCTCATTGGGTTTACCACTGTAGTCACCCTTCTTAGCCCTAGTTACATCAGACACAACTAGTTGAGACTCTAACTCCCTTCCACTTCTTAAAGTAATAACCGCTTGCACTTGTTCATGGTTCTTTCCATTCCTACTCGAACCCTCTGCCCCATATTGACCTTTAGGGTTTGCCACAATCTAATTCAGTAATTTTCTCTCCTCTCTCATATTTATGTTATTATCCATTTGACCTAATTAGGCCTCTAGATTGCGATGGAGTGAGTGTGGGAGTAAACAACTGGTGCTAACCCCTTAAGCTCTGAAAGAACTTCCAACACCTAAGTCTCAAAGGCTAAGTTGTATTGAGGAACAGGCGGGGTTGTAGTTACCAGTAAGGTTGTGGTAGATTGTAGGAAGATTGGTTGGAAAAATTATTAAAATTCTGCCTTAGTGGTGGAGGGTTATAAAAAGTGCCTTGTGAAAGAGGTCTCCATGAAAAATTAGGGTAATTTCTCCATCTCAGGTTATATGTGTTGGAATATGGGTCATTATTCGATTTGGAGAATCCTTGAGCCACATTCACATGCTCTTGGACTAACCCCAGAAATTATGGTGCCGAAGGGCACTCACTCAAGTCATGAGCAAGGCTCACACAAATAACACATGCCTTGTGAAATTGAGGCTGAACTTGCTGTGTAGGGGCATGTCCTGAAGTTAATAATTGGTCCATTTTACAAGACAATGTCTCTACTTGTTGGGTTAACTCTAGATTGTGCCCCACCTCATAAATACCCCCTCTTTTCGGGGCTCCAACTACAGGTTGTCGAACTTGGGAGGCTACGGAGGCATGGTGAAGGGAATTATCACTCAGGTTATCAAATAATTGCCATGCTTCGGCATCATTTTTTGACATGAATGTCCCACCACAAGAAGAATCCACCATTTGGCGATGAGGCTCAGTTAAGCCATAGTAAAAGGTCTAAACAAGTTTCCAATCAAGCACTTAGTAGTGGAGACACTGTTAGATAAGGTCACGAAGTCTTTCCCATGTTTCATGAAATTGCTCGCCATCAATTTGAGCAAAATTGGTGATGGCACACCTAAGTTGGTTGGTCTTACCAATGGGAAAATACTTCTTCAAAAACTTCTGCTGTAATTGGTCCCATGTTGTGATAGAATTAGCAAGTAAAAAGTTCAGCCAGTGTTTGGCTTTGTCCTTCAGTGAAAATGGGAACAGTCGCAACATTAAAGCCTCATTGGTGAAATTCTGGATCTTTACAGTAGAGCAAATTTTCATAAATTCATGCAGATATTTGTAAGGGTCATCATGAGCTAGTCCATGGAATGATGGGAGCATTTCAATGGTGCTGGACTTGATCTCATAATGAGCAGCAGTTGTGTTTGGTAACTAAATGTATGATGGTAATGTGTATGCAGTGGGTGTGAAGTAATCTTTAAGGGTCTTGTTGGGCCCATTCAGGAAATTTGGGTTCGCCATCTCTAATGGTTTTGAGTACGAATATGGATATTCAAGCCTAGGAATACAGGAAGAGCCTCTAAGGTTTCGAAGAGTCCTTTCTAATCCAAAGTCCAAACTCCACAGTTCGAGGCGACAAGAATAGTGCACGTGCATACACCACTCACACACACACACACACACTAAGTTCTAACTCTTGTGCACTAAATTATGAAAACAAAATGTCAAAGGAGAAAATACTCATAGCAGTTTAACGAAAACACTTTACTCACCTTACATGTCACACCCCGAACCCGCCCCTAGAAGTTCGGTGACGAGACCGGCCAGTAATCCTAGATTACCAAAGGCCTTCCAATACAAAACATACATAACGGGGGCTCGCGGAAGCATAAACCAAATATAAATAGTCCAAAGAGCTGTGCATAATATGAACATTTATATACGTGCCAAAAATGAGCTAATTACCCACATCTTTACATAACGTGCAGTCATCAAAACATGTACAACTCTTCACATTCAGATACAACAGTACAACAAAACAAAACAAAAACTCGCAACGGCCTTCCAGGCCTAGCCTCAACTCGGAGGCTCCAAAACTCAGGTAGGCTTCAAAACGGCGGCTCGGCTCGAGACTCCGCCTAGGCTCGACTCCCTGAATGCTCACCTATAATACATAAATACAAACAATGAGCTAAAGCTCAGCAAGTAACATAACAGTAAAGAGGTTAGTGAACGAAGTCCAACATTCATAATTCTGAAGTAAATCAATCATAATCATGTATCAATCATCATATAACATACGTAATGGCATACTCCACAGGGACTTAACATAGGCTGTCTTCCGACTAGAGTAACCGGTCCGTACACCGATTAATCGACTGACGAGATCTCGTAAACTGGTCCGTTAGGACTACCTATGGATGCCATACTAGATTCGCAAACTAGGACCTTCGTTCACAGAAAACATTTATCATTTTAAAATCATATCATATGGCATTTGAAACATAAGTCATAATAACATATCTTTACGGAAACGTTACTTACAATGGGTTTCCGATACCGTTGGCACGGTCTTCTCAATCTGACCTGCAATCATTCACATTGTAACACATTCTTAACATATCATCATCATATAATAACTCATGCCATTCTTTCTTCTTTTACATTTAGCCATAGTCATTCTCTTCCTTTCTTCTCTTGGTCTCTCTCTCTCTCACGATTTTCTCTCTTCTCTCCCTTCTCTAGATTTTTCACTTCTCTTATTTGAGTCAAAGAGTCAAAGAACAAGCATCCTTATCTCTTTATATCTATATATCCAAATAAATCAATTTGGGCAAAAAAAAGACATGAGCCAAACAACTTTACGAATCAGATAACTTTCAGTCTTCAATTTATTGATTCAGATGGTTCTAAAAATTCCCGGTATCGTATAGGTATTTTAAATTTCATTTTCTGATTCCATTTCGGTCATTAATTTCAGTCCCGAAGTTGTCATCCCAACAGATATTTTCCTAAGTTCAACAGATTTTCTTCAATTAAATCATATAACCACATAACTATTTATCGGTAATTACGTCATACAGTTCCGGGTCATTACACTCTCCCCAACTTAAAAAGTTTGGTCCTCCAAACTTAGCTGTTTCTGACATAATCCAATTAGCCATCTCGGGTACGTTATCAGTCCTCTATCTTAGATGATCAATTCCCAAGTAGTTATAGGTGTAGTATGTTCTAATAATAACAAGGATAAGTTTGTTCTATCGTCAATATATATATTCAACAATTCTCCTTCGCATAGGTAATACTGCTAGTATCAAGATAAGTGATAAAGTCATACCTGTCTTTGCTTTTCCATTGTTCGGTGTCTTATCTGCAACTAGGGTGTAAACTCTTGCTTGCCTCACAGTATTCCCTTCAGATGTTGCAATCGTCTGCGGTGCCATTGTTGAGTTTCCACTAGTCACGGGTCTTTCAGTCCTTGGGTGCATTTGTGGGCAAGTCCTGGCTATATGTCCCCTTTGTCCACATTTGAAACAAACTCCACGGTGGCAAATGCCCCAGTGCTGCTTCCCACATTCCGGACAAGTAGGTTTATCTACACTGCCGCTACTTTCCTTCTTCATGTTGTCACTAAAACTTGAATTCAAAATTTCACTCCTGGAGGCGATTGACTCACTAACTGTGTCCACTTTTTGTTTCTTGAATCTTTTATTTTCTAATTCGGTCCCTGTTGTTGACTTGGACGCTTTCAAACTAGCAACATTCGACTCAGATATCAGAGCCCGGTCGAGTACATCAACATACTTTTCCAGTTTTAGAACATTTACCCGGTCAAGGACTTCAACATGTAATCCACCCTCAAATTTTCTAGCCTTCTTGTATTCCGTGTCAACCATATGAGGAGCATAACGAGCTAATTCTGTAAATTTACTCTCATATTCTGCTACAGACATGACACCCTGCTTCAGCTGTTCAAATTCTGAAATTTTTCTATCTCGCATACATTGAGGAAAATATTTTTCGTAGAATATTTCTTTGAATCGATCCCATGTCAAGTCCCTATTTGCATCTCGAACTAACATCCACCATCGTCTCGCTTCTTCTTTCAAAGTAAATGTTGCCAATAGAACTTTGTAAGCATCTGCACACGGAAATACCTCAAAAATTTTCTCAGTTTCAAGTACCCATGCTTCTGCTTTCAATGGTTCAATTCCCCCTTCAAATTCTGGCGGTTTCAGCTTCTTATATTTCTGGGTAAGGGTAATCATATCATCATTAGGGATCGGTTCCATTTGCACAGGTGGCGGAGGAGGAGGTGGAAAAGGTTGCCTCTGTGGTGGTTGTTGGTTTTGTTCTAGTTGTTGTCTAACCATTCCAGTCAAAGCTTCTACCATTTGTTCTAATCTGTTCATTCTTGCATCTGAAGATTCTGTTTCATCGACATTTCTGACATTGGCATCTTCCATTGGTCTATAGAACCCATGACAATAACACATTTCATTTTCCATATACTGTTTCCTTTACTGCCTCACCATCATTCAGTTCTCATTTCTCATATTCATAAAACACACCCACACATGCACATGTATGCATGCCATGCGCTATTTCTTTTCTAATGCACCTAACAGCTCAATGGACACGTGTGTGGGTAAATAACTCGTGCGCTCTGATACCACTCTGTCACGCCCCGAACCCGCCCCT
Organism: Camellia oleifera; assembly: GCA_022316695.1. Taxonomy (NCBI): domain Eukaryota; kingdom Viridiplantae; phylum Streptophyta; class Magnoliopsida; order Ericales; family Theaceae; genus Camellia; species Camellia oleifera. The sequence continues at coordinate 88,964,287 of CM039307.1, read as the reverse complement.
AGAAGTTCGGTGACGAGACCGGCCAGTAATCCTAGATTACCAAAGGCCTTCCAATACAAAACATACATAACGGGGGCTCGCGGAAGCATAAACCAAATATAAATAGTCCAAAGAGCTGTGCATAATATGAACATTTATATACGTGCCAAAAATGAGCTAATTACCCACATCTTTACATAACGTGCAGTCATCAAAACATGTACAACTCTTCACATTCAGATACAACAGTACAACAAAACAAAACAAAAACTCGCAACGGCCTTCCAGGCCTAGCCTCAACTCGGAGGCTCCAAAACTCAGGTAGGCTTCAAAACGGCGGCTCGGCTCGAGACTCCGCCTAGGCTCGACTCCCTGAATGCTCACCTATAATACATAAATACAAACAATGAGCTAAAGCTCAGCAAGTAACATAACAGTAAAGAGGTTAGTGAACGAAGTCCAACATTCATAATTCTGAAGTAAATCAATCATAATCATGTATCAATCATCATATAACATACGTAATGGCATACTCCACAGGGACTTAACATAGGCTGTCTTCCGACTAGAGTAACCGGTCCGTACACCGATTAATCGACTGACGAGATCTCGTAAACTGGTCCGTTAGGACTACCTATGGATGCCATACTAGATTCGCAAACTAGGACCTTCGTTCACAGAAAACATTTATCATTTTAAAATCATATCATATGGCATTTGAAACATAAGTCATAATAACATATCTTTACGGAAACGTTACTTACAATGGGTTTCCGATACCGTTGGCACGGTCTTCTCAATCTGACCTGCAATCATTCACATTGTAACACATTCTTAACATATCATCATCATATAATAACTCATGCCATTCTTTCTTCTTTTACATTTAGCCATAGTCATTCTCTTCCTTTCTTCTCTTGGTCTCTCTCTCTCTCACGATTTTCTCTCTTCTCTCCCTTCTCTAGATTTTTCACTTCTCTTATTTGAGTCAAAGAGTCAAAGAACAAGCATCCTTATCTCTTTATATCTATATATCCAAATAAATCAATTTGGGCAAAAAAAAGACATGAGCCAAACAACTTTACGAATCAGATAACTTTCAGTCTTCAATTTATTGATTCAGATGGTTCTAAAAATTCCCGGTATCGTATAGGTATTTTAAATTTCATTTTCTGATTCCATTTCGGTCATTAATTTCAGTCCGAAGTTGTCATCCCAACAGATATTTTCCTAAGTTCAACAGATTTTCTTCAATTAAATCATATAACCACATAACTATTTATCGGTAATTACGTCATACAGTTCCGGGTCATTACATTACAGGTGCTTAACGTGTAGACCATTGTCTCCAATCTCTACTTGAGCTCTCTATTTTTAGCACTTTGGTACTTTGCTTGTGAGTATTTGCTTCTTCTTCTTCTTTTTTTTTTAATGCAATTTAGTGCTACGGTTTGTTTTTAAAGCTTGGTTGTGCTCCGCTTGCACTTCGATAATAGCTCCACTTGCAAAAACTCTACACACTTAGCAACACGAAAACATAAAATCCTAAACTAAAAATTAAAATAAAAATATAACTTTAAATTAATTAACTTCGCCAGAAGTCCCTGGCAACCGCACCAAAATTTGATGTATCGTTTTACACACCAAAAATAAACACTAAACTATACCAAATTCCTTAGAATAATGGTAAGTTCAAATATTGATCCACTGGGACAGATGTGAAATTAAGCTAATTTAATTGTTAAATTTCTAAATTAATTTTGATTACAGAGATGATTGTTCATAAACTAATAATAATTAAAATACTAAGAGATTAAACTATCAATTAAAAGTAAAATTTGAAATATTGATTTTGGGGAAAAACCTAGGGTAATGAATTCACCACTAGTTATATAAATAAGGTCTTAATTTGAAAATCAATTATGTTACAGTTCAAACCAAATAATACTTCGCAGCTACACGTTCAAAGCATTGATCAAAAGAATTATCACGTTCAATGTATAAGCACATTTAATGTATAGGCACTAACTATCTCAAGTAGCATGAATCGTTCACTCTAAACTAGGATATAGCAAAACAACTCGTCTCTCGTAGTATGGCTCATCTGATACCTTAAATATAAAATAATAGAAAACCATTGCATGGAAAGCATTCGAAATCACAGAAAAAATAATACTTGAAGAAAAAATAGAGAATATATTTAAAAACTTCTTGAATACCATGCAACTTTTTCAAACCATTACATAATCAAAAATCAAAAAGAAAACCATATTTACTTAGTTAGGATTTCATCAAAATCCTAGAAATAGAAACCTAGCCACTCATGAAAAAGTGGAAAGAGGTAGAACAGGAAGAAACCCACATGAAAGATGTTCTTGAAACTTAAGAACCCTCCTTTCCAAACCTTAGCCCCTCATCTCTTTTGAAATATTTCGGAATCCTAATCCAACTTTTTTTTTTGTCTTTTCATGCCTTCAGCTCTTTGAAACAATTCCAAATAACAGGCACGATTTTTGAGGTACAGCCACACATGCCGAAAATGCCACCGCACTTGCGGCGAGGGTTCCACACGTGCAGGAAGCATTTTCTGATAAAAATACTAATTCTTGCTCATTTTATGCTCCTACTACATCCAACTTAATTGGTATTAAATAAACATAAAATATACAATTTAAATAACAAGTAAACTTAAGAAATCTTAATTACCAACTTTAATGTTGTACAGTTCGGCGTCAATTAGAATCAATCTTCCAAATCTTGTGTACCTAATCAATCACATCCACCTGTCTTCCAATTCACTTGCAATTCACTTATTGTTTTTCGCCTATCCCATTTGTGCTGTATAATCTACTCTTGTGGGTTGGCTAAGTGGTGTAGCCTCGGTCACCTAACCCATTTTGGGTTTTTTTTTTTTTTTTTTTTTTTTTTAACAGATTTCATTTGCTAACAAAAACATAAAATTATAAATCTAAAAGCACACCCCTCAATAACTTACTTTAAAAATAAAATAAAAATAAAAATTATAACATAACTGTTAATGAAAGTTATAGTAAACATTTTAGTATAAAATCTTGAAGAAAAAAAGAATTAAAAATAAGTGAGGATGGGAGAGGCAAATAGCAAATAGCATCTATAGCATTTGGACTCAAAATTTCAATAATGGAGAGTGAAACTCATGAAGCGTAGGAGAGGCATAATGCATGTATGAGAACAAATGAGGATGTTATCACCAATAAAAGTAGGCTTCTTCTTAGGTGTGCAACCCACAAAAGGTGTAAGTGGGTTGCACACCATGTGCCACTCACACAAAAGGTGTAAGTGTAAGGTGTAAATGTAAGGTGTAAGTGTAAGTGGAAGGTATAAATGAAATGTATAAGTTGCACACCATGTGCCACTTACACAAAAGGTGTAAGTACAAGGTAAAAAAGGTGTAAGTGTAAGGTGTAAGTGAACACAAAAAGGTGTAAGGTGTAAGTTGCACACTATAGCATTACCCATAAAAGTATTGATGCTTTGTGAGCAAGTACTTGTGCATCAGTGCCCTCTTACAAGTACATAACTAACATGATGTTTGTAAGAATTCAAACATTTTGAAAAGGGGATTGCAATATGAAGTGAATGAACTTGTGGTGTGTCCGTTTGAAATGAAACAATTCAAAATGGGAATGCATGTGTGATGATGCAATGTGGGGGGCTAATGTATTGGTGCATTACTACATTTTATCCACTCATATATGCATATACTTGCCATAGTGGGTTCAAATTGATGATGCACACAACATTTAATGACTGCCTTGAATAAATCAGTCAAAAAGTGTAGGTGCAGAGACCTTTTTCAGAACATTTACTTTCTATCCATCTATGTTTGGATTTTGTGCCTCAAAGCTTAGCTAGGTGCACAGAATTAGAATGCATGCTTCAATTTTTTAAATATGACTCGTATAGTATCTGTTGGGAATAAATTATTTTAGTAATTTTTTATAAAAAAACATATAAAAAAGTAAAGAAAGTGATATAATAACTTATAATATTTTGATTTTTTAACTAAAATATTAAATCCCAAACGAAACCTAAATTTCAATTACACAATATATTTTCTATGCACGTTATATGTTCTAATTTGGCGCACCTAATATTATTGTTGTGTAAGAACAAACTTTTCTGTCTAATATGTAAAAAATGTTTGGTCAATTACAAAAATATAATAATTATTATTATTATTGAAGACACTATTGAAGGACATTTATTCATAAATCTCTCTTCACTTACTTATATTCTACTTAATTTAAATTATTTTTTTATGTTCCAATAAGTTCTATAAGTGACATAATTACCAAAATATCCCTAATAACAATAGGGTGAAGTGCATATTATTGTTAATTACATTGGTAATGTGAATGTTTCATGATGTGAACATTCGCATTATCAATATGAACATTCACACTATCAAATATGAATGTTCACATCACCAAGTTGTAAGAGTTCAAAAAGTATTTGTAAATATAAAATTATCCATAAAATACTTTAAATATAAGAATTAGGATTTAGTAAATCAAATGCCAAACTAATAAGATTCATTGGAATGCAAAAATATATTATAGATTAATGGAGATACAAATACTTGAAAAGAGAATTTGTTAATAAATTCATCATGCTTTAAAATTGGATTATTCAATTGTTTCTACTTAATTAGTGTAAAATCTAACCGCACAATCAATTCTCATCTTCTTCCTAAGATCTTGAGAACAAAGTCGAAAAGCACACATACACTAGATAGAATTCACAACCTAACACAAAGAATAGAACAATTAACACGGTTGCTTTGAAGAGAGAGAACACTTTAACAATTAAGTTAACATCAATATCTCTCAAAGATAATTCGACAAAGTAACAACTCAAGTGATAAGTAAAGATCTACATTTGACCCACGGGACACCTCTCTTTATATATGCCCTCCTCATCCTAATAGGCATACTCCAATAGGACTCTTATTCCTTTGAGAAATAACATATTATCAAGGATCCGTCTCTCCTAGGTGATCTAGATTCCATGTCTCGTAGTTGACCTAGAGTTAACCTCCTGAATGTGTGACTCACCCAACCTAAGAGTTTGTGTTCTATTAGGACTCAAATCCCCTTCTGATTATCTTGGATCTGATGTGATAATATTACATCTAGTCAAATAACACTCTTTCACTTGACATCTCACCTAATAATTAAGTCATGTCGACAAGACAAAAATTATGTCTCTACAATTAGTTAAAAAGAATCGCTCACCATTAAATTAAAAAATTTATTTCAATAAAATTTAATTTTAAGTTAGGCATGATTGGCTTGATAGTTAAAATGTTTAGGATAAATTGTAAGTACACCTGAGGTTTGTTAATTAATAGGCTAAATGGAGTCGTAGCATTGTAAATGAGGTTTAATTTTAAATCAAGATGACATAAGTTCAACATTCATATCAGTGGAGTTGGTGCGAGACTAATGTACATTTTGCATATTATGTCAATTTTGATCCCAAATTAGTTACTTATATTATTACACAAACTTTCTTTAAAAAAATGAATAGAGAAGACATGAATGGAATATTTGATAACTTGATTCAGAACTTAAATTTGAATATATTAAGTAATAATCAAATAAGTCTGTTGGACAACCATAATTAATATCACTTAAAAATTTAAGTACTTCTTAAAATGTAAGTTAAAATTTAAAACATTTGAAACATACTTAATTCTAACTGAATTTATACTAAATATAAATATCGATATACACTATTATAAATTCACTACCACCACTACCAGGCCATTGCCACCGCCACCGCCACCGCCACCGCCACCATCATGCCACTACAACCACCACTGCCACTTGTATCATCATTGTCATTTTTGCAATAAGTACCATGATCATTTTATTATCACCATCACCACAACACTACTGCCATCATTCCATCACGATCACCACCACCACCACCACTATCACCACCATCACAATATAAAAATTAAAATATATAATTTTAAATTTGTTCTTATACATATCAAACAACTCATCTTTAATTCTGGACTTAAATATTTATCAAATTGCTTATCAATTTAAAAAATCAGCATTCGATTTTTAATATCCAATTTTTAATTTTTAGCTTTATCAAATACCACCTACTTTTTCCTAATTAGTGAAATATATACAACCAAAACTAATGTAATCCGGTACTGAATAATTTTTTTTCAATCACCAAAAGCTTGCAAGTACGTCATATAAATTTTTTTAAAAAAAAAATTATAGATCAATAAAAATAAATAAAATAATTAAAATTTTATAGAGGTACAAATGTGTCTACTCTCGTTCACGTATTAATTATAACCTCAAGCATAGTTTCTCACTTGGTTCAATTTGGGATTCTGCTAAGAAAATCTTTTTTTTTTTTTTCCTAAAACATAGTTTTCACTTGGCTAAAAATTTGTGATTTAGCTAAATCATTTTTTTTTCCTTTTTTTTAAAAAATTTTTAATGAACTTTTGTTGGATTTTTCTTGGAAAAAAATTTACTAGAAACAAAAAATGTGAAGAGTTTTTAGCTTTTTTTTAGTTGAGTAGATTCTAAAAATGTAAAGTTTTTTTCAATTATTTTTTTCAAAAAATAATTCACTAAAAATATAAAATAAAATAAAATAAATCCAACAAAAAAGTCACTAAAATGCCAAACTCTATAACCATAGGTGGGATTTGGCAAAAGTTTTTCTTGTTTTCTTCCTTGTAATTTTTTTAGAAACAAGTAATTGTTGAAAAAGTTAGAATGTTTTGGTTTAGTACGAGTTATTTTGACTAAATTAGTTAATAAAGATAAAATATAGTACAAAATGACACATTTTAATTATAATTATTTTATTTTTTCTCTCACAACCATCAATTCAACTATATAAAAAAAAAAGTCAAAATTTATCCATATAGAACTTTTTAGCCAAGCTCAAGTACAACTTTTTAGCCAAGGTAAAATAATTAAAAAGTCAAACTAAATTAACTCATCCCAAATGAGAGCTTAAAAATTTTAACTTTTCAATATTGAAAAAGTTATTTTTTGGATTTGTCAGTTAAATTAGGCATTAAATAGACCACAAACAAAATTACCATTTAGTATACTTTTTAAAAAACATAATTACATATTCACTGAAAAACTTGTGATTTTACTGAAAAAGTTTACCATTATTATGTAATTATTTTGTAGAAATCCATTGGTGGGTAATTTCTCAAAAAAAAAAAAAAAAAAAAAAAATGGTTGAAAGTGCACATCATAAAGTTTTTTTTTTTTTTTTAAATTTTGTTTGTGTTTAGTGATCTTTTCTAAAATTATGTTAAATTTTTATAATTTTTTTTTTTGTTCTTCTCGTGTAGACGAATTTAAAAAAGAAAAAAAACAACAACAACAAAAATTATTCAAAAAAAATACATATTTTATATTTTTTTTTTTTTTTTTTTTGCTTTTTCTAGATTTTTTTTCATTTAAAAAAAATACTTTTTAATCCTTCTAGAACCCAAAATATAAAGTTTATTGAATTTTTAAAAAAAATAGTAATAAATAAATAAACGAAAAAAAAAAAACCCAAAAAACTAACAAATGGCAAACAAGACATGGTGAGTTTTAACTGCTTGGCAAATTAATTTTTGTAGTAATTTTTAAATTTTTTTATAAAAAAATATGTAAAAATATAAAAGTAATAATTTTTAAATTTATAGTAATTTTTTGATATTTTGATTAAAAATCAAAAAGTTATCCATCGAGGCGAATTTTCCCATAAATTCACTTGTGGTGAATAGGGATGATCATAGATCTGTTCAATCCACTCAACTCAACTAATTCGATCCAACTCAATTGATTTTGAATGGATGCATGTTTTTTCGCGGATGAATGTGGATAAACTATTTCAAAATCTACTAATACGGTTTGGATAGCAGATCAATTATCTCGCACCCGCACAAACCTGATCTGCCTATAGTGAAGTTCAAAACAAAAATAAAATATCGAATTACACTACCAGTCCTTACAGTTTGGGCCTCAGTTCGTTTTGACCCTTGACTTTTCAATTGTGACATATTTGATCTTGAATTTTGAATCTTATTTCAAATAATAACAATTGAAAATACTATTATTCAATTTCAAGGGCAAAATTATCAATTTGATAAAATATAAACTAATTTGACAAAAATAAATGTTAAAAAAATATTTTCTAATTTGTAAAAATTATTTCTATCTACTAAAGATAAAATTATGTAAAATTAATAAATCTTTTATACATTTTTTTTTTTACCCAATTAATTTTTATTATGTGTTTGAATGATGATCATTTAATGGGTGGTTATTTTTGTTGATGCTTTTCGATGGTTATAATGTATTAGATGGTTGTATTTGCTGTGAATCGATATTTTTGCATGATTATCATATAATGGATGGTTATTAGATTTTTAATGTATAATCAATATATTTAATATATGAAATATTTTTAATTTTGAATTTTTTGATTTTAATGGATTGGTTTAATAATGATATCAAAATTGTTGCCATATTTGACTTTTAAAAAAATAAAAAATAATTTAATGAAAATAAAAATAATTACCCATTACATGATCACTATTCAAACATATACTGAAAATTAATTTGATAAAATAAATAAATATGTAAAAGATTTATTAATTTTACATAAATTTATTTTTGGTAGGTAGAAATAATTTTTAAAAATTTAAAAATATTTTTTTGATATTTATTTTTGTTAAATTAGTTTATATTTTACCAAATTGATGACTTTGTTTTTTAAATTGAGTAATGGTATCTTCAATTACCCTTATTTGGAACAAGATTCAAGATTCAAAATTCAACGTCAAATGTGTCACAATTAAAAAATCGATAATCAAAATGACATGAACTCCAAACTTCGGAACCAATAGTGTAATTCGTCCAAAATAAAAAAGGAATCGCTAACAAGTAACAACATAAAGTAGAAATAATAAAATATATATTTTTGTAAAAATAAAAAATAATATTTAAAAATATGCATGTTTGGTGTCAAGACCTATTATAAACAAATAATAAATATTTTTTCAAATTACTAATTATTAGAGATTGTAAAAATAATAAATTATAATTCAAAAAAAATATCCAAAATTTATAAAATGTTAATCATATTATTTAATTTTGATTATTTAATTTTGATGATGTCTAAAATATTATTTGTAACAATTTGGATTTTTCTAATATACATATTATTTGACCCAAAATATTATTTTTTTAAAATATATATTTGTTAAATATTATTTAAATAAAAATATTTTCAAAAGCTTTACTATTCACTTTTTGAAAAATAGGGTTAATTACTATTCATCTTTTGACAAATCGATTAGTTATATAATTTTGATAAAAATGATTGATTGGTTGTATTATTTTGACAAATTTGATATTTATGGGTTGTCTTGTTTTGACAAAATTAATATGGAGTGGTAGAATATATTTAGTTTAAAATCTCTACAACTTGTACAATATTTTAAAGAGAGCATATATTTTCAGATCCATCATAAATATTATTTAAAGAGATTTTTCTGTGTATGCAAATATTTGATCAGAACATATATAACGTTATATGCAGAATACATTACGTGCGCTATTAAATTTTTTACATTATATTGATTATATCATATCACACTACACTACATTGATTATATCATATTATAATCAAGCAAGAAGAAAAAGATGGAGTTATATATATATATATATATTATAAACAAGATGGAAAAAATTATTTGTTTGTTTGAAAATTGTGAACTTTGTATTAAATTGTCTACAAAAACGGTGGCTCCATGTTTGAAAAAAACAAAAAGAAAAAATTAGTCTTATTTTTATTCTTATCATTTGCTAACTATTTAAAATTAAGGAGTGTACTTATGTAAGTGATGACATCAAGAGCCTGCTTATGTAAGCCATGACATCAGGAGCGTGCTTATGTAAGCGATGACGTCAGGAGCGCGCTTATGTAAGACATGACGTCAGCAAGGAGCGTCCAACGGGTATATTTTTGTGTATAAATAGAGGTGTTGGATGTGGAGAAGAAACCAAGAACTTGAAGAGAAAAATTTTCTGTGAGCTTCGAAATTCTGAGTATTCTGCTCTTTCACTTTCATATTTAAGTTTAGCATTTGTTCTTACACTTTCGTATCTACTCTTTGTGAGAGAATTATTATAAAAGAAGGTTTAAATTACCCTTATTCTTATTCTTTATTTTTTAGAGATATTTGTAAGGGTAAGGCTTTTATTGTTGAGTAAGGCTCAATAGATAAGAGTAAGTCCTGTGCCAAATCCACAAGTTTGGTGGTGTATTTATTCAATTGATAGTAAAGAAATTCTCAAGGAGGTTCCTTGGGGAGTGGACGTAGGCCGGCGTACCGAACCACTATAAATCGCAGTGTTTGATTTTCTCTCCCTATCTCTCTTACTTTTATTTTGATAATTATATTCTGTTTTTTATTAAAATTCTGAATATTTGTATTAATTTTAATACTGTGAAATTTTTAATAACCCAATTCACCCCCCCCTCTTGCCGTTGCCTATCTGGGATAACATAAAATTTAAACCGTTAAATCGATTAAATTTATCCATCAATCTGCACAATCCATTCAATTCATATCTACTAAATCGGTGGATAAATACAGATTAATTTTTTCACTCCGTATACTGTCAAACGGATGAGGAATGAGACATTGGCTCTGTTTGGTGTACCTGTTAAAACAGATTATAAATTATAACTTAACAGATTATATTATGACTTTAATCAGAAACTGTTAATCTGTTTGGTGTAACCGTTGGATTATTGATTTAAGTTGCTGAATAGTGTTTGTTAAATAAACTGTGAAATAACTTTTTCAATTAACTTTTATTTTTTGTTATTCACTACTTGTCTACATTTCTCATAAAAATAATAATATCCTATAGTCCATCTGGGTCTTTTTCTATTTTTAAAAAAATAAAAAATAAAAAAATCTAAGAGTATAACCGTAAACTAACATATTACAGCAGAAATTGATAATCAGAAGTAAGGAATGAGCAGCTTCTCAAAATTAACTTTTTTAACTTAAAATAAATTATTAAAATCAGAAACTATTTAAAATAAATTTAATCAAATAGTTCAAAATAATTTTTCAAAATTAAAAGGCATAAGTTGATTAAAAAAAATCCAAGCAAATGCCTCAATTATCCGACCCAATCCGATTGTTCCTCAGTGGCAAAACAAAGAAGAAGTGGGAAGAGATTAGATTTGGTAGTGTGAGTGGACAGCACGTTCCATGCTCACGCAATCAATTGACACGCGTCAGGCTTTTTATGCTAAAAATAGCGGTTGGGATCGGCTTTGCAGAAAGATATTTGTGGGGGCCACCACTATATTTTTGTTTTGTCACCGTCCAATAAGGAAAAAGCTCGCCATCTGTGATGGATCACACACCTTTATTTAGGTTTGACAAACTGGGTGTGAGTTATATTGTAGCAACTAGCAAGAGCAGCGCTATTAGCTATACAGGTAAATTTTTTATAAATTGATATGTTATTTAGGCCAAGTTTGGATACTTTTAAAAAAATTAAAAAAGTCAAAAAGTTATTCAAAAAATTAAGAAGTTAACACTATTTACCAAAAGTCAACAATTACGGCTGCACAACTCCTAATTCGAATTTTTCCCTACAAATTAATTTTTACAATTTTTTATTACACATTTTTTCATAAAAAATCAAAAAGTTAACCCAAAATTCATATTTTCAACCTCAATTTTTTAGTCCAAAAAGATAAAAAATACACTTATTTAGGGCACCCCAAACAACCCCTTAGAATATAGTAAATTGAGTCTCATTTTACATTTTAAAGTTATATCACTCTATATCATATCAATTTGTAAATGTTTTTTTATTTGTATAATGATAGGAACTGCTATCTAAAAAATAAATAAATAAATAATGATACAAACACTTATTAATTAGATATAATAGTTTTATCTAGGAATAAGTTATTTTAAATGATTATTTAATTTTTTAGTTATTTTAATCTAATTAAAAAAATTATGTTTCAAATGATAGTTATTATTTTTGTAACAGATTTAATAGTTATAAAAAAAAAATAAATAATTATGAATTGAATATGATATTTTGTTTTATTAATTATTTTAATTTATTTTATTTTTATTAACTATTTTAACTAAATAATTTCTAATCATAAAATTATGTTAAATAATAAAATTACATTACAAATATCTTATATCTTAATTAATATATACTAATTAATGTTGATAACATTACACGTATTGTGATTGTAGTAGTAAGGGTTCGTTTGGGAAGTGGCTCATTAGACTCATTTGGCTCAATGAGCCATAAAAGACAAAATAGTAATTTTGAGCCATAAAAGATAAAAAATCACATCTAATCCATAATCATTACACTCTTCTCTCACAAAAAAAGTCAAAAAAGTCAAAAAACCAAATAATCCTTTCTAAACCAAGCTTTTGAGCTCAGACACATATAGCCAAAAGAGCTAAAAAATCAAAGAGTCAACCCACTTCCCAAACGAAAGCTAAATGAGATTTGCTCTTACATCACAGTTATTAAATCTAATCCTTCACAGTTCCGACCCGAAGGACATAGAATTGCGACACCACTGTCTCCCGTGACGTGTCTCTTGTGGAGGCTACCTCTCCAAAAGGCTCTCTCTCTCTCTCTCTCTCTCTCTCTCCTCTCTCTCTCTCTCTCTCTCTCTCTATATATATATATATATGCACTTACTTCCTCCGTTCCAAAATAATGGTCCTTTTTGGAGAATTCAACTTTTTTTGGTAATACAATTATTGTAGTTTAAAAAATTGATTTTCCAAAATTACCCTTTAATAGTACATTTTTTGGAAATATCAATGTCATAATTGTACTTTTTATATTATTTATGAATTTAAAAGAAGGGCAAAATAGGAAATTTCTATTATTTTTGTACTTGATTTTTGAAGAGGGACTAATATTTTAGAACAATAAAAAATGAAATAAGGGACTAATATTATGGGACGGAGGGAGTATATGTCATTGTCATCCACAACACTTTCTTTGTAAAGGAGAATTGCTATATATATCACCTAATTTTTAGGATAAATTATAAATATATCTCTTAAATTTTTGTTTAACATATAAATTATTTTTTTATGATTTAAAAATTTATAAATATCTTTTTATTAAAAAATTTTATTTAACAAAATTAATTAAAAAAATAAAATTCATAATTACTCTCTTATATAATAATAAAATTATCTAAATTATTAATTAAACATATTTTTAACATTATTAAAAACTGTTAATTGACTTGATGATTTATTAATAAAATAAGCGATTTGTTATGAAATTAGAAATCTCAGAAGATGGAATGTAATTTTCAAAACCACACGAGGACAGAAGGCGATTCGTATTTCAATCAAATATTTGTAATTTATTCTAATTTTTTAAAAAAATGTTAGAGATTTAAATAATTAAATTTATAAATGTACCTACAATATTAAATGATAGGAAAAAGATTGGTAGCTCGAAAGTACCGTTCGAGCTACGGCTCGACAGCCCAAAACGACGTCGTTTTGGGTTTTTTTTTTTTCTTTTCTTCTTCTTCTTCGTCGTGTCTGAAACCAGAGGGAGAGGGAGAGAGAGAGAGAGAAGGCAGCCCTCCGCCTGCCGCTGTCGTGTCGCAGCCCTCCACCCGCCGTCGTCGTGTCGCAGCCCTCCGTCCGCCGTCGTCGTCTGCCCAGCGCCGCCGTCCACCGCCTCGCCGATCGTCGCAACAGCCTCGCCTCGCCTCGCCTCCGCCCCCCCCTACTCCATTTTTTAGGCCCCCTCCAGTCCTTCCTCCCCCTTCTCCTTCCCCTCCCCCTCCTCCTCCTCCTCCTCCTCCTCCTCCTCCTCCGCCCCTCCTCCAGCCTCTCCCTCCTCCTTCTCTCACTTTTTCGAGCCACTCTCGAGCCAAAACTCTCGAGCTACCAATCGCGGTCGTAAATGATATATAGCCCACACTTCTAACGATCACCCTTTCGAGCATTCTCACTTCCAACAGTCTTCTACTTCTACCAGCCTTTTCTCCGGCAAGTCCAGCTTTGATCCGGTTACTTTTGAGTCTCTAAGGAATCAGGAAAAACGCCACGTTTGGCGTTTGGGCAAAAACGCCAAGTTGATTTTTTTGGCTCATTTGGGAAGTGGCGTTTGGGCAAAACGCCAGGTTGGAAAATTACGAAAATATCCTCAATATTTGATACTTGTGGGTTTAGGTGAAATGTAATTTTTTAAGTTGAGTGAGGCTATTTTAGTCATTTTAGTGTGATGTAACACCATAAATAAATATTAATTTTAAAAAAAAAGTAACTTTTTACCAACTTCCCAAATCACTCTCAAAAATCTTGATTAAAAGCAAAAAAACTGATTTTTACTACCTTCCCAAAATAGGCCTAAGCCTCCATCGACTCCTTTCTTAGCCTCCAGCAACTACCCCATCTCCAATGTTTCGATGAAAATTCAATAAATTTATTAAGCGGTTATAGGGTGTCATGTAACATTATTGACAAATAAATAATTGCAATTAATATTAAGTGGATCATTTAAGTGCTTGATTTTAATCCGAATCCACTATTGGTAGGAGTGGGTGCGGGTCAATTGCGGTCACGGAATTTTTAATCCACCATCCATCTGTTAAATTGACGAATTGAAAAAAATCAATCTATATCTCTCCGCCAATTCGGCGAATGTGGATTGAGCGAATTGATGGATTGGCGGTTGGATGCAAATCAATTTGACGGTTTAAAATTTTATAAATTTTCAACATAATTCAACTTATGCACTTCTTCAAAAAAAAAGAAAAAAGTATTACAGTTAATGACTTAAAAAGTATTACAATCACTTCATACATCATCCAAAGAAAAAAAGTTTGAAACTTTCTAATATTACAATCACAACATGCCTCATCTACATAAAATATTACAATTTGTGATTCTTAAAATACAAAAATAATTTAAACCACCAAAACCATGAACACAGCAGTAATAGAAATTGTATATCTCTGTATTGTTACATCTATATCTGTTTTTGAAAATAAAAACCAACCAGCATATATCATCTTTTTATTTATTATTTTTAGAGTTAAATTTAAAAATCAAAAAATATAGATAAATAATATATTTATTTTTTTCAATTCAAAAAATATATTCAAGTTGAAAACTCTTTTTCAACAGAATATTTAAACTCTTTTTTAATTGAAAACACAAACATAATATCTAAACAAATTGAAAATACAAAGTCTTACAAATTATCAAAGAAGCTCGCAGTTTGGCGGTTCGGTTACGGCCAAAAAAATCTCAAAACTATCATC
Organism: Camellia oleifera; assembly: GCA_022316695.1. Taxonomy (NCBI): domain Eukaryota; kingdom Viridiplantae; phylum Streptophyta; class Magnoliopsida; order Ericales; family Theaceae; genus Camellia; species Camellia oleifera. The sequence goes on along the minus strand of CM039307.1, from coordinate 88,948,903 downwards.
TGTCCAAAACTAGGCCGATTGGAAAAAAATTAATCTACAACCGCCCACTCGTCATCACGCATCCATCCAAAATGCGACAGATCAATTCGGTTTGATCGATTTGGACGGATCGATATATCTGCTACTTACCCCTAACTATTAGAATGTGATACAAATACTATGTCCATCTATATTTTTTATAATAATATTATATACACCAATTACTATACTAACTAGTTTACAAATTGATGATATGACATAATTTAAGAGGTTTTTGATATTTGTAATTTGAATAATGAGTGGGGTCAATAATAATGTCATAATTAGTGTTGGTAATTAGCGCATGTAACACCACCGTATTTTTCAATTTATTTTTATTTTTTTACTTTTAAATAAGTTAAATTCATTCACAATTGGATTCACGCTTAGCATGATAATCTCATTCTATCTTAACAATTGAATTGAAATTACATTTTCCCTCTTAAATAAGCACAAATAATAAAATAACAGAAAAGATTTAGACCTTCAATGGAGTGACCCCCACCACCTCCATTATTTTTTGATTGATGAAAATTTTATTTTTTTTATATTTATTTATTTTTTTTAAGGCTTGCTCCCGTAGAAGTGGGGTGTTGGGGGTCACCCCAGAGGAGTCCGGATCTTCTGCAATGGTTTCCTACCATGGTTCCTGCAGTGACCCAAAAACGACGTCGTTTTGGGGCCCAAAAAAAAAACACAAAAAAAAAAGAAAGAAGGAGAAGGAAGAAACTGAGAGAATGAAGGACAGAAACATCGCCGGAGATCTCCCCGTCACTCCATTTCCGGCTAGCTCGCCATCCCAAAACATTTACCAACCCTTCCCTCCCTACACCCACCACCTCGCTGCCGCAACCCACCTCCACCTCCATCCCAAACCTTTGTGTTAACGGAGCCCCTATTTTTCATCTTTTCATCACCGATGCAATACACCGACAACACATACAAAGATTCACACATTCATAGGAATATAGGGGCAAAAAGTGCTGGCAAGAAGCCCACAACTTAAATTTAATTGTTCATATATGAAGAAGCTTCCCAGTTAAACAATCATCTCCAAATTTGATTTGTATAATTATTATCATAAAAGTCTAAAATTTTAAAACAAATGGGTTCATTAAAATTAAATAGGAACAATACAAGTAGCAGATCTATGTTTATGGCTTTGTGTTGTAGGCAATGAAGCTTTCCATGGCTGTGTTGTGTTTTCTTCGCCGATCTCTCTTTGAAAACCCTCGATCTAGGGGTATGTGAGCTTCTCCTCTCTCACCTAGCCTCACCGCCGCCGTTTCGCCTAGCCTCACCGCCGACTCGCCTCGCCGACTCTATTTCTTCAGCTTCTCTCTCTCATTTCCTCTGTTCTAGTTTTGTCTATCAAGTTTAGGTTGCAATGGATGAGAGAGAAAGGAAAAGAGAGTTATGAGGAAGGAAAAAAAAAAATCTTAATACAACGGCGTCGTTTAAAATATCACCGCAGGAACCACTGCAAGCTACCACGGTAGAGGATCCTGATTCCACCCGAGAGGGGTCCCCAGCAGAGCTCAAAAAATAAAACAGGCGTGAAATAAAATTCACATTCCGCCCCTCTATTTTATAATCCACAATACAGTAGAGTAGAATCTACCTATTCAATTCACCAGAATCCCCTCACTATCTTTTTCTCTTCTTCACATCCCCTCTTGACCTATTACATCATCCAACAATTGTTAAAATATTAACCCAAAGGGTAATGATTTAATTTTGAATTTTTTATAGTGCTCTATGATTAATAGATTGCACTTATGACTATTTTAGAAAGATGATTATAATCAGTTTTTTTTATGAAAAGCTGCTTATAAGCAGCTTTTTTGTGAGAAAGAAAGTCGGTTATAATCTGGAAAATGGATTATAACCCACTTTCCAAAATAGGCCTAATATATATAATTGCATAATTTATAATAAAATATCACAAATTAATCTAAATACGGAGAATTTTCATGAAACTTTTCACAATATATTTTTTACAAAGCATAAATGCTCTGAATTGAATGAGCAATGTTATATACTACTAATTTGTCATCACTAATCCTACCACTAGTGAAGTGGCAATTGAAAAAAAAAAAAAAAAAAACAAGGCACAAACACACACTACAAGAAAAAGCATTTTTGCCGACCACTTTTAGCTACTAAAACCAATTTAGTCGCCAAAAGTCATGGAATTGGCTACCAAAAAAAATTTTAGTCGGCATAAGTCAACTTTTTAGCTACTAATTTTTTTTAGTAGGGGAATGTTGATTATTGGCTACTAAAAAAAAATTAGTAGCTAAAGATATTACAATTGGCGACTAAAAAAATTTTTAGTAGCTAAACATATCACAATTGGCGACTAAAAAAAAATTTAGTAGCCGTAGAGGTACCTTTAGCTACTAAATTGTTTAGTAGCCGAATGAAAATAAAAAAATTAATTTTTAATCTTTTCCCGACCAAAGTTTTGGTCGCCAAATGTCACGTTTCGGCGACCAAAATTATTTTAGTCGCTAAAAACCTACTTTCGGCTACTAAATCTTTGGTAGCCGAATGAAAATAAAAAAAATTAATTTTTAATCTTTCCCGACCAAAGTTTTGGTCGCCAAATGTCAAGTTTTGGCGACCAAAATTATTTTAGTCGCTAAAAACCTACTTTCGGCTACTAAATTGTTTAGTAGCCGAATGAAAATAAAAAAATTCAATTTTTAATCTTTCCCGACCAAAGTTTTGGTCGCCAAATGTCACGTTTCGGCGACCAAAATTATTTTAGTCGCTAAAAACCTACTTTCGGCTACTAAATCTTTGGTAGCCGAATGAAAATAAAAAAAATTAATTTTAATCTTTCCCGACCAAAGTTTTTGGTCGCCAAATGTCACGTTTCGGCGACCAAAATTATTTTAGTCGCTAAAAACCTACTTTCGGCTACTAAATCTTTGGTAGCCGAATGAAAATAAAAAAAATTAATTTTTAATCTTTTATTTATATTTTTAATCTTTGTAAACCTAGTTTTATTATATTTATATTTTTTTTTTATTAAGAGGTTGTACACCCACCATCCAAAAATATTAATTTTTTAAAAAATTAATTATTAAAATAATATGAATTTCTTATTTTGTCCTTTTTTTAAATCCATTAATAATAAAAAAATTACAATTATGATAATTGATATTTCTAAAAAAATATACTATGAAAAGGTAATTTTTATAAATTAATATTTTTAAAATATAATAATTGTATTATAAAAAGAAATTAAATTCTGAAAATAGACTATTATTTTCAGATGAAAAGTACAATTAAACTATTTGTACTTTTTACATCATCATATTTCAATAACACTAATAAATTAAGAATAAATCAAAATTCACAAATAAAATACAAAATATCCCAATTATTTGTGTGACTTATTGATATTATTTCAGATTTTAAATTGTTTCTTAATTTTTTAATAATTAATTTTTTCAACTTTTTAAAATTATTTTTACGTTATACACGGTTAACAATAATCAAACACTATTGTTAATTTAAATTTGGAGGGAGACGTTACATAATTATAGTAAACAATTATAGTAAACATGCATATGAAATAAACATGATGGTTATTCAAACTACCAAATATTGGTTATTAGTTATTGTTGTTGCATCTATGGTGGTTCTCATATAATTTCAATACCAGTACATGATCTATCTCTTAATTAATCATGAACTTCCTCATCTTTATGGATCTACCTTCCCTCCCCATTCTTTTATTCTTTCTTGGATTTGGCGTTGGAATATGCCTACAATTTTTTCTAGAGTAACTATACTCAACAAATTCTTACAATTCACAAAAATTAAAAAATCATGAACAATAGAATTATGACTTTCAATTTCATACCTTTTTACTCTTAGCATTTACCTATTGCTATAACAATTTAAACTCAATTTAACCCTTCTCCTTACTTGGGGAACAATTATGTAACTTTTACTAAAAAATATCACAATATTAGGTAATCAATCTCACATAAAAAAAATTCTACTATAGAAGTTGTTGTTAAAATTCTACTATAATTTAAATTCTACTCTGGAGATGGGAGTGGCGAGCAAAGCAGGGGGCTGGGCATTCAAGGCCTTCACTCATATATCTGTCTATCTGTTTGTCTATCTGTTTGTCTATCTGTCTGTCTGTCTGTCTGTCTCTTTCTCTGTGTCTCTCACACATCTATCTATTCTCTCCTTTCTCTATCTCTCTCTGTCTCTTTTGTTCATCTCTCTTGTCTCTATCTCTCTTCTCTCGCTCTCTCTCTCTTCTCTCTTTATCTCTCTCTCTTCTCTCTTTTTTTATGTCTTTCTCTCGATCATCTCTTTTCGCTCGCTGTCTCTTTTTCTGTCTCTCACTCTCTATCTCTTTCTCTCTTTCTCTCTCTCTCACTCATCACTCTTCTCTGTCTGTCTGTCTCTCTCTATGTCTATATTTTTGTCTCGGTCTCTCTTCCTTTTCTCTCTCTCACTCATCACTCTTCTCTGTCTTTCTGTCTTTCTCTCTGTGTCTCTCGCTCATCTCTCTTTTCTCTATCTCTCTCTGTCTCTCTTCTCTTTATTTCTCTCGCTCATCTCTCCATGTATCTCTCTCGTTTATCTCTTTTCGCTCTTTTTCTCTCTCTCTCTTTGTATATCTCTTTTCACCCATTTTTTCATCTTTCTCTCTCTATTCTCTTTCTCTATCTTACTCATCACTCTTCTCTTTCTGTCTGTCTCTATCTCTCTTTCTTTCTGTGTCTCTCACTCATCTATCTCTTCTCTCATCTATTTTCTTTCTCTGTCTCTTTTGTTCAGCTTTCTTGTCTCTATCTCTCTTGTCTTTATCTCTCTTTCTCTATCTCTCTCATTCATCTTGCTTCTCTCTATCTCTGTCTATGTCTTTCCTACTCATCTTTATTCTCTTTCTATCTTTCTCTTTTTCTATGTCTTTCTCTCGATCATCTCTTTTCGTTCTCTTTCTCTCTCTCTTTGTCTATCTCTCACTCATCTTTTTTTTCTCTCTGTCTAGGTCTCTATCTCTTTTCTCTCTGTGTCTCTCTTTCACTCATCACTCTTCTCTCCCTCTCCTCTACCACAAAAGTTTGGTCGGAAAAAATTTAATTTCAGCGGCTAAAAAATATGTTAGTCGCGGTATAGATAGTTTTGGCGACTAAAATAATTTAGTTGCTGAATGAAAAATAAAAATTTATTTTTTACCTTTGACGACAAAAAAAAACTGATTTTTATTAACAAAAAAAAATGGGCAACAAAAAAATATTTTTCATTGACCATAAAAAATTAATTTTATTTTGACAAAAAATATTGTTCATTAAAATATTACCCCTACTCCTACAAAAAAAAAAAAAATCGTAAAATAAAAATGAAACAAAATTTCCCCCCTTTTTCAGTACCCGCCCGCCCAAACTTCCCCCCTTTGGGGCGCCAATATTTTTTTCCCAAAAATATATTAGAATTTTTTGGCTTCTATTTGGTTCTAAAAAGAGGATAGAAAGCTATAAATCGATAACCTAGAAGAGAGGGGAGAAGAGAGAGGGGAGAAAGGGAGACTGGTGTTCAGCGGTATGAGATTTCAAAGGGGAATGATCGATGGTGGCAGCAATCGACGGTTCGGCAAGACTGGTTCGGCGACAGCAACAGTCGACGGTTTGAGACTGGTTCGACAGCTCAATGGTTTGGTGGTGAGACTGCTTCTTCTCTTCTCTTCAGTCTGGAAAAAAATCTCAGGTATGTTCAGATTCCCCCCCCCCCCTCTCTCTTCCACACACACATTCGCTCCATTTAGGATTAGGACTCTATTCGTTCGTGTTCTTGCTTTCTGGTACTTCAAGTATTGAGCTCTCATCATTTTGTAATTCCTAGATGGAACTCTTTCTTTGTTTCTTCACCCTTGTTCCTTCACAGCTCCTCCAAGCTTGAATCGGTACTTTTCTAGGGTTTTCAAAACCCTTTTACCTTCAAAGGTTCACATCTGTTTCAGCTTGGGGGGATTAGGGCCTCAATTTGTGTTTCTTTGTTGATTGTTGTACAATTCTGGTGAACAAATGTTTGTGAATTGGGAATTTTGGGTCTAAGATCTGTTGGAATATAAAATTTCTGGGTTTGTGTTTGGATTGAGGATTTAACACGAGAGAATGAAAGTTTAAATTGATTGTTAATTTCGGTAATACCTGTTTTGGGTTATTTCATGAAACCAATGGAGCATGTTAATTAGTAGAATTTGGTCCTGCAATTAGTGTAATCCACATTTGTCATGTACAATTTAAAACTTGAAATACAATAATTATTAGCCAAAAAATTGTGTGAGACAGGTGGAAAAATTCATGGGTTTATTTTGGATGGTTTGGGAGGAGAGAGAGAGAAGCATTGAGGGAGAGAAATTTGGAGAGAGAGAGAGAGGGAGGGAGAGGGGTAAGGAGGACATGTTGTTGGGGGTTGAATTTGTGAGAAGAGAGGGAATGGAGAACAACAGGGGAAGCTGGTTTTAATCTAAAAACAAAGGGGAGAGCCTTTTTCTTCCTCTCCCTGGTTTGATTGCCCCCAAACCATCCCCTTTCACATCATCAATTCAACTTTTTGATTTTGATTTTTGAATACATCATTCATGGGCATTGCTTTTGAATAATTTTTTGAAAAAAATCAAAACCAAAAGGAAATAAAAAGGGGTAAAAAATTAAAAAGCATTAATGGGTGAGATCAAGAATCAGAATTCGGGTCCTTCCTCTGAAGAAGGCACAGACCCTCCCAAATCCAAGAGGCTCTATCAAGTTTGGAAGGGCCGCAATGTAAGCTTCTCTCTATCTTCATTTTTTGTTTTTGTTTTTGTTTTTGATTTAGATTTATAATTTCCATTTGATTGCTGATGATAGATTTATAGTGGGTTTTCATGATTAAATGAGAAGATTTGTTGGGTTATTTTGGTACCGAATCAAGAAAGAATACGTCTAGGAACACACAAACTGGTCATAAAATCGGACACAGACATAATGTATATAGATGGATAATATTTTTTAGAGATGGGCTTTGCCAATAAATTATGTTAAATCTTACCATTGATGGGTATTTATTTTCTGTTTTTGTATCAAAATTGAGAAAGAAAATAGCTAAACTCTCCAATTATGCCTTTTTTGGTAATAATTCCTCTTCAAAATATTGATGTTTAAGACCATCTCTTGTCATTGTTTTCTTATTTCATCAAAAATTTGGTTACATGTTTGGTTTGATACGGAACACTCCAATGGCACATTCAAAACTTTCGTCAATTTAAAAAAAAAAAAAAACTAGGATAGAGCAACATCTATTTTTACCTTTTATTTATATTCTTGAGTATGGATTTTTACCTTATTCAGCAAACATAAGCTTGATATGTTCTGTTTTGTGGATTTGCAGAGTTCTTGCCCAAGTTGCATACTTTGAAATATGACTCTTTAAATAGTATGTGACATTAATTGATTTGTTCCTCGTTCTGGTTTATGATATATCTGAATTATAGTATGATATTTTGTTCAATTATAATAAAGGGAAAACATGATGGATTGCATTTCCATTCATGGGGTAAAAAAGGAGATATGAAAACATGGGTTAAGCTGGCAACCTAAATGTTTGAATTACTTCTCATGTTCTTGAATTATACTCGTGTACAACTTCTAATAAAATAAGCATGCATTATACAAAACTGAAAACAATAAAGTGTAATAGGAACGATAAAAGTATTTTCCCTCAAATCAGTTGGGTAGGTTAATATATGATGAAAAAAATGCTTTAAGCTTTTTATATATAATGACATGTGGGAATCCCTTGATTTTCTTCACCCCATCCCCATCCCCCTTTTTATTTTTATTTATTTTTTAAATTTTAGCAGTTGAAGATTTGGGAAGCAGAAAAGCTTAAAGGTAATGTTTTTAGACCACCCAACACTCCTACCCGGTGCAGCACAGTGGATAATATAGTGAAGAATGCCAATCTTCTGTTGCTCTCAATGACAAAGGTAATTTTTTTGTTGCTTTTGTTTATTATTATTATTATTATTGGGTGATTGTTAAACCCACAACCTTTTGGGCAGTATCCACAACCCCTTTATCACTATGTGGGACCCACCCATTTGAAAGAAAAGGCCTTGCATTCCTATGATATGGAACTGCCATTATTCAAAATGTTTAGATAAATTCATGCTTCTACACTTGCACATGCTCAAACTGACATGAAAATTTCAAATTACTAATTCATACAGCTCCAAATATTAAATCTACATTTGAATTGACTTGTAAGAAGTAGGTCTGTTAAATATTATTGGAATTATTGATAGAAACAACTCATTAAATTATAATAGCAGACCTTTTTTTTATTTCATTTATGTCGACTGCCACTTGTTACCAAATGAAAAAGGCTCAAGCAAATTTATATTTAATTGTCTCTAGTTGTTAGGTAATTTCCCAATGAAAAAAGCTCAAACAATTTTATATGTAATAAAACAAATTCAAATACATGGCATACACTAGTTTATTATTAGATCAATGGATTTTTTTTGTTTGGTATTTGGTTTGAAATTTGATTATCAAATTAAAACACCTAAATCTGTTATGATTTAAAAATGATTTATTATGATGAAATTTGGGAATGATGGAGTTTATTTTGAGAAATCGGCACTTTATATGCAAATCATGCTGACAACGTGATTTTATCTATGAAATTATCACTTTATGTATGTTAATTGATATTGGACATAGGGCTTGAATTACCAATTAATAGTCTCTGTCTATCAGTAGTATTTTTTTCTTTACTTTCAGAATGCAGACATATTTTTTGGGTTGGAATGTCTTGATGATTTTTAGTCTTAATCTTCAACTGCAATGGGTGATTTTTAGTCCCTTTATGATTTTGTTTTGAAATGGTTTACTAACATTTAGGTTCCTCAAGGAGCACATTGGAATCATCCTGATCAGCAGGTAGATGTTATCTGATACATATTGAATTGTTATGGTCTAATGAGTCATGTTTAATTGTATCAGAGAGTAACATCAATGAGTATGAGGGAGTATATCTTTGTTATTCATAGGTGATCATATATTTAGGTTTCCAGAAAGTTTGACTTTTATGTATAGGAATATTTAAAAACTAATCCAACTGCTTCAAAATCTTGTTTCTTCTCCCACTAGGAATTCTAAACCTGTTACTTATCTCATGTCCACTGCTACACACTGTGTTCTAGCCGTACCAGCTTTAATATAGCAAATATTCCAAAATAATCTGTCAATTACAAGAACTATGAACCCTCTTAAGTTTTAAATTTATCGATGTACACATGTAAACATTTTAAGCCTCAACACATACAAAAATGTTTTTAGTTTCTTCGCACTTATGACAATTCTGCAGGTAGAGAAAGCCTTATTGAGTGGATAGAGGACCCATCGTATCCTAATACAACTTTGTCTTGGAACATTATTCACGGTAATAAGGGGGGTAATGTTACTGTTATATATTGTATGATTAAAAAAATTTGTGGTGGATTAGGTTATTAATCTTTATGTCTTTTCCTTGACAGGAAATGGTATCATCCAACAGGAAATTTTGTGGTCTAAATTGTATTATATTGCTGTGGGTAATTTGAACTCTGAGGAGGTGGAGGTAATTGTGGTCCAAATTAAGCTTATTACTTTATTTGGTCACTTAACTTAGTTTGTTCATATTTTTAGCTGTCACTAATTAAAGATATGCCCACCATACAGAGAATATATAAAGAAAAGGGAGGTCATTGAGATGTAGTATAGCTAATGTATACATTTTATAGAGTTTTTTTTTTCTTCTATATTTTATATTTTTTGATTTTTGAAACTATATTATATGCAGTTTTTGGTTATAGTTTATAAGATACAAAGATTTTAAATAAGCTAAAAAAAATTGAATTATTGAGCAATAGGGGAAGGGTGCTTCTAGTTTCTATTTTATGTTATCAGCTTTTGGCTTGAAATACACCAAATAGCCACATTATTATTTTACCAACTGCTACAGTAGCTTGTAGCAGCATCAAAAACTTTTTTGTAAGAAATTTTTTTTGATTCATTTTAATTCATAGGTAGTCTATAGTTTCATTTTGTAAACCCATATTGCGTTTGGACCCAAAATAGTTTCCTGTGAGGGAAAGGTAGGAAAAATTGGTATCTGATTTTTCTACTTAATTTCATTGGGTTTGGTCCCAAAATTGTTTCCTGTGACGGAAAATTGTTTTCTATAAGGAAAAACAAAATTGTTTTTACTTCCCTGTATGATCTAAAGGTTTAGTCATGGAATTCTTGGGTGCTTCAGTTTATTACTTTCCTGTGTAGATTTTGTTAGTATTTGATTTTGACTCTAAACAAAGTAACCTTCATAAATGTGGAGGGATAGGATGTCCAGTCCTTTTTTTTGTTATTTTATTTTTATTTTTATGTGGCTGCTTAGATCATTTGTGTTGAAAAATGATTTTACTAGCATTAATAATTATTCGGTGGTAATATATATGTTGACAGTAGAGTTTGTTTTTGTTTATGAAGGTATCTCTCATGAAAAGATTCAGACATCCAAATGTTCTACTTTTTATGGGTGCAGTAACTTCACCTCAGCGTCTTTGTATTGTTATAGAGTTCCTTCCACGGTTCATTCTCCACTTCCCTTTTGAGAACATATTATTCAAGCAATTTTTTTGTACGGAAGACATCTTTTTTGTATGATTTTGTGTATCTATGGAATTATTATTTTGGGATGGATTGTATTTGATTTGTATAGAATCTGATGTTAATTGATTAAATTTTTGTATTGTTGAAACGAAATAGAAATAGATATATGTATAATTATTGTTTAAATACAGGGTGCAGGTTGCACGAAATAAATACAGGTTGTGAAGAAATTAATTATAATAAAAAAAAAATACAAAATAAAGTTTTTGGCAATTACTAAATGTTTAGTAGCGAAAAAAAAAAAGAAGTGAATTTGTTAGTGACTAACCAATTGGTAATCAAAAAGGAAATCAATATTTTTAGCGACTAAATATTTGGTAGCCGTAAAGAACCCAAAGAGTTTTGGTGACTAAAATGTTAGTAGCTAAAAATAAATGAAGACTTTCCGCTACCAAATAGTTAGTAGCCAAAAATAAAATAAAATGAAAAATAATTTTTTGGCTACTAAATTATTTAGTCCCTAAATGTTACACATTTTGTGACTAAAACTTATCTACGACTAAAATTTTTAGTCGCTGAAAATCAAATTAATTTTATTCGAACACTTTTGGCGACTAAATATTTAGTCGCCAAAAGATACCCTTTGCCGACTAAGCAGACTTTGGTAGCGAAATGTTCACTTTTGGCGACTAATATTTTAGTCGCCAAAAGTACCCTTTGCCGACTAAGCAGACTTTAGTAGCCAAATGTTCACTTTTGGCGACTAATATTTTAGTCGCCAAAAGATACCCTTTGCCGACTAAGCAGACTTTAGTAGCCAAAACGTTCACTTTCAGCGACCAAAATTAGTTTAGTCGCCAATACTATCGCCGACAGAGTATAGGCGACGACTTTGGCGACCAAAAAAAGTAGTCGCTAATCACATTTGGCGACCAAAAATAGGGCTTTTGGCGACCAATATTTTGGTCGCCAAAAGTGTCGTTTCCTGTAGTGACACTGTGGCAGTGGGTATCATTAGAGCCCCACTAATTAGTGGTCTAAAGCATTTTCCAAATTGAATAAGTAGATTCTATCCCTTCATAGTTTTTGTATACTATTGGTGTAATTAAAATTGATCACTCCACTTATTTGTAATCTTTCTCGTTTTCAAAGTCTCATAATCATGAAAAAATTTGTATGCCAATAAGATATTACGTAACACTACATTTTACTAAGGACAAATGTATATATTTTTATAGTTCCTCAAACATCCAATATAAATATAATGGATCTTATTGTTATTAATCTTAATAGTAAAAGACACCAAATGACATATATCTTACAAAAATGCTTTAGACTCCCACTGGGGGTTGACCCCCAGTGAGGTGTAGTCTTGTGATTGGGCAAAAAAAAAATTTATTTTCTTTTTTTTATTTGGTTTTCAGCAAGTGGGGGCGCGCCACGTCACTAGGGTGTACAGCACTTCTCTATGTCTTATTCTCATGCGAAATTGCTCTATCATCAAATATAGGGAATGTTTGGGAAGTTGGGTTAGACAAAGGCCTATTTTGGGAAGATGGTTATAATCAGTTTTTTAGTGAAAAGCTGATTATAAACAGATTATAATCAGTTTTTTTGTGAGAGAGGAAGTTGGTAATAATCTGAAAATCAGATTATTACCAACTTGCCAAAAGAGCCCAAAATAGCAATAAAAGACAAAATAGATTAAAATAGTTAATAAGATAAAATATTATATCTAAATTATAATCATTTTTTTTTCTCTTACAATCAAAAAAAAAATCAATTATTATCCCAAATACAATTTTTTTAATCAAATTAAAATAACTAAAAAAAATTTTAAAAAAAAAAACTAAAATAATATGTCAAACGAGCCCATAGCAAAGAAAGTTGTATTAACGAATTCAGGAGCCCTCGTTTGGCAATTTACTATTTTAACTTAAAAATTAAAATATCACTAAAAAAATTAAAAAATTAAAAATTTATATTAAAAAGTTAAAAATTATCGTTTTACTTTTTATACATATTTTTTCTTTTTCTCGTTTCTAAACATACTAATTTTTATCTTATATTTTAATTAAAAAAATTATTAAAACAACATATTTCTAGACTAGTCCTCAGTGTACGTACTCACCTTTCTGTTTTTGAACCTTTCTGTTTTTGAGTAAGTAGCACCTTTTCTCTCACTTCATTCTCTCTCTTAGTTAAAGAGAGAGAGAAAGTATTGAGAAAAGACATTTGGCTGGTGGAAGGGCCCTCAATTGGGTTAGTTTTACAGTAACAAGTAAGTGCACACAATTAAAATATAAAAATATCATAAAAAATAAATGTACTATTGTGTAGTTGAGTTGAATCCTAACTTATTCACCCAAAAAAAAGAATCTTAACTTTAGAAAAGGCCAGGTGGCTGTTGTGGTTGCCACGTAGCACATGCACTGTGAGACGTTTCAGTTTGACGTGGCAGGCATTGGGAGCTCAAAACCAAATAAATAGGGGGTTGCTCTACACCTCTCAGGTCTTCTCATACCCATCTCTCTCTCTCACTTGCTCCCTCCAAAAAAATTTTCCCTCTACTTTCTCTCTCATTTTCCCACTATTTCTTTTACCCACCCACAAAAAGAAAAAAAAAAATGCCATCCTTGGGTGGAGTAGAAACTCCAAATGCAGACCCATCCAAAGACTCTCCTCGAGATTCTCATACCTTGCAATACATAATGGCTTCTTGTTACCCAATCACCCTCAAGGTAGAGAGAGACAGTGTGTGTCCCTTTGTATTAAATTTTTTTTGGACTGTCAGAGTCAAACATCTTGACTTGACTTGTACTTGAAAATTGACTTGTGTGTTTTTTTTTTTTTTTTTTTTTTGGTCTTTTCTATTTTGGTGTGCAGTTCATAGACGTGTGTTATAGGCTGAAATTGGAGAAGAGGAGCACAGGCAACAACATCACAAAGATGTTGACCGGTGGTGGTGGTCCCACGAGATCAACGGACACGATCACCGAACGAACAATCCTAAACGGCATAACCGGAAAAGTATCCCCAGGCGAAATCCTAGCCGTTCTAGGCCCATCAGGGAGCGGGAAATCAACGCTGTTAAACGCACTCGCAGGCAGACTCCAAGGACAGGGGTTCAGCGGATCAGTCCTCGCGAACAACCGAAAACTGACAAAACCGGTCTTAAAACGAACCGGGTTCGTGACACAAGACGACGTCCTGTACCCTCACCTGACGGTCCGCGAAACCCTAGTCTTCTGCTCTCTCCTCCGACTACCAAACACACTGTCAAAAAATGAAAAAACAACGATGGCAGAATCGGTGATTTCGGAATTGGGATTGACGAAATGCGAGAACACGATAATAGGGAACAGCTTCATAAGAGGGGTATCGGGAGGAGAGAGAAAGAGAGTGAGCATAGCGCATGAGATGTTGATAAACCCTAGTTTGCTGATATTGGATGAGCCGACGTCGGGGTTGGACTCCACGGCGGCGTATAGGTTGGTGGAGAGGATGGGGGAGATGGCGGAGAAGGGGAGGAGGACGGTGGTGATGTCGGTGCACCAGCCGTCGAGTAGGGTGTATAGGATGTTTGAGTCGGTTTTGGTGATGTCGGAGGGGAGGTGTATTTATTTTGGAAAAGGGTCCGAGGCTATGACTTATTTTCACTCTCTTGGATTCTCGCCGTCTTTCCCCATGAATCCTGCTGATTTCCTGCTTGATCTCGCTAACGGTACGTACGTAATCTGTCTGTCTGTGTATCTCTCTCTCTCTCTCTCTCTCTCTCTCTCTCTCTCTCTCCGCTTTGTCTCTCTCTCTCTCTATGTCTATATATGTATCTGTATGAGATGTAAGGAAAAAAGTTTAATTCTTTGATTATTTTTTATTTTTTAAATGTATAAAAAGTATAAAAGTGGTATGATTTAAAGAAATTAACAAATTAACTCTTTTTTAATTATTATGGAGCATCACATGATTATACTCTCTTATCAATTACTATATAATATTCTATTTTTTCTGCCAATTATATTATCATAAAGCAATACGTAACCGACCTTCCAGATAATATAATCACCTATGATTAAACAATCACGGGAATAATTACTATTTTATTCTGTGATTATTTTGATCAGGGCATTATCACCAACTTAGCACTCGTGGAAATTAAGGTCTTATTTGGCATCTTCTAAAAAAGTTAAAAAATTATTATTTTATTAGTCACATTATTTTATTTAAGTAAAATTACTTTTCTATTATATCACTTTAAACCCAACTCATATTTCATAAAAAGTCAAAAAATATATTTATTTAAAACATTTCAAACAATCTCTGATGGTAGTTTTTCAATTTAAATATATATATATATATAATAAAGAGTGTAATAATTTATATTATTTTTTAATTATTATGACTTTTTTTATCTGAACGGTTTACTTTAAAACAATATATAAAACATTCATTGAAATGACACATTAATTTTAGTGAGATTTTTTTTTTTTTTTTTTTTTGTTAGAATTGGATTTTTCATTTGTTTATATATTTTTTAATTATATAAAAACACTGCTTTTGTTTTTTGTTTTTTAATATAACTTGAATGCCGAAACAAAAGCTGTGTTTAGTTTTCTTTTTCGTTGTACCACGGTGAAGAAAAAAGGTGACTAGTATTTAATGTGCAAGTTATTATGACATACATAAAAATATACCAAAAAGTGCAGTAGTCCATCTGGTAAGAAAAAGGTACCTAGTATTTAATGTGCAAGTTATAATGCTTGCATATATAGCGTAAGATTTAGCTGAGAGTAACTTGGATCTTAAGCTTAGTTCCTTTTTTGGTATATTTCGATATATCTAAACCCATAAAGAGACTGATGTTATTTTCCAATGGGGATCTATTCATGGGCACTGGATTCCAAAGTTTATCCACCTCCTTTTAATGGGAAAATTTATCATCACAATAATGTTATTTAAAAAAAAAATTCACTCATACACTATGTCTAATTAGAAGATTTGAAAAAGGATTTAGAAAAAGGAAAAGAAAAAATAGGTGAAATGTGAATAAATTATATTTACATTTTACTTAATTTCATACACTTTTTTTCTTTTCATTTCAAAATTCACTTTAAAATCTCTCAACCAAACACAATATTAAAGTTTTCTTTACAAAATGTGTCACACGTGCGTGAGTGATGTGAAGTACTATACTAACTGATAAATTTTACAAATATTTTATATGTACTATCATGTTATTTTAATGAGTGTTATTTTAATTATTAACAAGTATCCTTGAATACATGTTAAATAAGTTTTAAAATATTATATGTTTTTCTTGTGATTACTTTAACAAATTTCTATTTTAATAGCTTTTGTTTCACATTTTAAACTTTATTAATCTATGTTATATTTTTCATTGATTTGTATATTTTGCGAGATCTATATAATTATAGTCACACATTATTGGGTATACTATACCAAACCTTGATGAGCTGGTGATAGGGATATATTATGGTATGGCATGAGAAGAGGATGTTCAAACACACTCTATCTTCGGAGTCTGCATTAGATTTGGTGCCCTTTTCCAACCCCATACTCATCAGTAAATTTGAAAAACATCTTGTGTAGCTCCCTGATCAAGTCATATATCCTATGAAATACGGGTGCGGGTGTGGATACGGTACGATGCGGGTATATCGATATGACAAGATCTAAAAAAAAATAGGATATTGATACGGTTGTGATACATCAATAATTTTTTTAATTTTTATAATTTATAGTTTAAAATTCAATTTATAAATCAAAATTTAATACCAAAACTAAAAGGAGAAATTACAAACCAAAAGAGAAATCATAATTCAATAATATTAATACTAAAACAAAGTCTATAAGCTGTTTTAATGCCATCAAATAGGAGAAATTACAAAGCAAAATTTTATTCCATAAGCAAGCTTAAGCAAAATTTGAAAATTTGAAATTTCAGTTTTCACTTCCATCAATTTCATTATTGAATAATACATCTTTCATCTCTGACATATCAAGTAAATGATTTGTAATTTCAAATAAATAAGAACTCTCTGATAAATTAAACGTACCTCCACCAATATCCCATAACTTGGTGTACTCTCGATGTACTCATGAAATACCCAATTGCCAAAGAACGTATAAAAAGTACCCAACATGTATTTCAAGTACCTAATATGCGTGCAACCTTATCGGTATGAGTACCTATACCAGGTAAGTAGCCAGTACGAATACGGCGATATTTTTGAAGTACCCATATTTCATAACATATATTATTTTTATTTAAAATATTTTTATTTTATTTCATGTAGAAGTAGAAGCAGATTCTCACCAAATGCAGGGAGCATACTTATTAGGACCTTCTTTTTATTTATTTATTTATTATTATTATTATTATGTATTACTTTGAGCTCGAAAGGTCTTCATGGTTAAAGTATCCTTACTTAAAAAAGAGTATTTGAATCAAATAATGATTTCAAACAATTCAATTTTTACTACTCCAATAGTGATTGATGTGGGGTCCTTAATGTGGGTTACAAAGCCACTACATACTTTGGAGGTCCAATCTTTATAGTGCTAGAAATTCTAGGATTTGGGGCTTGAGGCTATGCAAAGAGATCCAATTTTTTAATTAGTTTTTGTTAAGAATGGTATGGTGGGTATTGTCACTAATCCAATTATATAGTTAATTAATGAATATAAAAATGTAGGTGGAGAGCATGTTGACTTGGCACTATCTTTTTTTCTTTTATTTTATATTTTAAAGCTAAAAATAGATGTCCAACTTTGGAGTACTAGACCAACATTCATTATGTGTTGTTCTTTGATTTTTTTTATTAATGGACGTAATGATGGTAATGTGGATTAAGGGAATGTGACACCATTGATTGCGTGAGATAGCATCTATGTTGAACCACTTTCCTTGAAACTATTAGTCATGGTTCCTAAGGAAAAATAAAATAAAAATAAAACAGTAGAAGGAGAGAGAAATAAACAAATAGGACATTGGATTTTTTACTTCTAAAATTTTTTATTCTTATGTTCTAATGCACTTTCGGTTGTATAGAATTATATTTTGAAATTTTATATAATCATATGATTAAAACTATATCGATACAGACTATTATTTTTAAATTCTTGACCGACAATGAGAATACTCCTTTTAACTATAGCTAGCCTCTTGGGTGGGCACTCAATATGCTATTGGAGAGTATATGATCATATATATTACTTGTCATCTTTCTGTACTTTTAATTTTATATTTTTTATTGAAATTTTTATTTACTGATAAAAAAATATATAGCATACCACATGGCATATTCTTTCCAAGAGATAAGCAACCCTTGTGAAATACAATATTTTATGTTTGGGTTGATGAATTGGTGGAGACAGTGGCTTCGAGAATCTTGTCAGGCTCATGTACATGAATATGTATGTCTATGGGGTCAATCTTGTTAGGTTTTTCCACCATAGTTGACAGGTTACTCTTAATGCATTTTAAGTGCGTTTTGTTTTGTGGTTACGAAATTGAATTTTGCGTTCTTGCCGAAAGTAATCACCTGTGTACTTTTTTGACTCATGATTCATGGAGTTACTTATACTTGAATTCTACTAGTTGCTAAGTGATCTAAGCATTTGTAAAAAAGATTGAATTTGTAGTGTGCACTCCTCTTATTACGGTATGACATATTTTTAGTCAAATAACGTGTTTAAAAAGAATAGTAATCTTATTAACTTGGTGAATTATAATTCAATATAATTGTTTTCATAACAAAAGTTATATCATATATCATCTGCACTGTGTGTAGTACAAATTGGCCTTTTGTGATGAAGGTTAACCCATGAAATTGTTATATGTGCAAAAGCAAATAGTGCCTTTTCTTTCCAAATGTTATAAGATAAGATCAAGAACCTACTATATATATAGAATGATCCACACACTTGTCACAATTTGACCTCAATGGCATGAAACATTAATTGGTCCAACCACTAGCTTCGGAAGTGTGCTCTTTCTTTTTCTTCTTTTTTCCTTTTTTGTGCGTCTCTTTATCACTACCTTTTTCCATATATTTTCAATCGTGGAATATTTTGGGAGCACCACGTCTTCGGATACTTAGCATAGGAAGGCCCATTTTAACCCACCAAACTGAACTTTCTTGGGATTTGAATATTAAGAAAAAGAAAATTAAATATATATATGTGATGGTGGGGTAGGCTGGTGTGTGTTGGCGCAATCCACCAGCACCACCAACTTCAGTGGACTCCTACCACCAACACCAACCCTGGTCAGCTTTTTTGGTTTGTTCTTCCGTCCCACTTATTATTACTAGTAGGGCGGAGCTAAGATTTCTTCGGCCGGGTGCCATTTTACTAAAGAGAAGGCATAGGATAAATTTATTGAACCGTCGATGGATCTATTGGAGTTTTATTTAATTAAATCATTATTAAATATTACTCAATAACGGTCAATTGGACCAATAAAATTATAAGAGATTAGTCTTAATTAAATATTATTTGTATGAATTTTATGGTTAAGGAGGTCAAAATGTAAGAATTTATAGATAAGCGTTAAGGTAATATTTGGTAATAATTACAAAAATCTTAATATAATTAATCTATTATACAATATCATTAGGTACATAAAATTTTACAAGTGATTCCATTAAATACATTATAGAAACTCACAAATAAACTATTATTTCTTTTAACATGGACCGGATTAAAAAATTTCAATAATGTTACAATTTTATTTTTTTTTTTTGAACTACAATAATGTTAGAATAATTATCTTTTTTACCACAATTTGTTTATTATCTTAACCACTCATATCTGATACTAATATAGCACTGACACATAAAAGGATAAACAATACATAATAAGAAAATATTATCACCATAATATTATTGTAAATGTTTTCTTTAAAAGGTAACTCTGCTTTATTAAGGTCTTTACAATTTTTTTTGAGTGTTAGATTAAAATTGGAGAGAGTATTATGTAATATATAAAAAAATAAAATAAAAAAATTGACAAAAGTATATATATATATAAAATGGAGATTTTACAAAGGTTGGAGGGCCAGGACCCCGAACCCCCCTCCGCCCCTGATTACTGGCTAGTAGAGTAATACTAGTTATTAAAAAATAAAATTATTTTTAAAAGTAAGTGGGATTTGTGGTTCTTTATATTTTATGTATCTTTCTCTAGTCTATGAAGATATATGCATGCCATTGTTTTTTGTGGACCATGACCCAAGAGTTAAAACAAGTTGATTTGGCAAGTATCTTAGTGTAGAGGGGCAGCAAAGTGGGTTATTATTGGTGATGATAATTTAAGGTAGTGTGGATGGACTGTACTTTTTTTTGTTGAATTAGATATTTCAAGACAGAGATGATGCATGCTCTAAAATATATTCTGTATTTCTTTCAAATATTTATAATCATTTATTGAGCAATAATATACAAAGTTACAAACTGTTTAGCATGCTATTTTAGTTACAGTAATATTAGGAATACTAATAAATATTTCAACAATTGTACCAACTTAGATACAAGGCTAATATGTGAGTTTCAGATATGGAACCCATTTAAAATTAATATTTATTGATACACTTGTTAGTGTCCCTGACATTAGTGTTCTAACTATCAAAGATATTCCAAATGAGCTATCATGTCAGTGTAAAGAACTATACTACACTCAAGTTTGCACTTGCACTACCTACTTAAAAAAAACAAACAAAAACAAGTAGCTATGTTGTTAATCTAAGAGCTGGTTTGGGAAGTTGAGGTTTGGGATTTTTTGAGTAAAATAGTCACAAAAAAATAAAATAAGTTTTTTAGTTTAATAAGACAAAATATCACATTCAATCTATAATCATTACATTCTTTCTCTCACAAAAAGTCAAAAAAATCAAAAAGCCCTTTTCAAATTAGGCTTTTTAGCCCCAAGCTAAAATAGCCAAAAAATCAAAAAGCCAACCCTCTTCTCAAATGAAACCTAAGTGTTTAGTAACAATGAAGCTAGTTTGTGAAGTAGTGCAGAGTGAAGATTTTTGTTAAATTTGCATAATTAATATGGTAACTATGATTTGTGTGTATTGCTTTTTTGTTTTTGTGTGAAATTTGCATAATTAATATGGTAACTAAACTGTGTGTAAATATTATATATGTGCAGGTGTGTGCCATCTTGAAGGTGTAAGTGAAAGAGAGAAGCCAAACATAAAGCATTCCCTTGTAACCTCCTACAACACTTCGCTAGCACCCCATGTCAATTCTGCCTGTATGTTAGACATAACAACTACAGCCCCAGAAGAGACTCTAACAAATGCTAGTCATAGTCATACTTCCAGAGAATGCAAAAGAAGCTTCAGAAGCAGCATTTCCACCTGGTTTACCCAATTCACCATTCTTTTCCAAAGAAGCCTCAAGGAACGAAGGCACGAAGCCTTCGACTCCCTTAGAGTCTTCCAAGTACTCGTTGCCTCACTACTGGCCGGTTCTATGTGGTGGCACTCTGATATCCGCAATATTGAAGACCGCTTAGGCCTCCTCTTCTTTTTCACAGTCTTTTGGGGAGTCCTCCCTTCCTTCAATGCCGTGTTTGCCTTTCCTCAAGAACGAGCCATCTTCATGAAGGAACGAGCTTCGGGTATGTACACCCTTTCGTCCTATTTCATGGCTCGGATAGTTGGGGACTTACCCATGGAGCTCATTTTGCCTACAATATTCATCACCATAGCCTATTGGATGGCCAGTCTGAAACCTGAAATGGGTGCTTTTCTTTTGACTGTATTGGTTTTGCTTGGTTACGTGCTCGCCTCACAAGGTCTAGGGCTCGCTCTTGGTGCTTTGATCATGGATGCTAAGCGAGCTTCTACTATGGTTACTGTCACAATGTTGGCATTTGTTTTAACAGGGGGGTTTTACGTGCATAAAATCCCATCTTGCTTGGCTTGGATGAAGTATACATCTACCACATATTACAGCTATAGGCTTCTTATTAATGTCCAATATGGGGAAGGAAAGGATATATTATCACTACTTGGTTGCTCCCATAGTGGAATTGGCAACAAAGCCAATTGTAGGTTTATTGAAGAAGATGTTGAAGGGCAAATTCACCCAACAGTGAGCATTGGTGTGTTGCTTTTGATGATTGTAGGATACAGGTTACTCGCTTATGTTGCATTAAGGCGTATCAAAGCATGAAAAAAATTGTGAAATTCCCCGATTACTGGCTTGTGTTGCTTGAGGTAGATGAGATCAAAGTGTACTACTGGATTGGATTGGACCTCCCAATTGGAACACTCCGAATGACCAAATGATGCAGGAAAGATAGTGTTTTTTCTTCATAAGTCGGTGGCTTTGGTATTGATGTTGCTTGTTGTTGGTTTTAGTTTTAATTGAATTTAAGCTATGTCGAAAGGTCTATTTACAAACAGTTCGCGCAAAGTAAATGTAAAAATTTAGAGAGCGACTGCTTCAATGTTATTTACATTCAAAATTACCAAGTGAAAACTATGTTTGCCAATTTACATTGCAAGATAGATCTTAAAGAGGCAAACTTTTCAATTTTGAGTGAAAATTTGGGATCTTTTTATGTTCAATTGGCAATGGATTGAGCAATTTCTGTGAAGTCGGAAGAATTGGTGGTCATCATGGAGCCTGTGTAACTCGAGCACATCATTTTAATTTCACATTTTTTGACAATTAATGTAATGTACTATTTTTTAGACAAAATCATGCTAGAAGCATCTAAACTTCGTCCAATTTTTTTTTTTTTTTTTTTTTTTGACAAAGTCCGTGCAGTTAGATTTCGTTGAATTAAGTCCTCCAACATTCTATATAGAGTCAATGTAGTCCTCCTTTTAATCTTAAGGAGTTAGTCTAGTGGATGCAACTTAAGATTTGGGGGTATGCTACCTCTAAGTCTCAGGTTCAACTCCTACTACGTGTTATCAATTCCTTGAAGCCATTACGTCCGCGAGCTCTATCCTAAATTTGCTCAATCCAAGTGGAGGGAATGTTTTGTGTGGATCCCAAGATTAGTCAATGTGCACATAAGTTACCCGAAACACCTGGTCATCAAAAAAATTGCAATCATTCTGTTCTTCTCCATATCATTTTACCAATTAAAGCATCTCCAACCCATCCTCCATATTTTCATATTTGAAGAAATTTTGTCTTTAACCCCTCTAAAATCATCTCCACTTGGGAGGAGGATATGTTGATGGTCCAAATATAGAGGAAGTATGAGAAATAGAGGAGGATCTCCATAACATTATTCATTTTATATTTTTGATTATATTACAAGTAGCTTTTAGTATGTAAATTTATTTTTTATAAAATTGGTATCATTGAAAAGGGTGAAATCATACCTTTAAAATGAGTATAATATTAAATATATTTAACAAAAAATTGAAAGTTATTTATTAATGAACAAAAACTATTCACTTTTTGATGAAAATATTTTGGAGGAAAATCTTTAGAAAATAAAAGGGTTAATTACACTAATTGTCCCTATAGTTTGGGACTTGTATCACTTTGGTCCATGACTTTTCAATTGTGACACATTTGACCGTAAATTTTGAATTTTATTCCAAATAAGGACAATTGAAAATATTATTAGATTTTTCAAGAGTAAAATCGCTAATTTGATAAAATATAAACTAATTTGATAAAAATAAATGTCAAAAAAATATTTAAAATTTTTTTAAAATTATTTTTATCCACCAATGATAAAATTATGTACAATTAATAAAAATTACATAATTAATTTTTTAAAATTAATTTTACATGATCATCATCCAAGCATATAATAAAAATTAATTCAGTAAAATAAATAAATAAATGTCTAAAAGATTTATCAATTTTACATAATTTTATTTTTAGTAGGTAGAAATAATTTTTAAAAATTCAAAAATATTTGTTTGACATTTATTTTTGTCAAATTAGTTTATATTTTATCAAATTGACAATTTTACCCTTGAAAAATCCAATTATATATTCAATTGTCCTTAATTGGAACAAGATTCAAAATTCAGAGTCAAATGTGTCACAATTGAAAAGTCAGGGACCAAAGTGACACAAGCCCCAAACTATAGGGACTATTTGTGTAATTTGTCCAAAATAAAATGATGATTGTGGTTGGAATTTAGATGAATAGTGAGATACTATATTTACTTTTTGAATAAAAAAAAATATATATGTTTATCCTCTAATTGAATGTGTTGTGTTGGAGATGCTATTAAGGGGGTGTTTGATGTAGATTATAGGGGTAATTATAGCTTATTTTAATTTAAAAATCTGTACCAGACTATTTAGTACAGTTTCTACTTATAATTTTTTAAGCAGAAATAGTTTAAATAAGTTGAGAAAAACTAATTATTTAAAAGCTGGAGAAGATGTGCTTTTAATTTCTACTTTCTAATTATTAACTTTTAGCTTATAATAAGTTGAACCAAACAGCACCTTAGTGCATCAAGTGGCACACACCCAATTACATATATGAAATGAAGAGATCAAAATCTATCTTATTTCTATTTGAAAATCTTTTTTTTTTTATCAGCAAAAAAATTCTTTATTGATAATAACAAAACAAAATACATTCTGGCATACATCAACAAAAAGGGAAGACAAGAGCCAAAAGCATCAACTCAAGCCTCTCAAAACCCAACTAGGTTGGAGAGAAACCAACCAAAGAGAGAACAAACAACACAAAGACAAAGGAACAAAGGCTGCTACAAAATCAACAGCAAAACAAACCAACCACAGCATCACCCATGCAGCAAACCAATGCAAAGAAACAACACCAAGTCATTGAGACTCCAACAGCATCCAACCAGCAGTATAACAGCAAAACCAAACATTCTCAGCACTACCACGCTTATTTTCCAAATGTCAAAAAATGAAACGAAAACAAAAACAAAAAGGTAAAGTTTAAGGGTTAATTTCAGGCACAATTTAGCTTCTTCTTCTTTCTTTTTTTTTTTTCAAAAAAGTAAAATATTTTACATAGGATTCAGATAGACAAAACGATATTTTTTATTTTATAAACTACACTTTCTATCTTTAAATTATCGTCAAATTATTTATTTAGTTCTTGAACTATCGATTAAATCTATTTAGTCCCTAAAATATATAATTCAAAGTTTATTTAGTTCTCAAAATATCGATTGAATCTATTAAGTTCCTAAAACTAAAATATTTAATTCAAACTTATTTAGTCCATAAAAGGTTAACAAAAATAAAATATATGATCATAAGTATTATAAATTAGTAAAAGACCTACCCAATTAAGCTTTTTTAGGAAAAAAAAATTATTTTTAGTTTATCTTTAAAATGTGTTTTATTTCATTGTGCATTTAAATTAATATTACAATCTAGTTTTTCAGTGTTGTTAACAAATTATAGGACAAATTATGCCTATAATCCCTATATTTTGGGTCATTTTGTCATTTTGGTCCCTATAATTCTAATTGACTCAATTTTGATCTTTTTTTTTTTTTTTTGAAACAGCCAAAAGAAAACCTTCAATAAAAAAAAAAAAGGATCAAACAGTATGAAAATACACCAAAGAAAGAAGAGTGGAAGGTTTGGAGAGGAACCAAACCAAGAGAGAGCAGAACAGACATAAGAGAAGAAAGGAGAAAAAGAGAGAAAAGCTGGGCAGCAAACAAGGAAGAGCCGAGCACAACACAAACACATCAGAGTAGCATGCAAACACAGATCAGAAGCCAAGCATCAGACAAGCATGCAGAACACAGATCAGCAGCCAAGCAGCGGACAAGCAGATCACCACAACAGGAAGCGGCCAAGCCCCACAAAAAACCCCAAAACAGAACGAAGAACAACACAACCCTGCTGAGAAGCATGCACAGAACAGAGAGATCATAGGATGCAATACACAGCCCACAACAAAACCAAGATCACCACAACCCTGCAGACAAGCATGCACACTACAGGAATAAGGGATAGAGCAGGGAACACAGGCAGCATTACACAGTCCTCCCTGTGAGGCAGCTTCTAACTTGCTGAAGATTAAGAATAAAATCCTGCACAGAAAATAGATGCTTAGAGAGCCTCGGTTTCAGCCAGAGAGCAATTCTCACCTTGATGACTTCACACAACTCCCCCAAGTTAGGAACCGAAGCGTTAAATATATGAGTTTGTCTCAAGTTGGTTCAATTGATTATAATTGGTAGCATTTTCTTTTGAAAATATGCAAATAAGCGCCATGTGTCATACTTTTAGGGTCAAAGTTATAAACTTGTTCAATTCAATAAGTTAATCTCAACCAACTTAATAACAATTTTTTGTAAAAAAATAATAAATAAATAAATAACAATTTTATCAATTGGATCAAATTAACACAAAACCTAAAATTAAGTGTCAAAATTGAGTCAATTGAAAGTACATAAACTAAAATGAGACAAAAAGCAAAAAATAGTATTAAAAA
Source organism: Camellia oleifera (assembly GCA_022316695.1). Taxonomy (NCBI): domain Eukaryota; kingdom Viridiplantae; phylum Streptophyta; class Magnoliopsida; order Ericales; family Theaceae; genus Camellia; species Camellia oleifera. Next base: position 88,922,759 of record CM039307.1, on the reverse strand, counting down.
AAAACCTACAGGGGTCCTATAAGGGTCAAAAGACATTATCTAATTAAAATTTCAAGGCATTTTACTAAGTTATAATACTTATAAGCGTAATTTTATTTTTGTAATTTTTTCAATAACTAAAAGATTTGAATTAAATATTTTAGGAACTTAATGGATTCAATCGATAGTTTAAGGATTAAATAGACTTTGATTTATATACTTTAAAAACTAAGTAGATTCAATCGATAGTTTAAAAACTAAGCAGATAATTTGGCGATAATTTATGGGTTTGAAGTGTAATAAACCTTTTATAATACTTGATATTTCATTTTTTTTCCTTTTAGGGACTAAATATATTTGAATTATATATTTTAGAGATTTAATAAATTCAATCGATAATTTAGGAACTAATAAATTTTGATTCATATACTTTAAGGATCTAGTATCGATAATTCAAAGACTAAATATATAATTTAACTATAAGTTAGGATTATAAAATGCAATAAACCCTAAAATAATTTAATTGGTGTATACATTTGCAAGAATTTATTGGTAATAATATTGCCTAGTATGTTCTAATGACAAAACATATGAGCCCACACTAGCACTAATATATGATATTTTGAATAACGAAGTAATCTATTCCACCCACCAGGCCTCAAGGATAACGTCGGATTAATTAAAACACATCGAGTAAAGATAATCAAGCCCCTTATCATGCCATGCCATGACATTTCTGGCACTTATAATGGGATTTTGCCAAGCCAAAAACAATTTATTTTATTTATTTATTTTATAATCAGGTGTCCTGGTTATCTTACACTTTTATGATTCCTTAGAATGAATCGAACTCAAAACTTTAGAGCATATTTGGTATGATGAAATAAATGAAGTGAGAATGGAATACAATGTTGAATAGAATGGAATATACATTCTCATTTCATTGTTTGATTGCCAACACTGAATGACATAGGCATAGGATAATAATTTTCATTCTCACATTTGGTTGTGCCTATAAAATTAATTGAATGAAATAAGTTTTTATTATTTATTTATTTTTTAACAAGTTAGTAATAAATAAATTAAAATTTTATATAGATCATGATAGTGTTGATAGTTGTAGAAGTGGTGGTTGTGGTGCTGCAGCATCGATGGTAGTGATATATAGTAGTGGTAGTAGGATGTTGGTAGGTCATTGTGGCGTTAGTAGAGGTGGTAAAGTGGTGTAGGGGTTGCGATGGCAGCGGTTGTAGCAGCGGTGGTGGTGCCGATAGCAAGCAATGGTAGTAGAGTGGTGGTTCTCACAATGGTGATAGTATTAATGTAATGTTTGTGAAAGTGGTAGTAGTGGTGGTAATGTAGTGGCTGTGGCGACTGAAGCAGTGGTGATAGTAGGGTAGTGATTCTAATAATAGTGATAGTGGTGATTTTATGGTTGTGGATGTAGTGATAGTAGTAGTGGTGGTACTGGCGACATCGGTAGTATGGTGGTGTGGTTGGTTGTGGAGGTGGTGGTGGTGGTGGTGGTGGTAGTGGTAGTGGTAGTGGTTGTGGTTGTGGCTACGATGGTGGTGGTTGTGGTGGAAATAGGGTGGTGATGGTGGTTATAGTGGCGGTGGTGTTAGGCCTAAATTGGAGAGTAATTATTTTAGTCAAAATTCACTATAAATTGTCACATCACTCTTTTTACTTTTCTACATATCATTTCGTAAAAGTCAAAAAAATTACTAAAATAATATATTTTCAAATAAAAAGGTGATAACTAAATGATAATATATTTTTTTAAAGTATAAAAATAATAAAATTTTATTGTGATTCCATGATTGAATGGAATGGTCATTCACTGAGTTGGAGGATGGAATAAGCATTCCTACTTAGTTAAAGTATACCAAATAAGAAAAAGAAAATACAAAGATAGAATGAACATTCTATTCCAGTCAATTCCATTATATCGAATGTACTCTTAGATCTTATCATTAAGTTTTCATTGTCGAGTAAACTATTTAGATTGAATAATTTGATAAATAAATGATGAGAAATGGAAGGAAACAAAACTCTATATATATATATATAAGTTGAGTGAGAAATGATGATAAATAATTCCAAAAACAAAAAACAAAAACAAAAAAAATGAGAGAAATATAATTTTCTTATTTTGAGAGTTTCATTTATTAATCCAAATTATGAGATTTGGTAAGAAATAAACTAATTAATTATGTAATTATTATAATATTTCTATTATCTATTAAAATATTAAGAAGAAAAAATAAATTTTACTCATACTTTTATATCACACTTCAATTTTTTACTTATCCAAACCTAATAATCAGAAAACACACAATTCTGTTCATTTCTCACTTCAATGAGATGTGACAATTATTTATTTTTTCTCGTCTTACGATCTTGGCCAAAGCATTTGATGCAATTTTTATTTATAATTTTTTTAATTCAAAAATATTAGACTAGTTTGCCGTTGGCAAGTGAGTTGGATTTAAGTTGGAACTAAAAAAGTATTAAAAGTTGTTGTTTTGAGAAGAAGATTAAAGGTTAATTTTTTTGGCTTTTCTAGCCTTTTTTTTTTTTTTTAAATGTATAAAAAATGTGAAAGATGATATGACTTAAAATAAGTTAAAAGTTATAAGATGACTTTTAACCATCTTTCCAAAATATAAACTAAATAAGTCAATAAAACAAAATGTCACATCTAAAATATAATCATTTTATTTTTTCTCTCACAAAAAATAAAAAAGTAAAAAAATTTTCTTAAACAGAACTAATTTAAAAAGGTTAAATTAGTCAAAAATTCAAAAAGTCACGCTTAAAGTTCTTCCAAAATAAACCCATAGGATTGTTTTGGGAAGTGGAAAAAAAACTAATTTTTTTACGTTCTTATGAAAGATGTGCAAATAGTATGGATGTGATATAATTCAAATAAATCAACAAACTAACTTTTTTAACTAACGATAAGTCTTTTTTTTTTTTCCTGTTTTTTTTTTTTGAAAAATGTTCAATCCCCCCCTCCAATTCCCCCACTCCCCCAGTGACAAATAATACCAACTAATTAATTCTATTCAAAGGCTTCTCTCTCCTTTAAAATTATTTGCCATGTCATTGTGAGAGGAGTTTGGGAAAAAAATTTGGGAGAGGGGGATGGAGCATTGCTTTTTTCTTTTTCCTTTTTTTTTGCTCTTTTTTGCCAATCAATAAATGAATAATTACAAGTGTAAGAAATATTTACATCAACAAACAAATTACTAACCTACAATAGTTGGAAAGCCAACTAATCCTAACATAACTAATATACTAAGTCCACACCTAAGCCCAACAACCATTACTAAATATATACAAACCCTATAATAGGATAGAAATAAACCATTATTATAAAAAGTAGTTGAATCCGAAATCTCACACCACATAGAGTGTTATACAACCACTAAATCAAATGCCTAATTATCTGATAATAGGTTATCTAACAAAATGCATCAAAATACTATATTTTGGTCAAATAAATAAATAAATAAATTAAGAGAGCCCCCACATATAATTGATAATAGTCGAGGCCAAGGACAAAAACAAGGAACAATTACAATTTTGTGTAGATTTTTTAAAATAATTTAAGATCAGTATAAATTTTATGAATATTAATAACTAAAATCTTAAAATTTTCTATGAATTATAATTAACTTGTGAGAACACCCAATAGTTTTATCCTCCATTGACTTGATGTCCCTAGAAAATGATCAGCCACCATGAAACTCACACTGCACTTTGATCTTACCCAAAACCTGAAAAAGGTAAATATACATAAATTTTGATTTTTTTAAAAAAAAAATATATATATATATATATATTTCCCTTTCCTGCCTGAAAACACTTAAAAATCCCCAAATCACAGAGAGAGAGAGAGCATCAAAGAATCTGAGACATGGAAGCTGATGTTTCGATCCCTGAAAACCCTAATTTTGGCGTAACTTCCTGCTTACAAATTATACAATAAATATAATTTAAGTAAACTATAAAATAAAATAAAAAATAATTATTGAAAAGTAGGATTTTTTTTTTTTTTTTTTTATAAGATTTTAAAAATAGATATGCAGGTAGGCCATTTTACATATCAAGTAAGGAGTATTGCTTCTCCAACGGTGAGCTATCAAAGCAGCTAAATTATAGTTTTGCTATATTTTTATACTAAATTTGGTATAAGTTTTATCTATAGTTAAAGTTGTCAGCACAACAATATCATTTAAAAATACTGTTCATCTTCTTTCTATTCCCTCTCTTAATGGATGAATCTGAAGAATTGAAGTCGCTGAGGTAGGACGACCAATCAAACAACCGGACTTGACGATCGATTGTTTATTACCAAGACCAAACGTCCGAACATATTGGTTAAAATTTGTTAAGCTAAAGGATAATAATTTGACTATTGAAACAACATGCTTGTCTGGTTCCAATTTTCAAAAAATAATTTTCAAAAAATTTTATTTTTTTAATTTTCGTATTTTAATGTTTTTAATGAATTTTTTTAATATTTTAAACAATTTTTTTTTAAAATTTTAAACACACTTAACATAAACATACTTAAAAAGTATAAAATTTATGAAAACAATCTTTAAAAAATACACTAAATACCAAAAATAAGAAACTTTAGTACATTTTCGTATTTTTGTGTATTTATTAATTTTTTAAAATATTTTTTCACAAATATTTTACTATTTAAATACATCTAAATAAAGTGCATCTAAAAAAATAAAAAAAATTACTTAAAATTTAAAAAATATTCACTAAAAATAAAAAAAATACGAAAAATAAAAATACTCAATTTTTAAAAAATTAAATTTAAAAAACTGAAATTAAATACACTTAATATCCTACAACTATTTTACATTATTTATTATTAAAATATAATTTTAACTATTTATTTTACTTTATTTACCATTGGAATTGCTCTAATAAACAAACAGATAACTACCGTGAATAGAACCGTAGCATCAACATATGATACACGCATATACCATATAGTTTGATCTTACCCAAAAGCCGATAAAGGTAAATATATAATATAATAATATATGTATTAGAGCATCTCTAATGTACTAGACATATAATGGTTGTTAGTCAAAATGTCTATTGTGACTCACTTTTTTCAACTTCAATGTACTAGGCATATGATTAGGCATTTTGGCTCAGCTCACATTCACTAGCTATATGTAGCTAGCCTTCAACGCTAAGCAAAATGTATTTAATCATTAAGATCATTTCCCTCCATCATTGTTATTAACGTGGCATTCTATAAAATTAATAGCATTTGGATAAATAGCTAAAATAAAGAAAATGATTAGAGTAAAAACATAAAACAGTTGATAAGTAAAATAAAATATATGCTTTATAATAATATTTAAATAAATAAAATGCCCACTACCGTTAGAGATGCTCTTACTTGAGAAAAATTTGATTACCCATTTTCATTTGAAATAAATTAAATTAATTTTCTTTTAAAAAAAGCACTTTCCTTTCTTGCCCGAAAAAACCGTAAAAATCCCCAAATCACACTGGGAGAGGGAGCATCAAAGAATCTGAGACATGGAAGCTGATGTTTCGATCCTGAAAACCCTAATTTTCTCTCTCTAGAACTCATTTCTCTTGCTCGTGTTTTTTGGGTTTGTGTTGAATTTCTCAGATTTGATCAGAGATGTCGAAATGTTTGGTGCTGGTCTGCTGTTTTCTCTCTCTATTGACTTGCGTGGCTCTTGGCAACGTTGTCTTGATTGGAAACAACGTTACCTTGTCTTTCGAGGACATCGAAGCTACTTTCGGTGAGTTTCTGCTGGCTCTTAATTTTCTATTCAAATTTTTGAATTGAGTTTTTGGAGTCTTTAAAGTCATTAATTTGATGAATTTTAGAATTGGGTTTGTCGTTGTAGTGACTAACTTTGAATTTGGGGATTGAGAAGTGAAATATCTATGCATGTTGCACTGACACTTACTAGGAATTTTAGAATCTGTGTCAGGTTTTGTTCATGTTTTTTTGTGTAATGAGACCTGAGTGTGATATGTGAACTGTTAAAAGTTAAACCATAAGTTCAGGATGTCGTCTTCTGTAGTCAGTCAGAAATCCCGGAATTATCAAATTATTATGCTGTATTAGTTCAGGTTTTATTCATTTGATGAATAAACTGGAGTTTGATTTTAAAGTTACGGCAATAACTTAGAATTAGTTTATCACTGTTGTGATGGCCACTGTTACATTGACTTTTCTACTCCTCCTGAGTACCCATGTCCATCAGATATGACAAAAGTAAGGGTGTGGGATATGTGTCCAACATCTGGACCCAATTTAGACACCCAGATCCTCTACTTTTGTAAGATGTATGAAGACACACAATTTTCTAGTAAATAAACATTTCTAGCTTCTCACACGAATAGGAGATACAAATTTCATATTTTCCATAAATCCCATTTAGTTTGAAGTACATTTCCAAATAATTTACAACATCTTAATTAAAAATATTATACACATATATGTTTAAGACGTGTCCCTGTACTCATACCCAACTTTTGGATGCATATCCCAATATTCTAAGACTTAAGTTTAAGAAAATCTTACACTTAGACATGCGCACACACCCGATATTCATACCCAGGTCCTTGTAACATAGGTGATGGCCATATTTTGATCAAGAAGCAAGTATTAAGTTTTAAGTTGATTGGATGCAATTTTTGTGCATTCCTTAATGTTTGTTCCATTTGTGATTTCAGCTCCAGCTGTAAAAGGGTCTGGGGAATGTGGCACATTGTATTTGGCTGAGCCTTTGGATGCATGCTCACCCTTGAGAAAGGTTGATTCAACTGTAAAGGGCACTTGTTCCCCATTTGTATTGATTGTTAGAGGAGCATGTAGCTTTGAGGATAAAGTTAGAAAAGCACAAGCTGCTGGCTTCAAAGCGGCCATTATCCATGACAACGTAGATGGTGATTTGGTAGCAAGTAAGCGTCTGTTCCTTTGTAGAACTTTATATTGATATATTGTTTAATACTTTGTGTCGATTTACTCTTTGTGAATGTATATTTTTATTCTCCTAATTAGTCAGATCTATGGGCCATTCTTGGTTTAGTGGTGAAAACTGTATCTCTCAAGTTTGAGAATGAGAGTCCAAGCCTGAGCGCAGTCACTCTGTGCGAATGCAGCCAGAGGCTGGGTTTGTTCCTAGTAGACCTCATCCGGCATATTTAGTAATCACCATCACAACAAATGGAGTTAGAGACATATTATTCCAATACCATTTCATGCTTGCATTGATATACTAAATTGTGTCTGCAAATAGTATGTGAACAAATCAGTTTTCTGTAACAACTATGAAATGAACCTGTTCTGAATTAAAGTTTACATAGCTTTTCTTTAAACTTAAAAACAGACTTCTACAATATGGACCGATGACTTTTTGAGTATTAGTAAATAAACACATAATTGCAATTTTGGGTCTCAAATTAAAACAAGAAAACTTACTCTCAAGTAGGAATGGCAATTTCCCCCCTACCACACCCCGTCCCCACATCCCCTGCCTTGCACCACACGTTTTTTTCCTACCCCTATAGGAAAGTGGGACAGGACAAGGCGAGTGTTTTTGCCTCTATTCCGATTATTTTTATTAAATCTCTTTTTATGTATATAATATATATAAGTTAATTTTCTTAAATATAGTGAGAGTAAACACCAAAATATTACACCTAATTCTCTTTTCTCTGTCCCTCATCTTAGTATCTTGCATATTTTAACTCTCATAACTTATAAATCATTATCCGTAATATACTATATTATCTTTCACTTTTATTAGAACTACGATTCCTACAGTTACAAAAATTAACCCGTATTCATCCCACCTCTGGCACCTCCCCAATTTGTCTCCACCCTGCCCCATTGCCATCACTATTTGTGAGGTTCTAGGCTTAAAACTACAAGGAAAACATTATTGAGGTTGAAGTTTGTGAAACACTAGTGTTTGATCCTTGAATTCAGAAAAATAAATAAGTAAATAAATAATTTGAAGCAGTCTAACAACTTCATTTGATGAGGTGATCAAATCTCATTTACGGGGTCTTACTAGTAAAAGGACTCTATTGTTACTAAAAATGCATCAACAACTTCCAAATCTCATCTACAGAGTTTCATCTAATTTTGCCAATACATGACTATATTTCATATTTTTAAAATACTTATTTTATCTTTGAAGGGTAAAATGATGTTCACAAATCAAAATATTGCATTTTATGTATAAAATGGTAGTCTTATCCATTTACTTATATGTACTTGTTAGGTCACATGTCCAAATTCCAATTAGGCATATCGGACACATATCCCATACCCTTGTCAAGTGTTTGACTAGAGTGTTTCAAAAGTTTAGAAGAGTCCAAGTAACATAGATTGAAACAACAACTGGGCCACATTTTTCTACTATGCCAAGATTGAGGTGCAAGCGGTGATGATCAAACCAGGGTATGTACAAGTTCCCTTGATGGGTTTCCTGAATCTGCCAACACTACGGAAACTATGGTCAATTGGTCCTTCATTTGAATGGAGATAATGATGCCACCTTCACAACCTTCTCCCTTTTCTCCCTATGTTGTGGCAGGGTAGGGCGGTTCACTTGAGTTGCTCAATCATTGCTTAGCCCAATTCTCATGATGAGCTAAAGAACCATTTTCATTGATCTAAATCTCATCTTACATTTAATGCAGATCCATGCATAATTGACCTTTGCCTTTCATTAAGTATAGCCCTAGTTAATAGAAAACTGTGATGTTGACTTTCCTGTGGGATATGTTATGGCATTAATACTTCTTTTTGTAATTGTAAATCTGATTGTTGTCAATCTGGTCTCACTTTGTTTTGTTTATAGGATGTAATGTATGTTATATCAAGTAAGCATTCTCCCAAGAAAAAAATAAATATTGTATCTACTTAATTGAAGTTGTGAAATTGTTTTCTTGTGGATATGATATGAGGCATGATCTGTTGTACCTCTAGTGCAAGGTCATGAAAGTTATCTAAGTGATTCTTTTTCATCCTTTCTTTATTGTTGGCAACCTTTGTTAGCAGCTAAAGAACTCATATTGAGATAGGATGAACACCCAATGTTCAAAATTTGAAGATGATGGTTTTTCTCTTAAGTCCCAATTTTATCTTTGGATTGCCTCTTTTCCACTTCTCCCGAATTAGTTAGCTTTCTTTTAGTGGCTGAAGTTAACCTTTTCCCCTCCCTTTCAATAGTTAAGATTTGGCCTAATAACCTTGAGGTTATAGGTTCAAGTCTTGGGGCCACCACTTTGTGCATTATGCCAAAGGTTAGGTGTGTGCTCAATCTTTTCCCCTCCCAAACACACATTAATGTATACAAATTGGGCTATTTTTTTCTTCTTTTTTTTTTAATATAGTTTTGTCATATCTTTGAGAGTAACTAATCAAGCCACGTGAAAATGTAGTGGCAGGAAGTTCAGCTGGTATAAAAATACATGCGGTGTTTGTTTCCAAGGCGTCAGGCGAACTACTCGCAAAGTATGTTGGCGTTGGCAACATGGAACTGTGGATAATCCCAAGCTTTGAGAACTCAGCATGGTCTATCATGGCAATATCTTTTATTTCTTTGCTTGCCATGTCTGCAGTTCTTGCTACTTGTTTCTTTGTTCGAAGGCATCGCATAAGACGAGAAAGGCCTCGAGCTTCACATGTTCGTGAATTCCACGGGATGAGCAGTCGTCTAGTGAAGGCAATGCCAAGCCTAATTTTTACAGCTGTAGTAGAGGATAATTGTACTTCAGCAACGTGCGCTATATGTCTTGAAGACTACAGCGTTGGAGAGAAGCTTAGAGTACTGCCATGTCGACATAGTAAGTCTTCATTTCACCATACTCAATAGTTGTATAACTTGCTAAAAGTCATATATAGGTGTTTGAATTGTTGTCTCTTTGGATGAGCAATGCATTTTTGGATGGTCTTCATATTATTAGGCAGTGTACCTCTCTATGATAATAAACTATTGTGCTGCTACATGGTTGAATTAAGCCACAAAATGCTCTTTGATTGCTTTCCATTTAGTGGTGCAGTTGATATTTTTAGGTCTACTTAGATATAGTTGTTCTTCATTTTACATATTGTTGTTGGAATTTTGGATTTCTTGTTTGAATCTTACAATGTGATCCTATTCAGTAGCCTTGCAAAGTTGACTACTGTAAAAAGACTTTTTTATTATAGTGTTCCATAGACTTTTTAATCAGCCAGGGTTAGAACATAGTAAAAGAGGGCAAACATGCTCAACTTAAAAAAAACAGGCCAAGCACAAGAAACAAAAGAAACCTTATTCTCAATATTCATGCTCAACTCCATATCGTCGTTTGCCAAAATCTATTACATAAAGGCCTAATTATGGGTATACCTAATTAAAGTAACCAAAATAAAACTCAACAAATCAAAATATAATATAATGCCAATTCCTTCTTGATTCATATGACATATCCTATAAGCTCTCAATACCATCATTCTTATCCTAAAAAATCCTTGCGTTCCTCTCCAACCAAATAAGCCAAAACACCACACAAACCACACACTCCCAAAGAACTCAAGCTTTGTTTTTAAGGCCCAAAAAGGGTCTAAACTCAATTATTGGCATTTGAAACTACACAATTATAACAACCTAATAAAGCGTTAATAATAATCTTTCCGGTGTCATGGTAACTTAAAAAACATATAATTAATTCATTATTTTCAAAGTACACTCAATGTGAAATTCTTGATTTGCCCATTTTCTTGTCATCAAGCTCTTCATAATTCTCCTGCATAATTGAGAAACTTAACCTTGAGTTTTTCATATTGGATAAGGAGCCACAACTTTATGATTCATATACTTTTAAAGGGTTGAAGTTCCGAAATTGGGTCAATATGATCAACACTTTTGGATTAAAAAAAAAAAAGTCAACATACCATTCTTTTTTGCAATGCTGTTTAATCAATTTGGAATGACGAAGGAAAATTCGATTAGTTTGCAAATTAAGAACATCAATTTTTTATTTTTTATTTTTTGGTGACAATAAACAAAGAACATCATTAGATTTGTTATGATCTTGAAATTTGACTCTATTCTCATCAATTCCTTTGACTTCCTTGATAAGGTCAATGTGTTATTTAGGAGTTATGAATGGTACTGTGTGAAGGCTGAGGTTGTCCTTGTTTCCTAAGCCAGGTAGACCTACACCAGGGTCAAAGCAAACTCATGGATACAATCTAAAATTTATATATATATAGTCTGGTAGGGTGTGCTAGACTCCTAGTACAAGGATTAAGACTTCAAAGCAGGAAACTGAAAAAAATTATGGCCTCTGAGAATATTCTACACCTTGCATCCAAAATTAGACTCATGGACACATACTACACTCCATGTTTAACAAATCTGTCAACTACCAAACTACTTTTGACTAGAAATCTATTCAGCAATAGTTTTTTTGGTTTAAGTAAACATTTACTAAAGAAGAAGCACCACAAGAAGGGGCAACCCTGTACACAAGAAATATTCAGAAAGCAAAACTCTCCTCTTCTATAAGGAAAAAGTCTCCCTCAGCCAAAAAAAATGAGACAAGAAGAGCCTTTCAAACAAATGATAGAATGCTCAATAGGACATCCTATTTCTCTCATTCCATACGCACTGAACATGGAATAGCCCTTCCTAAAGCTTCTCCTTGGACGACCTTTACTCAATGCTGAAAAGAGAGATCTGATTGAACCAGACATCACCCATTCCACGCAAAAACAGAGATCACCATATCCACACCACATGGTTTTGAAGTAACTCTAAATTCATGCCACAACAACTCAGTGAGTTAAGCTCCTTGCATTTGGTTCCTGACACGTGTCAAAGCCATTTCTGATGTGGAGGTGGCATTAAAGGGGCTGTGTTGGTCTATCTACCGAACACACCAGCTTTCATTCTACATTATCTGATAAAAGAATTGTGTTTGATAAACTTGCTCATTGACTAATCTGGTTCAAGTATGTCAGGCCTATATGCTACCTTGTTGGCTCTGCTTAGTGAAATAATTGAAATTTATGATAGTACTGAGTCCAAGGAAATTAATTGGGCGAGGTGATGGTTTAAGAAAATCTATACCATTTCCAAATTCATATGTTATCTAAATCATTTTGTTGATCATCTTATGTCAATTTTCATTATAACTTTTTTTTTTTTTTTTGAACTCGAATTTTCATTATAACTTGATCTTTGAATTTTGACAGAATTTCATGCGTTTTGTGTTGATGCTTGGCTAACCACATGGAGAACCTTTTGCCCCGTCTGCAAACGTGATGCCAGAACTAGCACAGGCGATCCACCGGCATCAGAACGCACACCATTGCTTTCGTCAAGCCCTGCTTCTGTTGCTTCATCTTCTGTATTGTCATCCGTAAGATCATCTTTAGCATCATCTTCAGCCATACAGATAGCCCCAGCTTCATCTCGGTCCCCTTCAGTTTCTAGCACTCCTTATATGCAGCAGTCTCTTCAAACCTACCGCCAATCCCCTTACTTAAGTGCTAGCCGAAGCTCAGTAGACCTTAGAAACGCGTCTTCTCAAAGATCTCACGCTTCTTCCTATTTAGTGTCTCCACTTTCAATGGGTTACCCATCTGTGTCGCCTCTTAATTCTAGATATATGTCTCCATATATTCCTAGTCCTAGTCCAGGCAATGCTTCAAGTTATGTTGGGTCTTCAAGTCATCAACCACACCCGCTGCATTGTAGCGAGTCAGCTGCAAGCTTTTCTCCATTTGCTTCTGCTCAATCTCTTCCGGGATGTTGATTCAAACTTTTTACTCTTATTGCCAAAGCTCAATTGGGAGAGAGGTGAGCAAATTGTGGTTGAGTTCCTTTGATCTCTATTTCACACCTCTACACATGACATTGATTTGGGTCCTTCTGATGTGACATATGTTGCTTGATTGTGAGAGATTATTCCTAAGCTGATGTGTTACACACCTGTTTGTACATTGTAGAATAGGGCTTGTGTTGATTTTCTTGAACTCAGTTGATAATTATGGGTCTTGCGGTTGTGTTGTCAAATGTTTACACAGTGTAATGAAGAGTGTTTCGTGCCGTGTTTATTTTTGTTTGACTTTGTAGTCTTTAACTGGTGAATATAGTTGATGATTGATCTGGGCCTCAGTAGAAATTTTGTGCTGTCTGGAATCCCATGGAGTCAGTTTTACTCTTTTCAATGCTGTCTGTGTTACTTGCTCACCTGCACTTGTGTGTGTATGCATCCTGGGTTTGGGTGGGTGCCTATTTTTGGTGATTTTTTGTGGCTTGTTGCTGGAAAATGGAAAGTGTCAGATTGTGGATCTCCTACAGAGAAACATCATACAATCCAGCTCGAAGTGATGAGGTCTCTAAACACTGGTCAGCTAGCAGAAACTGAAATAGGGAAAATATTCCCATTGGTAAGTAAATATCTGGGGTTAGTGAAGTGCTGGACTGGATTTAACTGTCTTGTAATTTGATCTTTCAGTAGCATTCTTCTGATGTTGGTCAACATGTTTTCAAGCCGTGCCGTGGTTTGTCTGTCTCGTACATTCAATTGTGATGGTGAAGTGAAGACCCTACAATTTTGGTCAAATTTTAATGCCTATTATCCATCAAATTTTGTTATATTTAGAAGAAAACAAAAATTGCAAGAAAATTATTATAATTACACCATCCTCAGACTTGTTGAATGACCAATTGTGAGTAGCATTAGATTTTAACTGTTCAGGTATTCATGTCTATCAACAATTCCAAGCCAATTACCGAAGACTTACACTGCTTGGTGGTGGTTTGATTTTCATCTACTTTCGAAGCAAGACAAATTGTATTTTTTTCATCACAGTTACTTTTTTCTTAAACATCATAAACTATTATTCACATCATATTGAGAAATCCCTAACCACATAGGCAAGAAACATAGGCTTCATAGATTAATTTATTCAACATTGTTGCCACAGAAAATCGAATATAGCATACGCCACGGCTACAATTAAAATGATAAATGGAAAAGAAATGCAATACACGAAAGTCCAAAAGACGAAACATCAAATAGCTCTTAGATTTAAATATTTGCAACCTAGATAAAATTTAAATTACAAAAACTTCAGCAGCTAATGTAAGTTTTGGGCTATTGGAGGATTCATACAAAGTAAGTAGGCCTGAAACAGAGTTAGATAGCACGGGGCATCTTCATTTTTTATCAACCTGCTAGTAATTTTTTTTTTCCCCGTGGGCAGATGAGTTGTTAACTCCTGCTGTACATGGGCAAATTTGTACATGTAAAAAGATTTTCAAAAAAATTGAGAATCTTATGCTGCTCTCGGTATCCAAGTAAAGACATGTAGGCTTGTCAATCAGCATGAGTCTGCAAACACGTACTTGATGATGCTCGTGGTGCTTCAAAATTGTAAATCAACCACAAAAGTTGAACCAAGATCATGTGCAAATGGGATAGCATTTACAAGCTACTCCACCCTTGCACGTTTTGAATGGTTTTGCTTCATCCAATCAAGACATTCCTCTGTAGTCCCAGAGGGATGGGCAAGCTGCCATTCAAGCAGTTTTTGTTGCTGAAGAGAATATGAACAATTAATCAGCATTCCAAAATTCATATCAATATTTTGGCACAAGAAAAGAACTTACCCATTCCCTAACAAGTGGTCCTCCCGTTTTAAGCTGCAAAACACTCATTATTTCCTTCCCATTGACCAGTGGCTTCATTTCCCAGACTTTCTCAAGACCTGCAATTTTGTGAGAATCATATAAATCAGATAATGTTTGTCACCGTAGTTGATAGGAAGCAATGCCATCAAGAGGAATCACCTAGGTGCATCATCAAAGTAAAATTTAGAGAAGTTCCCATCCAAGAGAAATCCCTTTGGTCCCTCTTGTGTCAAGTAAAAGCAATAAACCAGAAATCAGCAGACCTGAATAACTAAACTACATCCGTAAGCAGGGAAGGAGTGGGCCTTCAAAAGCTTTTTTTTTTTATAGCAAGTGAAACAGATTTCCTCAAAAGATATCAGACAAGCCAGATACCTATTTATTATTTTAACATTGGAGCTTATGTCACACATACTCTTCTAAATTTGAAAAGTATCCATGTCGAACACACATGTAAGGGGGCTACAGGACATGTGTCTGATATGCCAAGTTGGAGATGCACTCAACATGTATAAGTAGTCAAATTTATTATACAATAACTATACATAAGACTCTCGGTTCATGCATAAACTGCTATATTTTAGTTTATAAACATCATTTTACCCTTGAGATAATAATAAAAAGTACTAAGAAATACAAAATAAAGTCATGTCCAAGTGTCCTTGACATTACAATTAGATAAATATGATGCTTACATCTTAAGGGTATGATCAGGAGTTAACAACTAAATTCATATATTATAATATTAGCAAGTTATGATAAGATATAGCAATATAACAGAAAATTCAAGGTCAATTAAGAACATAATAGCATATATAAAAAGAGAAATCAAGAATACCTAGTTCTATAATCGCATTCTCAATCATCTTAAATGATTCTGCTCTCTTCTCCAATTTGAACTGCTCATCTGATGAATCTGTAATAACATCAATGTTGGTGGGGTATAACAACATAGAAGCCAACAATGCAACACGCCAGAAGCCTTTGATTTCTCGAAGAAGCAAGCCTACACATAATAATGTAGGAGGAGATAAGACAGTGAACCTCAAAAACACCAGTCATTGAATTAGTAGACAAAGTGCTTACGATAAGTTAATTGATCAACTCAATGATAGTGTCATTTGAACAATTTTTAAAAAAAAAAAAAAATCATCTCAATTGTTTCACAGCAAATGAGAGCAAAGTTTTTCATGTGAAACAGCAAACTCTAAACACATTATAGTCATTGATTCCTATGCAATCTATAATCTATTACATTTATAGCCTCCCAATTGATTTTTTTAATAGAAGTGCCTCATAATACTTCTGGTTCAAACTACCTCTTAAAGAGTTAATAGCACCCATGTAGGCTAAGTCCTGAAGACTAAAACCAGTAACTAAAAATATGAAAATTTCCAGTAAACTAGAAATACTTGGATTGCCCCAACATTTTATGACCACAGTATTACCATCAGTCAGAAGCTTCAGCTGTTGCATCCTTTGTCAAAAATGATCTGAATCTTACAGCTTATTAAAAAATTTAAGGTGTGGCATTGAATAGAATCTTTTCTATACCTCTAAACTCTGCTAGTACATGTACGTGCCACCTGTTAGTTTCTGACATTCCTTTCACATTTTTACATCTTGTAGTTCCCCTTAATGACTCTCTAATTTTTAGGTATATATCCAAAAGTTTTCCTGAATACTAATCTTTAGACATCAACTGAACCGAAGACAGCCACCCTAAATTAATCTCTCGTTGTCCCCCTATATGTGAAATGTATCAGTGGTAATGTCTCCCACATTTTCCACCTCTTGTGCAGCCAGCCAAAGAGGGGGGGGGGGGGGGGGGGGGGGGTGTTGTTGGAAACAAACAAAACAAAAGTTTGAATTTATGTATTCTGTCAGCAATCACCACTGCACAGTCAACATCACATCCCCCACCTCTGAAAAAATAAATAAACAAAACAGGAAGAAGTGCAGGATTAAAGTTCCAATTGGTACAAGTGCTTGTGTATAGTAGAAATAAAAAAACAAACTTGATACCAGCCAATATGCGCAGCTTTGAAGCAACAGGAACATCAAGAATCTCTCTTCCCCAATCAACTTCAGCAATTTGTATGTCCTCATTATCAGATGTAATAAAAGGAATCAAAGATATGAACTTCTTAGTAGCATTGTGCACATTTATAACCTACAGAAGAGAATGCAGTGACCAAGTTAGAAAATTTTGGGAACAAATATCAAAATTGGTAAGGATCAATCAACAAACATGATATATGTCAGGAACTAAAAAGTCATAGATCAAAACAAACTGTTTCAGCATCGCTGGCCTTTAGCTTGAGAGAGTTGCGAAAGATGTAATTGACAACAGGACCCTGTAGAGCAGACACATCCTTAGTCTTGAACATGGGGTTAGAAAACAAGAGAAAATGCCAGCTCCAAGGAGAATTTGCAAAACTCCATCTCCACTGAGGCAACTAGGATTGAATTGTAAGTTTACCCATATTTTGAAAGGAGGCTTATAGAAGCATTAGTATGAAATTTTCAACCAAAAATGCCTTTCGTACATGCATAGTGAGTACATAGAATTATTTAAAAAATAAAAAATAAAAAAATTATCATCCAATACCAAACCAATATTTGAAAGAAAAAACAATTCACTAATATCAAAATTATCACTTGTTAGGTATCAGAAATCCAGACAAGCTCAAAGAATCAACCTTCTTTGTGATAATACTTCTAAAACAATTCTAGGTCATAGGTCATATCAGACACAAATGATGTTCAATGACAAACATAGCACATTGAGTGACTAGTATTGCAGTAATACACATGCGACGAACACAATTATATATAGAGCGTTGTTATTAGCACCCCATCAATTATTTTGAACCCCCCATTTCTTCAAACCCCCACTCATCAATTCTAAAACCCTTAAAATTCTTTTCTTCTCCGAAATAATACCAAAATTATCTTTGTGAAAACATTTCACCCATTCAATTGAATACACACCTCCACACCCAAAAAGCCTCTCTCCCAAAAACCCTAACAAAATCCACGAAGGTGATTACTACTTCATCTCCACACACTTGTTCATGACCTGAGAAAATAAATGTAGGATTTTTTGTTGTTGATTCAAAATTCTCCTTTTGTGGATTTTACAATCTCCATTAGTTTGGATTTGTGATCTTTCAGGTGAGTTTCTTTGAATTCTCTGACAGTTTCAATTCTTGTTCCTTACCTAGGTTTTGTGATTTTAAAGTATGAAAAAAGTTCATTAATAATGCTCGGTTATCTATTCCCAAACAAATAAGAAATAGGTTGGTTATCTGTTCCCGAACAAATATATCATGTTCGGGCCTAGTGTTCCCGAATTCGGTCATATGTTCGGGATTTTTTATTATTTTTGCCATTTTTTCAAGAGACTTACCCTTACAAGGCCAATCTTCTCTGAGCTAAAAACACCATCAAAGTTATGAAATTTTTATTGTTGTACTCCTCTCGTCTCATGGAATTGTGGCTATCGAAAAAACTTCCACTCATTGTCATTGTTGGAGAAGTGTAGGCAATCAAATGATTGCCACCGTTACCACCGGAATATTGCCTGCCAAAGAGTTTTCAAGCTTTTGAGGATGGGTAGGTTTTGAATGTGGGATTTGGGAAAGATGGATGGATGGATGGATGGTGATGGAGGTGGGTGCTCTCACAAACCCTAACTTGTGATGTAGTGGATGTGTAGGCTTAATTGTGAGATTGTGGTGTCCCAAAATTATTGATGTCATTTTTAGTAATTTCATTTGAGGTTATTATAATATAAAAAAAAGCTAAAAAATGGGAAGTCCAAAATAATTGGAGTGTTAATAGCAGCACTCTTGTATATATCCAGAAAGTACTACACGCAAATTAAATCATCTAGAGTGCTAAAACTCTTACAAAAACAATGGTACGCACATCCATGCAAGTTTGCATGTTATGCAAAAAGATCAAAATTAGAAATACGAGTGTAGTACAAGTTGCACACATGGAACTTTGCCCCCCACCCCATCACACACACGAGATAGAGAGAGAGATTGTACCTTTTTAGATTTGTTATCCCTATATATAGAATTTCTAAATGGTAGAAACAATGCTGCATAAAAGGTGAGCCTCCTTTGTTCATCCTATGATTCACACGGAACAAAAGATCAAGTTCAAAACATTAGGGTAAAGAGGGACAGATTGAAAAAAATAAAGAAAGAAAGAAAGACAACCTAAGGAAATATCCTAATACTAACACAGTATGGCCACAAATGAAAATAACAGAAGCAAAGTAATAGAGGATATGTATAACATTACAAGAACTGAATGCCATCATTTCATATTTTCTTTCAAAACATCATTGATCCTCGAAAAGTCAAGTCTCTTTCATTTATTAATGTCACAAAAACGACTAGCACTCAACTTGAGTTTATACAGCATAGAAGTTAAGGGCTAGTTTGGCAGTAACCTAAATAAGCCAAAAAGTCAAAAAGTCACTATCTTATTTAAGTCACATCATCTTATTTAAATCACATCACCTCTCTCACACATCACATCAAATTCAACCCAAACCCAACCCAAACCCACCAATAAGTCAAAAAGTGCACTTTTTTAGGACATCCCAAACCAACCCTAAGTTTAAAATGGATTTCCAAAAAGATATCATATATTCACTAATGACAAAGGCTAATTTGATGAACCTTTTGCTGTAAACATAACATCATTTTAACAGTTGTTTGGTATGGTCTATATATATCAGATGACACATCATGAGATAATTAGTACACAATCTTAAGAAAATTTCAAAGTTTATTTTAAGTTCATGTAACATGTCAACATCCTAATTAAACTAAGTGATAGCATAAAGTTAATATTACATTGTTTGGTCCAATTAATATTATTCAATTGTATCATCATCAACATTACTATTATTGTTAGATTTTTTAAATAATAACCTTATTGACTAGTACTAAATTAATAAGTATGACTACGACAATGACAATTTTAATTCCTACACACTTCTTTGATTTCCATAAGAATGAACATAAAAATTACCACCACATGTTGGGAATAAAAATGCAAAATACAAGGAATTTCAATCCTGAAGCAATGTAATATAGAATTCACAATACAATTTGAATAATGGAAATCAAAGCAAATAACCAATCCCACCCCCATCAGTTGGCAGGTCAGCAGGAATATCAGCACACCCCTAGTCAAAGCCAATTTGCAAAATTAAAATGAGATGAAAAAAAATTTACAAGCATTTTCATGCATGTATTCATGTGTGTATGTACATCTATATATATAACATTTATTAGCATATTCACACATGGAAGGGCATAAAACTATAGTATAAAATATTGTACAGTTCTACAGTGATATTAATTTATATAAATTCATTATATATGATTGCACCCCCTTTGGCATTTTGATTAACAATATATATATATATATTATAGGTAAGGTATAAAACTCGAAATTGAGTCCCTTTATTGAGAGAAAGCAACCTAAGCTGTTGGGGTGTCCCCTGGTGGACTTGATTAACAATATTTACTCACAGTTTTTAATATAAAATCATGTAGAAACTGAAAAATGTAGGAGAAGAACAAACATGTCTGAAGCACGACTCACATTGAAGGTAGAGCATCCAATTAGCTGCATAAGGTCCCACGCAGCATCCAGGTAAGCAACACAGATCCTGAGAATGTTTGAAGGAATAGAGTGATTATAACAGAAACAAACATCACTCAGAAACAAACAACATGAGAGAGAGAGAGAGAGAGAGAGCATATCTAAATCTATGAAAATGCATGAAGCTGTGTAATGACTTTTTTTCTGCTTTTTTAAATATTATTTGACTGTAAGTAACTTCATATTTAACCCAATGCTCTAACTCTTTATCAAAACTGGAAACTAACATAAATTAACATACAAGGAATAATATATATGGCCTCAAATATTGCTTCTTTTTTTTTTTAAGAAAGGTGGGCCTCAAATATTGTTAAAATTTGGTTAAATGAAAGGTATAGGTACACAACTATAAAGACATACAGCTCCCCATACTCATATAAGCACTGCTTTGTCTTCGTACCTTGATTTTTTAAAGTTACCATGTTGGGCACCAAATGACCATGCTCAACACCTGCATACATGACCTATAGATTGTCTTCTGTTTTTTGAAAAATACTATGGATATCATATTCATTGTAATGTTCTATCAGAACTTAAGGCACACAGAAGTGTCATAGACAAATACCGATACTTTTGCAACTTGGTTATAAGCAGGTGTATTCAGTCATTTTGGGGGGAACTTGCTTAGTGCCTAACAAGGGGACTTCACTTAGTGATTGCATAGCATGCAAAGCAGAGAAGGGCAAATATCAAATTTCACATGGAGAGAACTTTGGATCTATTATAAATTTGTTTAGGGTCAATTTAAATCTTATTTTTATTTATTTCATAGATATATGGGTGCAGGTACAAACACAGAACACACAGACTTTCAAAAAATTAGGCAGCAAAAAATGAAATAATAAAAATAAGATTTAAATGACGAATAATGTGTACTTATAACGCACACAGATGTGTCACAGACACATACCGATACTCACATGATCATGCACAGCTGCCTAGCTCAACATCCAAAATTCCCAATTTATTCCTAATTAATACCTATTAGTTGTGTAGCTTGACATTCAGAATTGTCCATTTTTTCCTAATTATCATTCAACTAAGCACCATAGTTTCATATTTGCCACTTAAAATGAAATATTAATTCCATTGAACTGAATTATCCAAAAGAATTGCTAAAAAATATTGTATTTATGAAGCTATATACAAACCTATCGCATGATTCACATCGCTGAGGGATTGGAGGATCAACCACAGGAGGAAATCGGAAGACAACCCAAAATAACAGCAAATCCGAAATGTATGATATTGCCTTAACCGGTTGATTACCAGAGACCATGAGATCAATCTGTTCAAAGAACAAGAAGAACCTGAATAAATAGTTGTGCAAGCTAAATATAGACAAAAAAAGAAAAAAAATTGCCTGCAAGAAGTGAAAATGATTCATTGGGTCAAACCATTCCATATCAAAGAAGCAATAGATGAACATACTTCATGACCAATACGTTCTCTGCTAATTTTGTCAGCAATAGCAGCTTTGACATCATCATCAGATGCAGCTTTTTTTAGCTCATCATCTAGTGTAAATCCAAACCTTGCACCTAACATGACCAAAAGCAGGTACAGTTCAGGAAATAAGTCAAATACGTAACTAAAAAAAAGGGGTAACCATGGAAGACAAAAAAGAAGCAATATGAAGGAAGCTATGGATGAATTGAGAAGTATATAAACAAAAGTTAAGGAGAAAGCAATGTTCGCAGAATTGAACCAAAGTGAAAAATGAGGCACCCTAAAATGCTTTGCCTATTTGATAAGGTTCATAATCTAGTGTTTGTAAAAAATTATTCTAGGCAATCCCTATATGATCCAGATATATCATATACCTTGTCTCAGCCACCACTCCCTGTTTTCTGTTCTCATTCTGACCTTCAATGCAGACATCATGGTTTTGATCCAAGATTTAATATCTTAAGACCACCCCAATTTACGAAAGCGGATCATTTGTATCATGTCATTACTGTTACAGGATCATACAACTTGGTGAATTTCAATTAATTAACTGAAAATAATGAAATGTTAAACTAAGATTATAGTAGGAACATAACATAGAGGGTCTATTCTATGATCTTTATGAATATGATTATTATAAGTAATAACAATAGAGATTCATACGCTAAAGCTACAACCCTACAATATAAGCTCTTGAGTTCATCCTAAAAACATCATAACTCAACTTCTTTTCTTTACTTGTTTTCCACAAATAAAGTATCTCAAAAATGGGCACCAAAGGGTATTTGAAAATCCAAGACAAGGTATATGGAAGAGTATACACCCTATCACCCCAACTAAAAGGAACACTAAAAAAGTAGCCCTTATATGTATAAGCTCCTCCACTCTTCAAATAATCAACAGTTTCTCTTCCTCCAAATGTGCCAAACCAAACATAGGTTGGTCTTCCGAGACTTCTACTTCTGCCTCCCTTTCTACCATTTCTTCAACTATGCAAAGATTTGATGGCAATCTAAGAAGCACGGACACAGATACGGATACGGATGCAAATATGGACATGGACAAGGATGAGGACATGGCGATTTCAAAAAAATAGGGACATAGACACGGTGGGAACACAACAATAAAATATATTTTCATATATTTTTTTTTTAGCTATTGAGATTAATATAACATCCACAAACAATCAAATATTAACAAAAATTTACTCTAATTCTATATTTAAAAAAACAAAAGTAAAAAAGCACTTTTAAAT
Organism: Camellia oleifera; assembly: GCA_022316695.1. Lineage (NCBI taxonomy): Eukaryota > Viridiplantae > Streptophyta > Magnoliopsida > Ericales > Theaceae > Camellia > Camellia oleifera. The sequence continues at coordinate 88,899,656 of CM039307.1, read as the reverse complement.
TAACAATTCCAGCTTATATATTTTTTATAGATGATCTATTAAGTATTTATTAAGTATTTAAATCCAAGAAAAAAATAATAAACATTCAACAAAAGCATCAAAGAAAATGAGAGAAAAGACAACTTAGAATGTCCCTAGTGGGTCTCTAAAGTGTCTTCTGAAAATTAATTAATTAAATAAGGGGACATGCCATGTAGCATGTCCCATGCGTGTTCCTGCCGTGTTCGTGTGTCCGACACGGATACGGCACTTGTTTTGAAGTGTCAATACTTCATGGTTGCAATCCAAGAAACACCCAAGCCGTAAAAAAGGCCAATAAAAGGGCCCAAGCATCCTATAATAAATAAGAGAATAATCACTAATCAAAAAAAATATGAAGGGAATAATCCAGTGATTCCTCTGGCTCTTTATACAAACAGTGCCATTTGGAAAGGATGTTCCTCTTCTCACAAGTAATTAATCATTAGAATCATCCCATGAGCTGTTGCCCGCATAAGAACATCCTTTAGAGACACCCCACCCCACCCCACCCCAACGACCCCCCCCCCCCCCCCCCCCCCAAAAAAAAAAAAAAAAAAAAAAAAAAAAAGGAGCGCACACACACAAAGGAAGCAACAACTCACAAGTTCCATACAACACCAAGTACCAAGACTTAACCTCAAACATCTCACTATTTGAAGTTGCCCATCCCAATGCATACATACTATTGAGAACTGTGTCTACTCCATACGGAGGCCTTAATGTGACCCATCAAAATGTGTAAAAGTCACATGCTAGTCAGTTACCTACTTAAATGACTGGTAAACAACAAGAGGGAAAACTGCCAGGATTGACGAATAATACTTCAAGGTTGTATACCAATGACTGCACAGTACTAGCTTTTTGGTTTCACTAAAAAACATATCACAGTTGTATGAGGTAATACATTAATTTATGGCATAATGGTTAACAAAAGCAAGTAGAACACCAAAAAAGATTTACGTAACAAAACCCTCAATTAGAATATCAAACTTTACATAATCAATTTCCGCTAAGAAAATCATGTACACTATTTGCAAGTGAATTAATTTCCAAGTTTTCTAACAGAACATTTTAAATCGACAAAAAAAAAAAAAAAAACCAAATAAATAAAGAGCAGAGCAATTACCAAAACGGATAGCTCGAAGAACTCGTAAGGGATCATCTAAAAATGTTTCCTTCGGAGGTAAAGGGGTCACTATTTTTCCAGATTTCAGATCTGCAATGCCTGGAATAGACAAATAAAAAAATATACATCAGGAACAACTCAAACAAAAAGAAAAACCAGTGGCAAGTAGAAAGGGATTGATTTTGTTAAAACCCAGTATATACAAAGAAATGCAGGCCTAAACCAACCTCTTCCAGTAAAATCTTCAACTGAATTAGTATTAATATTGTAGAACAAGCTGCCAAAGGAAGTACAGAAAAAGATCTCAGTAAGCACTACAATTTAGTCAAAGCAATGGTATTTGATAAGCTTTACAGCCAAATGACTCAAACAAAAAACTACCAGGTGATTCATATTTAACAAAAAATATGACTCCAACAAGAAATAAAGTTGTCCCATTAAAGTAGAAAAGAAAACAAAGAAATTGTGTAATGCAATAATCTCTACATACCAGCAAAACTAATGACAACTTGGCTCCCATTTGCCTGTTATAATGCTACATTATCTACAGGAACTATAAATAGAAGAGCAACGTACCTATTAATGGTTAAATCCCTTCGATATGCATCTTCTTCTGCAGTACCAAATCTCTGTAATACAAATGCAAATAGAATTATATTCAAAATTTGATGGCACTCGGGAAGCATGACAAAATATTGAATAATGAGAAACTTTAACATTGATCACCACTTAGAGATACAACATTGACAATGATAACAAACAAAAGTTGCAACAATCATTTATATAAGTTGTGCCCAGAGATATAAATAAAGAGCAATTCCAACAGAGAGATATTTTTCATGATAACAGTCATTAGCACTACCAGTTCCATTGGGGCTCAGACATAAAGCTCTGACCAGATAAATGGGCCTGTGATTGATATTTTTTAAGTATCCTCTACCTTTCTTAAAGTTAAAATATTTTCATGATCTTTGGTTCATAGGAAACTGACTTGCCACAAATGATATGTTTCAAAAAAAGGGACCTAATTGCACTTTTACCATAGTGGTGCATAATGTGTAGGAGTGGGGAGAGTATTGATCATTTGTTTCTACATTGCCCCACAGCTGTGAATGATGCCATAGTATTGATTGTTCAGTTACCTGAGGTTGATTGGGTAGTTCTAGTTTCATGCGTTCATTCAGCTACAAATCATTGATTATAGAGGTTTTGGTTCTCATAAGAAGGCCAGTGTTCTTTGAAATGTATCATTCAGCTACTACTCATTGATTATAGATGTTTTGGTTCTCATAAGAAGGCCAGTGTTCTTTGGAATGTATCTTTGTGCAATGTTTTGGGTCATTTGGTTGAAGAGTAATTCAAGAACTTTGAAGAGCAAGTTCAAAGATTTAGAGGATTTATGCGATAAGTTTAGTTATTTAACTTCTTCTTGGGCTTCGGTGTCGTCTCCCTTCGAGGGCATTCCTTTGCATAATGCCTTCAAGTCAGTGCTCCAAAATTGCAAAGTAATGTACTATGGTTATGAGCAACTTGCTTCAAAATAAAAGAAAATTCATACATTGTAAATGGTCATAGGAAGATCAAAACTATACAATCAATTGCTGAGAGAACTTGATACCATGGTAGGAATTCGGCTATTTTCACTGTAGTCTTCAGATCGTAAGTTAACAAAATCAATCCATACATCAAACAGGCGCATCCTTGCAGTTTCCAAGTGTTTAGACTGGTCTGGATTGCTGTAAATTTAAAAACCAATGTGATAAAAGCTAAACATAATGCAAGATAAAACAGAAATAAGTAGTGTATTTAAGTTCATGGCAATAGCACGAGGTTGATAAATGAACAAAATTCAATTGGATGTAATTGGATGTAATTAGGCCAAAAATAACAATGTACAAAGTGCAGCATGCCATAATATTCATCCATTTAATTAAAACCAACCATTGGAATTGATAATGTTTAAAACAGACCAACCGCTAATGGGTTCGGAGAAATATGAGTTGGATTAGGGAAAGAATTCTCCCCTAGCGCACCAAACATACTAATAATTGTTTAAGATACCCCTTTATGTTTTAGACAACCCTTTAAAAAGGATTTAGAAGCAAACTGTTTAAGATACCCCTTTCCCTCATTTTAACTTCAATTGGAATCACTTCAAACTTCTCTCTCAAAACTAAGCATACATAATTTGCCACTAAATCTGTTTTCCCCTTTTTTGTGGGTGAGTGTGTGGATCTCAAATATTATAACTATAAGCAAGCTAAATATTTAAGAGGGGGAAGAGGGTGGAGCTTCCATTTATCAAGACTCGTAAAGGAACAAAAGAGTATGTACCACTGGATGACAGCCAACTCCTTGTGTTTTTTCCCCTGTGCTTGACAAGTAATCATTGACCTTTCCACAAAATTCTCGACCCATCATGTTGTCAATAGCAATATCAATATCGTAACATTCTTTCCCTAGGAGCTGCAACAATAAGAACAAACACCAACTTCTTATAGATTCCAAACAAAGAATAGAAAATTCATAAAACTTCACCTCAAAACAAACCGCCATGATACATAAATCAGTTGCATTTAGTTAAAAATTCATCAATTACATTACATTCTTCCATTCTATTTTTTGTTTTGCTGAATAATTTCCTAGAACAGAAACCAAAAAAAATAAAAGATAAAAATCATTAGGATCTGTCAGGTTAATGAATTCAGCAAAAGATAGGAAGGGAAATCTGAGGGAAACATATTTCCTTGTTTGGTTACTGTGGAAAATAGCAAAGCAAAGAAGATATAATGAAGAACCAAGAAAAGTTTTTATCTTTGGATATCATTCTTTTCTATCACTGTTAACAAGTACAAAACAAACCCTTCCACTAACTATTTTATTTTGTCAGCGAAAGATTAAAGGTTAATTACATAGAGACCTCCTTATCACCCCTCAAGTTTAAATCTATAAATCCAAATGCCACTTCTAGAGGTGTCAGGTGAGGTGATACAACATTATAGTTAAATGGCCCAAATTTATGATTTTTTAGTTCAAGGACTAAGTGATAATTGATGGGTGTGTATAATTAACCCAAAATTTATCCAACAGCCTAGTCATCAATACGAATCTATCTACAACAATATATAAAGAAGAACACCAGTTGTGTTTGTCTATATTTGATGTTCTGTCAATCTATTCCATATAAATTAAATTAGGTTCAACTTCCTAATTTGAAGGGCAAAATATGTAAGATGGTGGCTAAAAATAACTGCAAGAAATTAATATCTGCTACATGAGCAAGTATTCTGTCTTCAAGGAATACCATGTTGGCTATGTGCCGAACTACTAGTAGGGACTAAATGAATACAATGCCCTACAAACTAGGAAATTATGGACAAATTATAATATCATTGGACGGGCACACAAAAAACATGGTGTTCTGGACCTACTATATAATTTCTGCCACTACACTTTTTTGCATATTGCATGACTTCTACAACCAATCTCCCACCTCACACCCATTCTAGAACATCAGTGATTCACCATCTTGTATACTATTCCTATTCACTTCTCTTCTCTTCAATAGTGAAACTGTAAGTAATACTGCATTTAACCGTTCTACTCTCCCTATATATATGTATGTTACTTACGGTATTTAAATCACTCTGCTCCGCTCCGCCGCTATTTTTCATTTAGGTTTGTGTGCATATTATAAAAGATCCACAATTCGGTCTATCAAATTTGAGTAAAATCTTGATCATCTGTTTGTTGAGAATTGGGGGGAATGGAAAGAAATTGATTTTCTCTTAAAACCCACTTTTTCAGTCTATCACACACACACACACACACACACGAAAAAAACTTGATAATCAAACATCGTTTACTACTGGGAAAGTTCTAATACTGATTGATTTTTACCTCAAGAAAAATAATGGCAGAGCAGACGTATCATTCCCTCTAATTACGACAAATAAATAAATAAATTTAAAATTTAAAAAAAAAAAAAAAAATAAAAAAACAGCAGATTTTCCCTGCAATGAAAACTCCATTTTCCGTGGAAACAAACAGAAAGAACACGGACCTTGTCGCGAACCCAACCGCCGGCGACGCGGAGCTGAGTCTGGAGATTGAAATGGCGGAGAACCTGTAGCAGACGATCGAATATCTGCTTCTCCTTGTCTGTCAGATCAATGTTGTCCTTCACCGGAACGGTGGTGGGAAAAATGGCCGTCGACATCGCTCTTTGACGGTGGCTAAAGCGAAGGGTGGTTGTTGTTGAGTTGAAATTGTTGAATTTGATGATGGGTCGGAGAGTTGGAAGAAGAGAGGGCTTGAAGAAAGAGAGAGGGGTCTGGAACGCGAAGAGTCTGTGTGCTTTCAACGCAATTCTCATCTCTCTCCGCTAGGGTTTTTGAAGGGGTTTTTATGGCAATATTCTCGTGTTCATGGACTCGTTAGGAGGATTATTCTATTTGAAAAATTACAATAATACTAGATAAATTCCTAAAAAATGTGTTTTTGTTTTTGTTTTGTTTTTTTAGTAATCCTCTTAAAATTCATTGCGTAAATTTTTTATAATTTCTTTTTGAAGTCTTTAATATTGCTCGGAAAATTTATTGAGTAGTATCACATGCCATTCTAATTCCGGCTAATGAAATATGGTAACATATAACACCAATTTTGTTTTAGGAAAATAATTTCTCCCCCGAAATTTGTCCTCCCGAAATTTAGAAGAGAAAGAGAAAGAGAGAGAGAGAAAGAGAAGAGAGGGAAGAGGAGATGGCAGCTCATCGCAGCCCCGTTTCCGCTTCTGCCTCCGCCCAATCATCGCAGCTCGTCGCAGCCCCGCCTCCACCTCTGCCTCCGCCTCCGCCTCTACCTCTGCCTCCGATCAGTTGCAGCCCCTGTCTCCGATCGTCACAAGCCTCTGCCTCCGCCTTCGCCTCTGCTCCCCGCCTCCACCCCTGCCTCTACCTCCGCTTCTTCTTTCTTCTTCTCTTCTTCTTTCTTTCTTCTTTCTTTCTTCTTTTCTGATTGAAAAAAAAAAAAAAAATTCAAAACGACGAAACGACATCGTTTTGAATTCAGGGGATTCGGACGCCCTCTCTTTCGAGCTACATAGCACGATTCTTTGTTTTATTTCCCAAAATATTGTTTCACTTATAATTGAGTGTGCCGCGTGAACAATATATCATATCTAGCTTTGTAATTAAGGTTGTAAACAAAATAAGTCTTTTATGAATAACTCGAGCTTAACTTGTTTAAGTACTAATCATTTACAAGCTTGTTTGATAACTATTTCATTTTTAGTTTTTAGTTTATATTTATAAAAATTTTTAAAATTGTCATAAAAGCTTGTTTGATAATTTTTTTTTATTTATAAATAATTGTCTCAGTTTATAAATTTGAGAAAAAAACCTAAACTCAAAAAATGAGTTTATCTTGATTTTTAAATAGAAATTTTAAATTTTAAATTTTTTTCTAATTAATTTTTTTTCAATTATAATGTGTATGATCCCATTGTCATAAATAATAAAAAATAAATATAAATATTTTAGGTCTGAACAAACATATTTTTTAGATTATGTTTTTAAATTTTTTTAAATATTTTGTTCAAATCAAACGAGTTTGTAATTTATATTTTTTTAAAAATAAACAAAAATCAATTTATAAAATTTTTGTAAACATAAATAAAAAACATAAACGTTACCAAATGCTATCTAAATGAACAAGTTCAAATTAGACTTTTAGACTTATTTATTAAAAATAAATATTAGCTTGAATTGAATGCTTTCAAGAAACAGCTTAATAACTATAGAACCATTCCCTTCCAAAGAGAAAATATGCTTCCAGACAGCAGAGCAGTTCCGGAAACATGACCTGTTTGGCAGCCAACTGTCTTGGTCCACATTATTCTTGACACAATACCTTCTTCCACAAAGACCCTGTTTTATTGACAAACCTCCACCACCATTTACACAAAGAATCAATCCTCTATACTTTTTGCTTACTGAACATGCATCCCAGTTTAGCAAATGGAGTTTTCTCTTTTCATCACCATCCCCCAGAGAAAGGACTTTGTCAATCAAGCTTGTCACTTTGGTGGGTATTCTGAACAGAGACATATAAATATAGTGGAAGTAAGGAGAGTACTGATTTAATTAAGGAGAAAATATAAATCATGTGTATTTCACAAAAATAGTTACTTACAGGATAAATTATAAATATATCTCTTGAGATTTGATTAAAATACAAATTATTCCTGTAATTTTGAAAATTACATTTTACCCCCCATGGCTTCTAATTTCATAACAAACCACTCATTTTATTAAAAAGTTATAAAATCAATTAACAATTTTTAATGATATTAGAAATATATTTCAATTAATAATTTAGGTAATTTTATTATTGTACAAGAGAGCAATTATGAATTCTATTTTTTTAGTTAATTCTATTAAATAAAATTTTTAAAAAGTGGGTGTTTGTAATTTTTCAAATCACAGAAAGTAATATATACTTTAAGCAAATCTCAGAGGTGTATTTGTAATTTACCTTTACTTATAAATAAAAAACTTTGTGATTTTAATAATTAAAACATATAAACTTCATCATTATTTTGAAAAAACTGCCCCACTGTTTGGTTATCTTCCCTTTAATTAAAGTTATTCTTCCCCCAGAAGGGAGATACTTTGCTTCCAGGATGACAATCTTTTTTTTACTTTTTCAAGAATGGGTTCCCAAAGCAGTAATCCTCTTAGGATTAACTCCAAGAGGCATACCTAAGTAGTTGATTGGCAATGAGCTTACCTTAAAATTTAAGAACTCTGCCACTTGTGATGTGAATTCACAGTTGGTACCAGTCCCACAAACAACAGATTTAAGGACTCTTTTCGGGTTGATTAACTCATTCCCATCTGGATTACAAAATATAAGAGCGTCATCTGTGAATTGTTTGTATGTGTGTCAGATTCAGCCTAGAGATTCCTACATCAACTCCCTTTATTAGATTGAGTCCCTCAGCTCTTTGAATGAGGATGTTTAGTCCAACTACCAGGTTATAAAAAAAGGGGGACATATAGGGTCACCATGTCTCAAATCCCTTTGGGGAAAAATTCTTGTGTAGAAGATCAATTAACCAAAACCAAACCAAATCAAACCAAACCGAACCATGAAAATGTGATTCGGTTTGGTTTGCAATCACGGTTTTCATGAACTTTGTTATCATTCACAATAGAATCACAACTTACTCAAAGATCAAGCAATATATTATCTCAAAACCTAGGCCCACTTCCACCCAGCTCGGCCAAATTTGCGCTAAACAAATTACCCTCTCAATTGCCTCTTAATTCCATCTACCATTCATGATTGGGATTACCCTGTCTAGCCGAGCTGATATGCCTTACGTTGCCGAGCTAATCAAGACTACTCTGTTTAAGGAACCTTTTCGACTCAGAGCGGTTATTTCATTCGTACAACATGTTCACCAACCACCCTAACACCATGTCCTTCCTGGGACACGTGGCCCATGTTGATTGAACCTGTACGCCTTTTCCAGACGTCATGCACATCCTCTTAGAATTCAAATCATCGCGTCTTTTCATTCACCATATATATACCGCCAAAAGATACAGACTCATCTTCCACTGTTTATCATCTTCTCAAGCAAAAAAACTCTAAAAACCAGAGCTCCAACCCCTCGATTTCTCATATTCCAACCCTAGATCGAAGCATTTTCGTTGTAGCAACCGACTTGCCATCGCTGAAGGAGTATCTCTACCGATTGGAATCCGTTTCAGCACCCAAATCCATAAGTTTTCCACACCTTTAAATATTTTTCCATAACAAGTTCTTGGTGTTCCTAGTCTACTATCTTGCTAGTCATACCCATAAATAGTGTTATGGTACCTATAATTATTGACATTGCGGGTAAAATAGAGCCCAAAATTGGATTAGGACCCCAGATAATCCTTAAACTTCCACTGTTTAACTGGTAACTCGTTTCCTGGGATGAACACTCATGAATTTGGGCAAATCCGGGCAAAACCGATCAAGGATAATACTTTTGATCCAAAATCACATCAGAACCAAGCAAACTCCATGTTTGTAACACCTTTGGGAAACTAACCAAGCTAAAATATGCTCTCATCGAGCTACAGCGTAACTCACCCAAAATCGAACTAAAACCTTGCTCACACCTTGGATCACGTTAAGACCTTGCCCTTTATTTAGTCAAGCTAAAACCTTGCTTGTTAACAAGACCGAGCTAAAACCTTGCTCGTTTGTGAGACCGAGCTAACATAATTCAATACCCCTAGCTCAATTACCGAGCTAAAAATAATACTTTAATGACACGCTCATTTCAACCGAGCAATCCACTTAGGGCTTCAATACACTCTACACTTAGTGAAATTACATTATTGTTTTAGTTTGGTCAATACTTGAGCATAACATACTTCATTTTTGACTGTGCAGACTCTATTAGGACTGGTCAGACACACCTTTTGCCCTTTGGCGATGGCATTCGGCCGAGCAAATGCACTCCAAGTTGTGGCCACACTAAGAAGCCGAACAAACCCTGTTAACTTATTAACTTAAGACCAGATTCCATGGGCATGTACTGCTTCAAGGTGAGCTCCCTTTGCACCATCGCCGAATTCTGCAAAGACTACAATATCCTAGATGATGTACACATTGAACTAGCCAAAGAAGGGATTTTTCCCTAGGATCGGATAGGATTTTTCCTCTTCACCGTAATATCCATTGGTGAAGGAGGTCTGTGTTTTCTAGTTTAAGCCCTCGCATGTGAATTCCTTCGGCAAACAAGACTTTGCCCAACACAACTTTCCACCAATTCTTATAGGATATAAATGGCATGCCCGAGCTAAACCACCGCCTAGGCCTCAATTCAGGCCTCGTGAAGCTATTCTATCAATACACCTTAAGCCAGATAGACGTGGCTGGTGTTTTTATTTAAAAATAAAGAGAGGCCGCGAGAAGATCATCAAAAGAACACCAAACAAAGACTTGCATAACGACGACTTCTTATGGATTTCTAGGAATTATAAAGATATTGAGGCTCCAGTGCTAGGCTAGTACATAAACCATAAGAAAGGATCTGTCGGTAGACCCAATAGCTCGGTTTCTCTTTTTTAGTTTAACTATTTCTTCGGTTTGCACCATGCAAACACTTGCATTTTTTCTTTTCTTTTTTTTTTATAGATTTAGATCACTTGAAAGAAACTTATGCCTATGCAAACCAGGATGCTTTTTCTGGGCTGTGCTAAGGCACAAAGACAGAGATTGGACCAACTTGCTGAACTTTGAGCCAACCTACCGATATAGTGGCAAGCAAAAAAGCAAGGTTACAAATTTTCTCCTAGAACCTTCACCAGAACCAGATCCTTCCCTGCCTTAAATCAACCTCATTCCCCTAATTGAAGAAGAAGACATGGCCAAGAGGAGAGCTCTCAAAGCTCTTATTGCTGGACAAAGTTCCTCCGCGCTTACAGATACACAAGCCGAACAACAACCAACTGAACAAAGGGCAGTAGCTGTCATTGTCTTTCCAACGGCTAGGGCTACTTCATCTCAAACCCGCAAGAAAATGCAGTCAACTCTAACCGAGCAGCACCTTGTAGATGAAGACAGCACCGACTGTGAGTCGCCGAGTTGGCCATCCAAGATATCTAACTTAAGCTAGCTGGAACCAAAGAAACTGTTGGTCCCTTTGCTCCTCCGGTGTGGGCACCCGCACTAACCCACAAGGGCAGAGCTGTGACCACAACTGACTCCGTGTATCCTGACAAAGACAACCAACTGGCCTTCAACCTGGCCAAGGAGCTGTTGATGCTTGCTAACATAGAAATGCATCAATAGTTGACCGATCTAAAGGCCATTAGATCGGCCACCAAATCTATAGTTCTGGTAAGACTTTGAATGTTTCTTTTTCTCTATTCAACTGTTTGCTCAATTTTCTGATGATATTCTTATTTTTCAGGCCGTGCCAAAAGATTATGTTGCTCATAAGCGAGTACTGGATTTGGAAAAAAACCTAAGGGCCTCAATAACAGACAATGATGCCAAGGAGGCTAAGCTGAAAGACTTGAAGGCAAATCTAGCTGAGTTAATTACCGACCGGGATCGACTGTCCAAACAAGTTCGCACGACTGAGGCAGACAAATAGAAAGCCTTGGCCGATAAAAAAAATAGATATTTGTTTGAGCTCAAGAAGCTCAAAGATAGTTATGATGCCAACGTCAAGGCACTTGAAAAAAAGATGGAAGATGTTGAAGACCATGGCTACACAGACAACGAAAAGGCATACGAGTGCCAATGCGAGGCCACGAAAAACATCTTCTTTCAGTGCTTCTTTCAATGTGGCTGGAAGGTGGTGACCGAAAAACTTAGGCAATCTTCAAACTCAGAATTTGTCAACAATCAACTGGCACACTTTATTCCTGACTGCATGGCAATTTATGTCAACAACGTGCAATAGAAGTTGCTTAAGGTAGAGGGATAAGAGAGCCTAGTGGAGAAAAGCAACGATGCCCCAGCTCGACAAATAGATGCCCTAGTTCAGCGGGTGGATGCCCCAGCTTAGTAGGAGAATGTTGGCCAGACTCTGCCAAGTGTTGTTACCGAAGAAGAAGTCACCAATCTAACTGTTGGCAATGATGCTAGTGCCACGCAGACACTGGAAGAGCCTGATGCCACAACCGAACACAAATATATATATATATATATTGTGTATATATATGAAGATCAAAATCATCACTGAACATCTTGTAGATTTTGTATTGTAAAAGAACTCCTAGGTTTCGTTTGGGTATGTTTAAAAAATTGAAGATCACATATATATATATATATTTGTGTATATATATATGAAGATCAAAATCATCACATTTCTTTAAGAGAAAGTGTTTTTTTTTTTTTTTTTTTTCTTTGAGGTGGGTTTGTGAGCATCATCATCAACGAAGCACAATAGCTACAGTTTATATATATACATATATATCAAAGAAGATTATATATACATATATATAGCTACAATTATATACATATAACTACAGTTTTATTCTTGGCCTATAATGTTATGTTTTTTATTTTCAAAAGCACTATAATGTTTATTCATTGTTCTTGGCCTTGAGTTGGAGAAAGATTTAATAAAGCTGTGTAAATGTGTAGATTTAAAAGCTTGGCCATGTGCCATGTTTATTCATTTGGTAATCCGCTTGGCCATGTGCCATGTTTAAAAGCTTTTATTCTAAGTTTCAGAACCCAAATCCGCACATGGCCAAGCTTTTATTCTAAGTTTCATTTGGGGATTTGGGTTGTGAGAGAGGAATGAGAGAAAGAATGGAAAGTTTTTGTAAATTTAAAGATGTGTAGGAGGTATTTTGGTCATAAAACATAGCTTACTCTCTTCATGGGAGTGTGAACCTCACAGCCCGTTAATTTGGATAGAAAAGCTAAATGTGCGTTTTAGTCCATCAACCATAGGGGGGTTATGTGGTGATATTCGAAAGTTAGGGGATAATCCGCACATGGCCTAAACCATAGGGAGGTAAACTGAAGTTTACACAATTTGTTCGTAATTATGAAAATAATAATTAAATAATTAATTGCATTTGATTAGGGCATAATGGAAGATGAATGAAGGTTGTATGCGCATCGCCTAAAAGCTACTATGTCTACCCAGGCCATCTCTGTTTCACCTTCAGCCACTATCTCTGTTTCTGCAAAATTGCACTGCTGGCCACACACCATGGGCCGTCCATGCATCACTGATGGCCGGTCGGGTATACAGATGGCCAACCGTGCATCAATGTGGTGCAAAGCTCTGTTTCTGTGCTCTAAGGTGAAATCAGTGCATATAGAGCATTTTCAAGCTCTATTTGTCCGTCCCTCCTTCTCTGTCATGGGAAATCTTTGAGAGTAGGTTAAAATTGATTCCAAAGTCATCAATGAGCAATATGATTGCTTGATGATCTCAGATTCAATTTTGGACAAAAGTTAATAAAATGCAAAGAGTAGGACCACCACTCCCTCTTGTCATAGTATGAACTCAAAAAGGAAGGTTACAACGCTTTAAAAATCATCAAAATGCTATGAATTAACATGTGACGACTCTTGACACAAGTAACTTGGTGTAACGTCTGGCCAAAGTGAAGCAATTTTAAGCTTTTTTCTTTAAGTGTGTTGATCCAAGTTTTAAACCAATTTTATTAGGCCTTGCCATTCTTTAGTCCATTTGTCCATAGTGATGTTTAAAGTCCTCTAAACAAGAAGTAATGTCAAACAAGAGTTTCTTCTAAAGCATGAGAGAAAAGCCACACCGTTGGCAATGAATCTTTGGAAAGATTAAGCCATTAAGTGGGAACCCTTCTTACATTATTCGAACAACCTCAATTGGTTGAAATCATTCTCAAGTATAAAAGAGATGAATGATAGATTGATTATTAAACTTAGACTTCAAACATGGAAATGAACTAAGAAAGCATAATAAGTAACAAGTATGCCAACTTATGAAATCACAAATATACAAATCAAGGCATGACCCAATTGAAAAGGCGTAGACAACCTCAAAACAACCCTTAATACATGGAAAACAGAGGTAGAACATGCATGAAAAGAACTTGAAAAGCTAGATAATAAAAAAGAGAATTAAGGCTAGTAAGCAAGAATTTTGAAGCTTTAAAACATGGTTTTTAGCCTTTCTAAATCTCTAAAAATCAGTGTAAATATCAAAGGAAAATAGTGGAAAAAAAAAAAAGGTTTGAGTTATAAGTAAAGGTATAGAAAGAGCAAGCTTTCTCTACCCTTTTGGTAACTCTTCAAACCCAACTCCAATCACTTCAACTAAGCTCAAAACAATTCAAAACAGCAAGAACTATCAAGTAAGTGAAAGAAAAGAAGGCAAGAGAGAAGAATACAAGCTTATACTTTTCAAAGGGTAAGCTTGTTATTAATGGTTCAAACTTGGATTCAACTCACTTTCAAGCTTGAATTGTGCTTCTCCAATATCAACCAAGGCTCTAGGGTGATCAAACAAGGTTGTGTATGGAGGATAGAGATGGTATAGACAAGCTAGGTTAGCTTAAAGCTTGCTTACAATGGAAGAAGGAGGAGACAAGAGCTCTCAAGGCATATATATGACTTCTAGAATTTTGTTCAATCCTCAAAACAATCCCAGAGCTTCGTTTTTATAAAATTCGAGCTCAAAAGGTGATAAATATCTTCAAAAATGGACAGTTGGCGGCCTCCCATCCAAAACAGTGTTTATCGCCATCGACGGCCGACCGGCCATTCATAGTCACGGCCGGCCATCACTGATGCACGATCAGGCCTTGATGGCCTCCCCTATTTTTTTGGTCCAAACTTAGCTCAAGGTGGGAAAAGCTCCAAAAATGAAACTCATGGGTTCAAACAAGGTAAATGTTGAAGACTTAAGGTTATTTTGGGAGCCTAATTGAATCCGAATCGCTACGAATTCACGATTCAACTTTTATCGTCGAGTGCATTGAACCAAGCCTCTAAGTCTTGTGGGTGATCAAAAATGGGGTGTCTACACCTACATAGCAAAAGGCTAATAACTGGTCAAAAGTAAGAGCTCTCTGGGTGGTTGGTGAATCTAATATACAAACTTCTAGCATTTTTCACACTTCATGACATACTTCTCTGTATCAGCTTGCATGCATAGCCACCAATACCCTTGCGAAACAGCTCAGTAGGCTAATGACCTTCCTCCTTAACGACTTCTACACATTCCTTCATGAATTTCAAACAAAAAGCCCTCAACTTTGCTGGAGTAGACACACTTCAAGTATAGGCTTGTTAAAAACTTTTTATACAACATTAGGGATGAGGAAAGCTAAAACCATTATGACTTTGCTCAAATTTTATTTGCTTCCTTCTTGTCGTTTGACAAAATCTTGTCTTTCAAAAAGGTAATGATTAGGTCCATCCAAGATGGACCTAGCTCGCACACAGTACCTCTGACGCTTCATGTTCTTCAATGCTTGGCCTTGGTAAAAAGTAAATCAGCAAAGGATTTGGAATGGAACATTGATGCAAAATTGGCCAACTCATCTGCCTTGCAGTTTTCATCTCGGCCGATCTGTTCTATCTTAACGACTTTAAACTTCTTGATCTCTGTTCTGACTAACTCCTGATACTTGGTCATCATGTCGTCTTTCGCTTCATACTTGCTCGATATTTGGTTAACCACTAACTGGGAGTCATTGTACACCATTAGCTCGGTAGTCTTCAATCGGAGAGCAGATTTCAAACCAACTAAAAGCACCTTGTACTCCGCTTCATTGTTGGACGCTAGGGACCTAAGTCTAATCATCTATTCAATAATCAGCCCATTTAGCGAGATAAACACAATTCCTAGTCCAAATCCATGTCTATTAGAAACTCCATCCACAAAAAGCATCCATATCTTTCCCACGAATAACTTTCAGCAAATAGATGGGTCTGAAGTTGTTTTGGGATCTGGTACTTTGATTATTTCTTCAATCGCGTCATCCGACCATAGTGCCCCTATTTGCTCGCTAAATCTCTTTGCTCGGTTGCTCTACCATTTCCCTTTCAGGCACGTAATTGCAAATTGCACTCTCTATTGCGCGGTTTACCTCATCACCCCATTTACAATGTATTATTGAACTTAGTGGACAATGCAACCACTGTCAGACTTAATGGTGCATTACACGGTTCATCCACTTGAGATGAAGCTTCAACTTGCAACAAGGTATCTAAAAGTTGCGTTATTTCCTTTGGTTTATCTAATCAAGTCAATCGGGCAAATATAATGACTTTTTAGAGCAAACTCTGTCATGAAGTCTACCAAAGCATGTGCATTTATTGCTTTCTAGATTGGAACTTGATGGTGAATTGTCCTAATTGCACGACCCATTTTAATATCTTCCTTGAAAAATCTACCCTTTCAAACAGAGCCTTCAAAGGAAATGCGATCAATTTCATAATTGTGTGTGCATGGAAATAGTGCAGCAACTTTTTGGATGTCATCATTAAAGCTAAGGCAAGCTTCTCTAATAACAAGTATCTCGTTTTAGCACTCAACATTGTCTTGCTCACATAAAAGATGGACAAGTATTATTTTTTTTTCTGCGCGCACCAACACCACACTAACGGCATGATGAGAGACTTCTAGGTACAAGTATAACTCTTCTCCAAGTACTGGGATCGCTAAAAGTGGTGAAGAAGAGAAGTATTGTTTCAATTCTTCTGAAGCATGATCGCACTCTTCATCCCAGCTGAATTTTGACTTGAGCACTTAGAACGGTTTGAAGACCAGCTTATGAATCTATTTAGTGCGGCTGCCAGCCCCACTAGATGTTAAACTCCTTTACAACGTGTGGTCTCTCCAACTCTTGAATGGCCCTAAGTTGTGAGAGGCCTGCTTCTATTCCACAGTTGGTCACTAAGAAGCTCAAAACATTGCCCAATCTCATGCCGAAAGCACACTTAGATGCATTCAAATGAAGCTTGTGCGTCTTTAGAATTTGAAACATCTCAACTAGGTTTAAGATAGTCTGACTCATTCTTACTCTTGATCACCGTATCATCGATGTACCCCTCCATTGTTTTGCCTAACAATGGGGCAAAAATCCGGATGACCATTCTCTGGAATGTCGCCCCTTCATTCTTTAAGCCAAATGGCATGACCTTGTAGCAATACATCCCTGTTAGAGTTATAAAAAAAAGTGATCTCCTGATTCGGCTCATACATAGCAATATGGTGATATCCATGATATGCATCCATAAAGTTGAGCTAGTTGTGTCCTGCTATTAGGTCTACCAATTGATCAATCCTTGGCAAAGAAAAGCTGTCATTTGGACACGTTTTGTTGATCGTCTTGTAATCGACACAAATGTGCCACTTGTTATTCTTCTTTGGTACAACCACTGTGTTTGAAATTCATTTAGGATAATGGACTTCTCTAATCGCTCATGCCTCTAGCAGGTTCCCCACTGTAACAACCCTCGTACTGATTACCAATAAACTACTGAATTAGCTACTGGTTACTGCTAAACCGAACTGATAATGACTGATAATTGAATTAACTGAAGTACTGAATGGACTGATTGAAATCGAAACTGAAATTGAATAAGTTTATCTATTATATTGCATTTCTATCTGTTTGATTGATTGATTATCTGTTTGAATTCATATGTTTAAACTGCTAATTGAAGGCCTTATCGGCGGTCGAATTAGAAACCGTTTAGAGTTTTGGAATCAGTAGAATATTTGTGATTTAATGGTATATTTATCTAAAAATTGATTAGGAATGATTAAACTAGATTAAAATAAGCTAAACACATAGATTGCCTTAATTACAACTTTGCCCCACTTAGTGGACATTTGTTTATTAATATTAGAGAGCCTTATTACACTTAACATAACAATTGATCAGCTCTTCTTGAGGCCTCTAACCGACCAAAACATAGAGAGAGTGAGGAAGGAAGGAACTCATCTTGTTCATCTAGAGAATTGCTTGGAAATTGAAAGATTTGTAACATAGATTGCTAAATTGAGCTTGCAAGACTTGTAATTGAGACTTAGGTAAGTGAATTCATCTTCTTCTTGTTGTCTTTGAGTTCCATCTTGCATGTATCATGGATATAGAGAAGTTAAGTCATGAAATTGCTCATGTATGTTGAATTGGAACTCCATTGTTACATGCATGGTTGAATTGGTAATTTTTTAGTTGAATTCATGATGGATTGTACATGCATGCTCATGTTTCTATCAAAGTCCATGTTTTCATTTTGTTTTCCAACTATTGAGCTCATTAGAGCAAGATTTGAACCTTGAATTTGGTTGAAAACTCATGCATTGCATGTTTTGAAATTGTTCTTGAAAATGGGTTTGAATTTTGGATTTAATTGACTCACCTTTGGGGCTTGAATTCATAAATTGGCTTTTGAAACTTGTTATACATTGTTTTGGGATGTATTTTCCAGAATTTGGGCCCAAGAGGTCGAGAATTGAGTTGAGAATGCTTGGTTTGAGCTTGGAAGGCAAATTTGGAAATTCTAGATTTGGCTTATTCGCTCGAGCGAAGGATTCCTCGCTCGAGCGACCAACGTTTCCTCTGAGCCACGCTCGAGCGAAGGATTGGTGGCTCGAGCGTAAAAATCGAACATCCAGTACTTTTACTATTTCATCAGACCGCTCGAGCGAAGGATTGTTCGCTCGAGCGAGGCCTTTGATTTTGGAAGCTCGCTCGAGCGAATGAAGGCTCGCTCGAGCGAGGCTCTTATTTCAGCAAATTATGCAAAATGTTTTCTAAGTGTATTTTTGCATCCTCATCCCATCCTAGGCATTCTTAGGCCTAGTTTAAGGCATCTTAATGAGGATTTAGACATAGAACCACACCGAAGAAATTTAGGAATTTAATTATCATCCTTCCCGACTGTGAAACTTAGTGTGTGTTCTATTTGTTAACTGTTTAGGGTTGGCTCTCGGGGACGCGCTCTAGCTGCTATTAGCCCAATCTCTGTGAGTAACGATTGTGTAAAGATATGTTCAAAATGGTTATCTTTTAAATACTGAACTGAACCGTTTATTGAACTAATATTGTTTACTGAATGAATGTATGTCCTGTATTCTGAACTGTATTGTGGCATCCTTAGCACTTACTGTTTACTGTTACTGTTACAGAGCTCTGTCGGTTCCCTTGTGGAACCATACTGTTTACTGATTGATGGCCATCATTACTGTTGGGTCTGTTAAGACCCGGTCCTTTTGGACCTACTGTTTATAGGCTAATGGATATACCACATATGACTGATTGAATGAAATACTGAAAGACTGAAATACTGTTTAATAAACTGATTTCATTACTATAAGGACATTCATTCATAACCTCTTTACGCATTATGTTATTCACTAGGCTTTAACTCACTGTTTATATATATATGTAGGTTCTCAGCAGCCAGACCGGAGCTAGGAGCGTGGGTTGGTCCCCAGTTTTGTCAAGCCAGCCTATGTGCCTCACTGCGAGGTTCCGAGTTGCCATGCTATGGCTTGGGGTGTTTTTGTGTCCCCTATCGGTCTCCTTACTGTTTTGTACTACTGTTTAGACTGTCTACTGTTTTACTGTACTGTTGTCGAGGGATTAGGTCCCCGTACTGACTGTTTGTATATGATTGTATAGACAGTATATAGACTGTACTGTTTGAACTGTATGAATGCATGAAAAATGTTTTTGGCATACAGATTTTCACAGCTCAATGGACACTAGTTACTTACTGTATTGGCTTCCGCCAGGCCCTGTACTCTGTTTAACTGTATTACTGTTCAGCAGGCCTTCGGTAATCTCGGATTACTGGCCAGTTACGGTGCTAAACCCATAGGGCCGGGTTTGGGACGTGACACCCATTTCTTCAGCCACCACTTCGGCGTGGTATAAGGTCGATCTATAAGTTCTTTGTATAACCGATTTGGCAGTAAGGTTGACATTAAGTTAATGACAGATGAAGCTGGGATCAATGCCAAGCATGTTGTATGGCATCCATGCAAACACTTCAAGATTAGAGATAAAAAAATCCATTATCTCATTTATTTTGGTGTTGGACAAAGATGAACCGAGCAAAAAGAATTTCTCTGGGTTGTTTTCATCAACCTTTATTTCCACTAGTTCCTCTACGACCTTCTGTTTGGCCACTTTGCTAACGTCTTCAAACATCTATTTGTTTTCTGATTCCTTAACCATCTATACAAATCCTTTAGCAACGCGGATGTCGTTCATTGTCACGAAGCATTGCTTTGACATGATTTGGTCTCCTAATACCTCTTCAATCACCTTAACTTCATTTGGGAATCATATTACTTGATGATAGGTTGATGCTACAACTTGCATGGCATGCAATCGTGCTCTCCCAAAAATGATGTTGTAAGTGGATGAAACTTTCAAAACCTAGAACTCCACTTGTTTGACCATTGAGCCTGCTTTGACTAGCAGAATAATCTTGCTAACCGACTATTTAGGCATAGAGTTAAAACCTACCAAAGGAGATGTGGTTGGCACCAAGTCTCTATCATCGAGTTTTAATTGCTTGAAGGTTTCATAGTACATAATTTCGCATGAACTCACTTGATCAATCAAGATCCTCTTGATGTCAAAATTCTTAACGCCCAAGATGACCATTAGCACGTCGTTATGGGGGTTTTGCAACCTTGCCAGGTCTTTGTCAAAGAAAGAAATCACATTTCTTGCCTCTATCTTTCTTTTCTTCAAAGTCGGTTGAACACTAAAGTATCTCTCTTATGCGTTTTGTCTTCTTTATCATTACTCTGAGCTCACAAACTTGCTCGGGCTCAATGATCCCATGGATCACATTGATCACTCCTTAAGGAAGATCATCTTGCGGCGCTCTATCCGGTATATTCTTGTCTTGAAGGATTGGCCAGGCTCTGCCCTCAATGTAGCAATCCATGTGGCCTGCTACCGCCATCAATTCTTCCAAATGCTGCTTTAATAGCATGCAATCCTCAGTTCGGTGCCCAACTTCGTCGGGGTAGGTACACCGATATCTTTCGTCATAACCCCTCTGTGTTTTTTCCAATTTGGCTGGTCGCTTGACAAAGGGTTTGTCTCGAATTTCGCTGAATACTGTAGTGATGATAGTGTGAACCTTAAATTTCCTCGACTTTATCTCTTCATCACTTTGGAAAGGGTTGCCGCGGTTGTTGTGGCTCGGTTTTCCTTTCTTGTTAACCGTGTTAACCTTAGCCTGAAGCTTTTTTGTATGACATCGCTATTGTACCGGACTTTGCCTTAGCCCGGGCAACGTCCTCCTTTACCTTAATGTGCTAGTGCACTCTTTCCATCAAAGTTTCCATAGTGAGAGGCGAAGTCATGGTCATTGAATCCCTTAATCTATGCCCAACAGGCAATCTGCGTTTGTACTAGGCAATGGCTAGGTTGATGGGACATTCGCTAATTTGATTGAATGTCTCTCTATGCCTGTTATTGTATGACTTCAACGTTTCTTTCTCACCCATGTCAATGGCGAGCAACTGGTCAACCCTTACAGGCATTTTGGTGTTTGTCTTGAACATCGTAACAAACGCCTATGTAAGTTGCACCTAGAAGGCAATGCTGCCTTCTAACAATCTTTCAAACCATGTCAATACTAGATCTCTAAGGCTTAATAGAAACAAGATGCACATCAGGGCATCATTTCTTCTATGAATAGCCATAACTTGTGGAAAGTGTCTAAGATGCATGTACGAATTTGACTTTTCATCGTAGATCGTGAACTTTGGTTGGTTAAAGCCTGTAAGCAGAGGTGTGTTCTCTATCGCTGGTATGAATGGCGAACTCTGCAATCTTGCCAGCGCTATATACATTGGCTCATAAGCAGAATGTGACATTAGCATTGCAACATCAACGCTTTCATGCAGTCCTAGGAGCCAACCTCCTCAAAATAGACACCATTTGGGGTTCTTGTGCCTGAGCATCTACTCATCTATGTGTCTTCTCCTCAAGGATAGTTAATAAGTCTTTCAATTTGGGAAACTCTGAATATCGAAAAGATATTTGATAAGTGTGCAATGGACAACAACTGCTCCGTCCAGTGTATGCTCTTTCAAACCTCGTCTTTTCAAATCTGGAGTGAGGAACTTTAGAAGTTCTTGATTGAGAATAACCTGTCCAAAGGCTTCTACTAACAAAAGGTGTGGGCGTGACGCGTCCATCGTGATCTCTGGAACGATAAAATCACGTACGCCTTGGATCTCCACCCCAGCAATGACCTTACCTCTCACCAAGCACTTTAAAGTCTCCATGTCCACTGTCATCCTCCTAATTAATTAGTCATGCTCTCTCATTCGATCTTCCAAAATCTGGGTATCAGTCTATCGTCTCTACCTATTTAGGCTTCAGGAGCGGCGATGACTCAGGCCTCGTTTTTCTCACGCACCCCTATGGGGGTTCCGTCATTGAGGGTTCAAATCTGCCACAGGCAAAGCAAGAGACAAATCCTCATGCCTTCTATTAGCCTCAAGCATTTGACCATCGATGGCGGAAAAGTTGCAAATCTTCGTCGTGCAGCATGAAAACTTGATCAAAATGTTTGTTCTTTGAAATTTCCACAAATGGCACCAATTGTATGAGGACAAAATAATCGTCACTTGTTTAATCATGTTGATTAAACTTGCGCTCCTCCAAACGTCATTGTAACACTTAAAATCACAAACGTGAGCTAGTCAGCGGGTGTATGCCGGAAACTCCTTCGATGCTTAAGTCAGCAAATAGACTAAAAAAGTAAAAGCTCTATAAATTCGGGAGTAATAATTGTAATACCTAGAATTAGGGTTTGGTTTGAGCTTTTGTAAGTTTCTCATGGCACAATCCTAATAGGACTCTAACTCTCTTTCGTAAAGTCTTCCTAGGAATCATATTCTTAAAGGATAATGCTCATCTTTTAACACCCTCCTCACTGCAAGCTAAGTGAGATGGCATAACTCTTTGCACGACCTCCAATTGAGCAACCAAACTAAATCTACTCTATCTGCCTTTGATTTAGCTGTGCAAAGCACAGTGCCATGCAATCCCTTGTACAGCGCGCCACCATGCTGTCATTGTGCATCTCTTCTCCTAACTTGGTCAAACCTTTGACCTATTATTAGGAAGTAGCTCGATCCAAAAATATTGGTGTTTGCTTATCCGGTCAACCTTCTTTGACCAGTTCAACTTTTGTGATCCAACCCAAGCTCTTTCAAGGCGTAGCTCGATTCAACAGTATGGCCCAAACCTTAAGCCCAATTCCACCTAGCTTGGCTCAATTTGCGTTACACAAATTACTCTCACAAACTAAAAGATGGGATTCAATCACAAAATGTCACGTAAAAATTAATGAGGTTTGGTCATGTTACAAAAATGTAACAGTCAAATATTAAAATGTGGTATTCTCAGTATATAGTATTTCTCTCCATATGAAAATGTAGTTAAAAATAAAACTTTTAAATGAAGTTGCAAGACAAGAAGTACTCGTTCGATGCTTGTGCCTAACTTAATTGTTTGCTCTAATCAAATGGACTATGAAGCACAGATAGTTTAAATAGGGTGATGTATTCATATCATATCCATATCAGATATATTTGCGGATATGTATTGAATATTTATTAAAAGTATCAGATATTTCTTAATTAATTTTTTATTAATTTCATAGTATCGAATACTTAATTTTAAACCATTGATACTCTAAGTCACATATTACTTATTTTACGAAATTAGAATTGTAGCATTTCTTACATAATATTATAATATAATATAGTTGCAAGGATAAACATAAGAATACTTTTCTAATACATTGTTTAGTATTTTTTATAACAAGAATATAGTGAGTTAAATAATATAATTTGTCAAATTGATGTATCCTAGTTGTGTCATGCATGTCTCCTATAACTACACATAAAGTAAAGATTAACAAAAGAATATAACAATAGTAAAATTAAATATTAATAACTAAATAAGTAAGTAAATTTGAATACAATATTTTTTACTAGTACTAAAGAGAAAATTATAGAGACAAGTTGTGGATTATTCTATTATTGTAATATAAACATAAATGAAATATTTGTAAGACCAATTGAAAATTTAAAAGGTAACCAAACTAGTATCTTAAATTTATACCTAATTAGGTGTCGTTTGATAACACTTACGTTTTCAGTTTATATTTATAAAAATTTTAAAAACTCAAATAAAAACTTGTTTGGTAAATTTTTTGATTTATAAATCAGTAGTCTCAGTTTATAAATTTGGCCAAAAAATGTGTTTCCATTTTGAGTTTTCAGTTTTTTTTTTTTTTTACCACCCAACACTAGCCACCACCCGCCACCATTTTCCACCACCATCTTCCGCCACCACCACCCACCCACCACTCACCACCCACCTGCCATCCACTCGCCGCCACCACCCACCCCTCGCTGCCGCCACCACCACCACCACTACCCACCATCCACCTGCCATCCACCGCCCGCCACCTACTTGCCACCACCACTCACCACCCACCTGCCACCACCATCCACCCACCACAACCACCCACCTACCACCCACCCACCCGCCACCACCACCCACCATCACCACCACCATCACCCACCACCCACCACTACCACTACCACCACCACCTGCCATCCGCCACCCACCACCCACCACTCACCACCTGCCACAACCACCACCACCACCACCCACTCGTACCCACCACCCACCCGCCACCACCCACTACTACCCGCCATCCGCCATCCGCCACCCACCTGCCACCACCACTCACCACCACCCACTCGCTACCACCCACCACCCACCACCCGCCACCGTCACCCACCCACCCATCCTCACCACTCGCCACCTACCCACCACCGCCACCCACCCACCACCTACCTGCCACCACCCATCACTACCCACCACCCGCCACCCACCTGCCACCACCACTCACCACTCGCCACCACCACTACTATCACCCATTCGCTACCACCCACCACCCACCACCGTCGCCCACCCTACCTACCACCACCCACCCGCCACCACCCGCCATCCACCATCCACTTGTCACCACCACTCGCCACCACCACCCACTCGTTACCACCCATCACCCGCCACCGTCACCCACCCATCCACCCACCACCACCACCACCCACCATCCAGCCGCCACCACCCACCGTCACCACTTTCTACCACCGTCTTCCGCCGCCACTTACTACCACTTGCCATTTCTCACTCTTTTTTATATTTAAAAATTTTTAAAAACATTTTGTCAATTACCAAACGCGTTTGTAGTTTATGTTTTTCAAAAAATAAACAAAAACCAGTTTATAAATTTTTTGTAAATATAAACTAAAAATGTAAACGTTACCAAACACACCCTAAGGGTTAATATTTTGCATTATAAATTACATTGTGATTTCTTAACATTCTTTAGCTTATATGTAATTCACTACTAGTAACTTTAAAAAATATATTTTCACGAACGTATTCTAGCTATATCCATATCTTATTTTTTAAAGTTTTGTCATATTATCATATCCGTATTTATGTTCTAAGCAAATGGTGGAATTGATACCAACCGAGTAGTGTATGTTTCATGTTAGGTTTTATTTCTTGGCAATCCCGTTTGACAAAACTCCTTTAAGTTGTAATTTTATTCGCATTTTTATTTCAGTGAGGCTATGAGTTGTTAGATGCGAATCCAACCTGAATCGAGCCTTGCAGAGAAGTTTGTGATGCTAATGTTTTCAAGATTGCCATTTTGCTGATTATGACGGGGGTCGAGCTAACTCGGTCAGCTCGCAGCCGAAGCAAAATGCAAAAATGCATTCAATTTTGGTCTCCCCTGCTCGAGCGGGGAAAGTGACGCTCGAGCGGGGATTGCAAGCTCATAGCATCTTTGCTTCGCTTGAAAAAGTATTAGATGGTGTGATTCGACGCTCGAGCGTTGAAACTGACACTCGAGCGTGAAGCCTATATGAATTGCGGAATATGAAGTCTCTGCTCGAGTGGGAATTCCCACGCTCGAGCAGACAGCGCGATCTCAAATTCTATAAATTCTCGTGTTTCTCCAAATCTAGGATTACTTCTCCAGATCTTCTTTTTGGGTTCTAGGGTTTATATCTGGGGATAGATATTTTGCTAGTTTTCTTTGATGTTTTGATTGAGTATTTAACTCATGGTTTCAAGAGTATACATCAAAGGATTATTTGTTTGTTCTACACAAAAGAGAGAGTTGTTCTTCGGTGGATTCTGAAGAATTTGAGCCTGAAGTTTTGGTGGATTCTAGAGTGGCTCATCGTCAAAACAATTCCGAGGTGAAGACGGGGTTGGAAGAGGCACATAGGGGTTGGTTCAATTCGGGCATAGATTTGCTAGGTAATTGAGAATATACCTGTGTAATTCTTTTATATCTTCTTAGTGGATTGTTTTGTGATTGTTGCCCGTGATTTTTTATCACAATTGGAGATGTCCAATTGTGATTTTTTCACGTAAAATCGTTGTGTCTATTTGTCTTAATTATTTAATTGAAATTGTTATTTACTAATTACAAATCAATATTGAGAAGATTTCTAGATTTTTATGCAAAGAATGACTATAAAACTTTAACCAATGTGTATGGACCACCTAATTGTTAGTTTTGAAATCTCACACAACGAAATTTCATGCGATATCACAGACGGGACGTTATTGGTTGGTTTTGATGCATTGCCATCTGGTGTCTCACGTATATTTTGATTGATGAAAATGATAAAATTTATAATTTTATATTAAATAATTAAAAAATATTAAAAAATATGAATCTTTGTCAGAGATAGGCCACATAATACTTTTAAACCAACTAATTATTTTTCGCGACAAACACAAGACATTTGGAGAGGATGGTTGTCCTAAGTGGCTCGGGACTTACCTTGTGTTTAGGGTTGGATTTTTTTGTTGATTGTTTTCCGTCATTAATGATTTTTTTTTTAAAATTCATTTTTTTTTTAGGTTTTTAGAATCTATTCAATTAGGCGAATAAAAGAAATTTAAAATTAAATTTTTTAAAAAAAATCCACTAAAGCCAAAGAGTAAAAATAACCTGACATGAATTTGAAACCAAAAAAAAAAAAAAAAATACTAAAGAAAATAATAATTAAAAAACATGTGGCAAAGACCATTATAACCGCACATCAATTCCTTAATTCTCATCTCTCTTCTATCATATAAATTATTTATTTTGATATTATTAATGATTTAGAAAATATACATAAATTAAGTCTAATTTTAACAAATTAATCAACTAAAATATAAAAATTATTGCTAATTTAAGCTTAACTTAGGTCGGATATTGGTAAACAACTTAGGGTCATGAGGTTTGGATAACTCTCAATACAATTCAAGTTGGCCTACACAACCTCTAAATCTGACCAAACCTGTTTGAAATGCACCCTTTTGACATAGGGTGCTCTTTTGAGAAGCTGGTAAAAAGTTAATTTTTAACTTTTTATCAATTTTGGATCACATCATTTTTCATATAACTTACCCACAAAAAGACAAAATAAGTTAAAAAAGTCAAAAAATTAATTTTTTACCAATTTCTCAAAATACTCAGGATGACTCAAGCTTTTGAACTTTTAAGTTTCAATTGGACTGAAATTAAATCAAATCAAGCCTCAACCCGTAGGGGGTTGGGCTTGGACCCATTATATACATACATTCATTTGGGTCAGACTTGTTTAGCTCAAGCTGGTTTCAGGATCGGTGATTTTATTTGCAACCGATTAATAATTCAGTATGTTTAATTAAAATTTTAATTCTTATTATATCTTTAATACAAATTTATTAATAAGGATAATACACATTAAATCTTAAAATAAAATAGAGAGGCATTATTCCCTGCTCCACTTTACTTCAAATATACTCACTTCTTATTATATATAGTTACATTAATACTATTGAAATTTGATTTTTTTCAGGAGTATATTTTGAGGTATTAATATAACTATGTTAGGACCTATGTTGTCAAAAACCCACGCACAAAACTAAGTCTTTGAGTTGTAATTTTCCTGTGTTTTTTGCCTTCCTCGATCGAGCCAGGAAGTCCTCGATCGAGCGAAGGACTGCGTCTGGGCAAAACCTGAAGGCCATGTTTGTGCGCTCGAGCGAAGAGCATGTGGCTCGAGCCAAGCACTGCGTCTACACTTGAACCTGAAAGGATGTTTTCCTCGCTCGAGCGAAGGGCTCGTGGCTCGAGCGAGGTCACTAGTAGAAATCACGCGAGATACACTCCTCGCTCGAGCGATAGGAGCCTCGCTCGAGCGAGCTTCAGAATCCGGGAATTTTCAAGTAACTGGTTTCTTTCAGGATTTGGACTCTTTTTGGTTTTCTATAAGTAGATGGTTTTCTCCTAAAACCAATCTAACTTTTTTCTAGATCAGATTCAAGAATTCTAGAGTTTTGTTTGAAGTGTTCTTCTGAGAGTTTGGTGAGTTTTCTTTGATGTTCTTGAGAGAGTTCTAAAACTCATGAGTTGAAATTCATACATCAAAGAGGTTGATACTTAATATTCAAGAGTGTTCTCTTCGGCAGAATCCGAAGATCATTACGTAAAGTTTCAAAAGGTGTTTGTTTCTTTACGTAGTCGTTAATTCGACAAGTGAAGTTGAGGTGTGGAACCAACTTCAGAATCAGTTCCGTGGCGAAGGCGTGGTGAAAGAGTTACAGAAGATTCAGAGACAAATTGACTGGTTTGGGTAATTTGTATGGTTTCTTTGTAACCTTGTAGTCCTTTTATAGTGGATTGATTAGTGGCGGTTCGCTCGTGGTTTTTGATTACAATTGAAGGTTCTTCAATTGTGGTTTTTCCACGTAAAAATCGATTGTGTTGATTTATTATTTATTCCTAAAAAACAAACAAACTAAAATCACTCTCGTAAGTGCTTGATGATTTTAGATTGAGTGTTTTTGGAATTTTTGGTTTTGGAATATTTTAATCCTTATCTAATCACGAATCACATAGGATTTTCAATTGGTATCAGAGCGGGTCACTCTTTGTTTTTTTTCAAAACTATAGGAGTGTGATTTTGTGTGACTAGTTTTATGGATTCTATTCGTGAAGGTAACTCGACTCATAGACCCCCTTTACTAGACGGTACAAACTATTCTTATTGGAAAGCTCGTATGAGAGCATTTTTAAAATCCATCGATGAGAAAGTTTGGCACTGCGTTGTCTTTGGGTGGAGTGAACCTACTGTCACTATAGATGGCATTGATATTCCTTGATAAATGGGACACAACTGATTACCAGAACTTGAGTTGGAACAGCAAGGCTCTCAACTCTCTCTTCTGCTCTGTCACACCTGAAGAATTCCGTCGAATTTGCACGTGTGAAATAGCAAAAGAGGCGTGGGATATTCTTGAAACAATTCACGAAGGAACTACCTCTGTCAAAAGGTCAAAACTTCAACGTCTCACATCTGCCTTCGAAACCCTTTTTATGCGCGATGATGAGACATTTGATGATTTCTATGCAAAACTCAGTGATATCGTGAATTTCTGTTTCACTCTCGGTGAAAAAATCCCGGAAGCTAAAGTTGTGGGAAAAATTTTGAGGTCCCTTCCCGAGAGGTTCCAATCAAAGGTGACAGCCATTGAGGAGGCTCAGAATGTTGATACCCTCAAGCTCGATCAATTGGTTGGAAATTTGCAGACTTATGAAGCACACCAAATCTCTAAGAAAAAGCAAAAAGAAAGTATGGCTTTCACAAGTACTCATGAGACTGCAAAACCTCCGGAGACTGAATTTGATTTAGAGTCTGAGATGACGGCTATGCTTACAAAACAGTTTAAAATTTTTTTAAAAAAGAAGCCTAATTTCAGAGCCCCTATTTCAAAAGAGAAGAGTAATGACAAACCCAAAACTTTTCCACCAAAATTAGCTCAAACTACTGAAAAGAAGGTTGTTAGGGGGCCAGGGGTCAAGTGCTTTGAATGTCAAGGGTTTGGCCACATATCCCTTGAATGCCCTACGAAAAAGAATCGGAAGAAAGTCTACACCGTAACTTGGGATGATGAAAGCGGGTCGGAGCAAGAACCCGAAGAACCTGAATCTGGTGAAGATGGGGATAGTGCTTTCATGGCATTTTGGGCCACGGTTTCTCAACCTCTTCCAAAGCCTTCGGGATCAGCCCGTGGTCAGAACTTGCATCATGCTCCCACCTTTGATGGGACCAACTACCTGTATTGGAAAATCAGAATGAGGGCTTTTCTGAGAGCCTTTGAACCAGAAGGTTGGCAAACCATTGAAGAAGATACAGAAAGTACAGATAATCCGGGCAATCAGAGAGCCCTAATCATTATTCGTGGAGCAATTTCTAATGAAGAACAGCAACGGGTCGTTCACTGCACAAAGGCTAAAGATGCATGGGAAATTCTGAGCCAATTCCATGAAAGAGGAGATTCACCTCCACCTCCATCCAACGACTTGTCTGCCTTGGTTGCCAGATTGGATGAGGTTAAGAAGAATGAGGAGCAAAGAGAGGTTGATGAACTATCTGAAGACATTGATGAGATCAATGGTGAAGAACTACAACAAGCTTACGAGAAGCTGTACAAGGAATCTCTAAATTTGTCTAAAACCAACGACAAACTCTCTCTCAAGCTCAAAACATGCGAGAGTGAGAATGTCCGTCTCAAAGGAGAACTCTTGACAGCAAAGCAGAATGTCATCAAGATCTCAAGTGACAAGCAAGACTTATGTGGAAAACTTCTGTCCTGTGAAACTGAAAGGAATGAACTTCTGAGGGTGTATTCCACATATGAAGAAAAGCTTGAAAGTCTTGAGTTGTCACAAACTGCATTGGAAGAGAAAGTCAGTCAGAAAGATGAAGAACTCCGTATTGCTAGAGCAACAATTGCCATGTGGAACAAAGGTTCCAGATCTCTAGAAGACATACTTGGATCTCAACAAATGGGTTCTGACAAAAGAGGGCTAGGCTATGATGCGACAACTCACAAAGGACAAGCCTCTACCTCACAGAACTTGAAGACTCAAGCAAAGGGAAAATTGAAGGTAGATCAAGATGACTCTTTTCTTCATCAAGCAAAAGCAGGCAAGACCAACAAAAGGGAGGTAAAACCTGTTTTTATTTGTCATCACTGTGGTAGGTATGGCCACATTCGTCCTTATTGCTTTGAACTGTTTGGTAAGGTGTCTCAAAAGGATAGAAATTCTAATACTTTTTGGGTTAGGAGACAACCTTACATGTCTAGGCAGAACACCAAGACTAAAAAGATTTGGGTTAGAAAAGATGATTTGACTTGTTTTGTTGCTCACACTGCTCTAAAAGCACGTGACTCACACATGTGGTATCTTGATAGTGGGTGCTCTCGTCATATGTCCGGTAACAAATCCTACTTCACCTCTCTTGAAAAAATATGAAGGAGGAATTGTTACCTTTGGAGATGGCGGCACTTCTAGAGTCATTGGTAAGGGCTCTATAAGTGTTGCTGGTCTTCCCAAGCTAGATAATGCCTTACTTGTTGATGGTCTTAAAGCTAATCTTTTGAGCATTAGTCAAATGTGTGATTCCCATCATGAAGTTTTATTTTCAAAAGATAAATGTGAAATTTTGGATAAAAAAGGAAATACCGTTTTACATGGGGTTCGCACATCTGATAACTGCTATGGAATTCTTACTACTAATGATCTCACTTGTCATTCTGCCATCATAAGTAACATTGATCTATGGCATCAAAGATTAGGTCACATGAATTTCAAAGACCTAACTAAGATAGCCAACAAAGAACTTGTGAGAGGAGTACCTAAATTAGGTAAGAATTTGAGCCATGTGTGTGGACCATGTCAGCTTGGCAAGCAAACCCGTACTCCGCACAAAAAGGTGAACAACTTTACAACCAAACGTCCTCTTGAATTAGTTCACATGGGTTTAATGGGTCCTACTCGCACTGAAAGCATTGGAGGTAAAAGATGCATTTTTTTAACTGTTGATGATTTTACTCGTTTCACATGGGTAAATTTTTTAAGGGAAAAATCTGATACGTTTGATGCTTTCCAGGCTTTAGTCCTTAAAATCCAAAATGAACAAGGTGTTCCCATTGGGCGTATCATAAGAATCCGAACTGATCATGGTCGTGAATTTGAAAATAGTTCGTTTTCGGATTTTTGTGATATGCATGGAATTAAGCATGAGTTTTCTGCACCTATTACTCCACAACAAAATGGAGTGGTTGAGAGGAAGAACAGAGTTGTTCAAGAAATGGCTAGGGTTATGCTCCTTAGTAAGAGTCTTCCTCCAAAGTTCTGGGCCGAAGCCTTAAATACTGCTGTTTATGTCATAAATCGTGTGTATTTAAGGCCCGGCACTTTACAAACTCCTTATGAATTGTGGAAGGGTTTGAAACCTAATGTAAAATACTTCAAAACATTTGGGAGTAAGTGTTACATCTTCAAAGATAGAGAGCCCTTGGGCAAATTTGACTCCCGAAGTGATGAAGGTATTTTTCTAGGGTATTCAACCAACAGTAGGGCTTTTCGAGTCTATAACCTGCGAACTTCATCATTAATGGAATCTATCAATGTGGTTATAGATAACACAGGTTCACCTACTTCAGCAACAAATGAGGATGACAATGGTGAGGTTCCAAGCTTGGATACTGAATCACAAAATCAAGGAGATGCTGCGGCTCAATCACAAGAAATTATTACAGCACCATCCTCACAGGTAAGTTCAAGTCCAAAGAGTGCTCAAAAGAACAGCACTCTTGTTCCTCCTGTCACCCAAAGTCCTGAACTTAAACCATCAGCAAGGGTGAAACTGAATCATCCAGTTCAACAGGTAATTGGGAGTGTTTCAGATCGAATGAAAACCCAAAGACAGATTCGGGATGAGGTATCACATATGTGTTATGTTTCTTTGATTGAACCTAAGAATGTTAAAGAGGCCTTGCTAGATGATAGTTGGGTCAATGCTATGCATGAAGAATTAGGTCAATTTGAACGTAACAAAGTTTGGACTCCTGTTCCCAGATCTAGAGACATGAATGTGATAGGTACCTAAGTGGATCTTTAAAAATAAATCTGATGAGATTGGCACTGTTGTGAGAAATAAAGCTAGGTTGGTTGCTCAAGGCTACACACAGGTAGAGGGTATTGATTATGATGAGACGTTTGCCCCAGTTGCACGTCTCGAATCCATTCGCATTTTACTTGGTATTGCATGTTTTCTTGGCTTTAAATTGTTTCAAATGGATGTGAAAAGTGCTTTTCTGAATGGGTACTTAAAAGAAGAGGCATATGTTGAGCAACCAAAAGGGTTTGAGGACCTTAAATGTCCTACTCATGTCTACAAACTAGACAAGGCTTTGTATGGGTTGAAACAAGCCCATCGGGCTTGGTATGATAGGCTTACTACCTTTCTTCTTGATAATGATTTTCAAAGGGGTAGTGTGGATAAGACCTTATTTGTGAAATATACTAAGTCTCATATCCTTGTTGCTCAGATATATGTTGATGATATTGTGTTTGGTTCCACTGCTGATCATCTTGTGAAATATTTTTCAGATTGCATGACACATGAGTTTGAGATGAGCATGATGGGGGAGTTGTCTTATTTTTTGGGTCTCCAAATTAAACAGTCTCCTTTGGGTATATTTGTTTCTCAGTCTAAGTATGCTAAAAATCTTGTGTCAAAGTTTGGTCTTGAGTCTGCCAAACATGTACGCACTCCCATGAGCACCACTCTTCACCTTTCCAAAGATTCCTCTGGTATTGATGTTGATCCTACCCTTTATAGGAGTATGATAGGGAGTCTTTTGTATCTCACAGCCAGTCGTCCTGATATTTCCTTCAGTGTTGGTGTCTGTGCCCGTTACCAAGCCAATCCTAAAGAGTCTCACCTTCTTGCGGTAAAACGCATCATCAAGTATGTTAATGGGACCTTGGGGTTTGGGGTTTGGTTTTCCACTGATACTACAGCTGAAATTACTGGTTTTTCTGATGCCGAATGGGCAGGGTGTGCTGATGATAGGAAAAGTACATCCGGGGGGTGTTTTTACCTTGGGAATAATCTGGTTTCTTGGCATAGTAAAAAGCAAAATGCTATCTCTCTATCTACTGCTGAGGCTGAGTACATTGCTGCAGGGAGTTGTTGTGCCCAAATGTTGTGGATGAAGCAAATGCTTCATGATTATGGAATAGAACAGAACACTCTCACTCTTTTCTGTGATAACACAAGTGCCATAAACATTTCAAAAAAACCCTGTCCAACACTCTCGCACCAAACACATTGACATCCGTCATCATTTTATTCAAGAGTTAGTGGATGAAGGCCTTGTTGTTTTGGAACATGTTTCTACTGAGCATCAAAAAGCTGATATTTTCACAAAACCCCTTGATCTTCTTCGATTTGAGTTTCTTAGAAAGACCTTGGGTGTAATGTCTCAGTAACTAGGCTGTTTCTTGTAAGGTAAGTGTGAGTGGTTGACTTACTGTTCTTGAATGTGATTATCTGTGTTTGAGTTCTGATATCTTTTCATCAATATTTATATGAACACTGCTCCTGTTGCATACAAGATCTTTTTCATCTTTGTTCATAGCTCATTCTGAATGCCCATACTCATTTACTTTATGATCTCATTCTGTACACATCCTTGAGATAAACTGTTGCAGGGGTTTCCGCACAAGTGATCAAAGTTCTCTATGGACCACTGACAGTGTTTCTTGTACCCTTACAGAGGAATTGACCCATACTGGTATATCATGGGTGATGTTAAGTCTCTTAACCATCTACCATCTTATTTCACTTCCATGGTTTCTTCCTCAGTACATGATTTCCGGGCATTAGGAAAAGGCTACCTCAGAGGCACCAACCAGGCCATCATTTTGATTTCATTCTTCTCTGGTTTGGACTCCATACTCTTGAGCGTGTATGCCACCAGTGAATGACCACAAGAAAGAAAAGTTTAAAAAAATAAAAAAATAATAATAATAATAATATAAAAAATGGGATCATTGTCTGAGGGGGAGCTTCCGCATTTACTCAACAAATACCCCGTGATTCCCAGTGGTTTGACTTTTCTTTGTGATGGTCAGTTATTCTTGTTGGAGGTCCAGCCATCAGATCACTACGAGGATTAACTCTAGCTTTGTGGCTCTCAAGGATTGCATACACACACATTTTTTTATATGAGCTCTCATGTGTGTTTTTGAGTTATGCATTCTCATGATGCGTGTGGCTTTGATTTAATATTATCTGTTGTATTCATGAGCTGTTGTTTCATTTTTTTTCTCAAATTTTCAAGACTCAGAATTGATGGATACTCTTGTTCTTGTGAAATAGTCTGTCACCCGGTCACCTTGCTTGTTACAAAAATATCCTAGGTGTTTTTATTTTAAAAATAAAATAAAAAAAAATCCTTGGCTTGAGCGACCAGGGTCCTCGCTCGAGCGTGCTTCTGCTTCTGCATAAGACCTGAGAGCATGTATTTCTGGCTCGAGCGACCATTTTCTGGCTCGAGCGAACCTGGCGGTTTTGTTACCCTCGCTCGAGCTAGCTATTCTTCGCTCGAGCGAGATGTCGAGATTTAAAATCCGCAGGGGTGTCCTTTGAGTTCATTTTTTCCTTCTTCGTGTTCTTCTCTCTCTCTCTCTCCTAGAGCTTTTGTTTTCTTCATTACTGGGCTTCTTTGAGGGTTTACTCTTGGATTGGAGGTTTATTCCGTTTCATCCTTCCCCTTCCTCATTTTTGGTAAGTTTTTTTTTCTTCTTCTTCTTCATCTAGTATTGGGATTGTGATTGTACTCTGTTTTTCTCCAGGGTTTTGTTCGTGGTGTTTTTGGTTTCTTTGCTCAGGATCTCATCTCCTTCTCTTACTCTAGGATTCATGGTGTTTTTCTTGTATTCTGCATTGGGGAGGATTTTATTTGTGCCGGTTATATGTTTACACATTGCAAAGTTTTAGGGCTTTTCAGGTCTCATATTGGGATTTTCTTGTTGTTACATTCTTTATTCATATGTGATTGTGAGATTGATTCATGTGTTTCGTCCAGGGGTCTGCTCCATATTTTGGGACTGCTTTATGCTCATTGTTCATCTAGCTCTGTTTTGTGCCTCTGATTGTTTTGTCTATAGCCTGGGTTTTTCATTGTTTCTCTAAATTGGATATTGC
The DNA here is from genome assembly GCA_022316695.1 of Camellia oleifera. Taxonomy (NCBI): domain Eukaryota; kingdom Viridiplantae; phylum Streptophyta; class Magnoliopsida; order Ericales; family Theaceae; genus Camellia; species Camellia oleifera. Next base: position 88,863,843 of record CM039307.1, on the reverse strand, counting down.
TGTGTTTTTCTACTGCTGCACTCTGGTTTTTTGTTGGCCTGATAACCTTCTGTTTGGTTTATGATCTCTGTGCTTTGTTTGCTTTGATTTGCTTCATATTTTGCTCATATCATATAATTCTTGTTCTACCATGCTTTTTGGACTAATGGACTAATGTTTTTCTGTCTGTGTTTCTTGATTTGGCATTGTGGTTTTGGGGTTGCTGGTTTTGGTTTTGGTTATTTTGGTACTGGTTTCTTTGATTCATGTTTAGTGTATTGTGGGTTTTTGTTCATCATGACAGAGTCTTCTAAGCGTCGAAAGACGACTGTTTCTCAGTCCCTCTTACAATACTTCCAAGTTTGAGTCAAAAGAAAAGGCAAAATTGTTTAGGGAGTCTTATGTCTCTCGCAAAGTTCATTTGGAACGCAATGTTTTACCTAATGCGTTTGAGGTCATTCCTATTCGGTCTTTGTTTGATCCGTTAGGTGGTGATCAAGTACTACATTTTTCCGGTCCACAAAACCTTAGTCTCATCCGTGAGTTTTATTGCAATATTCATTCTATTAATCGTGAAGCTTGTACTTTTCAGACTTGGGTTAGGAAACAATCTCTTGTTATCACTGATGATGTGTTTCGTGAATTTCTTGGTCTTCCTACTATTGATGATTGTCATTTCCCTTTTCTTACTCGGGCTGGTGTTAATTTTGATATGGTTGCTTCCGAATTGTGTGGTGTTTCTAGGACTTGGATCGCCGGGACTTTCATTCAGCAGAATGAGATGCTTCCTCGGTTCCGTCTTCTTAACATCATTGTGTGCGCCAATATTTTTGTTACCACCCATTCTTCTCATATTACTCAGGACCAGGGGTATGTTTTATATTGTATCCATCATCGCCTTCCCATTGATCTTCCCGAGATGATTATCTCCAAAATGATTGGAGTCTTTAAGGGCAGAAAATCTTTGGGGCTTCCTTATGGGTGTTTTCTTCACCGGTTTCTCACTTCACTTGGTGTCCCTGTTTTTGAGGATGATGAGTTTGCTTCTCCTGTCAAACCCATTACTAAACTCACTGTTTCACAGAGTCAGGCCCATGTTAGGGGGAGTGGGTCAGGGGTTGGGGGTTCCCATGTAGGTGGTCTAGGTGTTGCGAGTGATGATGATCCTCTTGCCGAGGAGGAGGAGGTTGAGGCTGCCCATGCAGGACCAGCAGCAGATGCTCATGATTTGGATCCGGCTCTTGCACGTCGTCTTGACCTTATCGATGCTCGCCTTGATGAGCACAGTGCTATGTTGTCCCATATTTTATCTCTTCTTCAGCTGCAGCATCCTCCCCCTATCTTCCTAGTGGTTGTTTTTTGGTTTGTTTTCTCTTTACTTTTGTTTTTCCCAGGACAAAAAGGGGGGAGATGGTTTATATGTTTGTTTGATTTGGATATTTGGATACTGAAGCTATATATGATGGATGTATATGTTGGATATATTTGTTTGATTTTGATATATATGTCTGGATGTATATGTTGGGTATATTTGTTTGATTTTGAAATATATGTTTGGATGTATCTAATGGTTTCAATCTACAGGAGGGTTTGTGTTTGAGGAATGCATGCTTATGTTGGTTTCTTTACAGCTCAATGATTCGATGGTTCTCAAGTTTGGATTCATTGTATTTTTTTTATCGAGTTGTAATTTATTAGGTCATTAGATGAGTTGTATTTGTTTGGCAAATTCTTTTGAGTTGTAATTGTTTTAGTTAGATCTTTTGGTCAGGACTTTTGTTTAGAAAGTTTTGTCCGGGTATTGACAAAGGGGGAGATTGTTAGGACCTATGTTGTCAAAAACCCGCGCACAAAACTAAGTCTTTGAGTTGTAATTTTCCTGTGTTTTTTGCCTTCCTCGATCGAGCCAGGAAGTCCTCGCTCGAGCGAAGGACTGCGTCTGGGCAAAACCTGAAGGCCATGTTTGTGCGCTCGAGCGAAGAGCATGTGGCTCGAGCAAAGCACTGCGTCTACACTTGAACCTGAAAGGATGTTTTCCTCGCTCGAGCGAAGGGCTCGTGGCTCGAGCGAGGTCACTAGTAGAAATCACGCGAGATACACTCCTCGCTCGAGCGATAGGAGCCTCGCTCGAGCGAGCTTCAGAATCCGGGAATTTTCAAGTAACTGGTTTCTTTCAGGATTTAGACTCTTTTTGGTTTTCTATAAGTAGATGGTTTTCTCCTAAAACCAATCTAACTTTTTTCTAGATCAGATTCAAGAATTCTAGAGTTTTGTTTGAAGTGTTCTTCTGAGAGTTTGGTGAGTTTTCTTTGATGTTCTTGAGAGAGTTCTAAAACTCATGAGTTGAAATTCATACATCAAAGAGGTTGATACTTAATATTCAAGAGTGTTCTCTTCGGCGGAATCCGAAGATCATTACGTAAAGTTTCAAAAGGTGTTTGTTTCTTTACGTAGTCGTTAATTCGACAAGTGAAGTTGAGGTGTGGAACCAACTTCAGAATCAGTTCCGTGGCGAAGGCGTGGTGAAAGAGTTACAGAAGATTCAGAGACAAATTGACTGGTTTGGGTAATTTGTATGGTTTCTTTGTAACCTTGTAGTCCTTCTATAGTGGATTGATTAGTGGCGGTTCGCCCGTGGTTTTTGATTACAATTGAAGGTTCTTCAATTGTGGTTTTTCCACGTAAAAATCGATTGTGTTGAATTATTATTTATTCCTAAAAAACAAACAAACTAAAATCACTCTCGTAAGTGCTTGATGATTTTAGATTGAGTGTTTTTGAAATTTTTGGATTTTGGAATATTTTAATCCTTATCTAATCACGAATCACATAGGATTTTCAAACTATATATAATAAAGACAAAGGAGTGAATTTATTTATTTTTTCTTATGGTACACCTTAATCTCTTGTACGTATTCTTCATATTTAAGTCTCTTTATTATCTTCCCTATGTTTTAATTATTTTCTCTTCATTTTCTTCCTCATTCCAAAATTTGAATCTACCCCCACCAAAACTCACAATTATCATCATCATTATTGTTTCTTATTGTGTTGTTACTTGTAAATAGAAAAAAGTTTAAACAAAATTAAACAATAGATAAAAATAATAATTTGAAGTAATCCATAAAAAAAAGAAAGAAAGTAAGTATTCATTTAAATATCAAAATATAATTCTTAATTTCCTTTATTTATTTATTTATTTTTTACGTAAAACATTCTCTTAGTGGAATTCCACTCTGTTTCACCATGGCGTATTACAACAATCTCCGCGTATGCGGATTCCTTAGATGCTGCCACGATTGTAACCAAATTGAGGCAAAACCCTAACCCAAAAAAACGTATAAAAGTTCCAAAACTCAAATTACAGGACTGGAAGTCGAAAAAAACAAAAACTATGATTGGGATAAACTATAATTTTATTTTGAAAGTAATTTGTGGAAAATATATATATATATATATAAAGTATATTAAGAAAAAATTATAATTATAAATAATTTAATAAAGAATATTAAAAAATTTCACATATTAGATGATTTTTTTTTTTTTTATACTAATAGGACATCGTTCAAGGGTATATTGGTACAGATTATTCGGCAATCACTCACCATGGAAATAATAATAATTCCTAATTCTAATTTGTCCACTAATTACATTGTTCTTTCCTAATTTAAAAAAAAAATTAGGACGGTTGGGTAAAAAGTCTAATTTTGAATTTTTCTTACCAAACGTTCAGGCATTAATTTAGGTCAAGTTTGGGAAAACTAAATAAGTCCATACTTTTTATCTTTTATCTTTTTAAGTCACATCAATCAACATCTCCTCTCTACTTTTTTACACATCTTTTTGTAAAAAGTCAAAAAGTGAATTTATTTAAAACATCCCGAACAACCCCTTACTATGTGCATAAGGACAACCCCATGTGAAATGATTAAAGTACCTATATATTGGAGTATTTTGAGAAGGTGATTAAAAGTTATTTTTCAACTTTTAACTCATTTTAAATCATATTATCTCTTACATTTTTTATGAGTTTTTTTAAATAAAAATAAAAAAGCCAACTTTTAAGGCTTCGTTTGGAAAGAATGGTTGGGTTGGGTTTGGAGTTATTTTAATCATAAAGGCCCCGTTTGTTTTGGAGTGTAATAGATGGGAGAAGATTAGGATGGGGGTGGGGTTATTTAATATTGTGTTTGTTTGTAGAGTTGGAGAAGTGATTAGGATGGAGGATGGGATTAAGATGGAGGTTGGAAGGGGGATTGGGATGGAGGAGGAGGAGGTAGTATTAGAAAAATAGTAAGGAGATTAGAAATTTTTTTATTTTTTTTATTTTTTTCATATTGGGAATTTCTTTTTAAACATTAATGTTTATTTTTTTATATTTTTTTATTTGTTTTATTATTTTATATAAAAATAATTTAACAACTCCTACACTAACAACTATCATTAAAACAAATACAATTTTACTTAATCCCCTCACTAACAATTCCCTCACTATTAATCTCTTCCATTCTACCTCTAAAAACAAACGGAGCCAAAAAGATAAAATAGATTTTTTAGTCTAATAAGACAAAATATCACATTCAACCTATAATCATTATATTTTTTATCTCAAAAAAAAAAAAAAAAAAAACTTCCCAGACAAAAATTTTTAATTCTAAACTAAAATAACTAAAAAAACAACCCACTTCCTAAATCAACCCTAATTATCTTTCCAAAACAACCCATTATATATATACTACATCAACCACACGGAGCAAAATGAGAGAGAGATATATTGAAACCCTAGATAGAGAGATCAGTGAAGAAGGAAGGTGCGGCAAGACGCCTCTATGCCATAAGGAGATCGACATCCATGGAACAGAGATTGTGAGTTAGATCTCGATTGGCTCCATCGCCGTCGAATTCCTTACTTCCATTGGCTCTGCAAGGCTTCGTTATCCGTCATCGTGTCACCGCTTGAAAGACTGATGTAGACACCTACTCTGATACTAGATTCGCCGTATGTACTCTTGCATAAAGGTGTTTGAAACCCAGACACGACCCTAGCCACCGCCGTCTCCGTCACCTCTCCACTGCCGCCTCCGATGTTGCTCCCTGACGGATCGGCAAATCTTTTAGATCTCATACTCCCAAACTCTCTCTCTCTCTCTCTCTCTAAAATCCAATTTTCTTTCTCACTCCTTTTGACGAAGATCTGCCTCGGTTCTTCGTCGAATCCTTTCTTTGCTGGAATCCTTCTAAAAGCTTTCCAATCTATGAACTCCAACACTAGAGTCACCGGTGGCCACCGCTAGAGGTGTGCGCGGTGCGGTTTGAGAGTAAAATTACAAACCGAATGGCGGGTTGGTGGATTAGCGGATTGACAAAATGCAGTTTGGATAGTTTTTGGCGGATTGAAGAATATTCTAACAAATTATCATACGTTTGCATAATATATAACACTAATTTGTATAATATTTTTTAGATATATAACACAAAATAATTTTACATAATATGTTTCATATATATAACTATTAGTTTGTAATAAATTCCACATCTTAAATATCTCGCACACTCATTTTTACATTGATATTTCATTGGAGGTTAAAAAATATATATGTATTAACTATAGCGGAGCAGAGCGGTTCGGTTGGCGGATTATAAATTTTAAAGTTTAAACCGCAGTTAGCGGTTAGAGCAGTGCGAATTGATACGGATCGGTGTGGTTTTAGCGGATTAGACGGTATTTTGCACAACCTAGCCACTGCTATGCTGGCGAAATCCTCCATCGTCCTACCAACAGTAGGTTTGTTCTTTGATTTTTTACTATATGTGTTTTATTTATTTGAAATTTTTGAGGAATTGGAGTATTGAAGTAGATTTTTATTGCTTTACAAACTTGATGGTGAAGTTTGGAGAGTATGTGAATTGTCCATGACTTTATTGTTGTGGTAGATCGGATCTTTGGAGAAGGCCACCGATCTGAGATAAACAGATCTTTATTTTTTTTTAATTGTTGATTATTATTATTATTATTGTTGTTGTTGTTGTTGTGGATGATGACGCTGAAACAAATTGCATCAGATACATCTTGATCTGTTCAAATTATATATTTATTTATTTTTTGTAGTTGAATTTGAATTTTATTTGTATAGATCCGCAAGGGAGAGAATTTGAACAGATAGATTTGCAACAGACATTTTTAACAAATAATTTCAACAGATAGATTTTTAAAAAGGTTATTTGAACAGATCATTCCCTTTTAATAGATAAATTCAACAAATAATCAAATTTGGTCAGATGTTTGAACAAATAAAGGGAAAAACATTAAATAGATTGTCAAAAAATTTGAACAGATAATAAATTTAGACAGATAGGATTTTATTTGGTCAAATATGTAAATAGATAAGGAAATTTTAAATTGAAAAATCAAAAAAATTAAATAGATAGGATAAAAAAATTGAACAGAGAGGAAAAAAATTTAAATAAATAGGGAAAATTTTTGAACAGATAGGAAAAAATTTAAACAGATAGAGAAAAATTGAAAGTCAACCAATAAGAAAAAGTCAACAAATAAATTAAGGGGTAAATTTGAAAACAAAATGTTTTTCAAAATGTTTTTCACCAAATTATTTCATAAGGGGTGGATTTGTCACCAACAAAAAATACTCATTGGTAGGGCTAAACATAGGGTTATTTGATCCGCGAAAATCATCCAATCCAAACTGTCAGCACCTATTTGGGTGGTTTTGTAAAATCGTTAAGATCGGATGTGGGTTAAGATTTTCTTATTTTGCGGGTTGCGAGCGGGTCACAAGTTTTATCCGCACTCACCCTGTTGCATATATATATATATATATATTTAAAATCTGGATAGTCAAATTTTTTTGTAAGTTTCGTAGAAGGGAAAGATAAAGTTGGTGGCAAGTTTTTTCTTTCTCAGCATTTGAGTTTTCTGTTGTCTTTGGACAAAGTTTCAAGGTTTGTTTCACAAATTATTTTATTTGTTTTCTAGACCACAAAATAGAGGTATAAATCCTTTTTCTTTTTTCTTTTCTTTTTCTCCTGAAGAAAATTCTTAGAAAAAGTACTGTAATTTTCTATGAAGATTGAAGATTGAATAAATTATATAATTTTCATTTTCTATGGAGTTTACGAGTTTACAAATATTTTTATTTTATTTTATTTTATGGGTATGGTTGAAATACGACAACAATTTATTTTGGTTCCCAACTAGTCATTATTATTACATTTTGGTTTTTGGATCAATGTAAAATTTAATAAAGAACTACTTTTAGGTAAATTTTGAATTTTGAATGATTTTATTTTAATTGTATTGTTGGGTAGTAGATAATAAATGAATTTTTAAAGTAAAAAGTCTAATCAACAAATTGCTTACATATCCGCGAATCCTATCCTCACAAACCGTAACCCGCACTACGGGTGGTTGTGGATTCAATTTTTTCCAAACAATAGACATGTAGGCAAATCCAAACCACAAATCGAATCGTCAAAAACCGATCCGCGACCCCTTTGCTTTGAAGAATAAAATCACATTAGTAGCAAAAAATAGGTGTGACAATTAGGCCAAGTACGTTTCATCTCCAAACCAGATATGGAATTGTTAGTGAGGCTATGTGTGATAAGATTAGAGAGAACATCCACCACAATGAGTAAAAGGTAAGGCAAGAGAGAGTCACATTGATGAAGTCCACATGAGGTTGTAAAGGAAATACGTTTCTCACCATTTGCAAACACTGAGAAGCTTACCCAAAAAAACACAGTTCCATGATCAAATTCACCTACCTAGCATGAAATCCTAATTTTAACATAAGAGCTTGCAAGAAGTCCCATTGAATACGGTCATAAGCTTTATTGAAGTTTAATTTAAAAGCAACAAAGCCCTTTATTTCCGGTTTCTTGTGTTTAAGAAAGTGAAAGGCCTCATGAGCTATAAGTATACTTGAATGAGCCTGTCGGGAACAAAGGTAGCTTGCCGATGGCCAATACTTTAGTGATTATCTTCATGGAAAAATTATACAGGTTGATGGACCGATACTAACTAAGCTTCTCAAGGGCTGCTACCTTAGGAATAAGAATGAGGTTGGTTTAATTTAACTCTTTGAGCAAAATACCACTGTTAAAGAAACTCGGGGAACTTACTGATAAGTCCCATGTACAAAGTTCAAGACCCAGCTAATCCTCAAACAAAACACTTGCACTAATTAGTCCTATACATTTTTAATTGTTCCTAAAAAATCCTTTTTTTTATAAATTTTTTTTTTTTACAGACACGGTTACATCTTACTACCGTCGGACTTCCGTCAAACGGTCACCAGAGACTTGTCGGAATGTTCAACATCACTGGGAAGTCACTGGAGTTTCGTCGGAAGTTCATTGGAGTTTTAAGAACGTTAATGGAAGTCGCCGGAATGTTCAGAACGTTCACTAGACATTAAGAACATCACTGGAAACTCACCGGAATGTCTAGAATATTGCTGGAAAAAAAAAGAAGAATAAATGGAGAAATTAGAGCGAAAAAACATAGTAAAATGTGCTAAATATTGATAAACTAAAAGGAAAAAAAATGAAACGACAAAAAACAGCAACAGTGGGAAAAACATATGCTATTTTTCAATTTTTGTAAAGTTTAAGCAAATAATCTTCAATATTAATCAAACTGAAAAATATGTTTTGAAACTGTAAAATGTTACAGTTTCAAAGAAAAAATTTATTAAGCATTTATCCTTATTAATCAAACTGAAAAACATGTTATGAAACTGTAAAATTTTGCAGTTCTAAAGAATGTTATGAAACTGTAAAATTTTACAGTTTTATACCATGATTCATTCCAGCACCAAAAAAATTTGAAACTATAAAATTTTACAGTTTTTACTGCCTGTAACTAAAACTCGAAAACTACTTGTTCAGAATTTGAAAATTTTCTCCATTAGAACAGAAAAAGAGAAGTGTATAGCAGAGAAAATGTAAAAAAAATAAGAGATCAAATGAGAGAGGCAAATATAGAGAGATGATTGTACTCCGGTAACTGTTTTTTGTTTATATCTAGTTGGATTTGATGTAGATCTACTCCAGATCTAAGTAGATCTACTTATCTTCTTCGTCGGAAACATATAGCAGTCGGTGGTTGCCGATGAATCCCAATTGATGGTAGTCGTTGGTCGCCGGTGCCTATATATCAGAAAGAGAAAGAGAAAGAGAAGAAGCAAGATATGGTTACCCGTCAACGACCGCTGAAAATCACAAAGAGAAGAAGAAAGACATAGAAGAAGAATAACGTTATTGGACTTTTCAATACAAACAAAAAGTTTTGAGACTAAATAGATTACACGTTTTTCAAATAAGACTTCTTGATAATTTTCCCAAGAAACTCTTCACAGCCCTACATACATTTGGACCTACCGCATCCCAATGCTTATGATAAAAGAGACCAGGAAATTCGTCGGGCCCAAGGGCCTTAAGAGATCCAAGTTGAAAGGTTGCTATCTTTATTTTAGCCTCCACTAAAGGCCTGAGGAGAGCCTTATTCATCTGATCCGTAACTGATGGGGCGACCACTGATAAAGCTTTTTCGAAGTCCCTAGGGTTTAAAGCTCTGAAGAGGTTGGTGAAAAAGGAGTTGAGGTGATTGGTTATGGTTGAATCAGAATCTAACCATGTATCATCGTCTGTTTTGAGCTTAACCGATTGGTTTCTTTGACGCCACTGTGTTACCATTGCATGAAAAAAAGATGTATTGCTATCTCCATAGTTAAGCCACTTGATTAGAGAGTGTTGGTGTTGATACATCTCTTCACAAAGAAGGTCTCTATCTCCTCCTGAATAATTGTTATTTGATTGTTAGTGGCCTCGGAGTAGGGAAGTTGCTGAAGAGCTATAAAGATACTTTTAGTTAGATTAGCCATTTCCTGTTATCTCTAAATTCAAGCTTACTCCAAGTAGACAACCCTCGTTTACAAGATTGCAGCTCTTGAGTGACCTTAAGTATGGGTGAGCCCACATGGAATTTATTCCAATTTGTACGAATGATTTTAGCGCACATAGGGCTAGTAGTCTATCTGGATTCAAACTTAAACTGGTGGGGTACCCTTTTAGGTGGGACATAAATGCGAAAAGAGAGGACAATGGTCAAATCCTAAGAATGCTTCATGATACAACTGAGCATAGAGAAAGAGCTACCTCTAGTTGATGGTTGCCAAAGCCTTATCCAGTCATTCTCAAAGATGATGTGGGCCTCGCTACTTATTAGTCCAAGTGCAGGAGCTACCTTTAAATTCCAAATCCAAAAATTCACACTCCCACAAGAGTTGTTGAAAAATAGCCATCCTAGCTTGATTACGGGGACTAAGCCTTGTTTTTCCCACGACATCCCCACATCGTTGAAGTCACCAATGCACAACCATGGGTATTGATTTTCTTATGTAATTTTTTGTAAATAATTCCATAACTGTTTTCTATCCACCCATCTCGGAAGCTTATAAACAAAAGTAGAAAGCCAATCAGATGGTTGAACTCTATCTGAGCTGATGCACTTAAACAGATTACATGACTTGTGTCTGACTTGCTGATTTACCTCGTCAAACCACCGGCTAGGCCATCTGAAAGACCAACGGGATCTACATAACACTTATTCAGAAAGATAACCAATGTCTGAAAGCATCAAGCTTAGACTGCTTATTTTTGGTCTCCATTAAGAAGATTATTGTTGGGCGATGTGTTCTACATAACCCTTAGATGATCTAGAACGTCAGGGGTCGTCAGGGGTCGCCTAATCTCCTAACAATTCCAGCTTAGAATTAACATGGCTTTGGTGGCTGATTAGGGCCAGCCACCACCACCACATTAGTTGAATACCATAGAAGATGAAACATTCCCTAACATCAATTGAATTGTTAAAAGTATAAATATTATGTTTGGACTTCATATATTTGAAATAAATCAATTTGACACTATCTATTTCAAAGGGCAAAATTTGTTTTACCTCTTTGTGGTATGGTTTAATAGTACTTTACCCTCTGTCTTTTAAAAATAGCCATATGCCTGTCTATGTGGTTTTGGATTGAAATGCAACTGTTAATACCATTAATTATAGATGTGAAATGACTATAATACCCTCAACCCATATATTTTTTGTTATTTTCTTTCTCTCTTATCTTTCATGCATATAATTTATAATATCCTAGCATTAATTTAATTAAATCAAAATTGATTATAAATTCTTAACTGTTTATTGTAATTTTTAAATTTTTATTCTAATTCTAATTTAATTATATTTTAGATCAATTCTTGATTATTGTTGATTTTATATTTTATTTAAGTATATTTTAAATCAATTCTTAATTATATTATATATTTTAGATCAATTCTTAATTATATTTTAATTTATTTTATTTTAATTAATATATTAATTTAATTTTAGTTTTGGAGAAAATGGGTGTAAAATTGTTATTTATTTGTATTAATTTCATTCTAAATTTTCAGAAAACAAAACCGACTCTAAAAAATAGTGTGTGTAACACACCTTCCGTTAGTTTAGATTAAAAAACTAACAATAATACCTTAGTCCAAAACCACATTGAGAGTTTTTGACTATATTTGAACAATAGGGGTAAAGTGCTCTAATCCTAAATCAAAAAGGGACAAAATGAATTTAACCCTATTTCAAATAATAACTTTTAAGAAAAATAGTTGAAATGCGATTAGATAGTTTAGATAAAATTTAAAATTTTAATTGAAAAGATTGCTATAATGAATTTGAAATAACGATATATAAAAAAAAATTGTTCGAGACACTTAAAAAATTCTTTTAATTTGCTCTATAATAATATGACATGTTATATATAAATTTTTAAGGTCACTCAATTTATAAGTTTAAATTTAAATTTATTTTATCTAAAGGTACACACCTTAATATGTTTTGTCCATAAAGACAACTTCGTACAAAATAACCAAATTACCTATATATATATATGTTATACGGTGCAAAACGCAGACCACCACCACCGCCATCTTATCTCTCTCTCTCTCTCTCTCTCTCTCTCTCTTTTCTATCTTAATCTTCGACACCACAACCATTGCTTCAATACCATCTTTCTTCTTCCCCGACACCATCGTTCCGGCGTTGCCTCTCACTCCACCCCCTCTTCCTCACCTTCTTTGTTCCTCTCATCATTCTTTCTCACTTCTCATTCTCTCTCGCCCTCCTCCTCCGCCGCCTTCCTCTATGTCTACCACCAGTAAGATCACGTTTAACGTTGTGATCTTACCGAAAAGTCAAGATCTGGTCGAGATCATGCTCTCTCTTCAATTCTGCTCGTCAGAGACTCTGTTGGAAGAAATCTTATGTGTACAGTTGTAACATGCAATAATTGTACCAAATATATTACCAAATTATATAAAAAAATATAAGTTGAATATAATGTATATTGTTTGGGTTAGACCAAACCATATACTGAGAACCAAAAATATTTACAGGGAAGTAGAAAACTTACAAACAGATTGTAAAAATCTGGAAACGAAAAACAATTTGATCGAGACTTGGGTTGAATACAATTTCCTTAAGACAAATTCGTTCCTCGCTATGATGCTCACGTGTTTTTATTGGATGTTCATTTCCCAGAATACAACGATCGAACTTTGCAGAAGTAGCACTACCACGACAAGTCTAGCAAACCTTATTGTGCAAAATTCTCTTACAGAAAAGACAAAGTGCAGAATAAAAGAAACACAAGATGAATTTTTATTGCAAATGAATGCAATGGGGGGCTTGGTTATATAGGTAAATTGGTGGCTTTTCGAATGGTCGAGGTGACTTTTCAAAAGAGTCACCTCTTTCCTATGAAAAGGTGCAACTAAAAATCATAATTGCTTTTTTCAAAAGAATTTGAATTCTAAATCAAATCCTGTTTAATTTTGACTCAAAAAATTAATGAATTTATCTAAATAAAATCAAATTTTAAATTAAATAAATTTCGTCTTAGACCCATACTCAAATGGTGTACTTTAGAGTTAATTTCTCATTCACCTATTAATAGTTTCCAAATCATTTTTCCAACAATCCCCTACATGAATGAAATGACGGAAAAGTATGCAAGACTCAATACAGACTCAAAGAGAATTCAATTAGAAATATTCTAAATGGAGAGAGGTAGCTTTTGGCTTTGAACCTTCCTTAGTGAAAGATTTTCAGACTTACTAGCTAATCAGTGGACGTGATGCCTTGAATTGTTCAATCGTTTACATAAACCAATATAATAGAATTCACATAGAATATCACCAGACACAACTTAGTTCTCACGGTTGTGCCCGTTTTGGCCTTGGGCATGTCTTGGTGTTTCATGTGTGCTTTAGAGAATTTAGCCTTATCAATTCTCATAGAAGCGACCCCTTTACACTCATATAGGTGATCTCTATTTCGAGTCACTTAAATACTCCTCTTGAAATGTGACACCCCGAATGTTTAATTAGAGTTATATATATAATTATAGAGGCATGTGATGATAGATTATTAAATATATAAATATAAAAATATAATTTGGCATTGGATTATAGGATTAATTGAGAATTATTTTTGGGAGCAAATTAACACATTTATGGAATTGTAATATTAATTGGGTCAAACTAAAGATAAATAATAATAATGATGGATATAGTACTAAAATAAAATACTTAATTTTATAATGAAAAAAAAAATAATAAAATAAGATGTAATTTAATTTAAATTAGGAATATTGAAAAAGTTTAACATCAATTAAAAAAAGAAAAGAAAAGGAATAAAAAAAAAAAAAAGACCCAGTAACAATGGAAAGGAAATGAATAAAAAAAAGAGAAGAAAATGGAAGTTAGTTGGCCCAGTGAGTTACGGCCCAAGAAAAAAAAAAAAAAAAAAAAGAGAAAAACAAAGGCCCAATATAAGACTTAATTTTATCCTAAAAGATTCAAATCTCCACAATTAATAACTCAAACACCTAGCACCATCATTGGCCTCGAGAGAGAGAGGTATACGTGGCTGTTGTTCATGGTCCGGTTAACAGTATAAATAGGGGTAAGTTGTTGCTAATAGGGAGAGGAAAAACACGAAGAAGAGGGGAAGCTGAGAGAGTGAGGTACATAAGTGAGTATAAGGAATCCATAGTAGGGAGGTTCTGATAGTTAGGTAAGGCCAAGGATTATAATTAAGATGAGATATGCTATACCTTGATTTACCATTATATGTTTTACAAATGTTTTGAATTACCATAGCTTATTTATTACAAGTTACATTTATTAAGTTATATAAATAAAAGTTATATTTATAAATATTTCAGTTATGCGGGTTACTTTCTAAACTCTATTTACTTAAAAGGAAACCCATGGATATGTTAGTTTAAATTTTAGTATATATTTAACTATAACTTATAAACAATTATGTTTTGTAAGTACCACCACTGGGAGTCCCACGCCTTGGGGGACTTAAATAATCCATTGGTTTCTATTTGACCACTTTGTGGTCCTCTGTTGTCATTGATCCATTGACCTCTGTTCTGACTGTCACTTCTGTGACCTCTGTTCTGTTATGTTTTATACCGTGGTTATGATTATTTATTTACATGATTTCTGTATTCTGCCACTTTAAATAAATTGTCATTTTAAATTAAATTTTGCAAATGTTTTAGCCTAATTAATTATCTATGGATATTTTGTATTCCCTACACTTGGCATAATATTTCTCACTCTGCTGTGTGCTTATAGCTGTTACCCTTTCAGGTGACGAGATGTGAGGGAAATCCATAACCCTACAAAATGGAACCTGCTTATGGACTGATGATGAATCACTATTTTACCTTTATTTTCTTTTTCTTTTTTTTTTTTTATATTTTTGCTTCCTTTTGTCTCTATTCGGGGCTGGTCACTGAATAATAAAATAATGAAAGCCCTAGAAATGTATTTCCTTTTTCTTAAATAGTAAGATGTAGTAAAATTTCTGTTTAATTATTTTTATTTGCACAGCTTAATTTATTTCGAATGAGAATAAGTTAGTAAGTCACGATTCCAACTCTAAGCCCCTAGGGTTAGGTCATGACAAAGGTGGTATCAGAGCAACGGTTCAAAAAAAAAAAGTTATAAATAAATCTATAACTAAAACCATATAGCTAAAAAAAATAAAAAAAATAAATAAATAACTAAATAAATAAATAAATATATATATACATATATGAATATATGTGGTAAAATATAATAATAAATAATTACATGTGACGTTAGTTTTCTTGTGTAAAATCTCACGTTTATTTTGGTGTTGTAGGATGTCAGAGATTTACCTTGATGATACTTTCTGGAATGACCTCCAGGCCATCAACTTAGATGAAATTTTAGCCGAACACCCTACCCTCCCCCCCCTCCCGGCCTCACCTGAAGGTTGGGGAGATTCTGAAGTAGGGATGGCAATTGAAACCCGGCCCGA
Source organism: Camellia oleifera (assembly GCA_022316695.1). Lineage (NCBI taxonomy): Eukaryota > Viridiplantae > Streptophyta > Magnoliopsida > Ericales > Theaceae > Camellia > Camellia oleifera. The sequence goes on along the minus strand of CM039307.1, from coordinate 88,848,422 downwards.
CGGGGACCCGATCCCCCGAACCCGATTAAAGCGGGGTTTCCTCGAAAATAACTCCCCATAAAGCCGGGAATGGTATTAAAAATCAAATCCCCGACAACTTTCGGGCCGGGGACGGGGATAGGTTCCCGAGACCCGCCCCCGGTCCTACCCCGCCCCGTGAATCCCCGAATTCCCCATGTATATATATATAGGGTATTAGGGTTAGTCTCACTTTTTCTCTCATTTTTTTTTCTTCTCTCACAGAACTAAAGCTGGTCTCTCTCTCTCTCTCTCTCTCTCTCTCTCTCTCTCTCTCTCTCTCCGTGGTTCTATCAAAGCCAATCTCTCTGCTGGTGGCCTCTCCTCTCAAACCCTTCCTTCTCGAATCCATTGATCTCAGCGACTCCGACGACCTACTCGCCATCGCCGACGACACAGAACAAGGGACCTCTCATTTTCTACGACGTCGGCTGGTTCACTCCGGTGCCAAGATCCGACTTACACGCCGTCGCCGACAACACAGAACAATAAAAAACTTCTCTCTTTCTCTCTCTCTCTCTCTCTCTCTCCCTCTCTTTGGTTTTCGATTTTGTTCTTCAAATCTGGAAATTTTGGTCACCACTGGTGGCAAGATCCTATCTAGTTGAGCTCAGGTCTGTTTTTGATTTTTAATTTTTAATTTTTGATCTGTTTTGACGAATTCTTGATGATTGTTGGCTTTCTGTTTTGATCTGTTGGCAAGATCCTATCTAATTGGTGATTGTTGATGAATTCTTGAAGATCTGAAACTCAAATTTGATTTTTTTTTTTTTTTTGGCCGGGGAATGTCGGGGTCAGGGAAACCCGATCCCCGTTGGGGGGCGAGGGTGGGGGTAGCGATAGGTTCCCCGTCGGGGATTGGGGCCGGGGACGGGGGAGTTTCCACCATCGGGGATCGGGGACGGGGAGTGTAATCCCCGGCCCCGGCCCGCTCCGTTGCCATTCCTATTCTGAAGAGATAGTCAGGGAATTACATCAAGGTCTTGGCCGATTGATGGAACGGCCAATTTATATCCAGGTTGACCCTACCGACGTTCCACACCTATTATGGAGGCACAACCTTGACCACACACGCAGACGTTTTATCGGACCATTTCGCGTCCTTGGCGTCGCCCCGGGTCATGACCGCCCGCATTACATTATAGGCCCGCTACCCCCAGAATTTGCAGCCAGAAGGGGGAATGTGTACCCCGAGGATTACATTCTCACCACAGTTCCAAATCCACTAGAGATTATTAATATGCAAAATGTTGACTTCGAAAATGACCTGTCATATATTGAGACACCTGTTTGGATTGTCGACCGGGCATTTGTGGGTCGTATACGGTCTATCCCCATTTTCGCGGTCCAGGTAGCATGGGTGTGTTTTGGTGTAATCCAGTTGGGGTGGGAATTTGAGCTTTTTATGCAGCACTATTTCCCCTGGTTTTTCGGCCCATCTGACCCACCACTCTAGATCTGGCTAGTGGAAAATCTTTTGTATGCTGATCTTGATATGTCCTAATCCCCTTTTTGTTGACTTTTGTTTGTTACTGCAGGGATAGGACACTAACATATTCTGACTAATGTAATGTGAATTGAAAAAAAAAAAAATATATATATATAAATAAATAAAAATGTGTAATGTGGGCAGTTTATATAAATATAAAGTGTACTACATATATATTGTGCTACATATATACATATATATATGCTGCGTTGAAAATATAATGCCTCGTTTATTACTTGTAGAATGGCTAATGGTAATGGAAGTGAGTCATCAGTCAGTGGTACGAAATCGATGGAAAAAGTAATGGAACGAGCGGTTGCTAGTTTTCTACAAGCCTTGCAAGCTAACATCAACAATGGGACACCGGAACAGCGAGAAGGGTCGGTTACCATAAAACAGTTCCAGGATTTGAAACCCACCGCATTTACTGGTGGCCCAGACCCAATGGTAGTGGATGCTTGGGTTAAAGACATGGAAAAGATTTTTCGTGCCCTACCCTGCACCGAGAGGCAAAAGGTAACTTTTGCCACTTTCACTTTCACTTTCAAAGATAATGCGCAGGAATGGTGGCTTCTCACTCTGGCCAAAGAAGAAATTACGACGTGGGCAAGATTCTTGGAAATATTCTATGAAAAATACTTTCCAGATTCATTGCGGGAACAGAAGGCATCTGAATTCATACATCTGAAGCAGGGAACCATGACGATGGCCGAATATGAGAGCAAGTTCACACAACTCGTTCGGTTTGCCACATATGTCATCCCCACTGAAACTCGAAAAGCAAGGAAATTTGAAGCAGGATTGGATGCTAGAATTAAAGACAGACTTGAAGTCTTGAAATTGCCAACCTATGCAGAAGTAGTGGACTAGGCGTACATAGCAGAAAAAGGAATTAAGGCCTCACGTTTTGGAGAACCAAACTACAAGAAGCGATTCTGGGAAAGGGATAACAGAAGACCCGGTGTTGCACCTCATAAAAAGGTAAACATGGGCACAACCAGCTCAGGCCACCACGGTCCTACCAACTCTCGAGGTGGCACTATTCCAACTTGTCCCATTTGTGGAAGGATTCATTGGGGACAATGCCATCGAGAAACAGGAGCGTGTTTTAGATGTGGACAGTTTGGCCACTTGCTAAGGGATTGTCCAAAGATGGTTAATCCTACAGCTATCCCCTCTGGCCCAGTCAAGAGAACCGCGGGACCAGGAGGAGAAAAGAATGACCAAAACCGCCAAGGTCGGGCTTTCGCCTTGGTACCTGGAAAACCGGAAGTTACCGAAAATGTTGTGTCAGGTATACTTTCTATTTGTGGTCTTTTAGCTCATGTCCTTATTGACTCTGGGTCAACTCATTCTTTTGTTGCACGACACTTTGCCGCCAAGTTGACATCAACACCCGAACCATTAGGATATACATTGTCTGTGTCTTTCCCTTCTGGTAAGTCTACCTGTAGTCCTGATGTGTACAGATCTTGTGTTGTATTCCTAAAAGGCAAAACCTTATATGTAGACTTGATTCCCCTCCGCATTGAAAACTTTGATGTAATCTTAGGTATGGATTGGCTGACTGCTAACTACGCCTCTATCGATTGTAAAGCCAAAAAGGTCTCCCTCAAGTTACCAAACCAACCCAAAATTGGTTTTGATGGGGCTGAAATTTCTAACCCTTCTTGTATCATATCCTCCATGGCGGCCCAACGACTCCAAAGAAAGGGTTGTGATAGTTATATTTGTTATGTGATTGATACACAAAAAGAGGACCCTACCGTTGATGCAATTCCGGTAGTTCGAGAATTCCCAAATGTCTTTCTTAAAGATCTACCTAGTATTCCAGTTGATCGGGAAATCGAATTCACCGTTGAAACCCAACCTGGCACACAACCTATATCAAAAACTCCTTATCGCATGTCGATGACAGAATTGAAAGAGCTGAAGACTCAATTCCAAGAACTCCTGGACAAAGGTTTTATCCGACCTAGTACCTCACCTTAGGGAGCTCCAGTATTGTTCGTGAAGAAAAAGGATGGCACGATGAGATTATGCATCGATTACCAGGAGCTGAACAAGGTCACCATCAAGAATCGCTATTCTCTACCGCGAATTGATGACTTGTTCGATCAACTTCAAGGTGCACAAGTATTTTCCAAAATTGACTTACGTTCTGGCTATTATCAACTAAAGGTTAAAACGGAAAGCATTGAAAAGACTGCCTTCAGAACCCGTTATGAGCACTACGAATTTCTCGTTATGCCTTTTGGCGTCACAAATGCCCCGGCAGCCTTCATAGACCTCATGAACAAAGTGTTCAAACCCTACCTTGATGAGTTCGTCATCGTCTTCATTGACGACATCCTCATATACTCCAAGTCACTAGAAGCTCATCAGCGGCACTTACGAATGGTTCTACAAACACTACGTGATCACAAACTCTACGCCAAGTTGAAGAAATGCGAATTCTGGATCACTAGTGTACACTTTCTCGGTCACGTCATTAACAAAGATGGCATCTCGGTTGATCTTCAAAAAGTTGCAGTAATCGTGGACTGGCCACGACCTACTAATGTGTCGGAAATCCAAAGTTTCTTGGATCTAGTTGGCCATTATCGACGCTTCGTGCAAGATTTCTCAAAGATAGCATTGCCCTTGACCCAGCAAACTCAGAAGAACACACCCTTTGAATGGACTAATAAACAGGAGTGTTGCTTTCAAGAATTAAAAGGTCGACTTGTGTCAGTCCCTATACTAGCATTCCCTACCGGAGCAGATGGGTTCGTAATTTATAGTGATGCCTCATACAATGGGTTGGGTTGCGTTCTCATACAAGACGAAAAAGTCATTGCTTATGCGTCACGACAATTGAAGACTCACGAGAAGAACTACCCGACTCACGATTTGGAATTGGCTGCGGTGATCTTTGCTCTCAAAATTTGGCGTCATTATCTCTATGGTACAACCTGCGAGATCTATACTGACCATAAAAGCCTAAAATATCTATTCACACAGAAGGAACTAAACATGAGGCAACGGCGGTGGTTGGAATTTATGAAAGACTACGATATAGAAATCCATCACCATCCGGGCAAAGCTAACGTGGTGGCCGACGCACTGAGCCGAAAGTCGACAAGAAGTTTGGCATGCACCCTCGTTTCCCGCAAGGTCAATGGGTTACTCGCCAAAGTAACCGTGGAACTTACATTGATTGGAGAGATTAAAGCGCGCCAATGGGAAGATAAACTCTTGAAGAAAAGATACGAGGAACAAGGAAGCACGCCTGATCCTGATTTCATTATAAGCAATAGGATACTGAAATTTTGAAACCGAATTTGCATACCCGACATCCCGGATCTCAAGAAGAAGATACTGGAAGAAGCTCATAAGTCAAGATTTGTAGCCCACCCTGGCAACACAAAGATGTATCGTGATCTGAAGGAACACTACTGGTGGACCGAAATGAAAAGAGATATAGCAAACCATGTTTCTAAATGTCTGCATTGTCAGCGTGTTAAAGCAGAACATCAGAGACCGGCAAGGCTATTGCAACCACTCCCTATTCCTGAATGGAAATGGGTACACATTACTATGGACTTCGTGGTCGGGCTACCACAGTCTTTTTCAAAGAATGATGCAATATGGGTTATAGTAGACCGATTAAGAAAGTCAGCACAATTTCTACCAATCAAAATCATGTATCCTCTGAATAAGTTTGCCACTTTATATATCAAGGAGATTATTCGGTTGCATGGTATCCCAGTATCGATCGTGTCTGACCGAGACCCTCGTTTCGTGTCTCACTTCTGGAATAAATTGCAAGAAGCTTTGGGAACTATACTGAAGTTCAGCACGGCCTATCATCCACAAACCGATGGGCAATCCGAAAGAACAATTTAGACGTTGGAAGACATGTTATGTGTATGCGTGTTGGACCTTAAAGGTAACTGGGATGAGCACCTACCTTTAGTGGAATTCGCCTATAACAACAGCTATCAGGCAAGCATTGGAATGGCACCGTACAAAGCACTGTATGGAAGGAAATGTCGATCACCCCTGTGCTGGACGGAAGTCGGGGACAGGAAATTGTTAGGCCCCGAAATTGTGCAAGTCACCAGTGAGAAAATCCAACTCATCCAACAGCGGATTCGCACTGCTCAGAGCCGCCAGAAAAGTTATACGGATACTCGGAGGCGAGACTTAGAATTCCAAGTAGGAGATCATGTGTTTCTCAAAATCTCACTAACAAGAGGAGTGATCCGATTCGGATAGCGCGGAAAGCTAAACCCACGTTACATCGGGCCATTTGAAATACTGGAAAGAATTGGTCCTGTAGCTTATCGTCTTGCACTACCTCCTGAGCTATCTAAAATCCACAACATATTTCACGTATCAATGCTCCGACGGTATCTCCGAGATCCAGAACATGTCATCGACTATGAGAACTTGGAAGTTCGAGAAGATCTCTCTTATGAAGAACAACCAGTGCTGATTCTCGATCGACGTGATCAAATTCTTCGAAACAAAACCATACCACTAGTAAAGGTCTTATGGCGAAATCATCGTATCGAAGAAGCTACGTGGGAAACCGAAGAACAAATGCGAGCTAAATACCCACACTTCTTTGAGAGTTAAGGTACGTCAAGTTTGGGGACAAACTTCTAATTAGAATGGGAGAAATGTGACACCCCGAATGTTTAATTAGAGTTATATATATAATTATAGAGGCATGTGATGATAGATTATTAAATAAATAAATATATAAATATAATTTTGCATTGGATTATAGGATTAATTGAGAATTATTTTTGGGAGCAAATTAACACATTTATGGAATTGTAATATTAATTGGGTCAAACTAAAGATAAATAATAACAATACAGCTAATATAAATAATAATAATGATGGATATAGTACTAAAATAAAATAATTAATTTTATAATGAAAAATAAAATAAAATAAAATAAGATGTAATTTAATTTAAATTAGGAACATTGAAAAAGTTTAAGATCAATTAAAAAAAAAGAAAAAAAGAAAAGGAATAAAAAAAAAAAAAAAAGGCCCAGCAACAATGGAAAGGAAATGAATAAAAAAAGAGAAGAAAATGGAAGTTAGTTGGCCCAGTGAGTCACGGCCCAAGAAAAAAAAAAAAAGAAGAGAAAAACAAAGGCTCAATATAACACTTAATCTTATCCTAAAAGATTCAAATCTCCACAATTAATAACTCAAACACCTAGCACCATCATTGGCCTCGAGAGAGAGAGGTATACGTGGTTGTTGTTCATGGTCCGGTTAACAGTATAAATAGGGGTAAGTTGTTGCTAATAGGGAGAGGAAAAACACGAAGAAGAGGGGAAGCTGAGAGAGTGAGGTACATAAGTGAGTATAAGGAATCCATAGTAGGGAGGTTTTGATAGTTAGGTAAGGCCAAGGATTATAATTAAGGTGAGATATGCTATACCTTGATTTACCATTATATGTTTTACAAATGTTATGAGTTACCATAGCTTATTTATTACAAGTTACATTTATTAAGTTATATAAATAAAAGTTATGTTTATAAATATTTCAGTTATGTGGGTTGCTTTCTAAACTCTATTTACTTAAAAGGAAACCCATAGATATGTTAGTTTAAATTTTAGTATATATTTAACTATAACCTTATAAACAATTATGTTTTGTAAGTTCCACCATGAGAGTCCCACGCCTTGGGGGACTTAAATAACCATTGGTTTTTGTTTGACCACTTTGTGGTCCTCTGTTGTCATTGATCCATTGACCTCTGTTCTGACTGTCACTTCTGTGACTTCTGTTCTGTTCTGTTTTATACCGTGGTTATGATTATTTATTTACATGATTTCTGTATTCTGTCACTTTAAATAAATTGTCATTTTAAATTAAATTTTGCAAATGTTTTAGCCTAATTAATTATCCATGGATATTTTGTATTCCCTACACTTGGCATAACATTTCTCACTCTGCTGTGTGCTTATAGCTGTTACCCTTTCAGGTGACGAGATGTGGGAGAAATCCATAACCCTACAAAATGGAACCTGCTTATGGATTGATGATGAATCACTATTTTACCTTTCTTTTTTTTTTTATATATATTGTTGCTTCCTTTTGTCTCTATTCAGGGCTGGTCACTGAATAATAAAATAATGAAAGCCCTAGAAATGTATTTCCTTTTTCTTAAATAGTAAGATGTAATAAAATTTCTGTTTAATTATTTTTATTTGCGCAGCTTAATTTATTTCGAATGAGAATAAGTTAGTAAGTCACGATTCCAACTCTAAGCCCCTGGGGTTGGGTCATGACATGAAAGATACCCCTCTAGATTTTTCTAGATAGAAGTGCACTACAACAAAATGCACATTTGGCGACCAAAATTGGCGACTAAAAAAAATTTAGTCGCCAAAAGTTGTGAAACTGGCGAGCAAAAATTTTTTTAGTTGGCAAAAGTACAAGATTTAGCTACTAATTTTTTTTTAGTTGGGATATATTGATTATTGGCAACTAAAAAAAAATTTAGTCACTAAAAATAAAAGAATTGGCGACAAAAAAAAATAATTTAGCCGCCGTATATTGAGTTTTGGCTACTAAAACAATTTAGTCGCCAAATGTAAAATAAAAAATTATTTTTTATCTTTGGCAACTAAAAGTTTGGTAGCCAAAAACATTTTTTTAGCGACAAAAAAAATTTTTAGTCGCCGTATATTGAGTTTTGGCTACTAAAATAATTTAGTTGTCAAATGTAAAATAAAAAATTATTTTTATCTTTGGTGACCAAAAGTTTGGTTGCCAAAAACATATTTTAGGGACAAAAAAAATATTTTGATCGTCGTATATTGAGTTTTGGCTACTAAAACCATTTAGTCACTGAATGGAAAATAAAAAATTATTTTTTTATCTTTTACGACCAAAAGTTTGGTCGTCAAAAACTTATTTTCAACGACAAAAAAATATTTTATTTGCCAAAAAACTAAAATATTTGAAGAGAGATATTTCACATTTTGGAGGAATTTATAAAATTAATTGGTGACTAAAAATATTTAGTCGCTAATGGTGTAATATATATATATATATATGGTTTCCAAACCCAAACTAGTGCCTCTATCTTTGTCTGTCTGTCTGTCTCTCTCTCTCCCTCTCTGCTGCTCTTCTCACCTCCCTCTCGATCATCGACAATCGAAGCACCGATTCACCTCGTTGTCGGTTACTATCACCTGACATCCATCATTCACGGAAGCTCGATCAGCGGCTCCTTCCTCACAGCTCCTCGCATTGCAAGGTTTTATCTTCCTCTCTCTAATTGACTGATATATATATAATAATCTTTACACCGATTGTGAGATCAATTACTGTTGCTTAAACATATCGATCTAACCCATTGTTGTTTTAATTTCTCTAAGAATCTTTGAGAGAGAAAGAGAGAAATGGCGTCGGCAAATAGGGAAATGGTGGTGTATTGCTTTGACATCCTGGTCGCTCACTACAACAGCGAACAAGCCCCTACTCCTGCTTTTGATGACAGCCAACAGTACGCTCTCTCTCTCTTCAAATCTTACCAATGGGTCCGTGTTTTCTGCAAAATTGGGAAAATGGTGGTGATTCAGTAGCTTATTGATTGTTGTGGTTGAATTGTTTGCTCAAATTTTGACTTTTAATGATCATAGTGCTGTAGTGAGTTCTATAATTATAGTCAACTTCTTACTTTCCAATAATAGAACTCAGATTCTTATGTGACGTTGAAAAACATGCTGCAGATATCATTCTCATCATTGGAATGGATATGAGATAGACCCCCCCTAGTGATTTATGGTGAGTTATCTATAATTCAGTTGTCCCTTCAAACCTATATCTTGGAATCTCCTGTCAACTAAGTTGGGTTGTCATTATGGCAACTCGAAATTAATAGGCTCTAATCACATTTTCCTTGATGAACTTTCCCTCGTTTGCTCTCTGGTCAAACCTTTTGTTTAGCGGCCCCTATTTTTCGTTTGACACTCTCAGTTATATATCAGTGAGTAGTTAGTGGATCCATTATATTATCCTTAGACAATATTCACAACTGAAAGCAAATGTCCTATGGTATTAAGTCTTTGATTACATCGAAACTTACCGTTACTCCATGCCACTCTCATTTTCAAATTTAAATAATAAACATAGAGGTGTTCCTTAGGAGTTAATGAAACCATTTTTGCTTCTACTCCAACTTTGTCTTATAAAAAGAATTGAGATTCTTGGTGGACCTACTATCGGAACCGTTACTTTGGTAACATCCTCCAAGCACCCTCACATTTTAAGTACTCTAAGAAAAATTAATTTTCTTATTAAGATATTATCATATGCAAATATCAATACACCCCTACAATTCAGATATAAATCATTATATAACATCGATCATTTATTGATTATGGTGTGCTTGAATCATAAAATTCCAAATCAAATTAATGAACTAGAAAAATCCAGAATAATTATGACTACACAAGTTGTAATTACGTGAATAACATCACAATCATATCATTTCATATCATGAAATATGAATAAAGAGGATGATATTATTAAAACCAATAACTCAAGTACAAAACTATGTGTAGAGCTTACTGTTTATTGTTACAAAACTAAAAATAGACTGCAGTTATCTTTGCCTAACAACATAGATTTAATTCAGAGACTTCATCAGAAAGAGTCTTCATCTCAATTACATTGGCCTGAAAAGACTTTTTATTGGAGTTCTCATTGTCCTTACTCGGTCTGCGACAATCCTTAGCACGGTGCCCTTGTATACCACAATTGTAGCATTTGCCATTGAACCTCTTATTGTCACCAACATTAGGTCCATTTTCAGTAAACTTTCTTTTCTTGGTTCTCTGTGATTGTTCCACCACATTAGCCCTAGCCTCCATAAGATAATCTCATACTTTCTTCTTAGAAGCCCAATTGTCTTCTTCTATTATTAACATTACAATCAAGTCTTCATGCGACATTTCTTTGCGTTTATGCTTCAGATAATTTTTGAAATCCTTCCATAATGGTGGTAGCTTCTCAATGATAGTAGCTAGTTGGAAAGACTCATTAGAATTGTTCCTTCAGCATGAATGTCAAAAAATAACATTTGAAGTTCTTGTACTTGACTAATGACGGTTTTATAATCTACCATTAAGTATTCAAGAAATTTATTATCGACAATAAATTTCTTTATGCCTGCATTTTCTGTCTTATACTTTTTGTCCAACGATTCCCATAATTCTTTTGCCGTCTTTACTTACTTTTTGTCTCTTTCACTTTTCCTTTTTTAATAAAATTTTGTTGATGCTCAAAAAAAAAAAAAAAAAAAAAAAAAGATGCTTCAGATTCCATTCCATAGCTTGTCTAACTTTAATTCTTTGGACTAACAATAAATATAGTAGCTACCTTAACATTGTTGTCCACACACCACTTTAGTACTTCTAGACACACTGTAGTTTCTGTTGTTAGAGCTGATGAAGTAACAAAAGAGAACTTCTTCTTCACTATCTGATTTCTCCTACTATCCAACACTATCCATGAAGCACCGGCATTGAAAGTGCTTTGCGACCACGGGCCATCGATTAAAAACATGGCAAAAAATAAGGATGTCGGCACTAATTTTCATTGTTAGTAAGAACATAAGTATTCTTTAAGGGATTAATTTCCTGTGTTTGAACATTAGGATCTTTAGTAGGATATGTTCCTAGTTCATTTAATTAGTTAAGTTTACAATATGGACTGGGTTTTCCACCAGGCAGCTTTATTCCTACAAAGTTCAAACTTGCATGTATAAACACTTCACACTTAAAAATGAAATAAGTTTAACTAATTCAATTGATTTTAACTATTTGTATATTATTTTTGAAGTTAATGCATTGATAAAATACTCATGTTTTTATCCTTTTGTTCACAGATTGGTGATGGGCGTTCATGGTTCATGATATATATGGTCATTAAAGATAAGATAATTTGTCGTTTTGCACGTAGGCATTCATTTTATTTTTCTTTGTTTCGTTTTATAAGTTATTTTGTTGAATATTTGGATACTTTTTGAAATTATTATGTTTGGGATTGTTGGATAGTTGGACACATTTTAGGATTCTTATATTTAGTATTGTTGGATATTTGAAAGAAATTTGGGATATTAAAATACATTTGAAATTAATTTGGTTACAATACTAATTGTTACGATGTAATGTTAAGTTTAGTTTGTATTATTTGTTATACATAGATTTTTTTTTTATCGTGTGTTTTACAGAGAAATACAAGTTATTATAAGGAGGGAAAAGTCACAGGGAAGCATTTTATAGAAAATTATTATCACATGTGTAGTATATATATGCCAGTTATTTTTTCATTTTTAGCGACAATCAATTGTCAGTAAAAGAAATCTTATAAAAAATCTAAATAATTTTTAATTATTTTTGCCGATGCAAATTTGTCATTGCCAAAAAGTGAAGCTTTCTTGACAAACAACTCGTTGGTAAATGGCAACACTTATTGACGTAAATGTGTTTTCAAAAATTTACTTTCATCGACTCATGTTGTGTTGCTTTAAGTGTATTTTTTGTTGATACAAGTTTGTCATTGGCGAAAATAAAGCTTTCCGGACAAACAAATCATCGGCAAATGGTAACATTTACCGACGTAAATGTGTCGCCGAAAGTTTAATTTTGCCGACACATATTTTGTTGCTAAAAGTGTATTTTTTGCCGATGCAACTTTGTGTCAGGAAAAGTGCCACACAATCATCATATTTGAACTACTTTTACGGATGCAAGGTAAATTGCTGACGATGGATGAAGGCTTTTATCGACGACTATGTTTGTCACTAAAGGCATTACTTTTACTTTTACTTTTACCAACACTTTAGTACTTCTAGACACACTGTAGTTTTTGCTGTTAGAGCTGATGAAGTAACAAAAGAGAACTTCTTCTTCACTATCTGATTTCTCCTACTATCCAACGCTATCCATGTAGCACCGGCATTGAAAGTGCTTTGCGACCACGGGCCATCGATTGAAAACCTGGCAAAAAATAAGGATGTCAGCACTAATTTTCATTGTTAGTAAGAACATAAGTATTCTTTAAGGGATTAATTTCCTATGTTTGAACATTAGGATCTCTACTAGGATATGTTCCTAATTCATTTAGTTAGTTAAGTTTACGATATGGATTGGGTTTTCCACCTGGCAGCTTTATTCCTACGAAGTTCAAACTTGCATGTATAAACACTTCACACTTAAAAATGAAATAAGTTTAACTAATTCAATTAATTTTAACTATTTGTATATTATTTTTGAAGTTAATGCATTGATAAAATACTCATGTTTTTATCTTTTTGTTCACAGATTGGTGATGGACGTTCATGATTCGTGATATATATGGTCATTAAAGATAAGATAATTTGTCGTTTTGCACGTAGGCATTCATTTTATTTTTCTTTGTTTTGTTTTATAAGTTATTTTGTTGAATAGTTGGATACTTTTTGAAATTATTATGTTTGGGATTGTTGGATAGTTGGACACATTTTAGGATTCTTATGTTTAGTATTGTTGGATATTTGAAAGAAATTTGGGATATTAAAATACATTTGAAATTAATTTGTTTACAATACTAATTGTTACGATGTAATGTTAAGTTTAGTTTGTATTATTTGTTATATATAGATTTTTTTTTTTTTTATCGTGTGTTTTACAGAGAAATACAAGTTATTATAAGGAGGGAAAAGTCATAGGGAAGCATTTTATAGAAAATTATTATCACATGTGCAGTATATATATGCCAATGATTTTTTCATTTTTAGCGACAATCAATTGTCAGTAAAAGAAATCTTATAAAAAATCTAAATAATTTTTAATTATTTTTGCCGATGCAAATTTGTCGTCGCCAAAAAGTGAAGCTTTCTCGATAAACAACTCGTTGGTAAATGGCAACACTTATCGACGTAAATGTGTTGTCAAAAGTTTACTTTCACTGACTCATGTTGGGTTGCTTTAAGTGTATTTTTTGTTGATGCAAGTTTGTCGTTGGCGAAAATAAAGCTTTCCCGAGAAACAAATCATCAGCAAATGGTAACATTTATCGATGTAAATGTGTCCCCGAAAGTTTAATTTTGCCGACACATATTTTGTTGCTAAAAGTGTATTTTTTGCAGATGCAACTTTGTGTCAGGAAACGTGCCACACAATCATCATATTTGAACTACTTTTACCGATGCAAGGTAAATTGCCGACGATGGATGAAGACTTTTATCGACGACTATGTTTATCACTAAAGGTTCCATGCTTCCACTATAGCAACCATTTGCTGATCAGTCTCATTTTCGTTTAAAACCTGAGCATCTACACGGATGAACCTTACTAGATTCAAAGTTATGATATAGAATAACATTTTCTGTTGCCATCTTTTAAACTCTGTTCCATTAAAATTTTCGGTTTCTCGCCATGGTTAACCAGAATTGTTGTATGAACAGGAGTTGGAGCAAGAACAACAATAGTAGTACTAGAACTAGTATTTCTAGTTTCAGAAGCCATTATTTTTTACATATAACTAATAAATAAAAAATTATTTAAAAGTTCACAAACTTTTAAATAAACTTTATTTAACATCCAAATCCAACATTGGATTTAAACTAGCTAGAAAATAACACATATCACCCAAGATTTCATAAAAATCCATGACAACCTGATATCGTAAAAATTCATTCTATATTAATTGAAAATAATAAAATTTATGCACTCATGTAAACCATATCAATAATATGATAAAAAAAAAAAAAAAAAAACAGCGGGTCCCACTAGAAGACTCCTACAAAATTTCAAAAAAACTCCACGAGACTCTTTCAGATTTCTCAAATCTTTGAAGATTCAAGAACCAGCCTAGAAGCATCACTCCATGGGTCAGCATCAATAATTGGCGTTCCAGCAGAAAAAGACAGAGTCCATAAAAGATAAAGATTCTCTTCAGATATCAGCAAAGTACACGCCAAGAAAAGACAAAAAAGATTTTTGTAGATATTTTGTGTCTGTCAGTGATAAGGATTTTCCTTCACTCACTACTTTAATAAAGTGGATATCTCTTATCCTGCTTTATTAAAGAAAAGCTGTGAAAATCTTTATACGTGTCTTATAATAAATTATAGTGTCAAAATTTTGTCAAAAAAGACGAATTGAATGATATGCGATGGGGCCCAAAGTAGTACCCGATATCATTATCCTAATCTTTATTGATAAAATTTATTTATATCTAAAATAGTAATCTAAGTCAAGCACATAATTGTATACTTATAGGTTTTGTCTTTATATGCATCCAAATCTCCGTCAAAAAGTTTGCAAATGTAAGAAAATTTTCAAAAAGCCTAAAAGTCTAGGCTTGTAGACTTGTAGACTAGTCATAGATTAGGATTTTTGTCTTATTTTCTTTTGAATTGTATAAATTGGCATGCTTGCCAACGGATTGAGCAGAATGAAAAATACGAAGAAAGAAAAAACACAGAAGAAGAAAAAACACCTCTTCACTCTACTTTGTAATTTCCAACCCCACTCAAAAACCCAAGTGTTTTAAGTTTTTCAGAGTTTCAGAGTCTGTAATATAATCTTTGTAAGTATATTTCTTATTAATATGAAGTGTGAGTAGTTTCTCTTTTTCCTTAAATATTTCGAAAGGGTAACTCTTCTATTCTAAAAATTTATTTTCTTTTTGGGAAAAATTAAGTTTATGGAATGCTTGTTTGCTCATTAATATTACATGCTTTGAACCTTTGTAGTATCTTCAGTTTTCTATTTTGTTACTGAGTGAACTTAGCTGAAGAGCCCGTGTGAGCCGTGGTTAGGCGTTGGAGGGCGAATTGTAGGCAGAAAGGGAAAAGTAAAAAATGGAAAATAAAAATATACTATGTTGAACGAGGCTTAGCTTCAAGGTGGGAGTACATGTAATGAAAACAAACATTGCCTAAAAAGAATTTTTGCCATAGAAAAGAATTTTAGAATAAAAGGAGAGCAACCCGAGTAGAAATATTAAGGAAATATTATATAAGAACTTCAAAAATCCAAAAATTTGTATGTCTTTAGACGTAGATTCTAGAAATAAAAATTAAATTTCAAAAAATCAAAAAAGTACAAAAAAAAAATCAAAAAATTTGTAGACGTAGGCTTTAACTTTCCATTAGACTTAGACTTTAGAAATAAAAAATAAAAAATCCAAGGAATTAGTATATGCCCTTAGACGAAGACCTTAGAAATAAAATTAAAATTAGTACTGAGATAATACAAGAATTAGAAGATCAAAAATTTAGATATCAGTTTCTTTTATCATTAGCTTCTAACAGATCTCTAGAAAATTACAGTCTAAAAAATCAGTTTCTTTTATCATTAGCTTCTGGCAGATCTCTAGAAAATTACTGTTTAAAAATTTCTCAGATAAATAGACAGCTAACTATAAAACAAGAAGCCTTAAAATTAGCTATACAACAACTTGAAGAACTTTTAGCATAACTGTAGAATTAATTAGATAATTCTCAGCCCAATTCCAAATAGTGGTAGACCACTAAGTCAACCCAAAAAAAATTGGTATCAGAGCAGTGTTCGGTTTTAGGACAGTTTAAGTTAGTTTATGCATTTTGCTTATGGTAACAGAGTAGTTTTTATTTTTGGAGATTTTAGTTATAAATTTCATATTACAGTAGCTTTTAATAATTTTAAAATAGGAGTTAATTTTGTGTATGAAAAGAGTAGAGTATCTAGATTTAGAACTCAGCAGCCATAACCATCGTTTTAGCATAAATAAAAATAATTTTCGTTGTAATTTTGAAAATAGTTTTACACATCAGATTCATAGTGAACATAATCCTCAGCTAAATAGTATCATAGATTATCAGATTAATTTCGCAGAAATATTAAAAAAGACATAGATAAAATTAGTAATCTTTTTATTTCATCCATAGAACATCTTCGTAATAATCGCAGTTTAATTAAAGATCAAGATAAAAAATTAGATTATATCCAAGATCAGTGTAGTTCTATCTTACAAAAGAGAATAGATTTAAATTTAGAAAATTTTCCCACTAAGCTAGAAATAGAAACATTAATTTCAGCTACAAAACAAATAGCTAAACAAATAGAACAAATTAATCAAATACAAGATAATTTAAAACAGAAATTAGAAATTTTAGAACAATTAGTCAGGTCTTAGTTTATGAGCAGTGATAAAAAGGCTAATAGAGATTATCAGACAATTTTAAAACAAGCAGAAGATTTTCATAATAATCCAGAAGGAATCAGTATTTATCAAGGAGTAAGTCAATCAGATAAAATAGCAGTAAGACAAAATAATATAGAAATTTTATTCTTAATTAGATTGTGTGAAAAATTTGACTATTTATTAGAACAAATACATAGCTTAGAAAATCGTTTAGCCACTTTAGAAAAAACAATACTTCAAAGAGGAAAATAAGTAGAAGGATCCAACAGACCCCAATCTCAGATAAACGAGGAAGATATAGCTAAATATTTTGAAAAGCTTAAATTACCACCAAAGAAATCAACCTGTAGAATTTACAGAAAATAAAAATGTTTAAACAGCTAATTAAGGGTAGTAGTAGCAAAAAGTGTAATGATGATGAAGATATTAAAGTAGAAGAGTTTATAGATGTAGAACAACAAATAGAAAAATTTAAGAAAGAAAAATTAGAATTAATTCCAGCTAAATATGTGTATAAGCTAGGTAAAATTCATAAAAAACAATATTTATTTAAACACTATGCTGAACAGATGATTAGTGTAACTCAAGAAGATGAGAAGGTAGAGCTAAATTTAATAGAGAAAGAAAGTTATAAATATGTAGTAAGTGAACACCTTAAAATGACTCACTTAGGATTAGTAGTAGTAGGAGTTAAGGCATTAACCAGAGAAAATTTAGGAACCAAAGTTTTTGTATGTCTTTATGATGATAGGTTTAATGATGTAGGACAAAGTATGTTAGGCAGCTATGAATTAGATATGAATGCTAAAGGAGGAATAGTTTATTTTACACCAGATTTCTTATTACCAACCTCAACCTTTCATAAAAAAGATAAAAATAGGAATAAAGAGTAGAGGATACAAAATGAAAAAAGGAGAAAAGAATTTATTAGTCTGCACAGGATTTTTCGGTTTAGCAGTATCAGAAAGTAATACCCATTATAGACTTACAAATGATCAGATAGTTAAATTATTAGGCGCAAAAGGAATAAAAGCATTACCAGCTAAAAAATTTAGTTCTGAAGATAATGCAGCACTAGATTGGAAATTAGGAGATTTTTTAGGACAAAAGAGATTAGCCCCTCAAGATAATTTATTATATCAGACAGCAAATGGAAATTATGCAGTAAGATTTACTCAGTATACTTATGTAGCACCAGAAAAATCTGAAGATGATGAATTTAGTAGCATAGATAGAGAAGAAAATCAAGATAATCGTAGTGAAATAAATCAACTTTATGTAATGACAGAAGAAAAAACAGTATCACAAAATAAGATATATAATATTGATGAGATAGATTTAGAAAAATTCACCCTAGAAGATATGAACAAGATATTAGATGCTAGATATGTTGAATACTTAGCCAGAGGAGATACCCATGATGAGGCAGTGTCATTTTTAGATCAAGAATTCCATACAGAATATGTAGATGATATTATAGAAGATATTATACATCCCAGCAAAATATTTAGAATACCAGAACAACCTAAGGTAGAAGATACTTTTTATATGAATACAGAAAGCACAGGAACTAGTAACCCACAACCAACTGTACAGGATCCCGTAGAACCAATACATTATACAGTAGGAGGAAGAAGGCCATTAGCAAGTTCAGGACGTAGCGAAGCAGACCCAAATAAAAGCTATAGATTTCATGGAAAGTGTAGACAACCAGATATGAGTATACAATTACAACCAGCTAATAACCAGGGAACCTTTTTAGATTTAGCTAGATTCGACCCTCAGATATGGCAAGAAGTAATAGAAAGATGGAAAAAAGATGCGGTAAAGGCATGGATAAGTAATCCTTATGAGACAACTGATATGTGGGACTTTATGGAGACACTTTTAGGAGACTCAGCTTTTAATATATACTTAACATTTAAAGGAAAATATGAGGAGATAATTAGACAACTTAAGGACTTAGGAGATAACCCGTGGAATTTTACAAGTTTTATAAAAGAAATACTTATAGGATATGACCCTTCTAGACGAAATACTTATACCCAAAGCATAGCATTAACTGAATTAGATCAAATGACTTTAGGAAGTTGGAGATATATTGTACCCTTTAGTAAAGAATACTTAGCTATAGCAGCTAGAACTGGAAAAAGTTTTGATGAAGAGATAGGAAATAAATATTTTAGAAAATTACCCGGAGAACTAGGAAGAGAAATAGAAGATAAATGGTCAATTTATTATACAAACTTCCCAGCTCAAATAGCCTCAGGAGAAGTAAAAATAAAAGGAACTTTAGGAATAGGACCTAGGATAATTTTTACATTCCAAAGACTCAGAGAAAAATGTATAAAAGTTAAAATACAGAAAGATTTGAAAAAACAAAATTATGGTTTTTGTAGCAGTGTAATATATACCCCTCAGCAATACGAAGATAAATATAATAGGAAAAAATACAAAAAATATGGAAAATATAGAAAAGAAAAATATTGGAAGAAAAATAGAAAACCCTGGAAAAGACAGAAATTCATTAGGAAAAGTAGAACTTTTAATAGGACAAATTATAAGAAATTACCCAAAGATGAAAAAGATAAAAGAAAACAAAGATATGTTAGAAAACCCAATAGTAAAAAATGTAATTGTTATATATGTGGAGAACCCAATCATTTTGCAAAAAATTGCCCAAAAAGATACAAGCCTAATACTAATAAGCAGATAGAAAGATTAAATATTATAGAAGACTTAGAAGAAGATATAGTCAGCATAAATAGTGATGATTCAGATGTATATAGTATAGTCAGTGATTATGAATATCAATTAGAAGCTATAAGCTCAGATAGTGATTCAGAAAGTAATACAGATGTAGATAATCTTTTAGGACAACTTAACCAAGAAATAGGAAAGACTCAAAATATTTTCTTTATGATGGAATGCAATCCAGATACTGAATGTCAACATAATTTTCAGATAGGATTAGGATTTGATACAACTAGATGCAGCTATTGTAATTGGTTTCCAGCCAGAGATAAGAGAGCTCAATGTTTATTATGCAGCATAACCTATTGTATAATTTGTTTAGAAAAATTAAATATGACACATAAGATAAAATTAGAAAATACCAGAAAAGATAACAGTATTGAAAACAGAGAATTACGACTAGCAAATAGAGAATTAGAAGTACAAATAAGAGAACTTACATTTCAAATTAGAGAGATAGAAACTAAAACTAGGTTTGACATAGAATGTTTAGAATTAGAAAACAAACAGCTTAAACAGCAGTTAGAACAATTTCATAATACATACCCCTTAAAAGATAAGTTAGTTGAAGATCATATGAACTCTTTAGAATTAGTCAATTTAGTTAATTCTCAACCCTTTAGTCAATACTCTCAGACCCAACCAGATAATACATATTTACCATTTAATTACCCTGTTATACCCAAGTCCAATTTAGTCGAGATTTCTTGTGTAATCAAGTTTGTAGAAAAAACCCTTAGCATAGATGCCATGATAGATACAGGAGCCAGTAAATCATACATAGAACAATACGTAGTTCCACCAGGATGGAGTACAGCCTTAGCAACACCAGCTTTAGTCAGCATAGCCGACGGCACCAAACAGACATATACACATTGCATTAATGGCGCCCAAATTAGTTTTCACCATCTAGGTTCTCAAGATCAGCACATAGAATGGTTCCCATTACCCCAAGTTTGGATAGGAAATAGCAGACAGAATCACCCTTTCATTTTAGGACTTAACTTTATACTTAGTTTACAAGGCGACATGTTCATCAGTCAACACAACATCAGCTTCTTTAAACGAACTGTCAATACACCCATAGCTTATGCCCTTAGCACCATAGCCCATTCATCAAAGTTGCGTGCGAAGCGTGGTGGTACCATAGGAGTAGATTCAATTCCCGCTAGTTTTCTATTTCCAAGTAGAAATATTTTTCCCGAGCTAGCCCAAACATACATACCTAATGAGATAGTAAATACTTCTTTAGAAAAATTAGATTTGGAAAATTATGAGCTAGAAGATTTTGAAGAAGTTCATTTTGAAGATAAGGAAGATTATTGGAACTTAGAAGATTTTTAAGAAATAGCTAACTTAGAATTAATTTTTGCAAAAATAGGAAAAATAAAGAAAAAATCAAAATACAAGAGAACAGAAAAAGATTTAGATGAGATAATAAGATTAGCTGAAACAACAGAAATTTTAGGAGAACAACCCATGAAATATTGGGAAAGAAATAAAATTTTAGCCAGTCTAGATATAAAAAATAAAGATTATAGGATCACTTCAGCACAAATAGATCATACGCTAGCAGATATAGAAGAGTTTAGAACTCAGATTAAAGAATTATTAGATTTAGGAGTAATTAGACCTAGTAATAGTCCACATAGAAGCGCAGCATTTATGGTTAGAAATCATGCAGAGATAAAGAGAGGAAAAGCTAGAATGGTAATAAACTATAAAAGACTAAATGATAATACAGAAGATGATAAATACAATATACCAGATAAAGATCAGCTTATAAATAGAATACAGACAGCAAAGATATTTAGTAAATTTGATTGTAAATCAGGATTTTGGCAGATAAAAATGGAAGAGGAAAGTATACCATGGACAACCTTTTGTTGCCCTCAAGGACATTATGAATGGCTAGTTATGCCCTTTGGATTAAAAAACGCACCTTCCATATTTCAGCGTAAAATGGATAGTATATTTAATAAATATAGTTTCATACTGGTATACATAGATGATATTTTAGTATTCAGCCCAGATAAAAATAGTCATATAGATCATTTGTATATAACATTAGAAGAATTCATAAATAATGGAATAATAATTAGCAAAAAGAAGATGGTATTAAATACACCTCACATAGAATTTTTAGGAATGGAGTTAGGAGATGGAAAAATTAGGTTACAACCTCACATAGTAAAGAAAATTTTAGATTATCCAGATAAACTAGAAGATACAAAACAGCTTCAATCATTTTTAGGAATTTTAAATTATGCACGAATGTACATTCCCAACCTTAGTAAAATAATAGGACCACTTTATAGTAAAACCACACCCACAGGACAAAAATATTTTAACCAACAAGATATAGCCTTAGTTAGAAAAATTAAAGATATTTGTAAAAATTTACCAGACCTGCAACTTCCCTTAGAATCAGAGTACATAGTTGTAGAAACAGATGCAAGCCAACTAGGATGGGGAACAATCTTATTAGCTAAACCTAATAAATATGATAGTAAGAATAAAGAACGCATTTGTAGATACAGTTCTGGAAAATTTAAAGAAAAAGATACAACCATGACTAGCTTAGATTTTGAAATACTAGGAGTAGTTTATGCAATAAATAAATTTAGATTATTTTTGCACAAACCTTTTACAATTAGAACAGATTGTGAGGCAATAGTTAGATTCCATAACAAACTCAATGAGCGTAAATTAAGTACTAGAAGATGGGCAAAATTTTTAGATTGTATAGTAGGGCAATGATATAAGGTAGAATTTGAACATATTAAAGGTAGTGATAATAGGCTAACAGATTGGTTAAGTAGGAAAATTTATTTAGAAAAAGAAGATAACCAGTTTAATTTTTGTGCAGATAATGGAGAACAGCAAGACCATGAACTTTGGGGGATTCTCTCTTCCCATTCATGAAGGCAGAACAAAATTCAGACCCTTAACAGGAATTGAGTTAGACCCAGTTCAACAGTGTCTTTTAGATAACCTTTGGAATAGTCAGAACCACCCAGCTAAACGCCTTTCAGCCTTAAACTCTCTCAGTATATATTTTTCAAAAATCCAAAATAAACCTTTGTCAAAAAGTTTTTCTTTCTATGTAGTAGTTAAAGGAACCAAGCCTGGTATTTACCATGATTGGACGACAGAAGTAGACCCCTTAGTAAAATATTTTCCTTTACCTCAGTTTAAAGGATTTTATGATTTTGAGTCAGCCAGTACCTATGCCCGAAGACAAATAGGAACTAGTTACTTTATTAGCCAGATAGCTAAAGATTACCTGGACACATTGAGCAAGATGAAGTCAACCATCTTTGCTACCAGTGGAGCTCCAGTTAGCCAGATAATTGGAAGCAGTAGTTTAGGCAGTAGTAGTAGTTCTAACCCTCAGACAGACTTTCAGAATCCTCTCCAGATGTGCAGACATTGTGAAGGCCTTACCAGAAATTTCAAGAAAATTATGGATAAAGGCAAAAAGGTTAGTGAAGAGCTAGACCAGCTCCGAGACGAAGAAAAACAATTGAGAGCAACCGTTCGAACCCTAACCAATCAGCTTAAAAAATTAGCTCTAGAAAGAAAGCCTACCTCCTTACCTAGCCCAGAAATCAAACAACTCACCAGTGAGGAATTTGACAAATTGAGTGCTAGAATGTATTTCTTCAGACATTCTATCATTCGATCTTTTTGTGAGAAAAGCCAAGAAATAGAAGACCTAAAACCCATTATTTACACCTTAGCCGAAGATAGCAGAAATAACGAGCTAGTCATTATTCAGGAATTCCTTCAAGATCTCTCCATAGCAAGAGTCAACTGCCCTGGCCTAGCTTATCAATGGCTCTATAACAATGAAGAAGAAGAGCAGCCCTGCTTAACAAAAGAAAAATGCAGAAAGTATTCCGAGCATTTTGATAGATGTCAGTGTAACCTAGACTTCAGCATTTGCCTTTGCCAGATAAATTTAGCCACATTTGAGCCTTTGGAGATACAAATAAGAGGCGAAACATGTTATCTAACAGCTTCAAAATTGTTAGATTACAGCTTTGTCTCTAGATTAATTTTCACAGATCCAGATCAGATAGATAGCTTTGGACACAAGCTTGCACATGCCGTACTATGCGTAATGGAAGAATTCCAGCCGTATGTGGAAGTTTTGATAGATAGCAAACTACCAGAATGGAAGGGAATATGGTGCAATCCAGCTAAACACAAAATGTACCTCAGAGGAACCTCTACATTCCCAGGATACCCAGGACTTCTCAATAGGAGACCCTGGCCTTGCCGACGATTTCTACTCAAAGACCAGCTCAATAAGTGGAGAAAATTTGCCAACAACACACTAATAGCATACAATGGATATTCCGGACATCTAGTTTGTGAAGATAAATATCAAAAGATACATTGCAATTTGGCCATCCCGGGTTATCCATTTAGCAGAGAAACATTTGTCGATGAAAGCCAGTACCCCAACTATCAACATTGTGTTATTCATGAATCATCAGTTATGGGAGAAAATGATCAAGAACTGTCCGATATGGAAGATGGGGATGACTTTTACTACCAACTTTCAGCAGCAGATCTAGACGACCTCTCAGAAAGAATGTATGGATAGAATCCGAAAAAAAAAAAAAAAAACAACGGGTCCCACTAGAAGACAAACCTATAATTATAATTGTCATTTTATATATAAAACAACCAAGTATTAGATAAAAGACAATTAATAATATAAGATAACATAATTTGGCAGACATAATATAGGACGTATTAGACTCTCCAAAATAAGCGTGAACCAACACAAACAAAACTGCGTATGATCTTGAACCCATCAATAATATTTGTTTTATCTTAGTAGACAGTCATATAATTTGAAAACTATAATTGGTTATTAAACCAAAATATATATAAAATTTTCAATTTAAAAAACTTACAGAGAATTTAAATCTTGCTTATGAAAAAACAGATATACACTCTGAACTAGCAATTAAAATATTATATATAATGAAATTATGATTATCAATAGGCTGGCACTGGTTAACGAAACATTTTCCTACAAAAACCCCAACATGCAAACAGATTGTATATATATATATATATTTTCCCCTTTTTTTTTCCATATAAATTGTTATGTATAATCATGTCAACATTAGCAAACAAAAGGAAAAAGAAAAACAATTCTAATATGTTTTCCTTCTTAACAACGATTAAAAGAATTTACGAATCAACAACTTCTTATCCATCGTAATAATTAGATTCAATAAAACAATAATATACATAAAAAAAGAAGACTGAATAAACCAGGATTGCACATCTCAATTTGCAATAGCTAATAAAACAAGATTAGACAAATTGTAATAACAATTCAACACAAAGTAGAATCATATTCAAACACAGATTCTGGTAAAAACAGTACACAACAAATTTTAATATATATGCATTTTGTATTAAACCAGAATCGCGAATTTGTCTTAAGATTGTTGGAAGAAATCTTATGGATACAGTTGTAACATGCAATAATTGCACCAAATATATTATGAAATTATATATAAAAAAAAAAGTTGAATATAACGAAAATTGTTTGAGTTAGACCAAACAAAACCATATACCGAGAACCAAAAATACTTACATAGAAGTAGAAAACTTACAAACAGATTGTAAAAATCTGGAAACAAAAAACAATTTGATTGAGGTTTGTGTTAGACACAATTTCCTTAAGACAAATTTGTCCCTCGTTATAATGCTCGCGAGTTTTTATTGGATGTTCGGCTTTTAGGATACAACGATCGAACCTTGCAGAAGCAACACTACCACAACAAGTCTGACAAACCTTACTGTGCAGAATTGTCTTACAAAAAAGACAGAGTGCAGAAGAAAAGAAACACAAGATGAATTTTTATTCCAAATGAATGCAATGGGGTGCTTGGTTCTAAAGGTGAATTGGTGGCTTTTCGAATAGTCATGGTGATTTTTCAAAAGAGTTACATATTTTCCATGTAAAGGTGCAACTAAAAACCATAATTGTTTTTTCAAAAGAATTCAAATTCTAAATCGAATTCGGTTTAATTTTGATTCAAAAAATTAATGAATTTATTTAAATAAAATCAAATTTTAAATTAAATAAATTTCGTCTTAAACCCATATACTCAAATGATACATTTTGGAGTCAATTTCTTATTCATCTATTAATGGTTCCAAACCGTTTTTCCAACAGACTCTAGATCTGGCACTACCGCACCCTCTTCCACTAGCGCGAGATCTATATCCAAATCCACTACCAACACCAGCCGCAAGTAACAATCCAACACTCTGTTTAGATCTATGATTTTTTCTATCATTGGGATAATCTGATTTAGGATCTCTCCTTCACCACCACCACCACCACCACCACCACTACCACCACCACTACCACCACCGATCTCTGCACAATTTTATTATTACTTTTTTTTGTAATATGTTTTGTTGTTAATCTCAAAATTTGTTTCTTAATCTCAATCACTATTTCCTTTCCATGGTTTCTATTGTTGGTATTGGGTTTGAACTCGACTGATTGAGTAGGGAAGGGGGTGTACAGTATAGAGGTTGGAGGGAAGTTGTACAATAGCGGAGTGAGAGTTGGATCATTGGAGCTGATGCTGACCGTTGCCCTAGCGGGAGTGACAGCGGTGGCGGTGGCGGTAGAGAACAGTGGTTGGCGTTTCGAGTGAAGTTGGAGAATAGTAGCGATCTCAGATATTGATTATGAATGGGTTGTTGGTCATTGACATGGTGCATGAATGCTCCAAGCTGTGTATACTTGTACAAAAACTAATTTTAGCATTTGGGTTTTTGATTTAGTAATGTATTTGTTTTAAATTTTTATTTTTACACAACATTTATTTGTTAGATTTGTAATTTTTAGTCTAATTTAACTACCGTTGATGATATAATCCATGTTTTTTGAGGTGTAGTGGAGTTAAGCCCCTGTCTTGACAAGAAGAACCTATTCGGTGAGACTGCATTTCATATGACTTTATTGGATTTCACTAAGACATTGTTCTCACTATTTTGTAGTCTTTTATTTCTACTTTCAAGTATTGAATTTTGAAATTAATACATTGGTTTGATTTGTATAAAGAGAGAAAAAGATGATGAAGAGAGAGAGAGAGAGAGAGAGAGAGAGAGAGAGAGAGAGAGAAAAGAGTTGTGAAGTGGGTTTGTGTAGACACCCCATTTTTGACCGACCTTAAGACTCAGACGTCACCGATTGAGCGCTCGGTGATGTTGCATATTGTGCTCGTTCAGAAGTCTCAGAGTCGCGGCCGTGAGCCCTGCCTCCGGACTTCCGAACCCTCTTCTGTACTTTGCCTCGGTTTGCGAACCAGACTCGGTTTTCTCTGTTTCTTTTCCTGAGGGGAGGGAGAGGTCCCGTAGACCATCTCTCAGCGGCCGTGGGCTACATTTCGTGGCCGTAGGCCATTTTGCCCATTTCGGAGCCCAGTTCCCGGTTTTCGGAGCCGTCAGGCCGTGTGCCTCGGTTTGGGACTGCCTAACCATCTCCGACTGCTCCGGTTTTTGGCATGCATCTCATTTACTCCCTTTTGAGGGACACTGAGGCCTGAGAGACCCACTTCATGGTCGAATGCCACTTTTGGTGCTTAACAGCCTGTTTTCGGGACCCCGAACTGCGTGTTTTGGCCCCTGAACATTCGTTTTGCATCGGTTTTCGTTCATTTTTGGCAGGTACCTCTATTTTATCACCAGGAAGGTCACAGAAGGATGGGAGGCTAGTAATTGTCTCAGCAACCAGTTATATTCCTCCTGTGCCCTCCAACGCCCGTTTTTCTCACTTCTCAGCCAATGTTAACCACCCTAGGGCCACTATCTTCAACCCCAAACCACATATTTGTGTTGTACACACATGGGAGGACCCTAAAAGTTTATGGCCGGCCAGTAATTCAACTTGGACCTTTTGAACCCCTCCTAAAAGTGGCTTGTTGTCTCTCCTGTCTTACAGTTGCCAATTTCCAACCACAGGGTTTTGTTGAGGACACATGGGAGGACACCTTTTTGTGGTGGCCGGCCAAAAATTCCTCTGGACCATTTTGCCCCTTGGCCGGCCGGCCATAGGGGGTGGCCGGCCGGCCACCTGCAGCTTTGATAACTGGCCGGCCAGCTTCCTTACAGGGAGTACATTACAGCTGTGCATTATTTTCCCTCCAAAAACTGCATCCGGAGGGAACTCTTTTTGGAGGGAAAATTGATGCCAATTCCCTCCATTTCTCCCCCATTCTTGTCCATATAGCTGGCCTCCCAGCTCTCTCTCAAGGGTTAGAAAAATTGTTTTGAGCATATACATACATATCTCCCTCTATCTCTCTCAAAAATCCCAAGTTCCACCTCATTTCTTCATCATCACCAAGCACCACCACCACTACTCCATCTCAGCAGCTTGGAGGAGTTTTTCAGAGGCCAAGGGAGCTGCAATTTGGTCCAAGAAGCAACGAAAGGGTTGGTCTACAAGGGTAAGTCCATTTTCCCTTCTTTCTAGCTCTATTTTGCCTCATTTTTTTAGCCATCTTGATTACTGTTTTGGGCTCCGAACCTAACTGAAAGGGTCATTTTTTTGAGCCATTCTTCATATTTTTTAAGGGCTCAACCCTGTTTGAGCCCCCCATTGTGCACTTGTTTCAATACCCTCTTGTATGCCATTGTTTTGCATGGTATTTTTAGCATGTGTGTAATCTGTTTTTGAGCATGATGTAAACTGTATTTAGGCCTATTTTGAGCCCCTCTTCAACATTGAAGAAGGGCTCAACCTTGTTTGGGACCTCCATGTATCACTTGCTTCATCACCCCTCTTTGGTCCCTATTTTTGCATGCTTTGTTAGCTCACCTTGCTTCTGTTTTTAGGCCATGATCAGAACTAAAAGTGGCCATATTTTGACCTTATTGGAATTTTTCATTAAGGGTCTTTGGCTGTTTGAGGAATGTTTTGTATACTTCATGTTATACCCCTTTGTTGGCCTATATCTTGCATTGCATTGTGAGCATGTTTTTATACTGATTTGGGGCTTGTCATCTACTGTAAATGTTCATATTTTTGGTCCCTCTTCAGTGTTGTAGAAGGGTATTTTCCTGTTTGGGCTTTGAATCTACCACTTGCTTCATTGCCTCCCTTGCGGAGCCATTTTTGTATGCCATTTTATCCCTACTTGCGCTTACTGTTTGGCCATGTTTTGTACTGTAAAAATGCTTATTTTGGGGCTTCCTTGCTTCTTCTCTTTCATTTCATGCCCAAATTATGCATGTTTAGCATAGATGTAGGCCATTCCATGTGCCTAGTTTTGCATTTCGGGAGAGATTCCATGCATCGGGTGTCATTTCGCCTCGTTTCGGGGCTGTTTTGCATGTCATTTTGCCTCTGAAATTTGCATGTTTGCATATCATATTCCATGTCTTGCCATGTCTCATTAGAGTGGCATTCCATGCCGTAGGCTCCGTCCTCGGTTTGCATGCACGCGGGCACGCATTTCGAGTTGTCTTGTTTTCATCTGATGGCCTCCTATGTGAGTGTGGCTGAGGCTCTCTCATGTTGGTGTAAGCCCATTATTGCATTGCGTATGCCATTTCATCCATAGCATTGTGTATGCTTGGTTATGTATTATCTCGTTTAGCGTGTATGCCATTCCATAGCATTGTGTATGTTAGGATTGTATGTTAGTTGCATTTCATGCATGTCATGCACATTGCATCGTGTTCGGGATAGGAGTTAGCCCGGGCATGGGAAACGAGGTGCGTTCCGTACTCCGAGTGACGGAGCGGGTCTCAATTCCCAAGTCACCGACACTCCGGATTATCCATGATGTAGTTAGGTTTTGTTGTAGTTTTCATGTGCATTCATTCTATATTGAGTTGTGCAACTCGGCTCCTCGGCCATCATGCATCGAGATGCGTGATTGGTGGCACGAGAATCGAGGCATACATATATTTGTGAAATACATTGCTATGCCCATTTCCTGCTCTCTGTTGCAGCAAAATGAAGAATCAGCAACTTTTCGGAGCTTGGCATGCATTTCGAGAAAAGGTATAAACAGAGGCTAATTGGGGCATCCCAGTGGATTTCCGCGCGAAGGCAGCCCTAGCATACATCATCCATCAGAATCAAGGCAGTCCCTGGCTTGCATGCCAGTTTTACCGCTTTCTAAGTTAATTAATTAGGAATTTGTACATTATTTGGACTGTATTATTGGAACTGTACTATTCTTTTATTCGGGACTGTATATTTATTCGGACCCTCTACGCGAGGGCATAATTGTAATAAGTGTGGGTGAGTGTGATGTATGTCTTCCAACCCCACGTCTTTCTTCCCTTTTATTTACCTGCTTATGATGGTTAGATATAGGGCATATTTCAATTAGCATACAGTATGACAGCATGTTTGCATCATTCATCTGTTTTGCACGCACCGGGCTCGGCGCATCATACAAACTGCATTTGTATTTCAATTCCAAATTGAATACGTGTTAGTTGTAGCATTCCATATACCATGTTTAGAATAGCCGAGCCTGCTATAGTTGCATCTTTGCATGTGTTGCACTAGGCATTGCTGTATACTTAGGATCATGCATGATTTCTAATGAGCTTCTGTTTTGGCTTGGAGTACTCAGTGAGTTTTACGCTTTAGCATCCTTGTATGCGTGTGAGTGTTGCCATGAATAGTATGCTTACCATGAGGCTACGTGCTTATGTGATATAACTGCCTTGAATGCCTGTGGGTGGAGGTTGGGTTACTTGGATTGGACAATTCATCAAATGTTTGTTTTAAGCCCACTAGATAGTGGCAAAATCACATTTTTCTAAGCCCACCCGAGGGTGGTAAATCCACGTCTTAGCCTACCTATAGGTAGCACCATCAAACCATTTTCAAAAAGAAACATGAAGTGTTTTGTTCCAATTCAAGCGGCGCAGTCTATACTTGTATGCTGTACGCATCACATAGTAACCTAGGCTAATAACCGGAATAAGAACGCACAATGTTTTCAAAAATAGATATCATGATTAGTAGAGGCCGGTCTTTGACCGGGCGAGCGGGGGTGCTCACGAAGTGACCTTCCCTAATCGTACCCAAGTTCCCGAGCCGAGGCAACTTTGGTGATGACGAACACATGGCCTTTGGCACCGAGTCAGGGTTTCCTAAATTTCCCATTAAAAAAAACATTTAGGTGGCGACTCTATATCTGGCAAAGCAGTCTATGTTTGGCACTTCTTTCAAAAATCTGTTTTCAAAATCGATTTGCCGGATTTGGACTCTTTGGTTCAAGATTAAGAACCGTGACATTTGAATCCTTGAACTGTAGTAGACCCGATATCAAACCAGAACGGGGGGGGACTCGCACTCCTCGCCCGGGATGCGTTCGGGGACGTCTACAGTTTGTTATTTTAACAGATAGATTTTTGAACAGATAAAAAAAATTTCAACAGATAATAAAAAAATAGTCTTGGTAAATTTGAGCAGATAGGAAAGAAAATTTCAATAGATAGGTTAAGATAAAAAATGAACAGACAGAGAGAGAAACCTACAAACGGATTTTAGATAGATAGAGAGAGAAACTTACAGATTTTAAACAATAAGAGAGATAAACCCACAGATTTTGAATAGATAAGAAAAAAAATTCAACATATATGGAAAAAAATTCATCAGATAGATATAAATTTGAATAGATAGTCAAAAAAATTTGAACAAATAGAAAATAATTTTAACAGATAGATATAAATTATAACATATACTCAAAAAAAAAAAAAAATCAACAAATAAAAAAAGTTAGCATATAAATTAAGGAGTAAAATTTGAAACAAAATATCTTCCAAAATTAACAAAAGGACTTCTCACTAAATTATTTCACAAAAGATGGCTTCTCACTTATAAAAAAATATCCATTGTACCTAATGCCTTATACCCTTCTTAAATTGCATTTTTTTTTAACAATTTTCTCTATTTATAATTAGTTACAAACTCAATTATATAAGGCGCAACTCTATTGTTACACTCTAGGTCACTTCTATTTATAATTGATGTTTTTCTTCAATTTTCCATATTAATACAAACATAGTACAATTATTTTAAAATTATGGGGAATTACATGTAGGTGGGAGTTAAGAAAAAAAAAAATACCAATACATAAAGGGATACAAAGTGAGACTTGCATCCCACAGTTTTTCATTTACACCCCACCACAGACACACTTACAACTTGTATGTTTATAAATTTTTTTCCTAAATTCCTACCTACATATAGTACCCCTAGAATTTGTTGGAAAATAATGATTTTTTGGTAACTTTAATTTGAAATTAAAGTGGAATCCAACTGCTGGTTGAGATGGGTCTGAGTGGTTTTGTATTATCTTAAGTGAAAAGATTGCAATACAAAAATACTGAGCCGAAACCATTGAGTTGTAAATAAGAATTGTCTCATAAAGTGGGTATCAATAAAGTTGGGTTTAGATTTGGACTTAGTCTTGGTTTAGACTAGGCTTAGACTTGTACTTGTGCATATGCTGGGTTTGGTCTTGGT
This sequence comes from Camellia oleifera, assembly GCA_022316695.1. Taxonomy (NCBI): domain Eukaryota; kingdom Viridiplantae; phylum Streptophyta; class Magnoliopsida; order Ericales; family Theaceae; genus Camellia; species Camellia oleifera. The sequence goes on along the minus strand of CM039307.1, from coordinate 88,816,410 downwards.
CTTAGACTTAGACTTGGACCTAGTCTTGAGCTTTGGGTTGAGCTATACTGCGCTTAGTTTGTGCATGTGTTTGAGATTAGACTTGGATCGGGTTGTGACCCAACATCTCGTATCCATTTTGCAACCCATCTAGTTTAATTCTCAAAACTTATACATTATATACATATTATGATTTATATAATGGTTTTAGAGTTTTGAACCTTTGTAACTCTAGCCCTAATGGCTATAGTTGATGACATTTGATGAGCCCATTGATGTTAGCCTTTATGGCTAAGGCTCTCCCTTACTAGTATAAATAGAATCCTTTCTTCTCCAACTTAGTAGGTTGTTTTTAGAGAGGTTTTGTGATGAAAAATGAGATGATGTTTTGAACTAAAAACTTGGCGCTGATTTTTTACACCAAAGAAATTTTTTTTTTTTTTGGTTAGCCTCTTATTTGGTTAGCCTCTTATTTGGTTCTTGTTAGAGAGAGTGCAGTCATTGTCAAGTTCGCCAAAACTATTCATAAGGTGCTCCTACATTAGCTAGTTTCGACCATCCTATATTGGGAGACAGACGCCAACATACCTCCAACACCCATCGAGAGGCAGTGAATCTGTTTTAAAGAAACTGTGGTATCACACAGGCTTCGGTTTGCTTCTTTTCTTATTATTTATTCTTTAATTTTTCATAATTTAGTTTACCTTGACGAGTTCTAATATTTAATTATCCATGTTAATAATTTATTTTTTTAGTAATGTAATCTAATTTATTTCTATATGTAATAAAAAAAATTGTTTTGCCATTTCTATTTAATTTATTTTATATATTTGTCTTGTATTATTATGGAAAAATACCAACAATCTTAAAACAGACTCATTTTAAATAGTTTTTAAAAAAACAATTTGTAACTCTTGGAATTAAAATTAATTTAATTGCTTAGAGTTATTGGATTGTTTTGAGTTGTTTATTTCTAATAATTTATTCATGCAATTTATTTTATGTTAATTAGTTGTTATTGCATGAGTTATTTGATTGTTAGTGTTTAAATTGGTAAGAGTTTATAAAAATAAAATTTTCATTATGTAAGATTTGTACTATTTTATTTAATTTGTTTATTTTCTTTATTTATTTATTTTTTTGTAGCTAACTTTCTTTACATGTTTACCTAAGTGAGAAATGATGATGTCTAATATGAACAAATAAAATAAATTGGAATTAGTAAATTTGACTACTAATTTTTATTTGAACATGATTACCTTTGCGTGGAATAATGAATAATATTGGACCCTTGGAATTTTAATGAATTTAATTATTCACTTTATAGTTCAGTTTGATTTCATACTTATTTCATATGTTGTTTTGAAAGTTTGATAACAATTTCAATCTAATTTGATTAATTAAATGTTAGAAAAAAACAAAGAGTTCGATTTTGAGAATGTCAAAAAATTCGGCTAATCGAAAGGTTTTCGACGGTATAATCTCCAAATAAGTTTGTTTTAGGAGAAAATTTAATAAAATAGTTTCGATTTTTTCTATAGAATGGTCTTATTTATGAGTTTGCTTATAATTATGTTGTATTATAAGGTGGATGGATCCTAAGAGAGAATTAGTGCATGGTGCATTGTCTTGTTTCAGTTGTGAGTTTTTCCATGTCTTGATGTGTATAATCAAGTGATTTACTCCAAACATTATTATGTATTGTTGAAGTTTAACTCTATTGTTTATAAGATTATTTACTCATAATTAGATAGTTAGAATGCCAATGTTATGACCATAATAGTCTTATATATATGTAGTTATTTCATAGCCATAAAACTTATGACATTCTTGTAACTGCAATGCATCTATAGCCTTTGAATTACACATTGCGAGTTATAGATGAAATTACTTGTATAATAGTCATTTTATTGGTTCATTAACTCATCTTGTATCTAAGTGTGTATATGAACATTGAGCATGGACATTTAGCGGCAAAGAGAATAGAGTTATGTAATGTGTTTTATACAAAAATAAGCATTACAAGTGGAGAAGTGTGTTATAAGCTAAACAGACGATCAGACGATTTCAGATGCAACCATGAACTCCGTTTTGCAGATTTAGACAATTTATAATTATAACAGTTGTAGTTGCATTTCCATATGTAGTGGCTTTAATTTTTAATTTGTAATAGTTTCACCATAGTGAAAAGAAAGAGGGAAGGAAACCAATTATAAACTTTCAGGTTTAAAGAAAGTCTTTGGGATTAATTTTATTATTCTCAAAGTATTTTGGTTTTTTGTAATAGAAACCAAAGTTTAGCCTTGGCTAAAGAGTATTTCTTATTTGTTCAGAAATGACAACTAAGATGGATTTAGTTTCAAACCTTTGGGGTTTGAGGAAGTCTTTGGGTTTAATCATTTTATTCCCAAAGTGTTGGAAAACTAAGTTTGAATAAAGTCTTTGGTTATAATCTAATTATTTCCAAAGTGTTTTGTTTTAGGGAAAGAAACTAACTTTTAACATTAGCTGAAATATTTCTGATTTTTATTCAAAAATAATGGACTCAGTTCTCGGAGTACCGGTTAACTTTTATAAGTGGTGTAATTCTGATAGCAAATTTTAATTGCTTATAAGTTTTGTAAACTTGATTTGTTTTAACCTAGTTTTACCCGAAAAAACTTAATTCTAAATTTGTTTCCCATGGACAAGGAGTCAACATACTCTTGAAAGTTTTGTCTAAGGTTAACTAAATCTTAAGTGGGATCGATGTGACCCCTCCAGTCTTCCTGAAAACTTTCTTGACCATGTTCGATTCTAGAGTAAGTGGTGAAATCAGTTTTGAATTAAATTTTAGGTTTTGGATTTTCTAATGTTAAGTTTAGTTTTTGGAAAAACAGAATAATGAAATTCTGTTATAATTTTTCAGAAATGGCTTCAAGAGGTGACAACAAGAAATGTTGTTCCACCTGACAACCTTAAGCCTTGCGAGGTTCTTAAAGGAAGATCTAGAGAGATCAAATATGATTAAAGGAAATCATAAGATTGCATGATAATATCTCTGAATTAATCAGAGGCAATTAGTATGTTATCCTTGTGTCAATTATAGCATGTATGATTATTATATGACTTTGCTTGAAAGCAAAGATGAGACAACTCGTTAAAGTGGGTGAATATATTTTGGAATTTTTTGAAACTTCCAAATATATTCTTATATTAGTGGCTCCTAGTGAGTACAACATCACTGATCACAAAGATAGAAAACAGGTCGTTCCTAAGAAGTGTTAGACCATTGGCTACACAGTTATGAGATTGTGGTTCCTATTAGTGAACATATTACCGATCACATGTCAAGACATGGTGGTTTCTAGCAGTGGAGAACCTACTGATCATATGTCAATACATGATGATTCCTAATAATGTAAGAGTCTATTAATCTTATGTCTAGACGTTGTGATTCCCAATAGTAAAGTGACTACTGATCATAAGTCAAAATATTATGATTCCTAATAGTAGAAAGTCTACTGACCACATGCTGAGAAATTAGTGAATCCTAGTGGTAAGACTACTGACCATATTATGAAATTCCGAATAATAGACTATTGAGCACTGGATTTGTGTTTCCTAATGGTAAGACCATTGGTTTCAGAGTGACATGTTGAACCAAATTTGTTTTGGTGCCTCGAATTCGAAAAAGACCTAATTTAGTTAATGACGGTTTGGGAATATGTTTTCTGTGATATGATTTTGAGAGTTTCATAATCATTTTGACACAAGGAATTGTTTAAAGACTCTGTATGAATTTTTGGAAAGGCCAAAAGCTTTCGTATAAATTCTACAAATGTGGAGGTGTCATGTAAAAGGTGGTAATACCTAAATCCAAGATAGTTAGGATAAGCCTTAAAATCCGTTGACTTTGTATTCAACGGTTATGCACAATATAGTAATGTATATCGATTTTTTGTGTGGACAAATCTGATATTCAAATTTACACAATAATATTATCATGAAATTGAGGAAATGGTTTTCATAAGAAAAATGATGAGCCTAGAAGATGTTAATATGCTAGGACTTTAAAGTTCTTCTATCTAAATCTTCTTAAACCTATATGGTGACTAGTGCGGTTAAAAGCTTCTTTGAAGCTGTGATTTTTCTTGAAAATTTAGCTTTATCTTGCATAGGTAGTAAGCCCTGGGATGCAAGTGAATGAAAGCCAATGAGATAGGCTTGTTATCAAAGGATACCGGCAAAGAAAAGGCATGGATTACTTTGATACGTGATCACCAGTTATAGTGAGTGTGATTGTAATTGTGCGACATCTAGAAATACATCAAGATGGATGTTCAGATAGCTTTCCTATATGAAGATTTAGTTGAATAAATCTTTAAGGTTTGAATACTTGAGAAGATATTCAATACTACCAAATGGATGTTGTATTCTAAGTTTGATATAAAAGATATGGCCTTATAAATGTGATTTTGGGTATTAAGATTACTAGAACATCTGGTAGTATTTTACTTTCTCAGTCTCATTATGTTGATAAAATACTTGAGAAATTAAATAAATCAGATACAAGTGTGTCGAGGACACTGGTAGACTTATGTCTACATTTGGCCGAGAATAACAGTGAAAGTGTATTTCAACTAGTATATTCTCAAGTCATTGGAAGTTTAAAGTATCTGATGAGCTGTACAAGGCTAAGTATAGCCTACTCAGGTAGCAGGCTTAGTAAATACACGAGTAATCCTAATGCTACTCATTGGAAGGGCATTATGCGGGTGTTGGATTATTTACACTACACCCGAGATTATGGGTTGCATAACACTTGATATCTAGTTGTACTAGAAGGGTACAAAGACACCTACTGGATATCTGATACAAAGACTACGAATCCATTAGTGGATATGTTTTATCTAATTATAGCTGTAACCGTGTCTTGGAGATCTTCTAAGTAAATGTGTATCACGAGATCAATGATGGTACTAAAGTAACTGAATGGCTTTGCTGTTTCCTTGAGGATATTCCATGTTGATTAACACTTGTGCTAGCAATTTTGTATACTTTGCGACAACCAATCAAGTATTGGTAGGGCACAAATAGAAGGTCTAGACATTTTCGTCGAAGACATAATTCCATACGAAGACTACTCTTGTGTGTTGTCACTATAGACTATATACAATCTAAGGACGATATTACGGATCCATTAACCTAAGGGTTAAATCGAGAGTTAGTAAGAAGTCGTCAAGAGGAATGAGGTTAAGGCTTTTAACAAATGTTAGTGAAACGGAAAACCCAACTTAGTTGATTGAAGATCCCAAGATCTAGGTTCAAAGGAACAGCCTAATTGTGTGTAATGGATGAGTCATTGTGGAGGTAAATCCTCTTGTCCATTTCTTTATACAATGATACCCTATGTGGTGGAAGGTTAAGCTGATATTTTTAATGACCTAAGTACTGTGAATAGTCAATCGTGATATAACGAGATACTTTATGTAGGTCACCTATATGAGTGCGAACTGAGGCCGCTTCTTTAAGAATTGACGAGGGCGAATTCTTTAAAAACACTTTCTGAACCAGGCTAATGTTCCAGAGCCAAACCGGACACACCAGTGAGAACAAGAACAATGGTTGGAGTAACTCCTATGTGAGGTCTATTGTCTCAACTTACACAAACGACAGAACAGTTCAAGACATCACGTTTACTAGTCAGCTAGTAAATCCAATAGGCTTTCACTATGAAAGGTTCAAACCCAACAACTACCTTTTATGATGAAGGGTTATTTTGTGTGCTCTTTCTTTGAGTCATTATTGTTAAGCATTGTCTGTTTTTCTTTATTCAGCCAATTTTATTCATGTGGGGGATTGTTGAAAAATAATGGTTTTTCGGCAACTTTAATTTGAAATTAAAGTGGGATCCAACCGCCAGTTGAGATGGGTTTCAGTGGTTTTGTATTATCTTAAATAAGAAGATTGCAATACAAAAAATAATGAGCTGAAACTATTGAGTTGTGAATGAGAATTGTCTCATAAAATGGGCATCAATAAAGTTGGGTTTAGATTTGGACTTAATCTTGGTTTAGACTAGGCTTAGACTTGTATTTGTGCATGTGTTGGGTTTGGTTTTGGATTTGGACTTGGACCTAGTCTTGAGCTTTGGGCTGAGTTATACTGGGCTTAGTTTGTGCATGTGTTTGAGATTGGGCTTGGATCGGGTTGTGACCCAACACCCATATCCATTTTGCAATCCATCTAGTTTAAATTCTCAAAACTTATACATTATATACACATTATAATTTATATAATGGTTTTAGAGGTTTGAACCTTTGTAACTCTAGCCCTAATGGCTAGAGTTGATGACATTTGATGACCCCATTGATGTTAGCCTTCATGGCTAAGGCTCTTCCCTGCTAGTATAAATAGAAACATTTCTCCTCCAACTTAGTAGGTTATTTTTAGAGAGGTTTTGTGATGGAAAATAAGATGATGTTTTGAACTAAAACTTGGAAATGATTTTTTACACCAAAGAAAATTTTTCCTTTTTGCTTTTTTTTTTTGGTTAGCCTCTTATTTGGTTCTTGTTAGAGAGAGTGCAGTTATTGTCAAATTCGCCGAAGCTATTTAGAAAGTGCTTCTGCATTAGTTGATTTCAACCGTCGTATCTTGGGAGGCAGACGTTGGTATACCTCTAGCACCCATCGAGAGGCGGTGAATCTGTTTTAAGGAAACTGTGGTATCACACAGGTTTCGGTTTGCTCCTTTTCTTATTATTTGTTCTTTAATTTTTCATAATTCAGTTTACCTTGACGAGTTCTAATATTTAGTTATCCATGTTAATAATTTGTTGCTTTAGTAATGTAATCTAATTTATTTCTGTATTTAGTTATGTCGTTTATTCTGCATTTTATCCTTTAATAAAATAATTATTTTATCATTTCTATTTAATTTATTTAATATATTTTTTTTGTATTATTATGAAAAAATACCAACATAATTATTAACAGATGGATCGGTTAACAAAATCCATTACATTGAGGCACACCCTTACCAACCTTGCATCTCCCTATCTTAATTCAATTTAATTAAAGAAGTATATATATATATATATATATAATGCTTGGTAACCCGAAAAGGAGAGGCTCGAATGGCCCGAATAGGTGTTTATTGGACATTCGCCGGGACGACTGCTCGGATGTCCACCCAGACGACCAGGTGAAAACTTGTCTTCCGCGGTTGTCACCTTTGTCGACCGCGACTGTCAGCCTTCTCACCGGACGATAACCCGGACGTTCGCCCGGATGACCGGCAAGATAAATTTCGAGCCATTCAAGCCAACCTCTTTTTCAGGCTGCCAAGCATTTCTCTATGCATATATATATATATATATATTGAAAGCATATGTGAAAACTCTGGCATCGATATGAGAAATTTTAATATATACTTTTAAAAAAAATATATATACCATATATATTTTTAGTTTTTTTTTTTAATTATGACAAATTTTCTTCTTGAAATATGATATTATTTTAATTATATTTCATGTTGTATTTAATTATAATATAGATATATATATATATATTTTTAATTATAACTCATAACATTAAAATTATAATAAAATTTTAATTATAAGATGCACAAAATGTTTCCCCATCAGGTAAACATCCAATTTTTCATGCGTGTCACGCAATCCCGCAAACCACTTGCTTAATCAATATAACATAAAATATTTTTGCATTGGAATTCAACACTACATGTAAACATCCAATTTTTCACGTGTATCACGCAATCCAACCAGCCACTTGCTTAATTAATATAACATAAAATATTTTTGCATTATTCATCGCTGTAGGATTCGTTTAGAGCGTGAGTTCACTTTTTAATTTTTAATTTTTTAATTATTTTAATTTAAAGTTAAAAATTTTTGTTTGAAATAGATTTTTTAACTTTTGTAAGAGAAAAAATAAAATAATTATTGATTTAAATGTGACATTTTATCTTATTAGATTAAAAAGTCTATTTTATATTTTTGTTATTATTTTAGCCAAAAAATTTCGTTTAATTAACTTGTACCAAACAAGAGCTATATGGTGTGTGGGTTCATTGATTTAAACTCATAATTTATTTGCGTTACGCTATGTTATGGATCTCAAATTTATTGAGAAAATAAAATTATTATTGCTATTATCTATAAAATTAAAAAATTATTATTTTTATTATTTTTTGGGGTCAAATGTCTTATTGTCCTTACACAATACTCTCCTGTAAACATATAATATTGGAGAGAATTCTTTACCTTGTAATAAAAAATAAATTAAAAAAAAAACATTCCCAACTGTTTGGACACAAACATAAGAAAATCAAATTCCAAAATAATTTAGTTTCTCATTCCCTGTCTATCACCTGCATCATTATTTTGTTTTAAACACATAATGTATACAGACATGAGATTGACTAAAACTTAAAAAATAATATGGCCATGCTTGGTTTAGTTTCTAGTTTTCTAAGAAAAATTCTGAAAAAAATTTCAGAGATTGAAACCAAACATGACCAATAATAATGTGAGAACACAAATGACATGACACTGTTTTATTTTATTTATTTTTATTAATAGGATTTAATTTCGGACTATAAAAAAATGAGATTTGAATCTTAATATAAAAAATAGGACTATTTGAAAAGCAACCAATACATTTTTTATTTTTTATTTTTGTTAAGCAAATAATACTTTGTCCGGAGGGTAAGAACCAAATACTATTATTACAAAAATGAAAGCAATTAATTGTACAAATGCACAAAATGATAAGTGTAGGAATATAAAAACCCGATTATAAAATTAAACACATGTATGGACAAAGATTTTTTTGAAGTGAGCTCAAGTAAATTTTGTAAAAGTTTATTTATTCATGTTTATTCAATATTTTTTCTACGTTTGATTTATGTGTTCATGGCAACATTGATAAATAAAATTCTAATTACAAAAAGATGGATAAGAGGTAATAGGTCGATAGTGTTACCCCATCTTTTGTAAATAGATGTTAGAAATTCTAATACTGTGTTTGGTTGGGAGATTTGAGGAGAGATTTGGAAAGGGAAAATGTGTGTGAAATTAGGTGAAATATAAGTATGTTTTATTCATATTTCATCTACCTTTTCCATTTCTCTTTCCAAATCCCTCTCTAAATACCCTAATCAAACACAACATAAATGCCCAATGTGTTTTTGTGATGGACTTTGTTCTAAAATGCTACACACGAATTCAAAGGCCTTCTATTCTTGGCAAATTAAACATAAAACTTAAGCAACTTGATAAAAATAAACCCAATCCAAAAACTAATCTCACTAGTCGTTTGTCACAAAAAGTTTCAATTTTTCTAATTTGCATTAAAAATCAAGTATAACTTGCTTTGCATGTATACACCTTGAGTAGTGACTTTATGAGACAACTAGAAGTGGGTGGATCATTTTATTTATTTATTTTAAGAATGAAAATAAATACAAGCATGAATTGCATATTAGTCAAAATCAAATAAGATCTAACAATCTACAATTTTAAGGTCATTGACAATGAAAATGACTTGATTAACAACTTAGGTAGGGGGGACTTGTCCATTGTACAGTGAAATGTCACTTCACTATATAGGTGGCGGGTCAATAGTTATATAAGGTGATAGGTACATAACATTTGCTACATTGGCATGTGACAAATAATATATGCCTCGTGAATCATGCTTCTTCTTCTTCTTCCTTTCATTTATTTATTTATTTTTTGTGTGGTGTGCGTAGGGTGGTAATGGCATGAATATCGAGGCTTTAAGTTCAAGTTATAATACAAAAATTAGTAGCAAGGCCTCGTTTGGGAATAATTTAATTTAGTAATTTTTTGACTATTTAGCTAAAATATGAGTTAAAAAAAATTAGTATGTTTGAGATGATTTTTTGACTTTTTACAAAAAGATGTGCAAAAAGTAAAAAGAAAAGAGAATCTTTAACTTTTTGGTGTGGGTTGTTGGCTTTTTAGTTAATTTAGTAACTTTTTGACTTTTTGACTAAAAAAAAGAGTTCCCAAACAAGACCTAAGTGTGAATTCTTATCAAAAAAAAAAAATTTGTCACGGGTTTAAATCATTTTCTTTTTTTCATTCTCAGCCTGGCCATGAGTAATATTCTTGATTTGTGACATGAAAATTTGGATAAATTACTGACTTCCCATAGATTAGGATACAATATAGTGTTTTATAAATTTGATATAATTACATTATTTTGTAAAACTTTTAATTTATTTAACATTTAACTCATCTTTCATCAGTAATCTATTAGCTATGTGGAAAGAAAATAATGTTATCATCTCTTTTATATTGAAATGTATGCTATACTTTGTTTGTATTTCTTTATGTTTTCACATCATCTATATAGATTTGGCTATTTTAGTTTTACTAAAAGATGAGTCGGTATTTTATGTTAAAACTGTAGTGTTTGCAGTATTTTCTATTCAAACTTTTAGAGAGGTTAATATAATTTGTTTTTAAATTTTGTATTACGTAATTAAAGTAATGTTTAGTTCGCTAGAATGATTATAAGCAAAAATTAAATAAATATATATATTTTTGTTATCTCCCAATAGAATGACAAATTTTCAAATTTATTGATGGTGAATTTATTTTCAATATAAATTCTTTTCTTTTTTACTTAATCAAATATGAAAATATATCAAATGAAATGACTATTCTAGCCTCTTTTGGGAAGTCAGTTAAAAGTTAAAAGTTAAAAGTCAACTTTCGATTCACTTTTTGTACAAAAACATCTGCCGAGTCAATACAATAACTAGAAACTTTATTTTAGAAAATTAAAAGTAGAATTTTTAATTTTTTCAAAAATATATTAAAAAAATAAAAGATAATGTGATCGAAAAAAATCAAAAAATTAAAAAGTTGACTTTTAATCAAATTCCAAAATAGGCCCATGTATGCTCTTGGTTTATTAATGAAGTTCTTTATCTTGGCCCACAAAAAAATATAAAAAATCGCTTTCTTTTAAAAAAATCGCTTTCATATGAGAAGTGATATGGTTTTAAAAAAATTCTTTAAAAAGTAAATCATAACTTTTTTAATTTTTTTAAAAAAATATACAATATATATATATATATATATCGGCCGTGAGAAATTTCCCGAATCTGGGGCCCCGAATCCCCACAATTTCCATTTCAAGTAAAAAAAAGAAAAAAAAGAAAAAAAAAAACAGTTACCCAAATTAAAAATTAAGAAAATTAAGGAGAGTATTTTTAGGGGAATTTTTCATTTTTCTATATATATATAAATGATAAAAATCAATTAGTTGCGAAAAGATTTGAAACAGAAGAAAGGGCAACTCTTAATAGTGGAAGATGACAATAGCCGCCAACCAAATCTTTAGCCTGTATAATCCTTGTCAGATCCTTTGTCTGCAAAAAGTTCGTCAGATTATTACGAAGAATTATAGGGTTTATTACATTTTGGTTTTTAAACTATTATCAAATTACTTATTTAATATTTAAATTATTGATTAAGTTTAACCAATTCTTAAAATATATAAATTGAAATCTATTTAATTTTTAAATTATCGATTGAATTTATTAAAATTTTAAAATATTTAATTCAAACATATTTAGTGTATAAAAGAATTATAAAAATAAAATATATACTCATAAATATTATAAATTAATAAAAGATCCTACCTAATTAAGATTTTATTATAAAATAATCTTAAATTTTTATTTTATCTTAAAAAAATATTTTATTTTGTTGTGTGTTTAAATTAATATTAGAATTTAGTTTTTTAGTTTTGTCAATAAAATTATATAAGTATTAGAAATATTGAAAAAGTAGAATTAGATAATTTAAATAATAACATTTCTTTTTTGGTGAATAAAATAATAACATTTTGTTACAAATAATAATAGAACAAAATAATACATTAGTTAAGTTATAAAAATAACTTAGCGAAAAATTTTAAAAAAATCAATTTGAATTTATAAACGAAATTTGACATATAATACTAGATAAAGGTAAGTAAATGGCCATTATAGAAAATAAGTAAGAAAATACTGCAAATAATTACTTACCTTTATAAATGACATTCACCATAACAACTTAAATCCATTTTTTTAAAAAAAAATAAAAATTTAAGATTTTTTGAAAATAAAATTTAAACTAGATAAGATCTTTTACTAATTTATAATACTTATGAACTTATATTTTATTTTTATAATCACTTCAAGAACTAAATAGGTTTGAATTAAATACTTTAGAAATTTGATAGATTCAATCGATAGTTTAGGAACTAAATAAATTTTGATTTATACACTTTAGGGACTTAATAAACTCAATCAATAGTTTAGAAACTAAATAGATAATTTGATAATAGTTTAGGAGTATAAAGTATAATAAATCCAAAATTATAAGCATAACATTTTACATTTGGCATGATATAAGACTATCTCAAATCTTTCATCAGAATTTTTATCAAATTTAAATTTGATAAAAATTGTGCTGTAATGTTAACATCAAACTAATATCAAATTCAGCATATCTCAGATCTTATATCAAATTGATAATGCCTGAGCCTTTCATCAAATTACTGTAGATAGCCGTTAGCTTTATAGGTTTGCATGATCACCAAACAACCGGCCGGATGTTTGAATGGTTGTTCCCTCGGTCGACCACCTCTTTGAAAAATTTGTTTCAAGATTTTGAAAAATTTACACTGGTCGGTAATATCAAACCAATATCAAATTCAGGATATCTCCAATCTTTCATCAAATTGAGGATGCCTGAGCCTTTCATCAAATTACTGTAGATATAATTTATTTTTCCATCTAACGTACTTCTTTTGTAAATTTTGTTGGCTAATTAAAGGGATTTTAGGTTAAAAAAGGTATTGTGTGAGTGATTTTCTGACCACACAGCCCACTTAGTAGTCAACTGGAGAGCACCGGCAGAATAGATGGCACCTGGCTGACCTGCAACAGAAATATAAGAATCCCGCGGTGGTTCGTCCACCCGGGGGCACTCCGACGATCAAGTCAGTATATCTCTCAAAGATAAATCAAGTGCTAAACTCACAAGCTTGAGTATCAAAAGCATACCTTAGACCCATGGGGGTGCCTCTCTTTTATAGCCAATACAATCCTAGTCCCAATAGGAGCCTGGCCCTAATGGACTCAGGATTACTGCTAATCTGGGACTCTCAGTGAGATTAGGATAAACTCTCTAAGAGTCTTATCTTTACCCAAACTGAAGTCTTCTCCCAATCTAGGACTCTTGTCCATATCCAGGTTGAGTTCCCTCTTCATTCTAGGACTCTTATCCCCTATCCGCTTATCTCGGATTCCGATATCTTCGGAGGTAACCTCGGCCTATCCGAGATAACCTCGGCACAACGGCGAAGACACGTGGCACCTCGGCTGACACGTCGGCGTCACCTTGCCACGTGTTGGTACTCAGAAAATATATCCCCACAACTGCCCCCTAGGTTCTATTACCTCGGCATTCTGAGGTGATGGAACCTACACTGTTCATTCATCTGTGCCCCTCTATTCGAGATCAAATTTGCCGACCTCAAAGTTCCCTGGACTTTACTGTCCACTAAGTATCAAGCTTCATGCCTTCCAAGCTGCTTGAGATCATACCTCCTAGCCGAGGTTCTGGTTCCATTAATTCGTAAACTCCAAAAGCTTTGCAACTGCTCCACTCACACTCTCTGGTGAGTTCCCGATTTCCAGTCATCTATTTGACTCCGGCGATCTTCATATCGACGTTCATTTCACTTGGTAGGTTCATAAACTCTTTACTTGCTATTAAGCTCAATATTTTATAACTCTTCTGAATCTGTTTACTTGCCATCTGTTGCCTTCCATTTTCGTCTATCTTCAAATTTTGAATTGTTTGAATGCTTGGCACTGTTCTTGCCATATCCACTTTCTGTTGCTAGCATCGTGCTTGGGCCATTACTTTCTCACTTAGTGCCTATGCACTTAGCTTTATTTTTGTCGTCTTCTTGACTCTGATTTTTCTCTTTTTTCATTCAATCCTCTGGCTTTTTTCCTTTCTAGCTCTTTTGCTTAAATCTGTCATTGTTCCAAGCTTTCAAGCTTCTGTAACTGTCTTCGTTCTTTTCCTCCGATGAAGCTTTCGTCATTTTGTCATTGTCGTCAGACTTCGGCAATTCTCATTTCGACTTCCCTTTTTCTGGTAAGCCACTATTTCTCCTGGTTTTATTACTTGTTGCTTTCCAAGAAGCTCTGCTTCATTGTTAACCACCATTACTGTTTTACCCGTTGTTTCCAAATCATCTTCTTGAATACACACTGTTCACATATCTGTTGATTTCTGCCATTGTTCTTGGCTTGACACACCTATGCAATCTTTTTGTCTTGAACACTTGCACTGTTTCACCACTTTCTTGCTATTATTCTTGAGTCTGTATTTCTGTGTCTTTTTCCAGGTTTTTGCTTTCAATCCTGCCTTCAAAACTCCGAGGTGCCAATCGCCGAGAAGAGCGTTGATCAAACTCTTCAGGAGATTGATGCTGAGCTCGTGGCTGAGATGGCTGCTGAGAAGTTCCTTTAAACTGTCTTCTGGGGGTGAGACACAACCTGCCGCTGATGCCGAGTAATTTACTTTTTTCTTGAAATTGATGCCGAGGTAACGGTAGAAAAGCTCCTCCAACTGACTGCCGAGGCTGAACCATCATCGTCTGTCGAAGCAGATCAGTCCGACGTTCTTGCTTTTAGTCCCTAATTCTTTAAGGTCTTCATTTCTGTACTTGCTAACCTTCTCAGCTCTTAACAAGCTAGTGGGTCATCTCGGATGATCATATCTCGGAAACGTCTTTCAGTGTTATCTCGGCTATACCAAACTTGTAAATTGCTTCAAATTTCAACAAGTGGTAGACTTCATAATCTTCGGTTAACTCATCTTGTAATTTGCTCAAAAAATTTCAACAAGTGTAAACATTCCTTGCTCCTTAATCATCATTCCTTCCCCCTGCATCTTCTCCCTGCCCCCTAATGTGAATATAAGTTGCACTTAGGATCACATTAGGGAAGTTGGCTTCGTGCCGTAGTCACAGACCTGATGTGTTCTTCTTTCGCCGATGTATTAAAACTTCTGGTATTTAATTCGCCCCCTTTAGACCCTCTTTCTCTTGGCCTCTGCAAACTATCATCGCTGTTTCTTGAAGCATTTATTCCTTTCACAATTCTGGTCACCACTTCTAGCGTGCACTTAGTGGTTCTGTTCTAACCAAAACGACGTTTGACTCCGGCGAATCTTTTGCCGAACTTGTAAATTCTCTCAGAATTTCAACAAGTGTTTAAGCCATTCTTCAGTCTCGATTTTAACTCTGCTTGTAAACTTTTCTCGGGTTTTAACATCATCTCGGCTTAACTTCGGTTAAGCATCATCTCAGTTTAACTTCGGTTAAACATCATCTCGGCTTAACTTCGGTTAAGCATCACCTCAGTTTAACTTCGGTTAAACATCATCTCGGCTTAACTTCGGTTAAGCATCATCTCGGCTTAACTTCGGTTAAGCATCATTCCTTCTTTGTCGTTTGTACTCTTGTACCTTTAGACAATGTAAGCTCTGCATATGGCCGATGTGCCCTTTGTTCTTGAATGTCTAATTTAACTTTCCTTCTTTGAATGCTTGTGCTTTTGTCTTTTCTTGATTGCCTTCGTATGATTCTATACTTAGAATATTCTGCGTGCCTTTCATTCTTTGCCTTCTTTGTGTAATCTTCTCGGGGTTACATACCTCGGGTATAATAACTACAAACTTTACTTCGGCAAGATACTGACCTGCAAACTTTTCATGAATTTCAACAAGTATATATACTTATAAACTTTTCTCAAATTTCAACAAGTGTTTAAACAAATTTCTCTTTAACCTGTAAATTGCTACAAATTTTAACAGACGATTAAAATATCATATATCGGCTTAACTTCACCTTTGCTACAAATTTCAACATGTAAAAACATCACCTCGGCTTAACTTCGGTTAAGCATCATCTCGTTTTTAACCAACTTGTAAATTGCTACAAATTTTAACAAGCGATAGACAATGATCTCGGTCTATCTTCAACTTGTAAATTGCTACAAATTTCAACAAGCGATAGACAATGATCTCGTTCTATCTTCAACTTGTAAATTGCTACAAATTTCAACAAGCGTTAAGGAATGGTTTCAGCTCAACAACTTGTAAATTGCTACAAATTTCAACAAGTGTTAAGGAATCTTTGTCAGCTTAACAACTTGTAAATTGCTACAAATTTCAACAAGCGTTAAGGAATGGTTTCAGCTCAACAACTTGTAAATTGCTACAAATTTCAACAAGTGTTAAGGAATCTTTGGTCTTAACTTCGGTTAAGAATCTTCTCGGCTTAACTACTGTTAAGCATCTTCTTGGCTTAACTTCGGTTAAGAATCTTCTCGGCTTAACTACAGTTAAGCATCTTCTCGGCCTAACTACTGTTAAGCATCTTCTCGGCTTAACTACAGTTAAGCATCTTCTTGGTTTAACTACAGTTAAACATCATCTCGGCTTAACTTCAGTTAAGCATTATCTTTGGATTTAGGCCGGGGTTTTCAACCCCGCCAACTTTAGTCTGATCTTGTGTGTTTCCTTTTTATCCTCTGGGATCTTAGATTTGCTCATTGTGCTCTTCTCTTCTCGGACTTAAGCTCCGAGATCTTATCTTCTTAGATCTGCTCACTCGGTTTGAGCTCTTCTTTTCTCGGACCTACTTATCTAGGCCGAGATCATGTCTTCTAGGATCCGGGATCTGGAGTCTGGGATCTGCTCACTTAGGCTGAGCTCTCGTCTTCTCGGGCCTACTTATCTAGGTCGAGATGATGTCTTCTCGGATCCGGGATCTGGAGTTTGGGATCTGCTCACTTAGGCTGAGCTCTCGTCTTCTCGGGCCTACTTATCTAGGCCGAGATGATGTCTTCTCGGATCCGGGATCTGGAATCCAGGATCTGCTCACTTAGGCTGAGCTCTTCTATACTTGAATGTCATCTCTTTGGGAGTGCTCATGCCCCTTGTCTTTGCATCCCTTCTGGAAGGGTCTTCGTTCATCCACAGGTATTTATCCTTCCATACCTGGAGGTCATCTTTGTTGTAGTATCCGCTTCGATCTGTTGTCTTTGATGCGTCACCTTCCTGGCCGGCGTCTTTCACTCCGTGACTCGGGTCACGAGTTTCTGCGTTGCGGTCGTCCCCTTCAGTGTCGAGGTCGATAGGCCTCCCACTCTCAACAGGAGTGTTTGTCTTCAATCTGATCCTTTTGTTCGTCACTGGCCATCTATTCTTCTTTCTTTCCCACAGACGGCGCCAAATTGTGTGAGTGATTTTCTGACCACACTGCCCGCTTAGTAACCAGCTGGAGAGCACTGGCAGAATAGATGGCACCTGACTGACCTACAACAGAAATATAAGAATCCCGCGGTGGTTTCGACCACCCGGGGGCACTCCGACGATCAAGTCAGTATATCTCTCAAAGATAAATCAAGTATTCAACTCACAAGTTTGAGTATCAAAAGCATACCTTAGACCCATGGGGGTGCCTCTCTTTTATAGCCAATACAATCCTAGTCCCAATAGGAGCCTGGCCCTAATGGACTCAGGATTACTGCTAATCTGGGACTCTCAGTGAGATTAGGATAAACTCTCTAAGAGTCTTATCTTTACCCAAACTGAAGTCTTCTCCCAATCTAGGACTCTTGTCCATATCCAGGTTGAGTTCCCTCTTCATTCTAGGACTCTTATCCCCTATCCGCTTATCTCGGATTCCGATATCTTCGGAGGTAACCTCGGCCTATCCGAGATAACCTCGGCACAACGGCGAAGACACGTGGCACCTCGGCTGACACGTCGGCGTCACCTTGCCACGTGTTGGTACTCAGAAAATATATCCCCACAGGTATCAAGGGCAATATCATCCATCAAAATCTATTTTCGTGATGTCAACATGCTTCTGTCAACAATTCCTAATGTTTATTTCATGGCAGAGGGTAACTGTTATGCGAATATAAATCTCGGGACACGGAATGTAATTTCTGAAATCTCAAAGAGAAATCTGCAATTTAATTAAATCTCAAGGGTGAAGATAATTTGTCCATAAAAATAAAAGCACCACTCTACCTATTTTTCTAATAATTAATTGTTTAAAACTTATTTAATTTATTTTTATTTAATAAACTGCAAGTAAAAATTGTGCAATGCAATCAATAGTATAAACCTAAAAGAGGGGTGTACTAATAGAACACAGCCCAATTAACATGCTGTCATGCTGATAAGTTGGGTGCATATATTTGTATAAGTGGATACGCACTCACAAGTGTATGTTTGTTGACTCATTCTTTCAAGTCTACAACCCAACCTACCAAATAATATAATAAATAAATTAATGTAATATATGGATAGAGGAATGAAAATAGGATAAGGAAATAAAACCAAACTTTTGCAGAACTTTTTGCTGGTTCAAAGGAAAGATTCTCTTGGGTATGGATAGTATTTGAGCCATCCAATTTGAAAATTATTTAGTGATTTTGAAACAAATATATATAGTGTTTGAATTTGTTTTTTTATTGATTAAAACAATAAAATTTATCACTTTTATACTACTTTTTATCTCAAGCTGCTTGTTCGTTATGCAAAATGAAAATTTTAAAAATAATGTATTCTTTTTATTTTAAAATATATATATATATATATATATATTTGTACTGAATTTTTATATTTTTTTACCAATTAAAAGATCTCTTTAAATACTTTTAGTTGGTAAAAAAATTAAAATTTTGGTATAGAAATATATTATTTTAAGGCCCTATTTGAAAACTTATTTAAAATAAAATTAAAAAATCATTACAAAATATCAAATCATTTTATACTTTTTCTTGTGTTTTTTGTCGGGACAAATAATTTGTGACGAAAGGGAGTATTAGAAGGTGTTTGGAATAATCTAAATAAATATATTTTTTGCTCTTGTATAAAAAAATATAAAAAATCAAAGAGATGATGTGACTAAATAATAATAATAATAAAGTACACTTTTACAAATTATGCTAAATAGTGCCTTATTTATTTATTTTTAAATAAGAAAAAATGTATTACAAAAGAGCCTTTTTCATAGATTCGTTTATTTTCCTCTATTATTATATTTTATTTATTTATTTTTTTTTCAACTATGGATTTTAGTATTTCAAGGAGGGTCGTCCACGAACCTAATTACATCATGGTATATGTCATTAGAGTCCTAAATTTACAATTTTCGTCCTTGGAATATACCTTCAATTCAATTAAGGTGGGTGAGCTAGCTAGGTGCTAAATCAACCCTCTACACCTTCTATTGGAAATTACGTAAGTTGGTGATGGCATTTATACTTGGATAACTAGATCCTTAATGAAGCCAACTGCCATTTTATTTAATTTTTATTTATTGACCAACAACCTTTTCAAAATGGGTTACAATCATGCTATTTCTCATAATATAGCATTCTTATTTTAATTCCCGATAAAGTGGAAAAGAAAGAATAGAGAGAGGATTGCGTGTCCACTTCTTCACATGTTCTATTTTATATTATTTGGGGTAGATTAAGAGTGCTCAATAAGTACTTCTAAGCATTTTTCAATGGGATTATATTCAAATTTTCATGTAAATAAGTATATCTTTTAATTTTTTATAAAAAGATATATAAAAAAGTAGATAAGTGATATTACTTAAAAAAGATAAGAAGTTTATTAACTTGCATAAAGTTCTAGTTTATGGACAAGATTGTGAAATTTCAAGTGTTTGCATAGTAATTGTATTTTTTAAAAAATTCTCAGATGGAATGGGTGTAATTTAACTTTTTTTTTTTAATAAATATTAAAATATATAGTATTGTTGTAAATTTTAACTCTAATTTAGATAAGGGTTTGTCATGGGATAAACCCTAAATTTAGATATTCTTGATTTTACTCCTCTTTAAGACGGTGGTTGAGGTGATTTATAGTCATGAGTAATTAGGAGTTGTTTGGTATATACTAAAAAATATTTTTTTTTTCTGTCAACTATGAAATTTTTAGTAAAAATATCAGATAGAGTTTGGTTTAATTTTTAAATTAATTTTTGGATTGAAAAATCAAAAAATCTATTTGGTAGAGCTTTCCAAAGTTAATTTCACCGCTTGGTATGAGGTAGGTGTTTGATTACAATTTCAAAAATTGATTTGACATCCACTTTTGCAAACACGTCTACTCGGTCATCCTCCTGGACGTCTGCCACATGTCTGGCCAGTTGACCGGAACAGTGTTCTTTTTTTTTTTTTTTTTTTTTTGACACCTATTATTTTATATTTTAAATAAAAAATATTTTCAAATTTTTTTTAAAATTTTTTTTTATGAGCTTTGAATAGAATTTTGGATTGTGTGTTTGGTTATGAGTTATAAGTTTTTGAATCAAATATCATATGTC
The DNA here is from genome assembly GCA_022316695.1 of Camellia oleifera. Classification (NCBI taxonomy): domain Eukaryota; kingdom Viridiplantae; phylum Streptophyta; class Magnoliopsida; order Ericales; family Theaceae; genus Camellia; species Camellia oleifera. The sequence goes on along the minus strand of CM039307.1, from coordinate 88,795,963 downwards.
ATATTAAAAATTTCAAACTCAATTCAAAACTCATAACCAAATAAATGTTTTACACTTAAATCATAATTTCAAAACTTACAAACTCAAAATACAACTCTATTATCAAATCATAATTCTAAAACTTTACCAAACGCTACCACTCACTCACTCACTCTCTCTCTCTCTCTCTCTCTCGTACATCAATGAATCATTTTTCTTTCTGTTTTCTTTTCTCTCGTTCTCTCACATTCTATACATCAATCAATTTTCTCTCTCACACTCATATACTCAACTAAAAAAAAATAAAAAAAAAATTACAAATCATTCTAAAATTATTTTTAAAACTCATAACCAAACAAGTTTTCAATTTTTAAAACTCTTTTCAAATACTTATCTTTCAAAATACAATTTAAAACTCAAAATTCTTTTTAAAAAGTAAGCCAAACGGATCCTTAATTTCTCAAATTTTTGTGTTTGGGAGCATGTGTATTTTTTGTTTTTTTTTTGATGACCCGAGAACCACTAATGCCGGCTCATTTATAACCCAACTCTACAAGGCAAATCGGAAGAAGACGCCGAGAAACCCACTCCTCACTCCCAATTTCAATCAAGGGTTATAAGAAGGTTAGTATAGGTTTCGAACCCATAACTTTAAATTATACACACCGTTATCTTACCAACTCATCTAAATCTTTGGATTAACATGTGAAGTTTCACACTTGGCAAAATTGTGAATTATAAAACTATGGAAGCTATGTGACTCTAGATCCATGCATTCATAATTACAAGTTACATATATCAATTAAAATCAAATGTAAATACGTTTTTAAGTCTTGTTTGTTTACTACATATAAAGGCCGAATATGAATGTGGAGTCAGATATAATATAAATTAGATCTTACATAGTATTTTTTTGTCTTTCTATATTCCGTGTTTAGTTATTCCGAATATGGAGAACATAGATAGTATATGATGCAAAAAGGAGATATGCACTCCTATGAAATTGTATATCTCCCACCGTCAGATATGACTCATTTTTCATCTAAAGATAATAAATAATCACTCTCTTCTTATTCCATCATATATTATATCTTAACCAAATATAGTATAAATGACCATGTAATATATATAACCTATCTTATATCCTATAATATGTTATGTACCATCTTATATCTTTAAGTATTGCATATTCTTATTAAACCCTTATATCGTCATCTTTTGAAAAGGCTAGTTTTTAGTTGAAATATCAAAAAATTATTATAAAAAGTCAACTCATTTTTTATTTTTTTATTTTTTACATATTTTTTGTAATAATTAAAAATATAATTCCCAAATAAGCCCTAAGGATATACCCGAACGTAGGCAAGGCGACAGTCTCCCAAAAAAAAAAAAAAAAAAAAAAACAAGGGCGCATGGAATAAAACTCAAAATCACATAATATAATGAGATAAAGAAATTTAAATTATGCAAATTTGAATTTGTGCAAACATATATGAAAAAGGAAGGAAAAAAAATTTATTTATTTATTTTGACCTATTTTGAAAACTTAATTAAAAGTTATTTTTTAATTTTTAACCTATTTTAAGTGATACCACCTTCTTATGTTTTTATATATTTTTTCAAAAAAATTAAAAAATTAATTTTTAACTTACTTTTTAAAACAAACCTATGTACCCAAATATATTTTATAATTTAAAATCCAAACGCAAAATATACCCGAATTTCCCGGAATTTCTCTATAACTGGTTAATGCCGGTAAGTTTCTTACATTTGGATTTAGATTAGACAAATGCGATAGAGACGGTCCACGCCCCACTCTCTCTCTCTCCAAAGCTGTCTCTCTCTCTCTCTCTCTCTCTCTCACTATATATACCTGCTACCGCTAACATGTACATTTTTTTCCTTCTTCTTCTTCTCGCTCTCCCCTTTCTTCTCTCTCCTCTTCTCTCCGATCACTTTCCGGCGAAATCACCGCCGGCGTCGTACCGTTCATCCGCCGGAAAATCTCATCCTCCGCCATCTGAGCTATCCAAGGTCTCACTCTCTCTCTCTCTCTCTCTCTCTCTCTCTCTCTCTCTCTCTAAGCTTTTGATAAATGTGTTATTCGTGATTTCGGGCAATGAACCTATAGATCTGGTTTGTCCGTTACAAACTACTCAATTTGCGCCATTTCCTCTTTAAAAGTGTATTTAGTTACGGCTTTTGTTAGGATTTGATTTCTTTGTTTGACTTTATATATAGCTGTGTTTACATATATATGCTTAGATTATTTATTATTATTATTTATTACTGGATCTCGATTTTCTGTCATACGCTTCTTGAGTTCGTGTGACGATATGACAATGTAGTTTATTTTCTAAAAGATGTGATCTTATGTAATGTTTATTTCGGATAACTTATCCGAAACGAATTTATTGTTGTAATTAAATTCCTTTTAGTTTTGTTTGATGAATGTAACTATAAAATTTTAACATTTTTTTCCCCCAATTCTTTCCATAATTAGAAAATTATGCTTCAATTATGCTTGTGGATAGAAGATTTTAACCTGTTAGTTATTTTATTTTTTTATTATCAATCACAATTAGATGTTTGTTATATTACTTCAATTATTTTTCTGAATTTGTAAATTTTGTTGATAGACAATTTTTTATTTATTTATTTTTATTTTTTATTTTACTGTTGTAAAGCTTCATTATTTGTCATTGGTCTGTCTACTTTCAGGTGTTGTTAGATATGATTTTCTCTGAATGTTTGTATATATATATACAGGAACCTTTTCCCTCTAAATGTGTATCTGTTTTTGATGCAGGATATCTTTAACTGGAAGAGCTGAGAAATATGGATGTTACTAAGGAGTATGGGCTTAGAAATGTGAGTTCTCACTGCTCAATCGCTGAAATAGACGATTATGATCTCTCGAAGCTTCTTGAGAAGCCGAGGATCAACATAGAGAGGCAGAGATCCTTTGATGAGAGGTCACTTAGCGAGTTGTCAATTGGCCTATCAAGAGCCCTAGATAACTTTGAGATCGCATACTCACCTGTTGGACGGTCAGTATTGGATACTCCTGCTTCATCAACTCGGAACTCTTTTGAGCCGCACCCAATGGTTGCTGAAGCCTGGGAAGCTCTTCGCCGATCTTTGGTGTTCTTCCGGGGCCAACCTGTTGGCACAATTGCTGCGTATGACCATGCTTCAGAGGAGGTTCTTAATTATGATCAGGTATAAGGTTTTAACCAAACACTTCGAACACATTAATCTTTGGAAAATGTTGGCTTTGAAACTTTAAGGTGCAATATGTGATGAAATCTGGTCAATTAATATTTGGAAGATATTGATATCTAAATTGGCATTAGACTAGAAATGCAGTAACCTGAGATTGACATTGGTTAAAGTTGGGTTGATTTTGATATTGGAGTTTGAATGAATTTGAAATTGTCCAATTTTTGTTTACTGTCTAGGTTTTTGTACGAGATTTTGTACCAAGTGCTCTGGCCTTTCTAATGAATGGTGAGCCCGATATAGTTAAGAACTTTCTACTAAAGACACTACAGCTTCAAGGGTGGGAAAAGAGAATTGACAGATTCAAGCTTGGGGAAGGGGCAATGCCAGCTAGTTTCAAAGTTCTTCATGATCCAGTTCGTAAATCAGATACTATAGCAGCAGATTTTGGTGAGAGTGCAATTGGAAGAGTTGCTCCGGTTGACTCTGGATTCTGGTGGATTATTCTGCTGCGTGCATATACAAAGTCTACTGGAGACCTAACTCTGGCTGAAACACCAGAGTGCCAAAAGGGAATGAGGCTCATTCTGGCCCTGTGTCTATCAGAGGGATTTGATACATTTCCAACTCTGCTATGTGCTGATGGATGTTCAATGATTGATCGAAGAATGGTAAGATACCTTGTGATCTAGTTTTAATAATACTGTCGAAGTTCTTATACACATGAATCAAAATGTTTGTGATGCTTCGCTCTTCCAAGACCAATCTAAGTATTCCGTTTTATCATTATTACTAAAATTAGATCTGAGGGTGAAAAACTTGGGATTTGACGTAATTTTCCACAATTCAAATTTGTTTTGCAAATGAAAGTAAGTCTCTCAACTCTCAGCCATGAACTAATTCACTTGATGCCAGCAACAAGTCCTTCTCTGTTGGTGTTTGTAAGCTTGATGAATCTGATAGTTTGTCTGGACCTACAAATGAGGGCAATTTGTAATGGCTTTCACTTGGACATTTGTTTAGCTTAAAAATTCCCAATGTTATTCTCTGTGTTGGATGTATATCAGTCGAGGAGAATCCTCCACGTGAATCATCGTCATGCTTTGACTGTCAAATAAAAATCATATTTTACCGTAACTGAAGTTAATAGATGGAGTAAAGTGGATGATGTTCTAAACAATAATTTCATGAGTCAGAACTTTTCAAAATATGAATATATGTAAGCTTATTACGTGTTAACTATTATTTGGTTCAGGAATAAAATGTTCCAGATTTGTTATGCCAAAACATACCTGGAAGAGTCACTCCCTGTTGGGAATGCAGCCTGATATTATGCATTGCCCACTACCATGGCAGTGATGTTCTTAACGTTCTTCTTCTTGTTGTTGCTGATTTTTCACTTCTTCCCATGGTTGCTTACCTTTAGGATGCTACATAAAATATTTGGATAAATTACAAATACACCCCCTGAAGTTTGATTAAAATACAAATCATCCCCTGTGGTTTTGGAAATTACATTATACCCTTGAGGTTTCTAATTTCGTAACAAATTACCCCTTTTATTAATAAATCATGAAGTCAATTAACAGTTTTTAATGATATTAGAAATATGTTTCAATTAATAATTTAGATAATTTTATTATTGTATTAGAGAGCAATTATGAATTTCATTTTTTTAGTTAATTTTGTTAAATAAAAATTTCTGACAAGGGGGTATTTGTAATTTTCGAAACCATGGGGAGCAATCTATATTTTTAGCAAGCCTCAGGGGGTGTATTTGTAATTTACCCTAAATATCTTATTGTTAGTTCTCAGGCTTTTGATTGAACATTCTGTTTTGGATTATATGTTCCATCTCAATGTTACTTAATGGACTGAAGTTGAATTGTACTTTTTGTGTCTGGTCATCATTCCACGAGCGCATTCCTATGTACAAAATTCAAATTAGGAAAATGTGTTTGCAATGCTTCATTTACTCTCATGTGGCTGCTGCATTCTGTTGATTTTGCTTCTTATTGGGCAACTATACTAAACATATGGGTTCCTGTGACTGTTAAAGTGAGACTTTTACTAGTGATTTGATTCGTATTGGTGCTTCTTATCTCTCTAGTCGTTTTGTTTTAAGAATCAAATTGTCCTTCTCCCTTGCAAGAGAGCTGATCTTTTAATTGGTATTGAGCTTAAGATGAAGAAATGTTGAGGATTCTTGTCAGGAATATTATCTCCATCATATAGAACGGTTGATTGTGATTTTGAAATTCAATATTGTTCTTTTCTTTCTTTTTAAAATTTTTTTAATCTGCAGTTGTAGGCAATCTGTAGGTACAATATCTTTCATGTAGATGTAGCAATGGTGATTAATATCATACACTAGTAAAACCATGTAGTTTTGTTTGCCCTAGCATTTAAAAGGCACAACTTCAAGAAATAGAGTCATGACTGATGGGAAATGGAGTTTCGAACAAAAAGTGTGTTTTGAGACTTTTGTGAAATTTCTAAAATAAACCTTTGTCATGAGGTGAAGCAAATCATTTTAAATGCTGCGAGTAATAAGCTAATGTCATTAAGTTCAATTGTATGCAAAAATTAGTAGTATACAAGCAAGTGATCCATGTTTAAGGTAATATGAGCACTCATTTCTTGGGATTATTGCAAGTATTTATCCTAGCAGTGGTCATTCTGTCAGGTAGCATGAATATTACAAGTATATTATAGCATTCAAGTCAAGTGATCCACGTACCTACCAATGATCATTATGTAGGTGTTCCTTGAATGTTGTTTTGGACTATTTTTTTGTTAATAATGTAAATAGAAGAAATTAACTTTATTTTTACAGGAATATATATGGAATGGGATACTAAATGGCATGAGCAAGTAATTATAAATTTTTACAAGCAATAAAATTAGCTCTTAGGCCATACTCACTAACTAATAGAAACCTGAAAATTTCTAGAAATCATTATAGGAGTCTTATTAAGAACAAGAAATCTCTTCATTTAATGGAAGTGAATCAAACGATTGTAAATGTTTTACAAGGCTTTTTCATAAGTACTATTTTAACTTTATTATTACACAGAGTTCTAATGAACACAATGCTTTTCTGAAACTATTAAGGTCGAACTAATTCTATACAAGGACTTGATAAAATAACTCATATTTGGACACCATGCTAAACCTAGATCCTATCAAATTCAGAAGACCAAATTACAAAACACACCTTGTGGGGTTTAGGGTTAATCTCAATTTAGGTCTAGCATTTACAATTTTGCAATATAGTCCTTCAACTTAAGATATTGTGTCAATCTAGTCGAGCCGTCACACACTGTTAGCAACTTGGACAAAAAATGATCACCTACGCTGCATGTGTGCTTTGTGGAGGGCAATTTAGTAAAATTTTCTATAGTCCATCAAACCCAATCCATATTTACGACCCAACTTTCTCTCTCTCTCTCTCTCTCTCTCTCTCCACCATTGTAGAACTCCATATATTTAAAAAAAATGGAAGGATTGAATAAAAAATATCAATATATTAAAATTCATTTTTGCTTGTGATTTGAGAAGTTTAAATTGAGAGATTTATTATAGATAAGTGTTATATATCTATATAAGTTTTTGAATGTCGACCCTAACTAGAATTCCTAGAGCCGCCACCTGTTGTGTTTAGAACTAAACCTGATATTGGTCCAGTCCAGTGAGGAATGTTCATTTGGATCCTTGGTTCTACTCTAGGTCTATCATTTGGATGGCTTGATAATTAGATACAAAATAATTTTAAATTGGTTTATGTGCAGTATTTCTATATGTAGCTTAAACTGAAGTAAACATTTGCCTGTTGCATCTTTTATACTTTTGGCTCAGGAGCATTTCCTTTTTGTTTAGATTCTTTTGTAGTGTATTTGTGGGACTTCCTTTTCTTTTTTTCTTTTTTTCCTGGATAGTTACGTGGCCTCTCTTGTATACATCATGTGTACTTAGGGTATGCATCTTTTTTTGGTCCTTTCTATTGAAAGACATTTTTATCATAAAGAGGCTATAAGCTATTGATAAAGTAGAGGTACAGTAGTGGACATGGCAGTTCATGTGATCCAAGATATGGTGGTTTAAGTTTTCTTAAGCATCATTTCAATGGTTTTAACAATTGAAATAGGCAAGTTTAATGGTTTCATAAGATTTGCTTGTAATAATGTGAGTAAAGTGTTTCAATAAACTTTCTGGATTTTCAATTTCACCAGTGTGACTGGCCAGTCTGGTTCAGCCCTGATAATACTGATTGCAAGATAATTCACTGCATTTTTTTTATTGTCAGGATAATTCACTGCTTTATTGCATTCATCATAACACAATGCAGAGGCCAATTCACATATCAAAGGAGTAACATATTTATTATTTATCAAAAAAAAAAAAAAAAAAAAGGAGAAACATATTTATTGAGTTGTATTATTATTCAATCCTTTACTGACACTTTAGTAGTTTTAATTTCCAAAAAGAAGGAAAAAAAAAGTAATAAACCCTTGAGCTGTATTAGTCAATCATTTACTGAAACTTGGTTCAGTTTTAATGTACAAAAAGAAAGAAAAAAGTAATAATTACAGTGTACCTTCACTCTTCTTTCATTTATAATTATTGAATCACTTTAAGAGCTTTGTATTATTCCCCAGAATCTACATATTGGCATATCCTAATGGGAGGTATTCATTTTTCAGGGTGTTTATGGTTATCCTATTGAGATTCAAGCACTTTTCTTTATGGCATTGAGATGTTCTTTGTCAATGCTGAAACATGATGCAGAGGGGAAAGAGTTTGTGGAGAGAATAGTAAAGCGCTTGCACGCTTTGAGTTATCACATGCGAAGTTATTTCTGGCTTGATTTCCAACAATTAAATGACATATACCGCTATAAAACAGAGGAGTATTCTCATACAGCAGTAAATAAGTTTAATGTTATTCCTGATTCAATCCCAGAATGGGTGTTTGATTTTATGCCAATACGCGGTGGCTATTTTATTGGCAATGTTAGCCCAGCAAGGATGGATTTTCGATGGTTTGCTTTAGGTAATTGTATTGCTATTTTGTCTTCTTTGGCGACTCCTGAGCAATCTGCTGCTATTATGGATCTTATAGAAGCACGCTGGGAAGAGTTGGTTGGAGAAATGCCTTTGAAGATATGCTATCCTGCAATAGAAAGTCATGAATGGCGAATTGTAACTGGTTGTGATCCAAAGAATACCAGATGGAGCTACCATAATGGAGGATCTTGGCCAGGTTCTTCCATACTTGTCATTCATTCTGATCTAATGTTTTTACTTTCTGCCATTTGATTATAAATATGACATTGATGATGCGAAACACTTCTTGCTATTGTGTATTGCTGCGAATAGTGTTCAAGGTGGACAGCACAACATAGCTGGGATGAGTATTAAACCTTAGCTTGTAGAACTCTTTCTGCCTTGGCCAAATTGTATATAGTCATCACGATCTTAACGGCCCAACATAGTCAGAATTAGTCCATGGCAAATTTAGCGTCGAACTCACTAATTAATGATTTGGGTTAATGAATTTTTTTCCTGTGGGCAAGAGTTATATGTCCCATGTGACTCCGAGATAAGACTTTGTTAACTCTCATGAACACTTCTTATTTATCCAGTTTGATTTTTACCTGAAGCCCACTGCGAGGCAATGGTTGAGGTTTTGTATCCTAATTTTGTTAACCTCTAAGAGACTTCAGGATAATAAGATTTATGTAAATAGTCACTCTTATTTGCCTAATGCTTTTTTATTTATTTGTTTACCTGAGCTGCTATGCCTGGTGGTTGAGGCTTTTATGCCTTTCTTTGAACACAAATTCACAATTGGCTGTCAGGATGTCAAGATCATACTCGCTTACCCTTTACAATAATTGCCAATATATTAGAATTGATTTAATGTCTACCCCTTTCTCTGAATGATATGTATTTTTTGTGACCTTTTTTTTTTTTTTGTTAAAGAAAAAAAAAAAAAAAAAATATTTTGTAAAACAAAACACAAGTCATTAATGGGTTACCACTTTGACTGTCAATTTCCAACATTGGACTCCAAGTTTATCATTTACTGTGGTGTAATGACTATGGGGGGACACTGCATGAATGCCTTCCAAATATTTTCATAATTTGTTCAATTCCATGCATTTCTGATTGATAGATAGGGAGATATACAGATATTTACCACCGTTGGAATTTTTTTGAACTTCCAAAGAAATACAGAATTTATTGTATTTTTGTTAAATATGTCAATAAATCCCTCAAGAAAGCCCTAGAAAGTTAGCATTTCTAAGCAGAATACACATGTTCTTACCTCTTAAATTTTACTTTCCTGCATTGTACCCCATTCATTTTTCCTTATGGATTCCGGGTTGACAGTGTTTAGAAAACAAAGTTTCTCGTACTTTTTAATTATGTGTTGGTTCCCCAATTAATGTCTGAACTAACCTATTCCCCTGTTGCATCATTTTTTTGCTTTTCCCTCTCCTATATCGAATGCAGTGCTTTTGTGGTTGGTAACTGCTGCCTGCATCAAAACGGGACGGCCTCAAATTGCCAGACGAGCAATTGATCTTGCCGAGAGCCGTCTGCTCAAAGACAGCTGGCCGGAATATTATGATGGGACACGAGGGAGATACGTTGGTAAACAAGCACGGAAATATCAGACTTGGTCGATAGCTGGATATTTGGTGGCAAAGATGATGTTGGAGGATCCCTCTCATTTGGGGATGATCTCCCTTGAAGAGGACAAGCAGATGAAGCCTATGCTTAAAAGATCATCCTCTTGGAATTGCTGAAAAAGCAGGACAACATAGAAACAAAAGAGTAGAGTTAAAAAAAAAAAAAAAAAAAAAAAGGTGAGTGATCTTCTTGTTATTTATAACAGAAAAAAAAAAAAAAAATTTAAAATCAATTTAACAAAAAAACACTATTCTTTGGCAAAATTTCTATTGTAGGTTTGTTTTTTGAGTTTGGTTTTGTGTAAATTAGGATCTGCCAAACTAAGCATCTTTGTTTCTTTCTCAAATAAGAGACACATTTTGATATTTTGTGATTTGAAAGGCATTTTGGAAATGCTATGCAAAAACAAACTCAGGATAATGTTTCCACTCAATCTCTATGAACTTTTTTGCTTTCAAATTTAATCATGTCACATGGTTTTGGGTATTTTCTTTTGAGTTTACTTTTATCTTTTATTTTGTTAGGACGCCCACGTGTCTATTTTGTGCTTTTATATCTTAAAATTTTATAGAACTCGGACAAAGTGAAGTTTTTTAAAAATTGAAGAATAGTAAATATGTATATATATATAAAGTTTTGGACTTGCTTGGCCGGGCCACATTTCGGGTCACGAGCTGTGGGGTTGGTTTGGGTTTTTCTAGTCGGGTTTAAAAAGCTTAGGTCCAAGACATACGCAATAAAAAAAAGATGAATAAGAGCAAATGCGTTGCATGGGGGTATAAAGTTGAATTTCATAAAGAAAAATAATTATTGAAATAATAGTGGGGGTGTGGTGGAGTTGACTGACCCATAGTAAGTAATGAACATAAATTATTTATTAAGTTTAGGTTGGCAAATTTATTCAAAAAAATAATAAATAAATAAACAAGAAACAGTAATGAAATGCAAGGGTGTTAGTGGGGAGGGCAAGTGGGGGCTTGGTGTTGGGATGAGCTGTCCTTTTGCTTGCATTGCATTAGATGCTGTCATCTGAGCTGTCCTGTATCTGCCCTAAATTCCAATTGGAATCCCATGTGAATAAAAGGTGGTGATTCATCTCACTAATTTTTGGACCACTAATAATATTAATGAATTAAAAAAAAAAAAAAAAAAACTCAAGCCAAAATATCACATCATTTTGGTGAGGCCCCCTGTGTCACATCATTAGTGATGCTCTAGTGTTCCTAATTTAGAGCTCTAAAACATTATTGGTGAATAAATGCTAGGACCTCGTATGGTTGATATTAAATTTATTTAATATGAGATTTATGTGTAAAATAAATTTAAATTATAAGATGATAATTTTGAATAATTTTTAAATAGTTAAATTTGAATTTGTAATATTAAAAAGTTTAAGTACCCAAAAATTTGTGCTAGAAATATACCCAAATTAAGAATGAAAGGTTGAGATTGAATGATGTGTCATGGGATTGAGTGCATATATAAATTAAATCTGAAATATTTTTAAATAAATTTCTATATAATTATTAGTTGGTAGCATTATTGTTACCTTATTGGTCGTCCTCCCCAGTCTCCATCTTCCACTCTTCTTGAGTATTTTACCAAATTCAAAGACTTTACAAAACTTAACTACCAAACTCAGGTTCTTTTGGACAATAATTATTATTATTAAATCAGATGTTTATGACTTTAAATTTAAAATTGTATTTCAACCTAGTTCATTAAAATCATGCACGACTTTAATTAATTTATTATGAAATTTAATATAATCTTATTTTCAAAACTTGATTTTAAGATTAAAATTAACTATATCAAACAACATGAGTTTTAAATAATAATAATAAATTCAAAAAAAAAAAACTTTCAATAAATAAATTTAAAAAAAACTTGGATTTGTATGAAGAGAAAAAAATTATGTACCATCATCTGCGTCAATGCTACACAACATCTAAATCGTTGATGGATTTGGGGAGTGTGTTGTGCTTTATGGTACAACACACACGTTATGAGGTTTAGTGGGGATGTGTCGTGAGCCTATTTTGATGATCTAAGCCATTTATATTTAGGGTTGGACAGAGACAAGGCGGGCAAGGCCGCCGCCTCAGGCCCCCAAATTATGTCTAAAAAATAGGGTCCCTGAAATAATTTCAATCTTAAATTATGTTTGATTAATTATTTCAATATTAAGTTATGTTTGATTTATTAAAATAAAGTTGAATAGAGTAATCATTCTATTATAATATCCATTTTTACGTTTGATTTACTAAAAGAGATTTTAAACAAAATAATCATTCACCACTGTGAGGGAAAAGTAATTTCATAAAAAGACTAAGGAATATTCATTCCATTCAATTCAATTTCATTTTAGCAAACCAAACACTACATTATAGTATTAGTTGTTTAAAAATGAAGATTTAAACAAACATTTTTTTTTTTTAACTTGATTTAAACAAACAATTGAATTGGTGAATTATTTAAAAATAGTTGATGGTTGTTTGATAAATGTGTGAATTATTTATAGAATATTGTTTGACTATACGAGTTATAATTACTTTTGGAGAAATAATTTTTTAAAGTTGAATTTAATCAAATTTTATAATTTAATTTAGGGTAAATTACACTTTTACCCCCTGTGGTTTGCCCAAAAAACACGGAGCTTCCCTGTAGTTTCATTTGTAACACTTAAACCCCTAAACTTAATATCAAATTGTAATTTTTGACAGATCCGTTTATTTAACCAGAGCGTGAGATTTACGAACATAAAAGTGTAAGCAACACTCTTCCCTACCAAAAATGTTACATTCTTGGACCAAAACACCCTTTCTCTCTCCCTTCATTATATAAATATGCAACATACACATTGAGGCCTTTGAAATTGCCCAGATATATGGTACCCACCATTCGAGTATTGCGTATCATAGTGTAGTCAGAATCTGTGCCCAGGTGATAATGGCGAAGGAAGTATCCGACGAAAGAACAAAGACGATCATTGGTTCTTGTTTATCGCAAATCACACCAGCCGCAGAAGAAGTGATTGCGAGCAATGAAGATCTTCTCACAGAGATTCTCTTACGCGTAACTGCCAAATTCCTAATCAGATTCAAGTCCGTCTCCAAGAATTGGCTCAATCTCATCTCTGAATCTCGCTTTGCCTCGAACCACTCTTGTCGAAATTGCAATTCCTCGATGATCTCTGGTTTATACTTCCACCACGGCTATTCGAATCCAAAGTACCAGGTTTACTCTGTCTCACTTCACGGCCACCCAAATCGCAATCTTCCCACACTCTCCTTCCTCGATTTTGTTGGAGGAGATTATCCATTTAGGATTAAAAACTCTTGTAATGGCTTACTGTTGTGTGAGAATGGTGGATTTGTTATTGGTAATCATTATACAAAAAGTTACATTGTTTGTAATCCGACCACCTAGAAATTCACTCTACTTCCTCAACTTGATTGTCCTCAACTTGAACCATTGGGGTTATACTTGGCTTTTGATTCTTCAAAATCATCTAACTACAAAGTTGTTTTGTATAATTGTTTACATAATTGTTATCGGTTGGGCAATCATTTTGATATATACTCTTCGGAGAGTGCGTCTTTGTCACGACCCAAACCTGCCCCTATGGGTTTAGCACCGTAACCGGCCAGTAATCCGAGATTACCGAAGGCCTGCTTAATAGTAATACAGTAATACAGAGTATAGGGGCCTGGCGGAAGCCAATACAGTAAATAAACAATGTCCAATGAGCTGTGAGAGTCTGTATGCAAAAAGATTTTTCATACATATAGACATTCGGTACAGAAACAGTATATATATATATGTACAATCATTCAGTAGACAGGGACCTAATCCCTACTAACGGTACAGTACAGTGCAAAACAAACAGTCCATACGGTAGTACATAACAGGTACAAAGACAAACGGGGGATTAAGACACCCCTAAGCCATGGCTTGACAGGCTCGAAACCTCGCAGTGAGGCACAACGGTTGGCTTGACAAGACTGGAGTTTACCTCGACGTTTCTAGCTTTGATCCGGTGCTTGTACACCTACATATATATATGAGCAGTGAGTTAAAGCCCAGTGAATAACATAATGCGTAAAGAGGTTTAGAATGAATATCCTTACAGTAATAGAAACAGTTCATTAAATCAATATATCAGTTGTTCAGTACAGTAAACAGTCATATGTGGTATATCCATTAGCGTAACAGTACAGTAAACAATAGGTCTAAAAAGACTGAACAGTAAATGATGGCCATCAATCAGTAAACAGTAGTGGTTCCAACAAGGGAACCGACAGAGATCTCTATAACAGTAACAGTCAGTAACAGTAGTTGCTAAGGATGCCACAATACAGTTCAGAATATAGGACATACATTTATTCAATTAACAATATTAGTTCAGAAACAGTACAGTTCAATTGTTCAGAAGATAATCATTTTTGAACATATCTTTACACAATTGTTACTCACAGAGTTCTGGGCTACAGTAAGGCTAGAACGCGTCTCCAGTCGCCAACCCTACACAGTTTACAGATCGAACACACACTAAGCTACATAGTTGGGAAAGATAATAACTTAACCTCTAATTGCCTCGGTGTGTTCTACATCTATATCCTCATTAAGATGTCTTAAACTAGGCCTAAGAATGCCTAGGATGAAATGAGGATGCAAAGATGCACTTTAAAAGCATTTTCAAAATTTTTAGAAAACAGAGGTCCCGCTCGAGCGTAGGTTTCCCCGCTCGAGCGTAAAGGCAAACAAAATACTCCGCTCGAGCGGACTGTGAAACATGCCAAAAGTACTGGATGCTCGAAAATCACGCTCGATGGGCGCTCGATAGCCGCTCGAGCGTAAGACACAAGGTCCCGCTCGAGCGGCAATTCTTTCGCTCGAGCGGTCTTCAAAACAGTGCAAAGTACTGGGAGTACGAATTTCCCGCTCGAGTGCCACTTTCCCCGCTCGAGTAGGAGTCCAAATTTTGGAATTTCCAGATTTGAACTTCCAAGCTCAAATCAAGTTTAAATGCATTAAAATCAATTCTCTTGGGCTGAAAACCTGGAAAACACTTGTAAACACATGATATTATATGTTTCAAAGATCAATTTGTAAAATTAAAGCCCAAGAGTTGTTCAATTGAACTCATTTTCAAACCAATTTTCATGAACATGAAGATCATGCAAACATGCATGAATTTCAAACAATTTACAAGCTTCAAAACATGCTTTAATGAGCCAATCCTTTTCAAAACAAGATGAAATCATGGTCTACTCTCGAAACATGGACATGCATGTGAGGAATTATGAACTATAACTTCAAAACTTCAATATACACATGCATGCAAGAATAGAGCTACAATCCAACATGCTAGAACCAATTCATGACTTAACTCTTTAAACTACCATGATTCATGCTAGAAGGAACTTAAATGCACAATCAAAAGGATGAAATTCATACCTAGGTTCCTCAATTCCAAGTCTAGAGGCTCAAGAAGGTAAATCTCCTACAATTTCTTCCAATCTCCAAGCAAATCAACAAGTTGAACTCAATCTCTCACTTTCTCTCTCTCTAGTTTGGTTGTGGTGTTCAAAATTGGCTGATGAAATGTTGGCTAAGTGTATAACAAAGCCTCAAGTATAGCTCATGTAGTAGGCCACTCAATGGCAAAATCGTAAATATGCCAAACTATGAGATTTATCTTATTTTAATCTAATTTAATCATACCAAATCAGTTTTTAATTAAATATACCATAAAATCATATAAAATCTAATTAACGCAGAACATCAATCGTTTTCATATTTGGCCGTCGATAAGGCCTTCAATTAGCAGTTTAAACATAAAAATATGAATAGATAATTAAACAATCAAACAGATAGGAGTGCATTTAAACAGATACAATCAATCAATCAGTCTCAGGTTTCAGTCAGTCAGTCCAGTATTTTATTCAGTTCAATTACCCTTTATAATCAGTCCCAGTTTAACAGTAATCAGTAGTTTATCGGTAAACAGTGATGATGGTTGTTACAGTCTTGGAAACGGATTGATGTCAGTGAACCACTAGGTGTTGAAGGGGTAGTGTAATGAACCTTGGTTGTGAAAATGGGTGAAGGAGGTGGGTTTGGTGTTGAAATGTGGTGGTGATATGGTGCTCATGGTGAGAGAGTAGATGGAGAGAGAGATACGAAATAATACAAATGAAATGACTGAGTAGAAAATATCTAAGGGCATTTATGACTTTTATTACTTCTGTTACGTCCGTTCAAAATTACAATTTGGTATTAAGTTTAAGGGTTTAAGTGTTACAAATGAAACTACAGGGAGGCTCCCTGTTTTTTGGGCAAACCACAGGGGGTTAAAATGTAATTTACCCTTTAATTTACTACATTAGGAAAGATTGCGAATAAATTAATAGTGTTAACAATTGAAAATTTTCAAAATTTATCTCAATAATTATGATTTACGCCAATAATCATGTGTACTGAGAGGGTAATTTGCGCCGTCCTGCTGTACAAATGGGCTGAGCTAAGGTTTCATAGACAACCGGGTTTAGGCTGAGCTAAATGTGTTTGGGCCTCGGATGTGGGCTAAGGTTGGGTTAACTTTGTTGTCATTTAGTGGTGCTCAGGCGAGGTAGGTTAGACCGAGTTATCCTTAGATGACCGGTTAAGCGCAATTGGGTGTATGGCATTGGCCGGGCTAGTTTGAGTACTGCATAATGTTAGCATGGTGGTGTGTCGCGCTGGGTTTGCGCGGTGCTGTATGTTGCTTGGTTGTCTCAAGAACTAGCAAGGCAAAGGTAGTACAGTTGTTCGGTTAAATGCCGTGCAAAGAGTTGTGCCATTTCTTTTGGCTTGCACTAATTAGAGTGCGAAAGGATAAGCCATATCCTTTTAGGAATGTGATTCCTAGTTAGTAGGACTCTGCGAAAGGGAATTAGAGTTTTACTAGGATTTTGCCATGCAAAACTTATAAAAGCTCAGAGCCAATCTAATATTAGCTATTGCAATTTTTGGTACTTAAATTCACAAAGCTTTTCCTCTTTATTAATCCTAATTGCTAACTTAGGCATTAGAGGGGTTTTCCATCACACACTTATCGGTAAACTCATGTGTTTTATGATTTCAGGCCATATGATGACTTTTGGAGAGCGTAAGCTTGATCAATAGGATTATACAAGTGATAAATATTTCATGCTTGTACAATTGGCATTGTCTGTGGGAATTTTACAGAACAAACCTTTTGATCAAGCTCTCTTCCACAATTTTAATGGCATACAATGAAGATCCGCCACTTTCCGCCGTCGGTAACCAAACACTAGAAGCTAATAGGAGGCACAAAGATTTTCCTCCTACCCCTTCTATGATAGAATTGGACCCTCAGAGAAAGAACCCTCACAAGAATGTGTAAGATAAGCGCGCCCAGAGCCCCCGAGTTCTCGAAGCCCAGATAGGCAAAGATGACGAAGAATGTCCAATACCTAAGGCATGGAGAACAGAATTATGGAGCATGATGAGATAATAAAGAACATGGCAGCGAACGTGGAACTTCTGAGGCTCTAGGTGAGAAGAAAATGTGTTGCTGTAGTGGAAATTGACAATGAACGCACCCAATCTCATCATTTTGGGTACCAAAATAGACATACTACGCTTGTACCTCTAAGTAGAAAAAATTACAGAATGGGTAATTCTTAATCATCGAGATCTGTGAGATCTCGATCACATCATTCTAGATCTGTGAGATTGATGACGAAGGAGTCGTATTCTCAAGGGAGTAGCTATCGCCTTTTGTGTACTCATTGGACCTTATCCATCTATTAAGAATTGCCCAGATCAAAGGACTTGCGGACAGTCTTTGACGAGATGGCTTGAAGGCGAGAAGTTGCCCAAGCAAGCCATCCACATAGGGGGCCAACCTTGCAGAGGTTGACCTCTATGATGCATGACAATACCATGCGTTGCTTATGACCTAGTGAACAGAGTACTGGCGAGACTATAGAGTATGGCGTTCTTGTAGAAGATTGAGAACACACTGCTTTCCCCAAGTTTTAACCAACCAAAGTTTTCTATCTACAATGAGAAGTTAGATCCTTACATGCATCTTAGCCACTTTTGACAAGTTATGGCTATTCACAAAAGGAACGATGCCTTGATGTGCATCTTGTTTCCGTCAAGCCTGGGAGATTTGGGCTTGACTTGGTTTGAAAAATTGGCCATAGGTAGCGTTGCTTCTTGGGTGCATCTTGTTGAGGCATTTATTACCAGATTCAAAACAAACACCAAGACGCCTAATGAGGTCGATCACTTGCTAGCCATTGACATGGGTGAGTAGGAGGCATTCAATAAGATTGGTGAATGTCCTTTCAACATTACTATTGCTCAATATAGGCCCGGTTTACCAGTTAAGTATAAATTGAGAGACTAACTAACCATTATGCCCCCTAACCATGGAGACTTTGATGGAAAGGGTTAACTACCACATTAGGGTGGAGGAAGATATTGCTTGGCCGAAGGTGAAACCAAGCACGATTGTGGCGGACAAAAAGGCCACTACTAAAGTCAATACGGTTAGAAATAATAGGATGCAAGGCGATAACTACAATAAGAACCATAATAACAACTGAGGTGATCCTTATTTGAATGACGAAGAGGTGAAAGAGAGGATTAAAAGTTTGCATCGCCATCACTACAGTATTCAATAGGCCTATTTACCATATCTTCAGCGAGATACGAAACGAGCCATATGTTAGATGGCCGACCAAATTAGGAGAAGCGTAGCGAGGTTACAATGAAAAGTACCGTTGCACTTATCATGATAAAAGAGCCGAACTAAGGATTTTGTGCTGTTCAAACAACACTTGGAAGAATTGGTGGTGGTGGGACACTTAGACCATTACATTGAAAGTAGAGTAAGGGCAGCCTCCCAAAATCAAGACATGTTGAATGAATTGCCCTTAGATGCCCCTTCTCAAGGAGTCGTCAATGTGATCCATGGGATCATTAAGCGTGAGTGAGTTTGCTAGTTTAGAGGCATGATAAAGAAGGCTGAACATATGAGGGAAGTTCTCAATGTCCAACCAACTTTCAAGAGGGGAAAGACAGAAGAGAAGAATGTGATCTCATTCTCTGAAAAGGATTTGGCAAGACTCTAGAATCCCCACAACAATGCCCTAGTGGTAACTTTGCGTGTCAAGGTCTTTGACATCAAGATGATCTTGATCGACTGAGGCAGCTTGGTTGAGATTATGTATGATGATGCTTTCAAGCAACTCAAGCTAGATGATAGAGACCTTGCACCTACCATGTCTCCTTTGGTCAACTTCAATTCAATACTAGAATGGCCAGTGGGTAAGATTATATTACCAATCAAAGAGGGTTCAGTAGTCAAACAAGTGGAATTTTGGGTTTTGAAGGGCCCATCTATTTATAATCTTATTTTGCGAAGAGTAAGATTACAAGCCATGTGAGCCGTAGCTTCAACATATCATCAAGTGGTTCGATTTTCCAATGCACAAGGATGATTAAAGAAGTCTTCGGAGATCAGATCATGTCCAAAAATGCTTTGTTACTATGAATGGAAGCCGGGCTGCCAAGGGATTTGTTCAAATGATAGTAGAACTAAAGGACACAGAGATGTTTGTAGATGTTGGCAAGGAGGCCGAGCAAAAGGCCGTGGAAGTGCTTGTGGAAGTAAGGGTTGATGAGAATGACCTAGAAAGTTATTTCTGCTCAGTTCATTGTTGTAGAGCAGTGAAAGAAATAAGATCATGGAGTTTATGATCTCCAATATTGACGTGTTTGTTTGGACACCATATGACATGCCTGGTATTGATCCGAGCTTTATTTGCTATCAGCTTAACATCAATCCACATGCCAGACCGATCATACAGAGAACTCGCAAGTCGACTATGCACCATGCGAAAATTGTGGCCAAGAAATGGGGGAACCTATTGGAAGGCAATCAAAGAAGTCTATTACCCAAGGTGGATCTCAAATATTATTGTTGTGCAGAAGAAAAATGGTAAGTAGTGCGTTTGCATCGTTAATAAGACGGTCAACAAAGCGTGCCCAAAGGATAACTTTTCTTTGCTAAGGATTAATTAGTTGGTGGATTCAATGGTGTGACACAACTAGCTTAGGTTTCTAGATGCATATCGTAGATATCATCAGATCGCTATGTATGAGTTTGACCAAGAGATCACTTCGTTTACAACTTTAAGGGGGTTATACTATTACAATGTCATGCCTTTGGTCTGAAGAATGCAGGGGCAACATTTGAAAGGATGGTCACCAAAATGTTTTCTCCATTGCTCGGTAGATAATGGAGGCATACATTGATGATATGGTAATCAATAGCAAAAATGAGTCTGACTATCTTAGCGACCTTTTAGAGATGTTTCGAATTTTAAAGACTCACAAGTTGCATTTGAACGAATTAAGGAAATTCAAGAGCTGGATAGACCAAGTACTCCCAAAGAAGTGCAACATCTAGCAAGATTGGCATCCATGCATAACAGATTCATCATCTGGGCTTTAAATTGTTGCAGGCCATTCTTCTAGGTATTAAAGTCTAAGTTCAGTTTGGATGAAGAGTATGACCGCGCTCTGGAGGAATTAAAATAGTACATGTCTTCTTTACCACTCTTGGTGACCTCAATACTTAAAGAAAAACTATATCTATACCTAGCAGTTTCTCAACATATTGTTAGTGCGGTGCTTGTGCCCGCAAAAAGAATACAACACTTGCCAATTTTTTATGTGAGGAAAACTATGCTTGACATTGAGACAAGGTACCTTCCATTGGAGAAGCTCACCTTGGCCTTGATGATGGCATCTAGAAACTTGCCGCACTATTTCCACATGCATACAATTATGGTATTGACTGAATTCCCATTGAAAGCCTTATTTAAAAGGATAGATTTTTCTAGAAGAATTTTAAAGTGGGTAGTAGAGTTGGGACAATTTGGTATCAAGTTCCAACTAGAATGGCAATAAAAGCCCAGTTTTGATAGATTTCATTGTAGAGTCCTGTCTAGGAGCTCATTCTGTTTTCCCAGTTGATCTTACTAAAGAAACCAATCAAGGGGGGAGGCACAGTGGCAATTGCTTAGTTTCCTCTCACCTTGCAACAAGTTGAAGTTCTACCTTAAATAGATGAACCTTGCAACGTGTCATTGAGTGTGGTAATAGTGGCATCTTCCACTCGACCCAATGATGTGCTGCAAGGGGTAAAGAGGTGGACCGAGTTATAGAGGATTTAATTTGCGATGATGTGCTTGAAAGGAATATGATAGGGCAACCAAGCAAAGATAATGAGCAATCAAGTATATCGTCGTGATCTGACGACGCGATTGAGGAAGTTATTGTGATTCTAGATCCAAAAACATCTTTAGATCCATCAGTGTATTGGAAACTGTTCATTGGGGAGATGTGAAAGCTATTTGTGGATGAAACCTCTAACAGACATTGAGTTGGGCTTGGAATCGTCTTTATTTCACCTGATGGTTTGATTGTTGAGCAAGCAATTAGACTTGGGTTTCCAGTGTCCAATAATGAAGCAGAGTACGAAGCGCTTTTAGATGGTCTGAAATCCACCTTCCATATGAAGACTACCGAGCTAATGGTATACAGTGACTCCTAGTTAGTGGTCAACCAAATCTCTAGAGAATATGAAATGAATGATGACAGAATGGCTAAGTACCAAATGCTGGTTAAAGAAGAAATCAAGAAGTTTGAGACAATTCAGGTAGAACAAACTAGAAGGATATAAAATACTAAGGCAGACAAGTTGGTCGGTTTCGCAGCGATTTGACACAACGGTGCCCAACCCTCTATTGATTGAGTTCTTACCAAGACCAAGCATTGAAGAGCCAGAAGTGGTTGAAGTGTTGTGTGCTAAGCTAGGATCATCCTGGATGGATCCTATCATTAGCTTTTTGAAGGACATGATTTTTCCCATTGACAAGAAAGATTTTGCCCACTGACAAGAAAGAATCAAACAAAATCTGAGTGAAATCAGAAATGTTCTAGCTTTCTTCATTTGGAGCACTGTATAAGAAGTCTTTCATTGGTCCATTTTTTAAATGTGTGTACCCTAGCAAGGTTGAATCCTTTTTGTTCGAAATATATGAAGGAATTTGTGAAAGTCATATAAGGGGGAGATTACTACCCTACTGAACTATTTATCAAGGCTATTGGTGGCCACATATGTAAGAAGATGCGTAGAAGTATGTAACAAAATGTGAAAAGTGCTAGAAATTTGCACATCAAATCCACCAACCAACCAGAGAACTCCTTCCATTGACAAGTCCATGGCTTTTGCTTTGTATGCCCTGGATATTATACGGCCTCTTCCAATGGCACAAGGCAATATGAAGTTCCTCATCGCGGCAATAGACTACTTCAGTAAATGGGTTGAAGCAGAAGCACTTACAACCACTAGAGAAAAGGATGTGAAGAAGTTTGTTTGGAAGAATATCATCACTCGCTTTGGAGTCCCTAAGGTTTTGATTTCTGACAACGACATTCAATTTGACGGAAGACTTTTTAGGGAATTTTGCGAAGAATTGAAGATTGAATTCTCCAACTCTATATTAGCCTATCCTCAATGAAATGGCCAAGCTGAAGCTTCAAACAAAGTCATCCTTGATGGACTGAAGAAAAGGCTTGACAAAGCTAAAGGAAAATGGGTTGAAGAACTACCTCATGTTTTGTGGGCATACTGAACAACCCCTAGACGGTCAACTAGAGAGATACCTTTTGCTTTAGCTTATGGTATGGAGGTTTTTTTTTTGTTTTTTGTTTTTTGTTTTTGTTGATATGGAGGCTGTTATCGCATTGGAGATTGGTTTACTCACTATTAGAAGTGAAAATTTTGATCTTGACTTAAATATAGAAGCAATAGCTTTGAAACTTGACCTTATTAAAGAAAGAAAACAAAAGGTGCTGGTTCACATCGTAACATATCAACAAGAGTTGTCTAAGAAATACAACAAAATCGTACACCCAAGACAATTCAAGATGAGAGATTGAGTTTTACGTAAAGTCATGGGTAACACTCTTGTGCCTGGTGATAGAAAGCTAGGTCCTAATTGGGAAGGACCTTACAAGATTGTGGGGTTAGCTAAAAAAGAGGCCTACAACTTGGAAGATTTAGAAGGCCTTGATGCGCCCAGACCATGGAACACTGCCAATTTAAAGTTATTTTATTTCTAGCTTTTATCCATGTACTTTTTCGTTTTCAATCATTAATCAAATAAGTCGATAGTGTTTTTTTTTTTTTTTTTTTTTTTTTTTTTTTTTTTTTTTTTTTTTTTTTTTTTTTTTTTCCGGGTTTAGAGCTTAGCAATGTTATTGTCTTATTATTATGCTTTGATTGTAATTGAGTTAGGACGACTAAGGTGAAACAGGTTTGAATGCCCTTTAATTATTTGAAATTTTTTAACAAGCTGGGTTTTTAGCTTGGCAAAGTAGGTTGGAGGATATTTCCAACTTAAAAAATCTTTATGCTTTGATTGTAACCGAGTTAGCACGACTATGGGGCAACAGGTTTGAATACCTTTTGATTATTTGAAATTTTTTAACAAGTTGGGTTTTTAGCTTGGCAAAGTAGGTTAGAGGATGTTTTCAACTTTAAAAATCTTTACTGAGCTGGTTGTTAGCTCGACAAAGTAGGTTGGAGGATGTTTCCAACTTTGAAAATCTTTGTTGTGTAAAAAAACACAGAATTTAATTAAATTTTTTTGAAAGATATGATAATTGCTTCTTGTAGACGTCCCCGAACGCATCCCGGGGTGAGGAGTGCGAGTCCCCCCCGTTCTGGTTCGATATCGGGTCTACTACAGTTCAAAGACTCAAATGTCACGGTTCTTAATCTTGAACCAAAGAGTTCAAATCCGGTAAATCGTTTTGAGAAAACTGATTTTTGAAAGAAGTGCCAAACATGGACTGCTTCGCCAGATACAGAGTCGCCACCTAAATGTTTTTTTAATGGAAAATTTAGAAAACCCTGACTCGGTGCCAAAGGCCACGTGTCCGTCATCACCAAAGTTGCCTCGGCTCGGGAACTTGGGTACGATTGGGGAAGGTCACTTCGTAAGCACCCCCGCTCGCCCGGTCAAAGACCGGCCTCTACTAACCATGATATCTTATTTTGAAAACATTGTGAGTTCTTATTCCGGTTATTAGCCTAGGTTACTATGTGATGCGCACAGCATACAAGTATAGACTGAATCGCCTGAATTGGAACAAGACATTTCATGTTTGTTTGTCTGAAAATGGTTTGATGGTGCTACCCGCAGGTAGGCTAAGACGTGGATTTGTCACCCTCGGGTGGGCTTAGAAAACAGGATTTTGCCACTATCTAGTGGGCTTTAAAACAAACATTTGATGAATTGTCTAATCCAAATAACTCAACCTTCACCCACAGGCATTCAAGGCAGTTATATCACATAAGCACGTAGCCTCATGGTAAGCATGCTATTCATGGCAACACTCACATGCATGCAAGGATGCTAAAGCGTAAAACTCACCGAGTACTCCAAGCCAAAACAAAAGCTCATTAGAAATCATGCATGATCCTAAGTATACAACAATGCCTAGTGCAACACATGCAAAGATGCAACTATAGCAGGCTCGGCTATTCTAAACATGGCATATGGAATGCTACAACTAACATGTATTCAATTTGGAATTGAAATACAAATGCAGTTTGTATGATGCGCCGAGCCCGGTGCGTGCGAAACAGATGAATGATGCAAACATGCTGTCATACTGTATGCTAATTGAAATATGCCCTATATCTAACCATCATAAGGAGGTAAATAAAAGGGAAGAAAGACGTGGGGTTGGAAGACATACATTACACTCACCCACACTTATTACAATTATGCCCTCGCGCAGAGGGTCCAGATAAATAATACAGTCCCAAATGAAAGAATAATACAGTCCAAAATATTACAGTCCAAATAATACAAATTCCTAATTAATTAACGAATTAACTAAGAAAGCTGTAAAACTGGCATGCAAGCCAGGGGCTGCCTTGATTCTGATGAACGATGTATGTTTGGGCTGCCTTTGCACGGAAATCCACGGCGATGTCCCGATTAGCCTCTGTTTTGCAATTAGTTCTTGAAAAGCGCGCCAAGCCTCGGAAGACTGCTGATTCTTGATTTTGCTGCAACAGAGAGCATGAAAGGGGCATAGCAATGTATTTCACAAATATATGCATGCCTCAATCCTCGTGCCACCAATCACGCATCTCGGTGCATGATGGATGAGGAATCGAATTGCACAACTCAATATGAGATGAATGCACATGAAGACACAACAAAACCTAACTCCATCATGGATGATTCGGAGTGTCGGTGACTGGGGAATTGAGACACATTCCATCACTCGGAGTGCGAAACGTACCTCATTTCCCGTGCCCGGGCTAACCCCTATCCCGAACACTATGCAATATGCATGATATGCATGAAATGCAACTAATATACAATCCTAACATACACAATGTCATGGAATGGCATACACGCTGTACGAGGTAATACACAACCGGGCATACACAATGCTATGGATGAAATGGCATACGCAATGCAGTATGGGCTTACACCGACACAAGTGAACCTCAGTCACACTCACATAGGAGGCCATCAGATGAAAAGAAGACACCTCGAAATGCGTGCATGCGTGCACGCAAACCGAGAACGGACCCTCAGACACCGAAATGCCACTCTAATGAGACATGGCAAAGACATGGTATATGATATGCAAATATGCAAAAATCAGTAGCAAAATGAAAGGCAAAACAGCCCCGAAACAAAGCGAAATGACACCCGATGCATGGAATCGCTCTCGAAATGCAAAACTAGTTACATGAAGTGGCTTACAGCTATACAAAGCATGCATAATTTGAACATGACATCAAAATAAAGAAGCAAGGCAGCCCAAAGAAAAGCATTTTTACAGTACAAAACATGACCAAACAGCAAGCACAAGTAGGGCTAAAATGGCATACAAAAATGGCTCCGCAAGGGAGGCAATGAAGCAAGTGATAGATGCAAAGCCCAAATGACAAAAGACCCTTCTACAACACTGAAGAGGGACCAAAAATATGCTGTTTTTCAGTGGATTACAACCCCCAAAACAGTATACAAACATGCTAAAAATGCCATGCAAGATTAAGGCCACCAAAGGGCTATAACATGAGGTATACAAAGAATTCACCAAACAGCCAAGGACCCTTAATGAGATATGTCTAGGGGGTCAAAATATGGCCATTTTCAGTTCTGATCATGGCTTAAAAACAGAAGAAAGGTAGTCTAACAAAGCATGCAAAAATAGGGGCCAAAGAGGGGTATAATGGTAAGTGCCACATGGAGGCCCCCAACAGTGTTGAGTCCTTCTAAAATGTTGTAGAGAGGCTCAAAATAAGCCAACTTACAGTTTATATCATGCATCAAAACAGACTACACATAGGCTAGAAATACCATGCAAAATAATGGCATACAAGAGGGTATTGAAGTAAGTACCAAATGGGGGTCTCAAACAGGGTTGAGCCCTTAAACAAACATGTAGAATAGCTCAAAATAGGCCTAGTTTCATTTAGGGTCGGAGCCAAAAACAGCAAGCAAATAGGCTAGAAAAATGTGACAAAAAAGAGCTACAAAAGGGGGGAATGACAACTTACCCTTGAAGACTATCCCTTTGGTGATTCTTGGACCAAATTTGCTGCCTCTTAGCTTCTGGAAAGCCTCCCAAGATGCTGAAAATAGAGTAGTGGTGGTGGTGCTTGGTGGTGATGAAGAAATGGGTTGGAACTTGGTTGTTTTTTAGCTTGGAAGTAGAGAGGGAGAGAGATGTGTATACAAGACTCTCCAACAATTTTTTCTAACCCTAAAAACAGACCTGAGGTGGTGTATATGTAGGCAAAATTGGTGGGAAAATGGAGGGAAAAAAAGGGGGGGAAAACTAGTCAAGTTTCCCCCCAAAATGGCCAAACCCTCGGACATGGGTGTAGTGGAAAACAAAATTCACATCTAGGAAACCCTTGGGGAGGGGGGCATGGCCAGCTAGTTTAAAGGGGCAAAAAGGTCATTTCACAAAAAGGGTGGCCGGCCAGCTAGATTTTCTGGCCGGTCAGCTACTTTCAGGGCAAGAAAAATAGGCTGCCGGGAAGAAAAGTGGCTGGTGGGTGATTGGGAAGTCCAATGGTGGCCATTCAAGTGTCCAAATTGAAGCCCCGGAAGTTATCTTTCCAATGGCGCAAACCTTGAATCAAAATTCTTCCTGTGGAAAAAGTTATGCCCGTTTCCGTGAAGTCGCGCAAATTCGGTCCCAACCGGAGTGATGCCCTACTTCAATCAACCATATCTCCTCCGTCCGGAATTGAATTTAGGAGATTCTTGAGTGAAAAATGAAGCCCCGGGAGTAAGCTTTCCAATGGTGGTGGCCTCATAGCTTGATTCCAAGTATCCAAATGAACAGGCCCGATTCGGCGAGGGCTGCTCGACTCTCTCTCTTAACGGTTCATGCCCGTTTTACCCCCAACTGGATTTCTTCCCCCTTCTCCTCTTTTCTTCAACTCCAAACCCCTAAGTAAGGTGTTTTGAAAGATTTTTCAAAGATTTCATCTCTCTTTCATTCATTTCCACTTTGTCCTTGCTCGGTTTACCGAAAAGCACAACATTTGACAAAATACGAGCCTCGGAACATCGTAAAAACTTTATTTTCAAAATGTTTTGAAAGAGAGGGTTTTAAGTTCTAAAAACCATTCAAAATAGCTTTGGTCCAAAATGGGGCGTGTAGTTGGGATTTGTTCCTCTCTCTTTGTCGAAGAAATTGCACCTTTTCCCTGCACAACTTTCTCCACCATGTAAGCCATCAGTCACGTCGAAGTCTTATGGACGGTAAAAAATGGGGTGTCTACACTCCTAAATGATGGTTTGAGCTTGCATAATTTACTATGAAAAAGTTAGAGGATACCAATGTAATAAAAGATCATATACTTTACCCCTTAATTATGTGTCATTAAAATCTGTTTTATTTTGTTTGTTAAATTTATTAATTTATTTCAATTTTATCATTTCTATAACATTTATAAAAGAACGAAAGCTGTTTGAATTTAACACAAAACGCCAAAATAATGAATGTAACACAAAACGCCAAAATCATGTCCAATTGCCCAAAATTGCCTTTCATTTTTTAAGTTTAATTGTCTATGGTTTTAAAAAAATTGTAATTAAATTAAATTATTTAAATTATTGAACCAATTTGACCCAAATCATTTAAACACAATTCGGCTCGATTTGGAACTACGTTTTTAAATAATTTGTTCCTAAAAAAAATCATATAACATTATGAAAAAAATTTAACTTATCATAAATTTCTAAAACCCTAATTTCTGAAACCATAACCCTCATTTCTAATTTCAAAATTCAAAACCCTAACCCTAATTCATGATTTCACACTAAATTGAAAAACCTAAAAAATTTTCAGAATTCAAAACCACAACATTTTACAAATTCATAACCAAAATTTTTACAATCCAGACGCATAGGGAATAAGTCAATTGGATAGTTCAAGTGGATAAAAATTATCGACAATGATCATTTTATAAATAAAAATTTCAATTTTTCAAACATAATTTTTAAACAAAATTTTTTAATTTATATTAAATGTTTTGGTAATAGAATTTTTTGGAATGACTTCAAAGGCCTCTTTTGGCAAAGAGGTTTAAAGTCATTTTTTTACTTCTAATTTTTTTTGGGTCACATCATTTCTTTACATTTTTTACACGTTTTCCAAAAAAAGTTTTTTTAAAAAAAATAAAAAAATGAAAAATTAGCTTTTAACATATTTCCTAAAACAATCCAAAAAAATTGTTTGTACTAGTTATAGTGACCTAATGATGTAGCTTACGAGATAAGCGAAAAAATAAAAAGATTTAACCATATAGATAGGATTAACAACAACAAAAAAAAAAAAAATTCAATTCAAAAAATATAGACAGGATCCACAATTAAAAATTCAAAACCCTAATTTCAAAAAATATAGACAGGATTTACATTTCACAATTCAAAAAATATAGACAAGATTAGAATTATATTTATTATAAAAGTTATTTAAAATTAGAATTATATTTTCTTGTGCACCTTAATCAAATTTATAGAATAATATCCCCATATACATACAAATTTATTTTAATCAAAGTTAATCAAAGTTATTTGCATGTATATGAAAACCTGAGGAACACTTGTATGAATTGAACTTGATGCTATCTTTAAATTTTAAAGAGGGGGCATTGAAGCCTTCACCACCTTCTCCTTCAAGGCTTTGGAGGAATATAAATTGGAGTATGGAGGAATGGGTACCTTCCAATTTTTGGGTCACAAAATCTCAAATAGGTTTCTAAATGTGATCGTATCTTATATTGAAATCTTGTTATTTAATTTAAATGTTTGGGGCTGCTTCACTGTATGCTTTAGGCCATTTGTAGGAGAAAGTAGAAGATTTTTTGAGATTTCTAAGATGGTTTGTTGAATGTTCCAATCGTAGTCTAGTTTTCATTAATAGAATTTTTCAAAGGGTTGGCTTGTCGTATACCACGTATGGGAACTCCTTATCTTGTTGATTCTCTATGTAGAAGGAAGATATTTAATTTTAATTTTTTGATTTGGATTTACCTCTTTTATGTCTAAGACAAATCTCCTACATATATTGGTAACTTCAAAATATGAAAATATTCAAGATAACTGAGGGCCTACCTGCAAAGTCTTTTGTTAGTTTGCAATTTCCATACTAGCATCAAAGATTTTAAGCAGAGTGAATGATCATAGTGTGTATTTTAGTGGTAGATAACATGTATGGATCTATATGGAAGATCTATTGACCTATTTGCATGGATCAAATTTATACAATAATATAAATATATATTCTTTTACTTCATTTTTTATCATTTATGTCTTTTTAATCACACATTCATCATTCTCTTATAACTACCAAGTCTGAAGCCCTAACCCTAATTTCTGATTTTACAATTAAAAATCCTAATTTCTTTTTTTCTAATCCTAATTTCAAATTTCACAATTCAAAACCCTAATCGTAATTTCTGATTTCACACTTATAAACCCTAACCCTAATTTATGATTTCTGATTTCACAACATTTTCACATTCATGAACCCTATTCTACCCACATTATACCCACATTGTACCCACATTCACATTTTCACAAACACAATAAACACATAAAAGTAGATCAACAGAGAGAGACAGATGTCATACCAACGAGAAAGAGCAACCTACCGACGGAGAGAGAGCACAGAGAGAGAGAGTGAGAGCAGAGAGAGAGTGTGAGAGGAGAGAGAGAGTCTGAGAGCAGAGGGAGCTCGAGTAGACCGAGAGAGAGAGAGAGCAGTAAGAGCGAGAGTGAGAGTAGGGAGCGAGACTGAAGTCGAAAAAGCTAAGTATAACAAGCGTGATTGCAAATGACGGGGTTGGGGAGATTTTATATAAGTTTTAAAAGCGTGGTTCGTAATCACGCTTTCACTTAAAAAGGAAAATTTTTTGCTTAAAAGCATGGTTCTGAAACACGTTTTCAGAAGAAAAAAAATTTGAGTTAAAAATGTGGTTCACAACCACGTTTTCAGAAGAAAAAAATTTTTGAGTTAAAAGCGTGGTTCACAACCACGTTTTTAATAAAAAAAAGATTTAGTTAAAAGCGTGTTTTACAACGCTTTCAGAAAAAAAATTTAATTAAAAGCGTGGTTTGTAACCACACTTTCTTAATTAAAAGCGTGATTCTGAAACACGTTTTTACGATTTTAGAAATTTTCCGCGCAACAGGAACAAAAACGTTGAAAGCATGGTTGTGAACCCCGTTTTAGCCTAGTTTGGGAATTTCGTCCAAACTAGGCCTAGTTTGGGAAATAGGTTGGTAATTTGGCTTAATTTGGGAAATGCCTCCAGAGTTATATTTTGAGATCCATGGAGAAATATCAAGATTAGAGTGTTAGCGATGAAGGAGATTGATTTGAGGTAATTCGGATGGTATATAATATTCTTCCTTTGAATCTCTTTGCAAACAGTGTTATTTTAATCACCTTCAATTTGTACTCCTCTTGATGATTTTGATAATTTGATAATTCTATGGAATTATTCGTTGTTGATTCGTTTGATTGCTCTAGTCATTTGATGAACTCTGTATAGTTATTCTGTGTTGAAAATATTGATTTGTTTAGCTAAATAACGTGGAAATGCTCTGTACATGGATCGAGTGGACTTTGCTAATATGCTTTGCACCAATAGCCTAGATAAGGGATTGTGCTTGGATGAGGGGTGAGACCAGTCACTAGTCATGTACTGAGTAGGATCGAGTATTTGGTCCTGGATAAATTATCATATGTTGAGTTGACTTGCTTGTACAATTTGGTAAATTGCTTTGTATCTCGAATTGAATCGTTTGTGTAATTATTGGATACCCGTGAATTTATTCTTTGTCCGAGCTTTGTTATTCTTGTAGTATTGTATACTTCCCGAATTAATTTATTTTTCGAGTGCGGAGCAATTTAGAGGAGATTGGATTTGAAGTTCTAAAGAGATTATTAGAGTTAGATATTTTGGGGTCACCACTATATGTTATTATTATTATTATTATTATTATTATTTTGGATACATTTGTGTAATTATTTTAGAGATAAATTTGTATTTTTTTGAGGTTATTAATTAGTTAGAGGTTTAAATTTGAGGCTGAGTTGATTTATTAACGGTCTGGAAGTTATGGCGTTACAGACAATGATTAATCAACAGACTTAAATTATTTTCACACAAAACACAAAAGATTAGATTTGTGATTGAGTTACATGTTTTAAGCAGATTAAGGACTTCCTTAAAGATGATTAAATAAAGAAGAAACATAATAGAATAAAATATGTATCATTTAAATAAATTGTCACTTGCTACAAGTTGCATGAACTTAAACAAGAACAAAGAACTGAAAAATATAACAATCGACAGAAGAAAAGAAATGGGAATTGGAAAAAAAAAACTATTATTGATCTATTCTTAAATTTGCTAATTTAACTACTCCTAACTAGAAGCTAATATCTCGATGTATCTCTCTTGCCCTATTTATAGACTCATCCACATAAGGGAAAGAGACGTAATCAAATTCCATAATTTCCACAACATGCCATGATTTCCTCAACATCATCCATATCTCATGTTCATAGGAACCACTTTGTAGATTTGGTGCTTGATTTGGTCTTTGGCTCCTTAATATCATCAATTAACTTTTAAATGATTGCAATGGTTAACTTTCGAACTCTCTATTTAACATGTCATCATGTCATGTCAACTCTCTATTTAACATGTCATCATGTCATGTCAGTATATTTGTAGACATAAATAATAATAATAATAACAAGTGTGACCAATGTTATTTTTTAAAAATAGTTTATGGCTCTAATCGACATACCATAATCATATTTGGTAATAGGTCACAATCGACAGAAAAATCAAATATGATGCCAACAATTATGTAATATTTAATTACAACTCTTTTTAAAAAAAAAAAAAAAAAAAAATTGTGAATCCTATACAATTATATTATAACAGTTGATAATCAAACTTATAAATACCGTTACTTTTGAAAGCGTGTGGCAGAACATTATCCTAACTTTTTTTAAGTGGCAAATTAGACCTAATAATATGTGAGACAAAGTGTGATAGAGAGATTCTCAAAAAAAAAAAAATAAATAAATAAAATAGGGTTGTTGGTCGTGGGACTTGATAAACGTCATCATAATCGTCATTATCAACAATTTGAGTTAATCATCAGACATGTGATAGAGAAAGCCAAAAGCCAACAGGAATCAGGATTAACTTATTGAACTAAAAAAAAAAAAAAAAAAAAAAGAAAAAAAAAAAAGAGAAGACCTTTGCTAAGCCTGTGATTAAGAATTATCCTAAAACAATAAAGAATTTGAATTTTAAATATTATTATTCGCACTCTCAAAAATCTCAAAAAATTATATTATATATATATATATCATAACTTTCCGTCATTGACTTTAAAATATTAATTTCCCTGTTGATTATAATCAGTAGCTTATAACTAATACTATTTTGAGGACATAATTAAATGTCACTTTGATTATAAACCAAGTCAGTATAAATCTAACCCTACAATTAATCACTTTAAAATATAACCAAACATTTGATAATATGCTAGTCACATCCACTACTAAATGACACCATAATCAAACATTATAAAATTTCATAATTTATATCAATTTTTACCGTAATATATATGTTATATATATATATATATATATTATAGCCTATTTTGATAAATAGGTTAAAAGTCACTTTTCAACTTTTAACCCACTTCTCTCTCTTATAAAAAAATTAAAAAATAACTTTTAACCATATTTTCAAAACATTCCTAAATCAGCCTTCAACTTTTTTACAGCACAAAATCTCAAGGCAGCACTTTACTTCTATATTTATATAGTGGCCCCACTAACACCTTCACTGGTGTGCAGAAAAGATAATAAAAGATAAAAGGAAGAAAAATAAAAGAAAGAAAAGTTTGGATAGTTATTGCAATTATTGAATGGGAGGATGGGACTTGTTATGGCCCTGTTTAGTAGAGCTGTGGGAAGCTACTTATAACTTATGCCCAAACAGCTTATAGCTTATAACTTTCAGCTTAAGCTGATTTCCAGCTTATTCTCAAAGCATATCCAGCCCAGCTCACAGAATAAGTTGGTTTTCAGCTTCCACAAAGCTATAAGCTATAAGCATAAGCTAACCCAAACATATCAAAACAGCTTAAATTAAGCTGAAAGCTGAAATTAAGCCCTGACAAACAGGTTATATACCCTAATAGGCAAAATGGTCTGCTCACTTTCAAGAAAACTCAAAAGGTCAACACCTATAAAAATATAGAGAAATGTTTTTTAGCACTAAAAATACTAGCACTAATGCCCCTAAATTTCTAATTTTGATAATTTTATTATTTTTTTTTTTCTTTGCCTTGTGTTTTTTTTTTTTTTTTTACCTTTGTTGGATTTTCGGGGCATTAGTGCCCATTTTTTCGAGCTAAGGATCAAAACTGAAAAATATATAAATATGAGGTTAAACTCTCATTTAATTCCTCCAAAATTCGGTCTAATTTTCAATGTAATTCATAAACTTTTAATTTTTCTATTTAAGTCATTTAACTTTTTCTTAGATTCAATAATATAACTCTTAAACTTTGAACTTGGAAAAAATATTTAAAATTTAAAATGTGTGAATCAAATGTATTATTAATGCAACTTACGTGTCATTAAAATTAAATATACATCATATTCAAATTTTGAGTACTTGGTATATTATTTTTTTAAGTACATGGCATTTTTGTATAAAAAAAGATAGTGGGCAATTGTTCTAAGTCACCATATATGTCAGCCAATTATGTCATATTTTTTTTCAGTTTTTTTATTATTATAAATTAGTAAAAAGTGAGATAAATGATTATAAATTTATGGAGATATTAGTACGTGAGTAAGAGTAATATCCCAAGCCACACTATTTTCACCTCTAAGAGCATCTTTAATGGTGATAACTATTTTAACATTGTCAAAAGTAATAATTTGATATGTTATAATAGTAAAATGTCAAATTATAGTAATGACGTCACAATGATGACATATCATTTTAACACAATGTTAACCAACTTTTTGTTTTCTTTAGAGAAAATTTCATTTTTCTCCCTAAACTATACCCCTCTAATCAATTTCATAGTCGAACTTTTGATGTTGTCAATTTATCCTCTCACCTATTTAAATCGTGATCAATTTACCTATTGTTGTCACATTTAAACAGAAAAAGTTAAGAAAAAAATTACAATTTGGCCCATAATTTCAAATTATAGATCTAAACTGACCCTTTTATTCTCCTCTCTCACCCAAATGACCCTCTCTCTTCTATCAACCAAATAAACATCACTACCACACCATTGCCACGATTAGTTGTTACTGCCATTATCACCACTGCTATCGCCACCACACACTCTAGATTCGTTATCTTCTTACCCACAAACCATCACCAAATTTCATCACAACCAACATGAAGCGTTCAGGATCCAAAAACCTTCAAACCTAGATTCGAAAAATAGCTTTGTTAAAGCATAATCTGCAACTTTTCACTAATGCACCCCACAAAATCCACACATGTTGTAGGGCTTAAGCAATTACTCAAATTTTACAAAGCAATTTCAATATCAAGAGGTGTCACTTTTAAAAAATGGGTCTACCAAGTCAAATAATTGGGTTTTTGTTCTTTGTTATAAATCAAAATGAAAATTTGCTATCTATATATATGTAGAAAAAAAAATGTTCACGAAAAAAAATATATATATATATATATTAATTAAATAGATTTGAAAATTAATTGAATTGAATTAGTTTGTTTGGATTTATTAAATCTAAATTAGTGAGTTTATGTATGATTGTTTGTGAATTGAAGTATATCTTCTCTTCGATGAACTTTCTTAGTTTTTAGGATGATTGGTGGTGGTGGGGGCGGTATATTGATGTGGCAATGGTGGTTGTCGTGGTGATTGTGATGGTTGTTTAGTTTATAGAAGAGATAAGACAGTTTAGGTGAGAGAGGATAAGAAGTAAATTTGGATCTATAATTTAAAATTTGGGGCGAAAATATATTTTTTTGTAACTTTTTTCATTTAAATGTGACGGTAGAGGACAAATTGATAACGATTTAAATAGTGAGGGAAGAAACTGACAATATCAAAATATCGGATATAAAATTGATTAGAGAGGTATAGTTTGGGAGGGGGAAAATGATATTTTCTCTTTTTTTAGGTGGTGTTTAGGTTTATTGTCTTGAGTGATTTTTTTGTTAATTGTTTCATCTTTTGTGATCTTTTTAAAATATTTTTTGAAAAAAAATTATATATTTATGTTCTACACAACTAAACAAATAAAAAAAATTTTAAAAAAAAATTACATTCTTTTAATTAACCTACCATTCACATGCCATTTGTGATTGTAGAGAGTCAGAAATTAAGCTCTAAACTAAGTATGGACCTAAGCACTGAAATCGCCCCAAAGATGCGACTAGGGATAAAAAAAAAAAAAGAGCATGGGCCAAAGCCCAAGGCAAGTAGGCCAACAAGTGGGCCGACGCAGGTCCGACCCACCAGGGCTCCAGATGGACTCCACGAAGAAAAATGCCCAAGTCAAGTTGCAGAGGTAACACCTGCAGTGGTGAAATTGCGAAGGGAACATGTGCAGCAGCAAAGTTGCTAAGGTACTTTGCCTTAGCGTCGCCATTCCTAATATCTTCGATTCCGCCGCCATCTGAAGCTGCTGAGGGAAAGAGAAAATCGAAGCAACTAAGTTGCAGAGGCAACACTTGTGACAGCCAAGTTGCAGAGGCACTTTGTCTCAGCGCCGCTATTCCAAGTATCTTCAGTGCCACCTTCACTCCAAGTAATGTCGGTGCCACGACCATCTAGAGTTGCTGAGGGAAAGAGAAAACTGAAGCAACTAATTTGCAAAGGCAATACTTGCAGTGCCCAAGTTGCAGAGGCATTCTGTTGGCACTGCCATCTCTAATATCTTTAGTCCTACCGTCTGAACTTGCCACGGGAAATGACTATTGTAGTAACTACTACCGCAACAACTAAATTGCAGAGGAAATATCCTACTAAGGTGATAGCAGCCTTTGAGAGAGGCCTCTCTGTAGACACCTCATTTTTGACCGACCTTAAGACTCAGACGTCACCGATTGAGTGCTCGGTGATGTTGCGTATTGTGCTCGTTCAGAAGTCTCAGAGTCGCGGCCGTGAGCCCTGCCTCCGGACTTCCGAACCCTCTTCTGTGCCTTGCGAGGTTTGCGAACCAGACTCGGTTTTCTCTATTTCTTTTCCTGAGAGAAGGGAGAGGTCCCGCAGACCATCTCTCAGTGGCCCTGGGCTACATTTTGTGGTTGCAGGCCATTTTTTCCATTTCGGAGCCCGGTTCCCGGTTTTCGAAGCCGTCAGGCCGTGTGCCTCGGTTCGGGACCGCCTAACTATCTCTGTTTGCTCCGGTTTTTGGCATGCATATTATTTACTCCCTTTTGAGGGACACTGGGGTCCGAGAGACCAACTTCGTGGTCGAACACCACTCCCGGTGCCCAACAGTCAGTTTTTGGGGTCCCGAACTGCGTGTTTCGGCCCCCGAACCTTCATTTCGCATCGGTTTGGGCTCATTTTTGGTGGAGGCCTTATTTTCATTATTAGGAAGCTTGTAGGAGGGTGGGAGGCCAGCAATTGTTCTGACAACCAACTTTTTGTTTGGTCAAAAGTGGTTCAGCATGAATCCG
This sequence comes from Camellia oleifera, assembly GCA_022316695.1. NCBI lineage: Eukaryota > Viridiplantae > Streptophyta > Magnoliopsida > Ericales > Theaceae > Camellia > Camellia oleifera. Next base: position 88,758,691 of record CM039307.1, on the reverse strand, counting down.
GGAAGGAGAAAGTCTGCGCGGCTTCACCGAAACGGGCGTAACTCTTTGCACAAGAGGAATTAAGATATGAGGCCACCACCATTGGAAATCTTACTCCCGGGGCTTCATTTTTCACTCAAGAATCTCCTAAATTCAATTCCGGACGGGGGAGATATGGTTGATTGAAGTAGGGCATCACTCCGGTTGGACCGAAATCTGCGCGGCTTTACGGAAACTGGCATAACTTTTTCCACAGGAGGAATTTTGATGCAAGGTTTGTGCCATTGGAAAGCTAACTTCCGGGGCTTCAATTTGGACACTTGAATGCCACCATTGGACTTCCCAATCACCCACCAGCCACTTTTCTTTCCGGAAACACATTTTTTTGCCCATAAAGTAGCTGGCCGGCCAGAAAATCTAGCCGGCCGGCCACCTATTTTTGTGAAATGACTTTTTTGCCCTTTATAACTAGCCGGCCATAACTCCCTCCCCAGGTGTGTCCTAAAAGTGAATTTTGTTTTGCACTTCACCCATGCTCGAAGGTTTGGCATTTTTAGAGGGAAACTTGGTCCATTTTCCCTCCATTTTTCCCCCCTTTTTCCACCCATTTTGCCTATATAACCAGCTGCTCAAACCTGGTTTTATGGTTACAAAATTTCCCCCAAGCCTCTTGCATTGAAGCTCTCCATCTCTCTCTCTCAAGCTCCAAAATTCCTAAGTCCTACACCTCATTTCTTCATCACCACCAAGCACCACCACCACTACTCCATTTCCAGCAGCTTGGGAAGCTTTCCAGCAGCTAGGAGGCACCACTTCTCAATTCAAAAGGCAGCCAAGGAATAGTCTTCAAGGGTAAGTTCATTTCCCCTATTTTTTTGGCCTTATTTTGTACCATTGCTTAGCCCTATTTTCTTGCTGTTTTGAGCTCCGATCAAAACTGAAAATGTAATTTTTTTGAGCTATATTCCATGTTTCATTAAGAGCTCATTACAGTTTGAAGCTTCCTTTTGGCACTTGCTTCATTATCCTCTTGAATGCCATTATTTTGCATGATATTTTTAGCCTATGTGTGATCTGTTTTGGAGCATGACATAAACTTTAAAAAGGCATATTTTGAGCCCCTCTTCAACATTGAAGAAGGGCTCAACACTGTTGGAGACCTCCATGTATCACTTGTCATTGTACCCCTCTTTGGTCCCCATTTTTGCATGATTTATTAGCTTATTAAGATTTTGTTTTTGGACCTTGGTCAGAACTGAAAATGGCCTTATTTTGACCTCCTCTACATGTTTCATCAAGGGTCCATGGCTGTTTGAGACATCCTTTTTGTACTTCATGTTATAGCTCTCTTATGGCCTTAATCTTGCATTGCATTTTGAGCATGTTTGTATACTGATTTGGGCTTTATCATCTACTGTAAAATGTCATATTTTGGGACCCTCTTCAAAATTTTTGAAGGTCCATCACTTGTTTGAGACCCCCATATATCAGTTACTTCTTTGCCCCTTTGTTGGCCCATTTCTTGCATGAATTGTTTGCCATACTTATATCTGTTTTTGGGGCTTTTCATCTACTGTAAAACATCATATTTTTGGCCCCTCTTAAATATTGTAGAAGGGGCCTTCTGTGTTTGAGATCAGAAGCTATGACTTGCTTCATTACCTCTCTTGGCCCCCCATTTTTGCATGCTAATTTTGCCCTATTTGTACCCACTGTTTGGCCATGCTTCGAACTGTAAAAATGCTTTTTTTGGGGCTTCCTAGCTTCTTTCTTCACACTTTATGTCCTAATTATGCATGCTTTGTATAGCTGTAAGCCATTTTATGTACCTAGTTTTGCATTTCGGGAGTGATTCCATGCATCGGGTGTCATTTCGCCTTGTTTCGGGGCTGTTTTGACCCTCATTTTGTCACTGATTTTTGCATGTTTGCATATCATATTCCATGTCTTTGCCATGTCTCATTAGAGTGGCATTTCGGTGCCTGAGGCTCCGTCCTCGGTTTGCGTGCTCGCGGGCACGCATTTCGAGTTGTCTTGTTTTCATCTGATGGCCTCTCGTGTGAGTGTGGTTGAGGCTCTCTCATGTTGGTGTAAGCCCATTATTGCATTGCGTATGCCATTTCATCCATAGCATTGTGTATGCTTGGTTATGTATTACCTCGTTTAGCGTGTATGCCATTCCATAGCATTGTGTATGTTAGGATTGTATGTTAGTTGCATTTCATGCATGTCATGCACATTGCATCGTGTTCGGGATAGGAGTTAGCCCGGACACGGGAAACGAGGTGCGTTCTGTACTCCGAGTGACGGAGCGGGTCTCAATTCCCAAGTCACCGACACTCCGGATTATCCATGATGGAGTTAGGTTTTGTTATAGTTTTCATGTGCATTCATTATATATTGAGTTGTGCAATTTGGCTCCTCGGCCATCATGCATTGAGATGCGTGATTGGTGGCACGAGGATCGAGACATGCATACATTTGTGAAAATACATTGCTATGCCCCTTTCCTGCTCTCTGTTGCAGCATATCAAGAATCAGCGGTCTTCCGATGCTTGGCGCGCTTTTCAAGAATCATTGCAAAACAGAGGCTAATTGGGGCATTCCAGTGGATTTCCGCGCAAAGCAGCCCAAACATACATCATTTCATCATCCGGAGTAGAGTTAAGGCAGTCCCTGGCTTGCATGTCAGTTTTACAGCTTTCTTAGTTAATTTGTAAATTAATTAGGAATTTGTACATTATTTGGACTGTATTATTGGGACTGTATTATTCTTTCATTTGGGACTGTATTATTTATTCGGACCCTCTGCGCGAGGGCATAATTGTAATAAGTGTGGGTGAGTGTGATGTATGTCTTCCAACCCCACGTCTTTCTTCCCTTTTATTTACCTGCTTATGATCGTTAGATATAGGGCATATTTCAATTAGCATACAGTATGACAGCATGTTTGCATCATTCATCTGTTTTGCACGCACCGGGCTCAGCGTATCATACAAACTGCATTTGTATTTCAATTCCAAATTGAATACGTGTTAGTTGTAGCATTCCATATGCCATGTTTAGAATAGCCGAGCCTGCTATAGTTGCATCTTTGCATGTGTTGCACTAGGCATTGCTGTATATTTAGGATCATGCATAATTTCTAATGAGTTTCTGTTTTGGCTTGGAGTACTCGGTGAGTTTTACGCTTTAGCATCCTTGTATGCGTGTGAGTGTTGCCATAAATAGTATGCTTACCATGAGGCTACGTGCTTATGTGATATAACTGCCTTGAATGCCTGTGGGTAGAGGTTGGGTTACTTGGATTGGACAATTCATCAAATGTTTGTTTTAAGCCCACTAGATAGTGGCAAAATCACGTTTTTCTAAGCCCACCCGAGGGTGGCAAATCCACGTCTTAGCCTACTTGCGAGTAGCACCATCAAACCATTTTCAAAAACAAACATGAAGTGTTTAGTTCCAATTCAGGCGGCTCAGTCTATACTTGTATGCTGTGCGCATCACATAGTAACCTAGGCTAATAACCAGAATAAGAACGTACAATGTTTTCAAAAACAGATATCATGATTAGTAGAGGCCGGTCTTTGACTAGGCGAGCGGGGGTGCTCACGAAGTGACCTTCCCCAATCGTACCCAAGTTCCCGAGCCGAGGCAACTTTGGTGATGACGGACACGTGGCCTTTGGTACCGAGTCAGGGTTTCCTAAATTTTCCATAAAAAAACATTTAGGTGGCGACTCTGTATCTGGCAAAGCAGTCCATGTTTGACACTTCTTTCAAAAATCTGTTTTCAAAATCGATTTGCCGGATTTGGACTATTTGGTTCAAGATTAAGAACCGTGACATTCGAGTCCTTGAATTGTAGTAGACCCGATATCGAACCAGAACCGGGGGAGGGACTCGCACTCCTCGCCCGGGATGCGTTCGGGGACGTCTACACTCTCTCTGCAAGTAAAGGCTAATACTTGGCACTGATAGCAGGCCCCAAGGCATCACTAGCCTAGGGCTGATAGCAGGCGCCAAAGTTTATTAACCTAGTGCTAATAGCAGGCCCCAAGACTTACTAGTTGGAGCTGATAGCAGGCCCAAAGATACTAGTTTACCACGACAATCCCGCGAAGATGGGATCAGGGTAGCTTGAACGTAAGGGACCCCCTTTCCATTACCCAGGTCATGGACCTGCCTTAGTCGCACAGGTAGGGCTAAGGAAGCCTCTTGGGCTTGGTACTAAGGCACAACATGGCTGATAGTAGGCTTGGCTGTGGCCTTCGCCTTGAGAAGTTAGGGAGCTTGTGGTTAGGTGGCTAATGGTGGAGGTTTCGCTGAGGTAAACACGAACATGGCTGATAGCAGGCTATGGAGTCCTGAGAATGCATGTACTGGCCAAATAGAACTGAGAAGGCAAGTGCAGCGACAAGGTGTACCGCTGCAAGTGCACTTGCTAAAGTTCAAGTTGAGAAGGCAAGTGCAGAGGTAAGCACTCCCACTGCAATTGCACTTGCTGAGGTTCAAAAGGGAGTTGTAGTGCCAAACACTCCCGTTGCAACTTGTAACAACCCTCGTCTTGATTACTGATTTACCCCTGAATTACGTACTAAATACTGCTAAACCGAACTGATAATGACTGATAATTGAATTAACCGAAGTACTGAATGGACTGATTGAAATCGAAACTGAAATTGAATAAGTTTATCTTGTATATTGCATTTCCATCTGTTTGATTGACTGATTATCTGTTTGAGTGTATGTGTTTAAACTGCTAATTGAAGGCCTTATCGGCGGCCGAATTAGAAACCGTTTAGTGTTTTGTAGTCAGGAGAATATTTGTGATTTAATGGTATATTTATCTGAAAATTGATTAGGAACGATTAAATTAGATTAAATATTGATAAATGCAAAGTTTAGCTTAATTACAACTTTGCCACATATAGTGGCCCACTATCTAGTCACAAACTTGAGCCTTAGAGACTTGATTAAAACATTTGCTCAGCTTCACTTCTTGCTTCCACCGAAATTTAGAGAGAGAAAGGGGGAGAGAGTACATCATCTTGTTGATTTGCTAAGAAGCTTGAAAATTGAAGCATAGATTTCATCCTTAGGCTTCTACACTTGAATTGCAAGACTTAGGTAAGGACTTTACCTTCTTAATGTGGTGTTTAGGCTAATTCTTGCATGATTCATGCTAAATTGAAGAGTTAAGGCACTAATGGACTCGATAGTGTTGAATTGAAGCCTAGTTCACGCATGCATGTTTATATTGATGCATTTTGAGTTGGTTTCATGGTTAATGGTCACATGCATGTCCATAATTTTGCAATGGTTCATGTATTCAACCTGTTTTTGGGTCAATTGGCTCCTTGGAGCATGTTTTGAAACTTCAAAAATGGTTTTAATCCTTGCATGTTCTACTTGAGCATTGTTCTTGAGAAATAGTTCGAAAATGAGTTTAATTGAAACACCCTTGGGCTTTGATTTCTCAAATTGAGCTTCAAATCATGTTGTTATATGAGTTTGCAAATGTTTCCCAGAAAAATGGGCCCAAGAAAATCGAATTTGGAGCATCAAAACTTGGTTTGGAACTTGGAGGTTGAATCTGGATTTCCCAGATTTTGGCCGTCCGCTCGAGCGGGGGAAGTTCCGCTCGAGCGGGGAATTCATGCTCCCAGTATTTCTTCGACTTGTTTTACAGTCCGCTCGAGCGGAGTGTTTCACGCTCGAGTGGAGAAATCGAGCATCCAGCATCTTGCACCAGTCATCAGTCCGCTCGAGCGGTGGAATGTACGCTCGAGCGGGGACCTTTGTTGGCTTGTCCGCTCGAGCGGGGAAACCTGCGCTCGAGCGGAGGCCTTGTTTCTTACAAATTTTGAAACTGATTTCTGTGCACATCTTTGCATCCTCATCCCATCCTAGGCATTCTTAGGCCTAGTTTAAGGTATTTTAATGAGGATTTAGACATAGAACCACACCGAGGAAATTTAGGGATTTAGTTATCATCCTTCCGATTGTGAACTTAGTGTGTGTTCTATTTGTTAACTGTTTAGGGTTGACTCTCAGGGACGCGCTCTAGCTGTTATAGCCCAATCTCTGTGAGTAACAATTGTGTAAAGATATGTTCAAAATGATTATCTTTTGAATACTGAACTGAATTGTTTATCGAACTGATATTGTTACTGAATGAATGTATGTCCTGTATTCTGAACTGTATTGTGGCATCCTTAGCATTGACTGTTACTGTTACAGAGCTCTGTCGGTTCCCTTGTGGAACCATACTGTTTACTGATTGATGGCCATCATTACTGTTGGGTCTGTTAAGACTCGGTCCTTTTGGACCTACTGTTTATAGGCTAATGGGTGTACCACATATGACTGATTGACTGAAATGCTGAAAGACTGAAATACTGTTTAATGAACTGATTTCATTACTGTAAGGACATTCATTTATAACCTCTTTACGCATTATGTTATTCACTGGGCTTTAGCTCACTGTTTATATATATATGTAGGTTCTCAGCAGCCAGATCGGAGCTAGGAGCGTGGGTCGGTCCCTAGTTTTGTCAAGCCAGCCTATGTGCCTCACTGTGAGGTTCCGAATTGCCATGCTTTGGCTTGGGGTGTTTTGTGTCCCCTATCGGTCTCCTTACTGTTTTGTACTTTTGTATAGACTGTCTACTGTTATACTGTACTGTTGTCTAGGGTTTTGATCCCTGTTCTGACTGACTGTAAATGATTGTATAGACTGAATAGACTGTTCTGAATGAATGCATGGAAAAATGTTTTTGGCATACAGATTTACATAGCTCAATGGACACTAGTTATTTACTGTATTGGCTTCCGCCAGGCCCTGTACTCTGTTTAACTGTGTTACTGTTCAGTAGGCCTTCGGTAATCTCGGATTACTGGCCAGTTACGGTGCTAAACCCATAGGGTCGGGTTTGGGTCGTGACACAACTACACTTGCTGAGACTCAAAAAGGTAGTTGCAGAAGCAAACATATAGTACACAGTATATGCAGAGGGACACGTGGCACCTTCAACCTGGTGGCTCAAGGCAGAATATTCCATATGGTCCTCTGGGACACATGTCTTTTCTCTATTTGGCCACTTGGTGTCCTTTTGGCACCAAGAAAAAGCCTATAAATAGGACCCATTTTCCAAGATTCAACAAGAAGAATTTTGGAGATTTGGGGGAGATACTGCCCATTTTGGCACTGTCATTGTCTTCTTCTTGAGCCATTTGCTTCGCCCTCACCCAACTACACACTTGCCAACTCCCAGATAATTGTTGCCATTCATTCTTCACCCACTTCCACAACTGTTGGACCATTAACATAGTTTTGTCTCTCTAATCACCTCTCTAACCTTGAACCCACCTACAGTGATATTGATTGATGGTTTGTAGTGGAGCAATAACTTTCAAAAATTCTCCTCCAAAAGTGAAAATGCGATTGTTAGTTGCTAATAATTAGGTTTTTAGTGATGTGAATCCAAACTCTATAAATTATCACATTTTCGCTGGTGGTGGATATTTTCTCTCTTTGTTTTTGCTAGTAAGTCTTCCATATCTCTTGTGTGAAAAAGAGTGCAAATGAACTGAAAAAATGTTGAGAGAGTGAGTGAAATGGTGAATCTATTTATAGTTTTTGAAATGTTACCATTGAAAAATTGAAAATAAATTCGTTGCATATAGTTGTTGAACACTGTACACATGTTTTTCATCTTATAGGAAAACAAAGAGAACCGTTGTATAAGTACTATGTCTCTAATCAATGACTATTCAATCCATCTATTGTATACATGTATCTATCTCTCTATCTTTTGTAATCAACGACTTACTGTCACGATCAAAACCCGTCCCTATAAGTTTAGTGTCGTAACTGACCAGTAATCTATAAATTACTGAAAGCCTCTTAAACAGAAATCAAATTATAAGAAGCTAGCGGGAACAAATAACAAATATACAATGTCCATTGAACTGTGCAAACATATATGGGACAAAAAATTTTAAACCTTATATGTATTATATCATACATTACCGTTATGTTATTACATTTATATAGATAAGACAAGAAGGAAACTTAGCTCCATTTACAAAATAAACAAAAATTTGTTTAACTAAATTTTGGTTAAACAAAATATGCTGGAATAGCTTGACCGCTCGAGCCACTACTTGCTCGTTCGAGTGGACTGCACAGTCTGCAAAAATACTAGGAGCTCAAAATGTTTGCTCGAGCCACCAATTGGTCGCTCGAGCGGTCTGTAAATTTTCTGGGTTTTCAAAACTAAAGATTTAGCTCCCAAACTTAATTTCAAAACTTAGGTTCATACTTGACTTAATTTAAATATTTAATTTTATTGATAAACATGAACCTATGGCTAATTTTAAGTAATAAAACAAAACCTTCTTTGATTTGCCAAGATTAAAACCAAAACTTCATGAATAGTATGATATTAAAACCTTTCTTTCTTTTTCTTATAAAACATGAAATTAAAATTATAAAGCTATTAGAAAAATATTTGCATGTAAGCAATTAAAATCAAGGCTAACTAACTTTGTTTGTTCCAACATCAAATCATCAATTTAAATTGAATAAAATAAAACTATTAAATTACATTGCATGTATGGATTAATAATCAAAATCAAAACTCATATTTTCATGAACTCATGGTTTTCAAAAATTTTCTTCAAAATCAAATGTATAATAAAGTTGCATGGCTCAAGTCCTTTCAAAACTCATGATGCATGCAAATATACATTTCATAATATCAAGGTTTCCAAACCCAAGCTCAATTTGAAGAATTCTTACAATTATGTTCATATTTATTAACCTTAATAATGTTCATGAATTAATTCATTAATTTCTCCAAATTACATGCATGTAAAAATGAAACTCAAATTCATGCAAGATATTCAAAATCAAAGCCAAAATAATTAATTTCTAAATTTACTTCCATAACTATGAACATGCATGTAACCCATTTCATGTTGAAAACCCAATTTCTTTCTAATCCCAAGAATAAAATCTCAAATCCTTCTCAATCTCAAATATTATAAGAAGATACTACAAAATCAAACTGAAAACAATTAATTTCTAAATCAATTTCCAAAACCATAATCCTAGCTCAATTTCCTTCATTTTCTTCTTAATTCCTTCTAATTACAAGATATTGATTCCAAATTCATCTTTAATTTCAAATGTAATATAAAAATTCTATGGGGTAGGGTTGAGTTGGTTTGGGTTTGAAGCTATTTTAGTCATAAAAAGATAAAATAAATTTTTTAGCCAAATAAGATAAAATATCGTATCTAACATATAATCATTATATTCTTTTTCTCAGAAAAAGTCAGAAAAATCAAAAATTTCTTCCTAAACGAGATTTTTTAACTCCGAATTAAAATAGTCAAAAAATTAAAAAATTAACCCACTTCCTAAACGAACCCTATACAAATTGAACATAAATTCCATATATTACGCTTTAATTTTAGAAACCAAAGATGATTTCCTTCTTAACTTCTTCAAAATTTGACTAGTTTTGAACTCGTCTCTCCAGGAACTCTCTCTTTCTCTCTCTCGGTTTTCTCTCTTTTTCTTCTTCTTACAGCTCAATCTCTCTCGCTGTTAAAGAATGAAAAGGCTCTAGTAATGACAACCCATACCCAGAGAATTTCTCTGCATACCCAGAGAATTTCTCTGCACAAGCACACCCACACCCACATCCACATACACTCTCAAATTCTAAATCATTCTACAATTTGATTTATGATTAAGATTAATTTAATTAAGTAACACTTAATCTTAATAAATTTTGATTAACGCATAATCAAATTAATCATAACTAATCACAAATCCCACTTAATTTAATTAGTCTAATTTGACTTCCTTTAAAGCCCAAATTAATTATATTTAATTTTATTATTCTGACTCAAGTTTTAATGAAACTCCTAAAAAGCTTCAAATATGAAATTAAACTTATTGTCATCATCAATTTTAGTTTTCCAAATCTTTAAAACCTTCAATTTCAGATCAAACTTAAAATTTCTGTCATTAAATTACATATTCAATTGAACACCTCATAAATAAAGTTAATTCATAATTAACTCTAATTCGGACCCACTTAATAAAATCTCAATTTTACTAAATTGTATTGAATATTTAATTAAACTCATATATGGTTCGATACTCGAAATTAAAATAATTCAATTCACCAATTATACTCTCTTGAGTTATTTAGGCTTTCAATTTCTAATTCCAAAATAAATCTCCAATAGAATCATATATGAATCAGTCTCAATAATTTTCATAAATCCTAGATTAAATTAGAATAAAAAGCAATTAAAATTTAAATCTCTCTAATTAATTAAATACTAATTATTACATGTGATGGGGTCAACACACACTCTCTCTCTCTTCAAATATTCTTCATCTCTAATTATTATATGTGATGGGGTCAACACTCTCTACTCTCTCTCCATTTGATTGTCTCTTTGAAATCGTGAATATGATGGAAAAACCTTTGAAATCGTGAAACCGAAACTCTTGAAATATGAAACCATTCAAATCATCTTTTTCAAATTACCAATTTGATGAAGAAATCCAAGAAGTCCATTTCATCAAACTAAAAACCTTAAACAACACACAAAGAAGAAATAGAAGAAGTAGACGAAATTAAGTAAAGAAGATGAAACTTCAAACCCTTTCCTAAGTTTTATTTTTGTGAAAATTAATTTCTAAAATTACTTGAAATTAGTTGAGATTATTCATAGTTTCTTTGAGATTGCTTGAACTTTGAAAGAAATTGCTTAATTATTGTTGTTGTTTTGAAAAAAATATTTTTTATTTGGGAAAATTTTTGCTAAGAAAGGATGAGCGAGGGAAGGAAGAAAAATAGTTAGAATGGTGATCTGGAATAAAATATTTTCATTATTAGCATATGTTTTAGAGGCATCCCAATAATGCACAATTTATGTATCAAATGAAATAAAATTTCTCTCAATTGTTTTCATAATTAATTTTTTAATTTCATAAATTATAAATAAAAATTATACTAAATACTTTGTTACAAATTCATATAATAATAATTATAAAATATTACAGCGAAAAGAACCATAGTGTGATGTTGATAATAAAATTGATATGGGGGGTGAAATTATTTAATTTGTCATTTTTTTATTTTGTGATTATCCTATTCTTAATTATTTGAAATTTCACTCAGTGATCGTTTTATGTTTGTAGAATTAAGCGAACCCCTTTTTTTTAATTATTTGTCACATGATTTACACATGCCCCCTTCGAAGCCACGACCCCACACGAGTCAGTGGGGGGCTTGTGCAAGAACTTGCAGGTCCCCACCACCTGCCACCGCATGGACCCCACCCACCACCCTCATCACCATCAACCCAGCTAATACAGTACCTGATTCTCTCCCCTCTCTCTCTACCCACTCTCCTCTCTCCCTCTAAAGACTCTAAAGACAGCAGTCAACCATAAATGGACATTTCGTTTATAAAAAAAAACCATAAAAGGACACAGAAAAAAAGGCAAAAACAAATCATTATTTTTGAATATTCAATGTCTTTGGTTTAAATTTTTTGAATTAAATTTTTTAAAATTAAATTATTTATTTTTTATATTATTTATTTTTAGTGAATATTTTTAAAATTTTAAGTTTTTATTTTTTATTTTTTTAGATATATCTTACTTAGATGTATTTAAAAAGTAAAATATTTGTGAAAAATATTTTTAAAAATTAATAAATATACAAAAATATGAAAAATGTACTGAATTTTTATTTTATTTTTTTGTATTTTTAGTATTTAGTAAATTTTTTAAAGATTTTTTTTATAAAAATTATACTTTTTAAGTGTATTTATGTTAGGTGTGTCTAAAAATTAAAAAAATTGCTTAAAATATTAAAAAAATTCAGTGACAACAAAAAATACGTAAAACAAGAAAGTAAAAATTTTCTAAAAAGTGTTTTTAGAAAAACTCAAAAGTAAAGTGATTATTTTTAAGAAAAGTTATAAGATGAAGAGAAAATTATTAAAAAGTCTAAGGTAAGAAGAGTATAAGGTATTAGTTTCAGTAGATATTTTTTATTGGTGACAGATCCATCTTTTCTGAAATAGTTTGGTAAAAAGTCATTTCATTGATTTTGGAGAACATTTTGTTTCTTACTTTACTTAATTTATCTATTGACTATCTATTTAAATTTATATTTATCTGTTCATATTTATATCTACCTGTTCAATATTTTTCTATCTGTTGAATTTTTTTTCTGTCTATTTAAAATTTTCCTTTTTCAGTTCAAATATCTATCTAAATTCTATCTATCGTTTCAAAATTTTCCCTAAATCTATTCAATTATTTTTTGACTTTTGGTTCAATTTTTTCCTTTATCTATTCAAATATCTGTCTAAATTCTATCTATCTATTCAAATTTTTTTCTATCTACTCATTTTTTCTCTAAATTCTATATATTTGTTAAAATTTCTATATGCTGAAATTATCTGTCAGATTATAATTTTTTTTGAACTTATGTGTTCAACAACACTACCATCACCACCACAACCACCAACAAAAACTCCTAGATTATCAACTATCTGTTAAAAGCGATTTGTTTGTGACAATTTTTTTTTTTACTTTTACTTTTATTTTTTATATATTGCAATCATCAACAAAAACAACAACAATAACAACAACAAAGAATAAATAGAAATGTTTCTCTCTATTTATCTATTTATCTGTTCAAAGCAAATAAACACACACATGGAGAGATAGCGACACATAACAAAAAAAAAAAAAAAAAAAAAACAAATTTCTTAGCAGATAACCATATACACACTCTAGATCTATACAGATAACCACATATACAACCCAAAAAAAAAAATGTTATGCAGATACAAGAGACAGAGGGAGAGAAGATCATCATCTTTGTTACAATAGTAGAGAGAGAGAGAGAGAGAGAGAGAGAGAGAGAGAGAGAGAGAGAGAGAGAGAATAATATGTATTGTATTCAATGAATTAATCATATACAATAGAAGGCCTGTATATATAAGCTGAGAAAGAGTATCCTATAAGAAACCTAATTATGAGAAAGAGTATTCTATAAGAAACTTAACTCTGACAATACAAATATATCTAAGAAATCAATACCTAATATATCTAGGAATATATACCATATATACATTAACATTCTCCCTCAAACTCAAGGAGGATAAACGTCTTGAGTTTGGAGAGAAAAACTAAAACATGAAATAAAACTAAATAATATAAAAGGCAAATAGATTGTAAAGTCCGAACGAGAGCGTAAGGGCGCTTGAGATAGATTAGAAGCCGGAACTAATATAGGGAGACAATTTATGGTTGTGTCGGACCGTTGTAGGAACTAACCGAAACTAATGTCTGGACAGTTTAAGGCTATGTTAGACCGTTGTAGGAACTGGCCGGAATCAATGTTGGAATAGTTTATGGGGTCATGTTGGATCGTTGTAGACACTGGATGTTGAACTAGTAAGCATAACACACACATAACTTTTGACGTAGTGCTGAATGATAATGGCAAGATAAGATTAAGTGCACCAGGGAGCAACTTTGATGGTGCGCCAATGGGCTGCTTGGATTGTACACTAGATAGGGCAGCTTGGATTGTGCGGCAGAGAAAGCAGCTTGGGTGGTGCTCCAAGAGGCAATTTGGGTGGTGCACTACATGAGCAGCTTGAGTCATGTGCCACAGGGGACGGCTTAGGTGGTTTGCATAGTGTATAACCATATTCACCATGATATGGGTATAATACCCCCTCCTCAAACTCAAATAAGTTTGAAGATAGAAACCTATTTGAGGTTGAAGCAGAGGGAAAGATATAGTGGAGTAGAAGCGCACAAAAAAAAAAAAAAAAAGAATTACGGGTAAAAAAAATTATGATAGAGATATTTGGGGTAGAAATAAACCAACAGATAGAGGAAGATATCACAACGAAGCGATACTGACAGAAAAATATGATAGTAGAATAGGTTAAGGTCCGGTGGACGACCAAGGCAAAGCTGCCGCTCGCCAGTGAAGCAAAATTACTAGATACTTAACTTAACTTTGATTCCATATTATAATAGTAGAGAGAGAGAGAGAGAGAGAGAGAGAGAGAGGAAAAAATATGTATTGTATTCAATGAATTAATCCTATACAATAGAAGGTTTATATATATATATACTAAGAATGAGTATCCTATAAGAAACTTAACTGTGGCAATACAAATATATCTAGGAAATCAATACATAATATATCTAGGAATATATATACTATATATACATTAACAATCTTCAACACAGATCATAATCAACTTTGATACCCTCTTGATGGTGAATAAAGTTGAAAAATGAGGAAGGGTATCCAGAGCAGTGGTGAAGAGACGGTTGTTGAAGATGACATAACCATAGGGGCAGCAGAGGAGAACGAAGTTGGGAGAGAACACCACGAATGAACCAGATAAGAATAGATTTGAACCAGATTTGAAACAAATCTGAAGCGGAGAGATATGCAGATTTGAAGCAAATCTAAAGCGGCGGATAGCAGATCTGAGGCGGTGGGATTGACCAGATAAGGTGGAGAAGGCAACAGTGATTATTGCATGAGAGAGAGAGAGAGAGAGAGAGAGAGAGAGAGAGCCGAATTTGATGTAGTTTGCGGTGATGACAGTGGTTGTAGAGTAGCGGTGGTAGTGACAGCAGCACAATAGACGACAAAAGTGGGTGGTCGGAGTTCTATCGGTAGAGAGAGAGCGTCAGGATTTTAAGATGTGTGTGTGTGTGTGTGTGCGCGCGCGTGCGCCCGCGCGCGCGTGAGAGAGAGAGAGAGAGAGAGAGAGAGAGAGAGAGAGAGAATGTGATGGATTTGAGAATTTCATCACTTTATAAGATGATATATATGTAGGGGTATTTTGGTTATTTTGTCTATATTTATCTTTTTGGACAAAGTATTTAACGGTTAGACCTTTGGCTAAACAAAATTGTGATTTAAATTTATGGACCGAGTACCCTAAAAAAAAATAAATAAATAAATTAACATCATATATGATAATGAAAAACAAAAATAGTCCATACCACATTGACAGAGTTCAGCAGTGGCAGCAGGAGCGATGGCGCGGGGCTATGTTGGTTTTAGATGTAGATCTTCTTGTATTTTTGGCGAATTTGTTTCATACCTGATTTCATACAACACTATTTTGCCATTTCCACACAATCATTTTCTAAGTAAAAAGCTAGTAAATTTTAACTAGGTAACTAGGATTTATGTTTTGAAAAAACTAATTTTTGACTAAACAAATTACAAATTAAAAAGTCATTAAATTGTTTGATATTAGTTAATAATTTAAATAAATTATGTCACATTAACTTTTTATTTTTTTTAATAAACTTCATAAACATGTTAATCTTCTTAACTTTTAAAAAATTAAAAATTATTAAAAGAGCCAACCCAACTAGGAATTGCCATTTTAATCTCATCTGAGGAAGTTCGTCTATACCCATTCAAATGGAACGAATTTTACCTAACCTGACACTTATGTGGGGGGTTGGATTATATTTTGGTCACCAGCAACAGAGGTGGGGTGGGAGCGGGTATTGCCTCTCTTGATCTAAACCCGACTTGATATAATTAATAATATATATAAATAAATAATATTTATTTATCTATCTATCTATACATATAATATAATTAGATATAAAAAAAGAATACTAAAAGTTTATGGTTTTGTTTAAATAAATAAATAATAATCCTAAATGTCTCACTATTTATATATATATATATGTAAATTAGAGAAATTATTTTGTGTGTTAAGAATTTAAATGATTTTTAATTTTTTTGATTATTTAAAATGTGGTCGAGTATTTATGGGTATCGAGTATCCGCGGGGACGGAGATAGGATTGAAAATTTTCACTTGTAGCGGGTCAGGGTAGGGGCAAGGGTGGGGGTTTGAGGATGACAAACCCGCCCCAAACCTATCCCGTGGCCATGCCTAAACCCAACCCCACATTAATTTTATCTATGATTCAACCAATCAAAATAGATCCAATTAGACTTACTAACCTAATGTTTATTGATTTGTAAACACCATATGAACATATTATTGATACAACAATGCAATAAATTTAAAAATTAAAAATGTATCTCACGATGACCATCCTTCTAAGTATGAGTCATATTTTACTAATCTTAAATTTATACCATACTTCTATTTTAGAGATGGATTTTGAAATATAATTTCATGGTAGATAACGTAGGCCTAGGAAATTGGTTATTTGATTTTTTTTTACTATTTTAACTTGACTAAAATTGTTATGTTTGAAAAGTTGATTTTTTTTTTTTTGGTGAAAAAATTACTCATAAATCTCATTTGGAGAAAAGTTATTCTATTTGGTCTTAGAAGTTTTTTTTAAAACTAATTAGTCCTTTTTATTTTAAGTATGTTATATTTCATTGATTTAGGGGTTTGAAAGTTTACTTGTTTGTCCTCGTTTGTGATTTTGTTTGGATTTTTTTCCCTAATGTTAGGTGTGCGTAGGTAAGGTAAGTTTTTACGTTTCTATTTTTTGTGGGGATTTAGTGAAGTGATTTGTAGGTGGATGATGTTACCTCATTTGTGGTGTTATTGGTGTGGTGTTCGTCCCTATTGTAACATTGACATTATAATATTGACATTAATTAATATCCAAATGTAATACTAATGTAACACAGAAAAAACACCTTATTATATTTTTCCTAAACGTAACACTCCAATATAACACTCTAAAAAAAACTCCTTAGTGTAACATTCTAATGTAAGATATAAAAAAATTTCTTATTGTAACACTTTAATGTAACACAAAAAAAATTCTTAGTGTATTTTTCCTAAACGAAAACACTCTAATATAACACACAAATTTTTTTTTTAATGTAACGCTCTAATTTAATACACACAAATAACATACAAAAAA